>OW119926.1:2947784-4148491 GCA_933210815.1 Meta bourneti
TGGAGGGGGGGGGTGAGGGATGTCAGGATCAACTGAATAGTAAAGTATATCCGAGAAAATGCGAATCTTGTGAAAGATTGTATAAGTCGAAAGAATCTTTCCGTAAACACCTTAAAAGGTGTAATTCTCTTTTAGGGCCAAAAATTTCATATCCTCGTGAATGTACAGCTTGCTTAAAGTTCTACCATTCTAAAGCATTATTTTTTAATCATAAAAAGTATGTAAACCCTTTCAATGCTCACAATATTCCAATTTAATGGGAAACAAATGTGAGAAATGCTTAAAAACATTTTCTAACAAGTTTAGCCTTAAACTACATTTAAAAGCATGTCCTTGGATGCAAGATAAAACTGTAGACGTTTGGAAATGTAAGGTTTGTGGAAAATGTTTCAAGAATATGCAGGAATTAAATATTCATGAACAATCTTGGTATTTAAGAAATGAGCGAGAGGTACATTATTGTGTTTTTCCAGAGTGCAGTAGGCTATTTAGTCACATTGGATGTTTAAATAGACATATAATTGAAGTACACAATTCAAATAATCTAAAAATTCTAGCATTTGATTGTATGAATAGCTTTCAAAATTGGTTAGAATTGGAAGGCATTTCAACTTTTACATCTTTTAAGAAAACAACAGGAAGTAAACTATGTGGCTCCAAAATTTTCCATTATTATTCTTGTCAATTTAATGTTCCATTACCTAAGCTTGAGGTCTCCAGAAAAACTTACCGCAGAAATTTAAAAGGCACAGTACCTCAATTAAATTGTCCAGTTAGGATTTGTGCCTGTGAGCAAAAAGACTTAGTTGCTGTTTCTTATAGTCCTAATCACAATCATTCTCTTAAATTTGAAAATTGTAAATATCAACCTTTGAAACAAAGTGTTAGAGATCTAATTAAATCCCATTTGTTACTTTCAATTCCGGTGCGTAAAATTCAATTTCTTTTAAGAGATGGTTTTAGAAATCGTGATTGCAGATAATTTTTTCCAGTGAAAGAAGTATTCCTTTCGCATAAATCAATCGAGGCCTATTCTCAATACATGCGTTGTGCTTTTCAGCCTAAAAATGATGTGATTTCTGTTGCTGCTCTTGTTGAGGAGCTTACAATTGAGGATTATGACCCGGTGTTAATTTTTAAACCTCAAGGTTCCAATACCCTGTATGATCCTCCTGATTTAGATTTTCTACTCAATAGTGATTCCTCTTTTGCTTTAGGTTTCCAAACTAAAGAACAAAGACATGATGGCTAAGTCTTGCTCTAGAGTATTATGTATTGATTCGACACACAAAACGAATCAATACATCTTTTACTTAATTAATTTGATAGTCTCTGATGAATTTGGCCATGGTTATCCTGTTGCCCATTTTATCACCAATTCCTTAAATTCTGATACTATTATTTGCCTTTTTAAGAGTCTCGAGTGTCGCATTCCCAATTTAAATGTAAATTGTGTTATGACCGATGATGACTTGACTATATTTAGTGCATTTCAAAGAGTGTTTGGGCAAAATATTAAGCATTTACTGTGCAAGTGGCATGTACTACTATCTTGGAATAGGCAACTGAATTCATGTGTACCTGACAAAGAACTGCGGAAAGCTTTAAAATTAAGATATTTGTTAAATAAGAAAGACCTTGATCAGTTTCATAATCTTTGTAATGTTTCTTAAATATTCTGAAAATTGTGTAGATTTTGTAAAATATTTTAAAGATAATTATTATAATCGATGTGAATTATGAGCCACGTCTTACGGGAGATATTTTCAGTGTTTCATATTTAGGTGAAAGTTTATAATTTTTTCTATGTAAAATCTTTTGATACTAGTAACCTTTGAGATGTCTGAAATTAAATTTTACTTGAAATGTGGCATTAATACTATGAATTTGTTTTGTCTTTAGGTTATTCAAAGGAGAAGACTTATGAATTTTATGTTAAAGAAGTAATATAACTAAATAATGTTTACTTTTGATGACCAATTCACCCTGGCATCAATGATAATCATCTTTTAATTCAGTTGAATCTGCATTAGTCATGAATAATTCTTTGAAGCACATTGTGTAGGCATGGTCTACTACACATATTCCTCTTGATCTAGAAGTTAAAAATTGTTAACAATAACTAGTTTCTATTGAAATTAATTTTTGTGCATAATAGTTTCTTACCCTAATCAAATAAATTTTTATGTTTGTAACTTTCCTTGACCTTCATATTTTTGCCATATAGCTCTTTAAATGGAAAATAAAATCAGATGTTGAAAAACTACTGACTTATTCTTCACTAATTAAACTAACATCCGAAACACATCATAACATCACCATAAAACTTAATGCATTTGGTTGAGGTAACTAATTTATATTTAAACCTGGGGGGGGGGGGCAATCATTCATACAGCATGTGTACTTTAAAGATAAATAAGCTGACAATTATTTATGCCAGAAAAGGTACTGTAATTCTATTGTTAAATTCATAAAATATACAAAGCAGTGAAATCACATCAAAGTGAACATTCATACATTATATTTCCCATCTGGAGAAAAACTGATTTACAATTAATATCATTTTGTTTTTAAAGTTAATTGTATTGTATCAACAATTTCCTGTAATTAAAATAAGTCCTTATCCAGAGGGCATGAGGAAATGAACCCTGTAGGTATATTTGTGCATGAATGAAACTCCAGCAAAAGAAATATGGACTATTCTGTTTGTGTTTGGCGCAGCTTGTCCATTTTTGGACCTTGCTCCATATAACATCCAATCCAACAGTGAAATGAATTCAATTTTAAAAAACGATTTGGGTCAATTTTGTTTTCTATTCATTAAGTGATTTAAAATCCAACTTTAAGAGATCATGTGATTCTGTGTTTTGCTCTTAAATGAATAGAGCAACACTCAGTGTTCAGATCACTGGTGTGTTCATGTGTAATGGGGTAAAAATTACTTAGAAGTCATGCATGCATATCTTAAGAAAAGTAGACTAGATATGTGGTACGGGAAAATTTTATTAAACAAATATATGTACATAATCCCTAATCAAATTAAGCCAAATTTTTTCCTTTTAATTGTAATTAAAACTTAACATTTATTTTTAAAATAATGCCTTAATTATCAAGCTTAAAACATTCCAGTTTCATGAATTTACACTTCAAAAACAAAGATTATCTTATTTCCCACCAATCATCTTTCATTTCATGGGAAATTGGGAACAAAATTGTTAAATATTAAAAAGTAATGTATTTTTGAATTATTCTGCTTGTTATATTTGAAAATGAAGTTATAAATTTTGAAGAAATCAGCATTGAGATGTAGAAATTCAGTTTTAAAAAATTATCACAAAGATAAATCTTATTAAAAATTCAAACGCTATGATTAGGTCATGTGTCTAGAAAAAATTAGATGGTACGAGAGACGAAAATAAAGGTGGAGGTTAAGGAAAGAAATAAAAGCAGTTTTTGGAATCAACTAGTTTCCTCTAATCAAGATTTAGATTGAAACCTTTCTGTTTTTAAAAGTTTGTAGGGCTTAATCTTGAAAATGAAGAGTTCCAAGTTAAAAAGGAAACCGTATCGTCTTTAGAGTTTTGAAAATCCTGTGTCCAATAAATCCTCTAATTAAGGGAACTCAGCATAAAAAAGTAACCCACAAAATGAATTCATAGTTATAACATTTCTAAAATTTTGGTGATCGGAGTGTTTATTTCTTCAATTGTGTATGCTCTCTTTTCAAACCAGGGTATGAAAAAAATCATGATTTTTTAAAATAAAAACATCGGATTTTAATTCAGAATCAGGATATAATTTGATGTTGATTTCGGTTTCGTCTTTTACTTATATATTCGACATAATTCTTAAAATAGAGCAAATTTATTTAAATATGTTTAATAAAACCTTTTATAATTGTTAAACAATCACAAATGTTTACAAAATATTTAAATTAGTCATGTTTTAATTGTAACAATTTCAAGTATTAAATTCACTACATTTTAATTTTTAAAAATCGTATCTCAATAAACCTAAACATAAGTTGTATATCTTTTCAAAGTCAATGATTAGATGAGCAAGCTTCTTTATCCTGTTTTCAAATTAGGGAACAAGTTTGAAAACTGAGGTACGCACTTTTTGCTCGACGTTTAATCACGATTCTCCATTTCGATAACTCACTGCTGGTAGGTAGGTAATTGAATTAATGTCACACTGGAGCAACGCAACGGGATATTGGCGACGTACAATGTTTCATTTTAGCAATCTAGGTAGACACAAGTATTGCATCAAAAATGCACTGCTTGTGGGTGATTTTAAGAGACAGTCATAAAATACTGGTTTGGTATATATTTAACAATTTTTTTATTACTATTTGAATGCAGAAATATGCTAAATTTAAAGAATTTTTTTAACTTTGCTCTATATATAACACTTCGATCAATTATTAACCGTATTTTTGAAATTTTATATTAATATAAATGTGAATGGTCATATATAACCAAAACAGTTCCATTCAAAAATAGAGTAGATGTATGTAATAGAAAAACTAAGGGAAAAAATCTTTTAAAAATATTACAAAATTATATACTTGGAATCCCAACTGCCTAAATAGTCTACTGAGATTGAAATCAAGGGAAGGTTCTTCAAATTCAAAATTTTTGGAAACATTTGGCTGTGTTTAGTTTTAGACCTTACTCGTAAAGTTGCAATTAGATCTCAGGTGATGAGCAATCTATTCTTACCAATTGACCTTTTTATAATGAATATTTCTTTTATTGCCTATTATGTTTATTTCTTGCCTCGCACTTCGTCTAAGAGCTGGTCGATTGGAAAGAGTACAAAACGTAAAATATCCTTGTGGACCAGTATTTGATATATACACTACTGGCTATTAAAATTGCTACACCAGGAAGGCGGCACGCCATACACGTGAAATTTGCATGACAGATAGAACATGCTTGATATGCAAATGATTAGATTTTCAATGCATTCATGCAAAGCAGGCGGCGGTAGCGACAACTACAATGCTATAAAAGAAGAGATTTGATAGCAGGTTTTCTCATACTGGAATTGCATTTGAACGTTCTTCTCGGGTAAGAAAGTTGAAATGCCTCGTGTAAGAAGGAGAAATGCCTACCAGCATATACCTATTTTGATCGAGGAAGGATTGTAGGTTTTACCGGGATTGCGGTTTATCGTACCGCAGTATTGCTGCTCGCGTTGGTCGAGATCCCATGACCGTCAGCAGAATATGGAATTAATGGGTTCAGGACAGTCATACGGAACGTCGAGCAGGATCTCAGCGGCCCCTCATCACTAACAGCCGAGAAGACAGATATGTTATCCGCATGGCCACAAGGGATCATACAGTCACGTCACGAGCCCTGAGTCGAGAAATGGAGTTGTTTGCAAGACAACAAGTGTCTGCTCGAACAGTTCGACGACATTTGCAGCAGCATGGACTGTCAGCACGGCGACCATGGCTTCGGCTACCCTTGACGCTGTATCACAGACAGGAGAGCCTCAAATGGTGTTATCAACGACGAACCTGGACGCAGGAATGGCGTCACCTCGTCTTTTCAGACGAATCCAGGTTCTGTATACAGCATCATGATGGCCGCATCGTGAAGAACACTCATTGCCAACTTGCATTTGACATCGTCATACTGGCCCATCACCTGGAGTGATAGTATGGGATGCTATTGGATATACGTCTCGATCCCCTCTAGTTCGAATTGCCGGAACTTTGAACAGCAGCCGTTACATTTCTGATGTGGTAAGGCCCGTGGCTCTGCCCTATATTCGAGGCCTCCTTAACGCTAGGTTTCAGCAGGACAATGCACGACCGCATGTTGACCGTACTGTCCTGACCTTCCTTGATACAGAACATGTTCGACTGTTGCCCTGGCCAGCACGTTCTCCTGATCTCTCGCCAATTGAAAACGTGTTGTCGATGGTTGCCGAGCGACTGGCACGTCACAACTCGCCATTCACTACAGTCGATGAACTGTGGCATAGTGTTGAAGCTGCATGAGATTGTACAGAGATTGAAACAGAGATTGTATGCAGTACCCGTACATGCCATACAATCTGTTTGACTCCATCCCAGGCGGATAAGTGCTGTTATTGCTGCCAGAGGTGGTTGGTTTGGGTACTGATTTCTCAGGATCTATACCTCCAAATTTCCTGTAAATTTAATCATTTGTTCTTCCCATTATAATGTATGTGTCCAATAAATATTCTGTTATTTGCATTCCTTCCTGGTGTAGCAATTTTATTGGCCAGTAGTGTAGTTTACGGTTACTGGGGTAATAAGGATACTTTCTGAGGCCATACCTTGTACTTGCTTCGTGCTCAGAAAACTTATGAGTTTATCTGGAAACCGGAATTTAAACATTATAATATGACTTGCTTGGTAGGTTGTTAATTAACGTCGCACGGGAGCAACACAACGGGCTATTGGCGAAAGTCCGGAATCATTTCCGAAGGGAAAGATCCAAAGACAACGCCTCGTCATTTAGAACCACGGTCATATGACGAAGCAACACCTGACCCCACTCTCCAAACTTCCACATCACGCCAACGTGTAGACATTTGAGGCACGACACATTTAACGTGCACCAGACCCCAGTACACGACGGTCTTTGGTGGGACCGCGTTTCGAACTTGCAAACCCCGGTTGCTAATCCTTTACTCTCCCAACTGGGCTACCGCAGCCCCATATAGTATGGCTTGGAAGCGTTTGATTACTTCTACATTAATCCCAGTTATTTCAGTAGACATCTCAGCATTTCTAAAAATATACGAGTGATATTTCTATCGTTAGGTAATTCCATAATTTTCGCATTACTACTATTCAAAACAGTATCAGGTAACAAATGTTCATCCATTTCTTGAGAAATATGTTATACTAGCATCGCTTGCTTTGTATATATCACCCAAATGTCAAAATTAGACACGAACAATTTCACTAGTCATTCTAAAATTAAATCTATCAGTTGCGCACACTTGCGCAAAAAAATTTTTGTTCTGCGAACGTCAAATGAGTCAGGCTATAGTACACATGTAATGTTTTAGTGATATAATATGTTAAGAGTTTAGTTAAAAATTGTAATTAACAGTTGCGTTAGACACTAATTAGCTAAAAATTCAAAGGGATCTTGCATATTAATGAATTAATATTTTAGAAAATAAAAGCACTTAAGCATACCTCGATGAACAGAAGATAATAATTCTATCCACATCAAATAGCGTTAAAGAAAATATAGGACCTATACTCTTTTCAGTTAAACTCATAGTACCTACTAATACGCATTCGCCAGAATGATTTTACAACCAATGCAGAAAGTTTGACATTGAACCCCTGTACTTCCTGTTATGAAAAATTATTTAGAAAAATCACGTGGTCTTACTAAGGGGACATACTGATCGTAAGATATGATGTATTTTTGAAAATCTGCGATAGTAAAAAATCGATTTTTGTCCGAAAATGACACTGCGACGGTCCGGGATCCATCCCGAAGGGAACGATCCGAGGACTTCACCTCGTCATTTTAAGCCACGGGTAGATGACGGGGTCAATACTTGAAGTTTTTAAATTTAACTTCAAGGTGAAAAGTCCTGTGTAAACGACTTGTTCCAACATGCGAAAGTTTTTAGAACCAAACTTGCTGTTTTTGAAAACCAATTGGGAAAGACAATTTTGGACCACTTCGAAACTTGCAAGAAGTTTGTTGGTGAAACTTGTGTGCCTTTCTCATCAAATTTTATGCAGTACAAACTATCACAAGCTACGTGAGGAATTTGAAAACCGCTTCGTAGACTTGATCATGCAGCTACAGCAGAAAAGATCAAGCTATTTCAAAATCCATTCCAATCTGAAATCGAAAATGCTCCATCAGAACTTCAACTTGAATTGATTGAACTTACGTCAAATGAATACTTGAAAGAATATTTCAAGGAATGTTACAAGAATGCGGACTTTCTTTCATTTTACAGGTGATAATATTTAGTTTATTTTTTTAAATTTTAAAACATTAAACTTCTGACAGTTTCTTTCATTGCAGGTCATTGGGTGATGATTTCAAAGAAATAAAAACTTTGCCAGATCAGTGCTTTCAGTGTTTGTATCGACCTGGTGGCTCCTTAAAGTGTTGGTACACTTACGAATTTCAATGAAATACTGCTCTATCCATTAATAAAATTAATATTTCAGAATAGGAATTTTTAATAACATCTATAACTTGTTCTTAACAAAACTACATAAAATATTTTATTATAAAATTATTCGCACTTACAAAAACGTTTCTTCGGGCAGAACGCCCATTTAATCCAGTTGATCTCAGTACTCGTCGAACAGTTTCAGATGAAATTGAAGTAGAAAATTTTTCAGTAAATTCTGTAGAAATTTTTACAGCACTCAAACGTGGATTGTTCACAAATTTTCTAACTATAAATCTCCCCGATCACGTTTAGTTAACTTTGCCGGACATTTCCTTACCTTGTTTTCGATCCGATTTTCTTTAAAGTGTTATCACATACTGCACCGTAGAATGAGATAAATTTAGAGATATTCCGAACTGATTTACCACTACTATGATTAAAAATCATCTATTTTTGAATGCTGTTCGTTGTTTTCTTACGACTACGAGCCCTTTTTAAATAATAAATAGAATATTATGAAGTAAGCAAGGAAAGATTAAAGCCAAACGATTTTTTTTAAATGTCACCACAATGCAAAAATAAAAAAAAGCGATAAACGATAATTTTACTTATGAATTTATCCGAAAATGTTTCGGTGTACGATCACTTTTGTGGCGTGTTCTTTCTCTGCCTCCTTACATTTTCATTTTTATGAAAGGAAATGAGTCAATATTTTTTCAAAATATGTTGGGTTTATTCAGAATCACATGGAGATGATATGAAAAATATTGGACTTTATATTCGAATTCAATTCCAGGCTACAGCGCTTTTTCTACAAATTTTTAGTGTACGAGCACTTTTGGGAGCCACTGTATATCTGCGAACAGACATTTTCAAAAATGACCTTAGTAAAATCAAAGAACAGGGCTAACTTGTCAGACGAACACTTGAAATCCATTCTAGTGATAGGATCATCGAAATTTAGCCCAAAATGGACAGACATTATATGCCAGAAACAATTCCACACGTCCCATATGTACATAAGAAAGCCAAAGGAATATTGTTGAATGTTATTTTTTCCTTAGGCCAACTTTTACATTACAACTGTACACTTACATTATTTGGAATAAATTTGATTTCTTTGGATAAATCTACATTTTTATTTAAACACCTATTTTATTAACTAGTTTATTTCGTAAGCTTTAAAAAAAACTGACGTTGACCCAATATCCATCCCCCACATACACACACGTGTATATATATATATATATATATATATGTGTTCTTGGCCCGCCTGACTTCCAGGATTTTTCAATCTGGCCCTCAAGTGAAAGAGTTTGGAGACCCCTGATTTAAAGGATTGTTATCATTACACTGATACATAATTATTTCTTCTACAGACTTTTTGGTAATAATACTTATTCTTCTCTTTTTTATATGCTCCTGCCACCTTTAACTTTAACTATGATAAATGCAAATTATTTATCGTGTTTTCTTTAAAAAATAAGCAAACAAATGTGTTATAGTGGAATTTGTAAAAAGTAATGGAAACTTTTATCACGTTTTTAAAAACATTTTATACTAATACAAAATCTTTAAATTGATTTTCCCAATGTCATGGTTAAAAAAATTACGGAGGATTTCTTAATGACACTTCAATCAACCGAAATTCTGTAATACACTTACAATGATCAGAGTAGTAATAGGTACAAAGGACAGAATATTTAATATATTGCTCCGCTTGGTCCAAAAGGCTTTGAGTTCGAATCCCTCATTAATGGTTCGGAATCCATTTTAATCCATATATCCTGGTCCAAGTGTTGCAAAAAATGACTGTGGAGCGATAAACCAAACCTTTATTAAAAATGAATATAAATATTTAACGAAGTTAACTTGAAATTCCAAAATTGCCGTGAATGTTTCAGTTTTGATTTTTTAAAATTCAAAACTATTGGTAATTAAACTATCCAAAATTTCAACCTTAGCAATTCGGGCGATGGTGTTATGAGTATAGTAAAAAATTTTATATCTGTTAAATTAGTTTTTTGAACTCAGCCCTTTAAATCAACACCAATTCATATTTGAGACAAAAAGTACTACGAAGTTTCAAACAGCTGTTCCTTTCAAAATTTTCACACTTTTGCGACGTTCTTTCGAAGGCAGAACTAACACTTAGTTTTATTGTTACTTCTAAATTTAAAAGTCTTAGAAATCTCTAAAAGAATATTAATCTTTTTTTTTTTCATAAATACCTTACCGAGATTTTTTCAAATCTAGGAAAGGTATTTTTGGCTAGAGATATAAATTATCTTTTTAGAGGTTAAACATTTGCTATTTACACATTTAGAAATTAATTCAGCTAGTAAACATTTGCTTATTTACACATTTAGAAATTAATTCAACCTTCCCTTCCACAGCTTACCCGCTTTTGATTTCAGAAATTATGATATCTGGAATCATAATTTACTGGGATCTCTAATCTCATCCCTGTTATGCATTTAACACCTCTGCAGTTTATACCTGGAAAATATTAAAAAAGGTGAAAATATTTATTTAGAATACTGCACTTAAAAGACACATTTTTCTGTTTCTTTAAATATGAATGTCCATAGTTCTTTGGGAAAACTAGAATCTACCACAGGTAATATGGAATTTAAATGGCTCAGTCATCATAAGATGAGAACATTTTTGCAAAAAAATTCTAAATTTTATTTTTAAATCTGCATAACAAATCAAAGAACAATTAAAGAACGCGAAAAGTGACAACTGTTCAACTTTGGAAAGATCGTCTCACTTAGCAAAACCCATACAAAACGCTTGGATAGGAAACTTGAACGGAGCTTGCTCGAACGGAGTTTTGGTATATCGGCAACTGTACATGGCGCTTTTCCGAAATCTGAATAATTCACACGCGCGATAAACTGCGCCAAGCTAGTAAACATGATTTTCCTTACGATTTGGAAGTACGGTAAACCTGAGGACTTTGGGTCTATGCATTCGGCACGCGGTCACGTGATAGTTCCTCCCATGTAACCCGTTCGCGTGTCTGCAAAAACAAAAGCAATGATTGAAAGAAATGCGGATAAGATATAATTCTGTTTTCACACCTTTTAAAAATGAGAAAACACACATTGTGATGTCTTACTATCTGTAGTGAAATATAATTAAACTTTGAGGATGTGTAATGTGATTTGTGCATTTTATTAATCTTTACTAATTAAAAGGTTTCTAATATTTTATTTTAATCTAGCAAAAATTATAGATAATATTTTCTGTGTTTGGAAATTGAGATTTGTGTGTATTGCGCTTATTCATTTAATCTGAAAGGTCCTGAACATTTAAGAGTAAGTTTCTTTTCAATTGGCATAGTAATCTAAACTTGAACCCATTTAGTTAATAGTTACCAAAAAAGTTATATTTTTTAAACAAATTTTTTTAACAGTGTTTTATACGATTTTTGAAGGAACTTTTTGTGTTTGGAAAAAAGTATGGGGTTACCGGGGATGAAATCCATGTTCAGATAATACTTTTGTATGTACAAAACAGCTTTTCCACTGGGTATAAACTTGGTCAATTTTGATAATTCTCTAATTTTGCTCTTCCAATTCAAATTATTTAACTCACATTTTTCAACTTTAAAGATACTGTCTGCCAAAGACAGTTTACTCATAGTGGTAATTCATGGGTAAACATTAGTGCTCTTTATGTGCTTCTCTTCATTCCTTTCACTCTGATCCACCAGTAGCCAAACTGTGGAAAGTACCACTCTTACAAGATTTTTGCTTCTTTGATCACTGCCAAACCAGAGGTAATTAGCGCAGGATCTACCTAATTTACCATAGCATAAGGTTATTTTTAACCCTTTGAGCATGATGAAATTTCTGAGAAGTGTACAATTGCTTTTTATCTTACAACACATTTTGTAATTAACTAACCACCGCTATTGGTTGTTTTGTTCTAATCTAAACCATTTAGAAGTCATGCAGGGAAAGCTACAGATTGCATGATGGAATAATGCATGACACCCAGGATTAACATTAGTACCTTGTAGTTCTTTTCCTTATGGGATATTGTATATTCACCTGTACACTTTTGCTGGCTTGGGGAAAATATTCTTGCTTTTAACTACCAAAAATTAAACTTTTGACAAAAATTAATTTCTACCACTTGACAATCATTTTATGAACATGGTATCAACCAGTGTGGTCCCCCTTGTCATGTGACTATCTCCCTGTAAGCTTTAAGGCACTCATGAACATTTAAATTGCTCTTAACCCAATGGTGTCATTTAAATATCCTCAGATCTGACTGAGGAATCATTTAAATACCTTTTCAAGGTAGTTGGAAGCCTAATAACATAAAAAATCACATAAAATCAACCAATAAAGATTTTTACTATCGTCAGTAACACAACTTTTCAGACTGTTTCATCTTCAGAAAAATCACTGTTTATAACACTTTCAAAAAGCTTTCTCATTCCATCCTCATCAGTATCACTACACCTTTTCGCTACCATGATGATTACTGAGGACAGGGAAGTATGAAGAAAGAAATTATTGTTTCTCGATCAAGGAGCATCATGTGGGGCTACGCTGGTGGTATTACCAATGTCCCTTGTCTACAGTTCATTTTAGAATGCATAAAGTAACATCTGAGTGCTAGACTAGGCATTGAACTATGCATTTGTATCAAGTAATGTAGCCTTGCGAGCTAAGCGCTCGTATTATGCAAAATGGGTCAATGAGTTTATTATTGAACATCTTAATTTGCAAAGAGTTCGACATAAGGCTTCTGGAGCCCTCTCTCTTTTGTTCAGGATTTCATGAGATTCTTAAAGTTTTAGTCTGTGTCTTAAATAGTTTTTATTCAAAATTCTAAGCAGCAAATGCTTTGAAATTTATGACTGCTTTAAAAGAATGTATTCTCTTTCCCCAGTGTGGTTACTAGATGTGTGTTCTACCAGACTATTCATATTTAGCAAATTGTAGCATTGTCAAAAAGATGTGTTTGAATTTGAAAATTTAAGCAATTTGTATTTTGTTTTCAACACCAGCTGATAATGTTTGCAAAATTCAGTGTAAAGTAGAAGACACCATGTGTCTTGAAGACATTCATTCATGAAATCAAATAAACTTATTTATCATGTACTCGGAATGACGTTTTAGGCCCTTGTACCAATTGTATGACAGACCTATTGAAAAAACAATTCATTTTGTTTTAATTTGAATGTTGAAAATTAGCTCAGTTTATATCAAAGTTTAAATACTTATTTCCCTTTTAAATGTTACTGATTGGTGTAATATTTGTTTTTATAGACATGGCATCTAGTAATGTTCTCAACATTACTTATTATGACCTGGATGGTTATGATGATGGGACCAGTCCAGCAGAAGTATATAGTTTGACATTTTATGTACCTTTGTGCTCTTTAGTCTTATGGTCTGCAGCGAATGTTTTCCAAGTGTCTTCTAGGTAATATTTTGTTACTTTTTTGCTATGCATTTTCTGTGAAACTTAAAAGAGCATAGAAATGTTTGCAAATTGCACTTTCCGTCATATTTTGCAAGGGAGAATCACATTGTAATTGCTAGGAGTTCACATTGTGTGCTCGTGCCTCTTCAGGATAATGGGACCTCAGAAATGGGAAAAGTCTTTTGTACTGTATTGTACAACCTATTTTCTAAGTTAAAAAGTTATTACATTTAAGTAATCAAGCTGAGCACAAAATTTTTAATGAAAAATAAGAAGCATTTTTACATTTGTGCTGCTATTAATACAAATTTGTATTTCATGAGGGATCCCTAGTCTAAACTATTTCTAGGACTTGTACAGATAGGGAGGGGACTAAGACTCAGAAAACTAATATATACAGGTAAAATTCTAAGTAAACCCATACCTCGCTTTACGGCCTAGATACGTTCAGGAAAAGTTGGCCGTATAACGAATCAATTATTTTGATACAAATTCAATTGGATCTGTTCCAATTTTTTATAAAATAATATAGTTTTTAGTTCATAAAGCATTTTATTCTTTTTATTTCCTATAAAAATGCTTACATAAAAATAAAAGTACAAAATGTAATAATAAACAGAAATTCAAAAAATAAACATATAAATTAAAAAACAAAAGAAATCATATGCACATATGTATACATATAATAAAATGTTTAAAAATTGTTTTAATCTGACGCGTGACAGATTTTCGGTTTCTCTTTTTATTTTTATCAGTATCAATCTCCAAATTCAATTAATGTTTCGGTGGCATTTTTTCTTAAAAAGGGACGATTATATTTAAAAGAATTAATGAATTAATTAAATATGTAACGAAAATAGTCTTTCTAATACATACGTACCAAATATGTTTACAATTCACCAATTAATACATTAATACAAACAGAAACAAAACCCAACCAGAAAACAAACAAGAATAAATACGTCTAACTACACTAAAGTGACAAAGCAGTAGAATGATGACTATGTTGTGCCAAACGTTCCTGATATTTTCGTGAGGCAATTAGTAGCAGTGCCGCCTAAAGGGAGAAGCTGAAACTAAACAGAAGGTCGCTAGCAGTACACACAGCATTTTTTTGGCCGTATAACACGAAACATTGTGGGCCGTAAATCGAAAAAGTGCCATAATTAAAAAGGCCGTTATAGTGAAATGCTGTATAAAGAGCGACCATATAGCGAGATATAGGTGTACAGGTGAAATTTGTGAAATGCGACTTGGGTTGTCCTTTTTATCATGATTTGACTCGCAGTCTTTGCGGTGCATTCCAAGTGGTTCAACCCCTGTCAGAAAGAAAAAGTGCTCGGCACAAGTTATCTCGTGTCACCCACCTAAAAAAATTGTAGATTGGTGATGTGTTAAGACTTTTGTCTTGTCTGAGTAGCCAATGGTTGACCATCATGCACAGTTTGATGAGTGCAATGCTACCCCATGTAACCGACGCAGTAGAAATCTATTCACCCACCAGATAGCGCGACCTGAGATGCACGTCACAGAACACCTCATGTGTCACCTGCATAACTTTCAGTTTCAAGTCAGTACAAGTGTCTGCTGTTTCATAGTATTGTATACTTGTTAAATTGTTTAAAATTTATGGATCTCATTATTTATATTTCAGAACAATTCAAATTATTGAGATGTATATCCTTAACATCAGTCTGTTGGTGGCTCTCACTCTACTGAACCTGCATCTTAAGCCTTTCTGTATAGTTTTGTTACTCATCTTTCTTGCAATACTGTTTATGGGGTTGCCTCGCCCCTTTTCCTATCAGCAGATAAGAAGGGGTTTAAAGTAAGTATTGCGACTGCACAATTCGTTATTTCCATAACGCTTTCCATAACTTACATACCATCTCCCATTGTTTCTTGTACATTTTGTTGGATTCTGTTAAACTTCCATGTATGGATTTACGTAACCCATTTTTGAAACCCACAAATTTTGAATTATTATTTTCACTTTTTGTTATTATAAGAAACAGTTTGATTCATCATGGAGAGATTTCCTCTCGCTGGATTGAAGATTGTTTTTATATTTTCATCATAGACTAGAAATTTGTCTTAATAAAATGATAAAGAAAAAACATTTGTATTCATATAGGATTTATATGAATCAATAATTATAGCAAAAAAATTTCTATGACATGTAAAAAAATTGAATTGTAAAACTACATATCAGATTTTTGTAGAAACTCATTGATTGATAAAAAATACTTTTAGTGTTCCAATGGGACTCAAAAAGGCTTGAATTTTCATTTTAGTTTTTTGTTCTTTAAAAATCTTAAAATCGCCTGAAAGTCCTTACAAATATTTGAAAATCCTTAGGTTTTAAAAGAATACTGCATATTGTACACCTACATCAAAACCCAAGATCAATGATGTTTATTCAGTCAAGGGTAAAAAATGAAGACAATATTTATAGCTTAGCTAAAAAAAATTTACCATAAATTCTTCAGTTATTATCTCCAAAAGTATTAGTATCTTAAAGAGAAGTGCTTTAAATTTAAAATGGTTGTGAAATAATTTATTTAGTTGTTTTCAGTGCTTGCTTATAATGTTCACTCCTGTTAAGCAACAACCCCTCTTTCTTCCAACCCTTTTGGGGCCATCGTGGCTCAGTGGATATGCCTACTGCACTAGCAACCTTCGAGTTGTAGGCAGCGCAGGTTCGATTCCTGTCATCAGTAAAACTTTCATTGTGTGTGTGTCTATTACAAGATATTCTATGTCTTGTGTCTGGCACAGCACGGCCAAATATGGCCCTTGCACCATAAAACCCAAAAGACGAACCAACCTGAACCTTTTCTGGAACTGAATTTAAAGCCCCTGAAATATTTTTTTCTTTCTTCCTCTTAAGCAAATATAATTTTAAACTTTCATTGCATCACCCATCTTGTCCTCTCATACTTTAAAATGATCATTCTGTAAAAAAGGATATCTCAGTTTACCCAGATTAACCCAAACTATCAATTGAGCAGCATCCTCTTCGGTTTTGTGTGGTTAATGTATATAGAATGGTTAATACACCAATGTACACAAAAATATATGGTTAATACACCAATTTGTAATGTGTAGAATCTCTTACACCCCATTCCCGAAAAAAATGTCTAGTGTATCTTTTCATGAATTCCTAAATCCTATTTCTGTTGACTTCTGCAATATTGGTGCCATCGTGGCTCATTTAGTATGCCCACTGCATTAGCAACATGCAAGTTATAGGCAGCACAGGTTCAATTCCTCCATGGGTGCATTTCTCTCTTCTGTGTCAGTAAAACTTTCTTTGTCTCTGTCCATTACTTAGTATTGTCTGTCTTATGTCTGACACAACATGGCCAAATATAACCCTTGCGCCGTAACTCCTATTCTACGATATTAAAATCATCTGACAAGATTTCTATGTTAGTTTCTTTGGCTATGGATTTATTTTAAAATTTACTATTATCAGTGCTTAAAATTAACCCTTATCACTCCAAGAATATTATAGACACACAGAATGCTGTCTTGCACTTGGCAGTATCACTGCCAGTTGGAGTGATGAGATATTATATCTAATATTCATTTAGTATTTAACTTTCAACTGGTGTTATTTAACACAAAAATGTGATCAGTTTATTGATTTATTTTAAGTAATAATTGAATGTATAGAGAGATATTTATGATTAAGCGTTCTTCTATCTGCTTATGAATTAAAAGCTATTCAAATTCCCTTACAGTGACATAGGGTCGGAGAATGTGCCAGTGGACCTGAACACTGTCTTTGTGGGTGGCTACAGGGGACACCTGCTCTTGGCGACATGCATTTGTATTTTAGCAGTCGATTTTAAGTTTTTCCCCTCACGGTTTTCCAAGACCGAAACATACGGGTGGTCCATTATGGATGCTGGAGTGGGCTCTTTTATACTCCTACATGGTCTATGCTCCTCGCATGGAAAATATCATTTAAATACTAAGCAACATGGGTAAGTTCTAGTTCAGTGTTGAACTGTGTGATTTATTTATTTATACCAACCTAACAAATCTTTTTTTCAATGCCCAGCCAATTGAACGTAAGTCATCATGACACTACAAGGGTGGAATTGTGAACCACTTAGAGTTTCCCTGGTGAGCCACAGGGTGGGTTCACATTACACCTCATATACGTACCATACATTCAATACACGGCTCATTTAATAGTGAGGATACGCAAACATCCATGCCTTACCCTGAATTCAAACCAGGAACCTATTGATCTATAAGCCAGCACCCTGACCACGAGACCGATTGGTCGGCTCCCTTACCAATCTTAATAACACAATGAGTAATTCAAAAATTAATGACATTCTCAATACCAGTAAAGTACTGATAGAAATTCACAATACACCATCTCTTAGGTCTATTTTTCCCTAACCAAAGGTTCTATTATAAACAATGAAAAAAATAAAAACTGCATAAAAGAATAAAAAATATTATCAATTCTTAATTAATAGTCACGTCTGTTTATAGAAAAAGGTACACATAATGATCACATACATTGAACTGTTGTATTCTGAACTTTGAAGACATTTTGAGTTAAGGTTATGAAGAAAACAAGGCCTATTGGGAACTACCCAATACAACTTCTAAAAAATAATTTGTTTGACAAATTTATTGAAATGCAAGCCTAGAATAAACAGGAAAAACTAGAACTAAAATATTGTGTCCTAAGAAGCATGGCATATTGAGGGTTTACTGTGTTTTTGTTTTGGTAATTGTATTTTAATAGGAACTCATTAATCTTAAAACTTATTCAAATACTGGTTTTCAAACCAGTGTTTTCTATGAATCATCAAATATAACAGTATGCAGAATTAATCAAAAGAAACTAGTAAGACAATCAGTATCTTAAATTAATGTAGATTGGTACTTTGCCCTATCTTGCCTGACCACTGGGTAGTATAATTAACATACCTTGTATGCAATATCAGTTGTACTTAAGTAAGGATACTCTTGTGTAGCATATGTACTGGACTGAGCATATATTTATTAGGGATGGAGACATATATTTATAGGAACATTAAAATATTAGGGATGGGGTCAAGTAAAAGAAGTTAAGAGTAGAATTAAAATAATTTATATTTAACAGAAGTTATTGATGATATAATTAATGGTCTAGTCGAGTTCTATCCCAAATTGCTGGTGATAAATTGAAGGTTGTAGCGTCCAGGATCCAGACTGAACACACCGCATCGGTGTTTAGGCCGATGTGGGAAAATTTGAAACTGGTTGCATATGTAGCTATCAGTTCTTCCTAGACATATTCCTGTAGTCCTTGGAATCTTACACAAATGGTGCCTTCTAATTAAGCCACACAAATGGTTCCTAAAATGTAATAGTTGAAACAAAATGCTTAAATGCTGTGCTTATTTGGTTAATAATAGTATAAACATATTTTGTAGGCTGAAGAAATGTCTCTTATCATCCTTACCTCTCTTCGTACTGGGATTTGTTCGATTAGTTGTTACAACTGCTGTGGGCTATCACAAAGTTGTTTCTGAATATGGAATACACTGGAATTTCTTTTTTACATTGGCATTTACAAAGGTGAATTTAAAACATACAAGTCATATTTTTTCTTCAATTTATGCAACTTCAAATTAAAAATTGTAGTTTTAATGTTTTTGTTTAATCAAAGTAATTACTAGGTCCCGGATTCTTAGATCTTTACCTATTCAGTTCTATTTACTATTTCAAATCTGTTAACATATTTTCACAATTTTGAATGTCATAAATAAAATATCAAAATTTTATAGCACCTAAATGTACTCAATTTTGGGTTTACGACCTATAAAACCTAAAACAACTTTTGTACCTAAAAACGACTTAAATATCTTTTGAAACTTACAATTAACCTTTTGTAGGAAATTTCGACTCAAGATGCATTTTGAGTACAATTTTATACAAGACGAAATAGTGTTAAGATACAGTATCATTTCAAACAGCAAAATGTGCTGTATATAGAAACTGCAAAGCACCTGTAGCTGCATATTGAGTATTGAAAGCAAAATTTTTAAAACCATTTAGGGGTAACAAAAACTTTGTACCTTTTTATATTTCGTTTGGTTTTTCAATAACTGTCGGAAATTAGAAGACTGATGCCCCTATCATAGGTTGCACTATTATGAATAATGACGTCCGAGCATGTGCAAACCCCAATGAAATGAAGAATTTTTATTTTTGTTAACCTATCGTGTTTACCCAGCACATCAAACCTGAAAACAATCGAGACTGGTTTCCTAAATAGGTATGCCCAAACCGTAGTTTGTTTGCAATATTCATGAAAATGTGATTGACGCGCTAGTATTTGAAGGTACATGTTTTAAGTTTAAATATTTTTGTTTGTTTCTGTATGAAATGGATACATTTTTCTTGATTAAAAATGTTTCTAAAAATTAAAAGCAAATGAATGCTTTGCAGAATGTAAAGATATTGTTATGAAGTTTCATTACATCATGTAATTGAGGCAGAGATGGCATGTGATTGTGTCACCTGAATTACATCAGTTCTATGGAGAAATATAGGCTAAATGTAAATTTGACAACTTTGTCTCTAATCTTTGACAACTGATGCAACAGATCTCATGGAAGAGATGGGTATTTTGAAATAAAATTATAGCTTTAGAACCCAAATTTATTTTTCTATTCACACATGAAAAAACTTGAGAAATAGTGTATTCTGGTACATTTTTCTAGCATCCAGTTGAGATATGTGCAGTGCGTCCTTGCATATGATCTCATTCTCTAGTCTTTGTGAAAGACAGTCTCAAACTTTAAGGCTACAATTACAGGGTAACTAAAAGGCGACTTTTTGCTACTCTTTTTCAACCTTGGCACGGCTAGGGGCATCTTTTAAAGCAAAATCATCTTAAAGCTCCTATTTTCCAAATTGTGGCAAATTTTCGAAATTATTTGAAAATTCACTAAAGGGCAATGGAAATTTAGTCTCTTTTTTAAAACTAGTAACAAGCAGGGAAATTGTTTTTCTTCGGAAAGAAAATTTTCCAAGGGACGCTATTTTTGAAGTTGTGGCACCTTGCCATGGGGCAATCATATAAAAGAAAATCATCAGAATCTAATTACTAGATTTCATGAAACCCTATACAGAAAATATGTAGTTTTTTAATTTTAAAATTTAAATTTCGTGGCAAGATTTGCAACCAAGCTTTTTCGAAATAGCTTTTCTGCTCCATACTTAATTGAAACATTTTGTGCTTTAGCTTATTCATTTTGCATCTGAGCAACTAAAATTGCTACTAAAATAGGGTTTAAAAGAAGACTTTTTTCCTTCTATTTTTAAAAGTCCATGCTACTAATTCACAATGCTTTGGCTGTGGTAGCACTACAATTGGATAATCCATACAGAATTACCATGCACAATCATATCTTTTGGCCTTCTTTTTAACTAAAGGCTTGAATGATTTGCAGTATAGTGTCTGCAGAAAAGAAACAACTGCCAATCGGGTTGAATTATAAGGGTGTCAAAAGCTTTGTTTTTGCTTTCGATCAATATCATTGTTTTGCTACTAGCCCTGACTAATATTATTTTTGGATTAACTTAGGCCCACTTGCATGATCAATAAATTTATTAATAAAAAGTTTTAATTACAACATAAGTATATAGTTGATGCCAACTTGTTTTTAGATGATATGTTACAGTATTCTTGATGCATTTGCTGGGGCTCATCCTGGCATGCTTGCAGTCATTAGTCTTTCGATGCATCAGGTGCTCCTGTCTAAAGCTGGTTTGATAGAAGTGCTGGTGCTCTCTGAAGCTCGAACTACTTTCTTCGAAGCGAACAAAGAGGGAATTTGTTCACTCTTGGGCTTTGTCTCCCTCTATTTCTGTGGTGTTCAACTTGGTCGTGTGGTCTGGAAAAAAGGGTAATTTTCTATTTTACTTATTTATGTTATTCAAATTTAGTCTGAAGAAGTTTTAATACACATAGTTCCTCTTGTTTCATATTCTGATTTAAAACTGGCTATGACATGTCATTCTATGTTAAAGTAATAGAAAATATTATGCACCTAATAAAGTCTAATTGTTTCCAGCCTGAACAAGAATTGATGGACCTAGCTCCAATCCCCTCCTATGTTGCACTGCACTTTAAATTTTGCTGCTCTAGCATCAAGAGTACTCCAGCTAACATGCAGATAGAAGTGTTGTTACCCAATAGTTTAAAATGTTTGAACTTATCATTACATTTTCAAATAATTTTATTTTTTTTTCAAAATTGAAGCCATATCTGCTTGGGAAAAATTTACAAGTGACAGTCATTCCTGCAGTTTTAGACTGTTTTAAGGACGAAAATTCAGATTATTTTTTGAGTATTTATTGAAAAGTTAATTAGCCATTCTAAAAATGAAGGTGATTACACTAAAAATAAAAATTATTCATTGATTCCATTACCTCTTTAATAACCCTTGGGCCAGAAACTTTTAAACCACACGATTTAATTGAGGAATAAACTGAATTTAAATTGCATTGCAGCAACCCCTCAATATACTATTACAAATCTTTAGAGTAAAAAAATTTGGGAGATCTAGTTGGGGAAAATTCCTATCCATATCTTTTCATTTTTAAATGCTGGTTTCTTAAATGTCATATTTTTATCCATTATGACCACTATTCTTTCTATATTAAACACTGTTTTTAAATCAATTTTCCATACATCATGTCATTAACCTCTTAATCTTTAGATATTTCTTTCATTCCTGTATATATCATTCATATAACTTTATACCATACATAATGTTGCTGGTCAACATGTTTTAAATCAATTCATAAAATTTTTTGTTATTGATTTAACATTTGTTGTTTTGATTAGTTTGATTTTGTTTTCCATGTTTGGGTTATTTGCCATTTATTTAAAAAATTAAATCCTGTTTAATCCTGCATTTGATGCAGTTTGTCTGCTATCGGACCTTACTCCATAAAACCCAAACCAACCAACTTTGGAGTTAAGAAAAATATGTTATAAACAATTTAGCAAGTTTAGGATTTGAAGCATAAAGTGGCAAACATAATGCACATGGCTTTTATTTAATATTGTATGAAATTACTAGCTAAATACAAAATGGGTGATGAAACCTTTCAAAACATAGAATATTTAAAAATTCTGTTTGAAAAAATTATTATTATTAGTTCTTACACTTTCGTATGGTAAGAATCCAGAGTAGACTGTTTCTTTGATTTTGTTCATCTCTTGAAAGTCAGTACTTATCTTTTATAAATATGCTTTGTATCGCATCCATATCGGATTCAAACACTCTTGCCAACCATAGTGCTTCTGATGTGTACAATAACTGAAAGTAAAAGCTAGAACAAAATGAACTTGAATCTGTTTCATTATTGAATTTTACTCTGCTGCTTTATTATAGTCAGTATTTTGTACTATTAGTTAATAATTTCATTATTTTTATTGAAAATATAAACCTAAACATATTAATATATATTGTTTATGTACAAATAATAAGAAAAAGTTGGGGTGCAGTCAAAAATTGGTATATTTTAAGGTTGAAACTATTAGAAATGGTTGACTTTGTATGACAGCAACAGCACAAAATTGATTATCTTACATGCAAGTACTCTGTATCCATCACCTACACGTGTTTTCGAATCTTTCATGTAATAAAACAAG
Organism: Meta bourneti; assembly: GCA_933210815.1. NCBI lineage: Eukaryota > Metazoa > Arthropoda > Arachnida > Araneae > Tetragnathidae > Meta > Meta bourneti. Next base: position 2,971,066 of record OW119926.1, read on the forward strand.
TTGCAAAATACATTGATGTTCAAACGAGTTAGAATGCAACGACCCGTCACGATTCTTTTAAAAAAAGATTAAGAATAGTGGTGGTGCAAATGCAACATTTAAGAAACTCTCAAATGATAATGCATTGTTTCAGATTGCTATATCTATCTCTTCATTCATTGAAATGCCCTCAATCTCTTTTATAGTAGTTTTACTCTTCATTCATTGAAATGCCCTCAATCTCTTTTAGGTGTGTGCAGGCTTCACTGCCCCAAGGTACCCTAGTGACCCCCATGAAGTTTACTATTTTTAGTAAACTCCCTGGATTCCCAAGCTTATCCCATTCTATTCCACAATCGCTCTTTTTTCATGACAGATTTTACTGGAAATTGTCTTGCGTTTGTTTGGCCAAATATGGCTAGTGAACCATCCAAACTGATAGTAGTTTTACTCTTCATTCATTGAAATGCCCTCAATCTCTTTTAGGTGTGTGCAGGCTTCACTGCCCCAAGGTACCCTAGTGACCCCCATGAAGTTTACTATTTTTAGTAAACTCCCTGGATTCCCAAGCTTATCCCATTCTATTCCACAATCGCTCTTTTTTCATGACAGATTTTACTGGAAATTGTCTTGCGTTTGTTTGGCCAAATATGGCTAGTGAACCATCCAAACTGATAGTAGTTTTACTCTTCATTCATTGAAATGCCCTCAATCTCTTTTAGGTGTGTGCAGGCTTCACTGCCCCAAGGTACCCTAGTGACCCCCATGAAGTTTACTATTTTTAGTAAACTCCCTGGATTCCCAAGCTTATCCCATTCTATTCCACAATCGCTCTTTTTTCATGACAGATTTTACTGGAAATTGTCTTGCGTTTGTTTGGCCAAATATGGCTAGTGAACCATCCAAACTGATAGTAGTTTTACTCTTCATTCATTGAAATGCCCTCAATCTCTTTTAGGTGTGTGCAGGCTTCACTGCCCCAAGGTACCCTAGTGACCCCCATGAAGTTTACTATTTTTAGTAAACTCCCTGGATTCCCAAGCTTATCCCATTCTATTCCACAATCGCTCTTTTTTCATGACAGATTTTACTGGAAATTGTCTTGCGTTTGTTTGGCCATTGAACCATCCAAACTGGCAGTCAATCAATTTGTAGTACTTTTAATTTTCCAGATTGAAAATCGCTGAATATGTGCAGCTCCTTCTTTATCTTTGTGGGATAGGAGTCGTTGGCTGGATACTTATGTACGTTTTTCAGGAGTCGGTACAGCCGGTTTCCAGGAGAATGGCCAATTTATCGTACTGCATCTGGGTGGTAAGTTTGCATTATATTAAAAGGTATCAAAGCACCTAGATCAGGGATGTGCAGGCCACATGCGGCCCTCCATTGATTTGCTGGCAGCCCGCCTCTCCATGCGTTATTTTAATGTTAACAAGTCACCCGATAGGTAATTTTTAAGTTCAATGCAATCATCAAGACTGTTTTGGTTGAAAAGATTGATAATTTGATTCAAGGATCATTTTTCTGATTTTCAGAAGTAAAACCATTGCTAGATTTGTTCAGCAACTCTTGCCTGAAAATGCATCCGAATCAGTACAGCTCGAACTCATCGACATGCAAAACTAATGAGAACCTGTGAAATAAATTTAATGAAGACAAGTTATTAAACTTTTACCATTGTGTCGGGGATTAAAACAATTGTTAAATCGCTGCTGGATAAATGTATTAAAATGCACAATCGTCTGAGGTGACAATCTGAGCAAATCTTTTCAGCCATGAATATTAACAAATCTAAAAATAGGCTACTACTAATGAAACGCTAATACTAGGCTTGACTAATGAAAATTTAGAATCATTTCTGCTTTTGGCTTCTCCAAAAATCGAACCAAATATCCAAACAATTGTTAAATCAGTGTAATGTCACACATTAAATTGAATTATATTATCTTTCTTTGAAACAATATATCTAAATAATATATAGACAACTTTCATGTTTTTTTGGCAGCCCTCCCATAAGTCACAGTGAATCTATGTGGCCCTTGGTCTTTACAAGTGTACACACATCCCTGACCTAGATTAATCATGTACTTATTTTGACCTTTTCATAACCCTCTGAGGGGTTCACAGGCATATATCCGTTCTGCAACCTGCAGTCTTCCCTGCATGACTTCTAACCAGTTTGGAACTTCTTGATCTGTAGAATCTTTCAACCAATAGATGTGGTTATCTAGTCGTTATGTGTATGTTGAGGTGTAAAGGCAATTCTACACTACTCGGAAATCTCGTGACACTCAGAGGGTTAAACACTATACTTTCAAATCAGTTTATGAGATTTACCTTAGATTGTTATGTTCTATAATAAATTATACTTGTTCCATTTTCATTCAGGTGTCTCTTACGAGTCTCCAACTTGCTCTTCACCTGTTTCAAGAACTTGTTATCATCATTCTCGGGAAAATACTTAAAATGAAGTTCTGTGACTTTGTGCTGTGGAAGGCCATCAATTACAATGGATTGGGGTACTTTCTGTTTGCAAATTTGCTAACAGGTCTAGTCAATATCACTATTAAAACCAAGAAATCATCTAACTTGACAGCTTTATCAATCATGATACTTTACTTGACGGTTCTGACCACCTTCTCATTTATGTGTTATAAAAGATCCATACTGTTGAAATTTTGGTAATAGCTGCAAACGTGCATACATCTATCGGTGGCTCCCTAGTCTATATTTCTACTCAGTTTGCAATTGTCAAATTTGAAATTCTGTTGAATAGTGAATTTGAGGAAAATACATCAAAAACATTCGAGTTCCTTCACTGCTCAATGTAATTCTGTTCACACGCTGTCAGGTTCTCCGTCGAGGAATGTTGGCTGGAAGAAACCATTCGATCCTTGAGGGATGTAGGCAGGGGTGACCTTGGACCAGGGTATGAAAAAATCATTTTTTAAGAAAATCAAAAACATCGGATTTATTTGATTTAAATCAGACTTTCTTTTAATTAAATCGGATTTTTATGATTTTAATTAATTCCTTGCCTGTACAAGTTTAAATGGACATAAGACACGCGAATTACAGTGTAGTTTGTAGATAGTTTTGATTTATTAAATCATTAATATTTTTATGTAAAACATTAATGTATTAAGAAATATAGCTGGGAAAAATTACCCAATAAATTTTTGAAAATTAAAACGATACAGGAATTAGCAAAGTAAATCACATGATAGAGTAAATAGACAGTGCCCCAAATGCCAAGATGAGCAATATTTTTCCATCTGGTTCTCAAGCAGTTTAGATTACTTTGAGTTTAACTCATTACCAGTGATGTGAATTTTTTTTGGACCCAGATAAACAAGGTTGCCAGATCCCATGGGCACCATATTATGAATTCTTTCAATCATACAAATTCAGAATTTTTTGCATAATATATTTATCATATATGAATAAAAAAATTTTGAATTACTTTAATTATTTTGATATAATATAATTAATTGGTTCAAGACTTGCTTTTGAGAAAAAATCATGGCACCAGTAGAAAATTAATAAAAGGAACTCATCTTAAAAAAATTCCTACTTCTCATTACTTTTTAGATTGCAAAAATAACTTATTGGTGAAAAAATTCTTATTTTTTGTAAGTTAACAATAAAAACTGAGACAACATAAAAATACATAAATTTGATATCAAATATGTCTATTCTTCAAATTCTTTGACCATTGACAAGCATTTCATAGGTATATCCGAAGCACACAAAAAGGGGTTTATATATGATTAAAAAAAGAAATAAGCTTTTTTTTATGAAACAGCATAGAACAAATGTAATAACATCCCCCAGATAATGCCAATTCATTGGAATTTTGAGCTTATAATAAAACATTTATCAATTTCAATGGCTTTCTGCTTCAATCCATAATCCTTTCTCAACATACTCACTCTATTATCAGATGAGCAAATTAACTTTTACATTCCAAATTTCAATTCCAAAAATATTGAATTGTTATTTTAGCATGGTAAACAATTATAAGGAATCAATGCATAAAATTTCCCAATAAATTTAAATAAAAATTAACCAATATATTACACAAAACAAAATGAAACTATTAAAATTGACAATTATTTATGTGCAAAATTGGAATGCTTTGTTATACCGAAGAAAATCTTTGTTGTGAGTAAGTATCTTCATATTTTTTATAAACAGATTACAATATTAAATAAATAACTAGAACATCTTAAAAAGAGAGCATTACCACAATTTTAAAAATTTGAGTGAATATATTTCGAGAATCTTCACTCAACACATGGTGAATGGTTTAAAATTGGCCATGTGCGATTCATAGTCACACGGAATATTTAAAACAAAACCAACACTAATGAGCAGGCTTGTGAGTGACACCTATTGGTCAATGGCCCAAGATAAAAATACTTGTCATCAGCAAATACTGTTATTTAGTGTCTTCAAAGAAGGACAATTTTCAATATAATTTTGAGGTGAACTCAGTACGAGCAAAGTTCCTAACTTATTTGAATAAAATAACATGCATTTTGTTCAGTATTTTATTCCCAATATTATTAAACATAATAGAAAGGAAATGTAAAATTTTGATTTAAATCAATGATTTTTTTAATAAAAATCACTTGATTTAAATCGGCATACTCTGCCTTGGATGGTCATCGGGTCCTATGTAGAAAACGAAAGGGGACTAGAGGGACAGACATGGAGAAAGGGAGTCGCTGGGAGTGATATTGTCATTAGGAACGTTGACTTGTAATTTAAACTGTAAATACATTGTTCAAAGAATTTGATGTTCGGATTACACTCAATGTTCCCAATCACATGGACATCACTCCCAGCAACTTCTCTCCATGTCTGTCCTTCGAGCCCCCTTGCTTTTTCCTTCATAGGACCCCTATGACCCAAGATCACCCCTGTCTACATCCCTTGGGGATTGAATGGTTCCTTCCTGCCAACATTCTTCACCCTCTGAATGGAGAACCTCACTCACCATTGTAAATGCCTCTAGTACTTACAAAGTGATAATTTATCGTGCAATTTTCTTAAAATGGTAAAGGTATGGTAAAAACCTTAAAATGGTAAAAACCTATAGATAATAATTTATCCAAGAATACTTTTTTGAAAAACCATGACATTTCCCTTCAATATGAATAAAATCGGATTATGTTTTTGTTCTGGGATATCAAATATATTTCATGTTTCAATTTCATTAAGTAGGTCTTCATGTAGGTAAAATCATGACAAATGCTGAAATGAAGTTTTGACCATCTTGATCAATAGAATGTTACCTAGGATTCTTTTAGCCAATAGATGGGGTAAAAGCAATACTTACTCTAACAGAAAATCTTGTGAGCCCTAGAGGATTAAGTCAAGGGATTGCTAAAAATAAATCAGATGTAACTTGAAAACCATTTAATATTGTACATTTTCCCAATGCAATTTCCATCTATATTGATATATGTAATCAAACCTTTATAAATACCTTAATATCAGCAGCTTAAGTCTGTTATCTCAGTCAAATACACACTTTCAAGCATCCTTGACAGAATTTTTCCAACTGTTTACTGCACCAGTCTAGTTATTCAATTAATTTTACTTTCGTATTGATAAAAAACCAACATGAAATTTAAGATGTGAGCTACATTTTCAAGCAGATAGTTACTGGTGTTGGCATGTTCCATTTTGTTATGCTGTGATTTGAAAGCAAATTTTCGTTATTATGATTATCTTGGAAATTGAATATTTTTGTCTCCAATTTTAATTTTCTAGTCTTTCATGAGTCTATAGCTTATTTTTGTAAAAAATACTTTTCATTCACAAAATGAGGTTCATGAAAACTTATTGGAAATTCCTGAAATGAATTTTTTATATAAAAGAATAAGAAACCTGTAAAGGATCCCCATACGAGTCAAAAGATTCTTGAATTGTAGAACTGGATCAACATTTGATCAAAAAGATTTCCAATGATTGGAATAAAATGCCTTGCAATGATCAGGAATTATGTGATAATAAATGAAATGTTATTTTCATTACATTTAGTTATGTATAATAAGTATTGTTTACATTTTGATGCCAATCATATTCTGTAATAATTTTGACAGCTTGAATGTTTTAATTAATCTATCTTAAATTTGATAAGCTATATTTGTTATTAGTACTGGTGACTTGTGGTAAAGTTAAGTTTATATTGAAAACATTTTACACTGATTTTAAATGTTTATTATTGGCCATTCATGTTCAACATCAATGTATTTAAAGTTGATTTTTTTTTGGTAATTAGTTCAATTTTTGAAAATTCTGTTTGATTTATTGTATATATAGTTTATATAGCATGTACAATGTTTTTTGTGTAATATTGTTGTACTTTATGTACCACACAAAATAGTTAGCAGGAATTTTTCTGTTGCATGCCAAAACAGCATTCCAGTATCATTCCTATGTATGAACACAAAATTTTGTTATTGAGTTTCATAAACTTCTTTCCACATTGCCATTCAATATGGTTGGTTGGGCATGGTGCAAGGGCCATATTTGTCGAAGCTGCACAAGACAAACATCAAGCACACAATGAAAGTTTTTACTGATACAGGAGAGAAATACACCCAGGGAGGAAACGAACTTGTGTCACCAACTCACAGGTTTCTAGTACAGTGGGCGAATCCACTAAGTGCCACCATTCAATGACCCCAACATACATTTTTACTATGCAGTAATTTTTTGCAGAAATAATTACTGCATAATACAAAATTTGTAATTGTTACTGCATAATTAGCTTGAAGTACAAAACTTCATTTCAGACTTATTTAGCTGAAAATTTATAAATACTAAATCCATTTGCATAAAAAGTCTGATTAAAGTTTAAACAATGCTTATATACATGAAGATTTTAAAATCAAAACGTTTCACATAACTCAAGTACCATGACCTGACCCAAATCAATTTTAATCATATCCACTTTTCCTTGACAAATGATTTGGTTTCACTTTCTTTCATCTAACCTGGTAGGTGAGTGGTTAGCACTTTGGCCCTAGGTTCAACAGGTTCTGAGTTCAAATCCCAGTCTGCTTGGATGTTCATAATGACCAGGAATCCACTTTAAGCAGATCCCTTTCTAATTTTTGTCTCTTAGTTGATTTTTCATCTTACATTGAACTTATCCATGTTTGGATCTTGCACCATAAAACCTAAATCTATCAACCATGTCTAATTTGCCCTGGTGTTACAAGGGCTGCGGTCGTGCTGTTGGAAGACTAGCGGATTAGCAACCAGAGGGTTATGAGTTTGAAACTCGATCCAACCAAAGACAGTCGTGTATGTGGGGGCTGGTTTATGTTAAATCTGTTGTGGCCTCAACTGTGGCTTGTGAATTGGCATTGTAAAGGTACTCAATACCTTTTGTAGTGTTGCATTTATTAATATATACGTGTGTATTGATGCTATTTGATTAATTTATTATGAGTAATTGACTGTGATACTTTGCTAATATTAAGCACCAAGTGACCATTTACAATCAATGTGACAATTTCATACTTATTGGTGTGTCTGTTTTCTGTTTTAGTATTTTACGAAAATTTGAAAATAAAATATTTTTATCACAATAAATGTTAATTTATCATACTTTCAAGTAAATCTGGGTAAATAACATTGAATTTTTTCACAACTTTTCAACATTTGTTCAACTTATAATAGAATGGCATTTGAAGTATTTATTATTTCTTTTAATACACAATTTATAACTATCTTAATCGAAACATTTTTACCAAAAAATTGTAAAATTTAAATACTAAAACCAAAAAGAGTAGTAGGTATACCAACTATCTAGCTAATATAAGACATGGAAAAATTTTGCTGTTTTGTTAAAGCTCTCACATTTTTTTCATGTTTGAATTTTTTATATCATGTCCAATTTCTTTACAAATGCATCCAAAGTATTATGGATTCTTTCTCAAATCTAATGATTTGAATAAACGTGGTTTCTTTGAGGTATTTTAAACAAAGTTTCGGAAGTCAAACCAAACAAATTGAAATTTTGGAGTCTAAATGGAAAAGTTAATATAAATGTAGAAGAAACATTAAGTAGAAACTACAATGAACATAGTTGGACATTTGTTAAAATTTTCAAGCAATGAGTGTTCAATTTTCTGAAATTACACTTATTCAAAAAGTTGTTTATTTAATTTACACATCACACTTACATTCAATTTGATACTTCATCTTTTCTTTCAACTTCATTCGCTCTTTCCAGCTTTAATAGCTTTGATTTCCTTTTGTGATGTTTCTTAGAATTTATATGAACTAAAAAAAATAAAATGAAATGAGTTTTAAAGCTTTCGTTAGTTCAAATAAAAGTATTTAATTAATTTATAATTATGTTCAAGTATATTAAAACTTACTTTCCCATGTTCTTCTACCAACGAGGATTTTATCACATATTTCACAGAAATGAGATTCAACTACATCATTTATAGGATTTTCTACCGGCAATGGAATCTGTGTGGGCTTACCATTCTGAAAAGGAAGTAAAACAATTTTTATAATACAATACAAATGTAAATCTTTACAATTTTAAGGGCTACAAATAATTGCTTTTTAGGATTAGTTTTAATTGAGCATGCTTTACCACTGACCAAAATGGGAAATAAATCAGTTCAATTTTAACGGTCACATGAAATTGAAAAACAATCTCCCTATTTGGAATTTTACATGCATCCACATCCATATTTAGATAAATTCAGAAAAATGTCAAAGGAAATGAGGGTTTGTTTCCTTTTAATATAATGCTTGAGGATAAAATCGACTTTGTCAATGAAAAACTAAATTGGACAAATCATTCTGGAACTCTATTATATGCTCAACTCTGAACAACAATCATAAATAAATTTAACATTACACATTTTGTTCTAACTTTAATGATTTAAACACAAGAAAACCCAAACTGGTTGCAACTTTTAAATCATGTCAATCTTTGTATGCAAAGTTTAACGCAAAACGAACAGAACAAAATCAAATATTTACTCTGGGAACCAAAGTATTTATTCTTTGCTATATCATTGGCTTAGAGCAGAAACTCATTAACATACATTTTTTTCATAAAATCCAATTTCAAGAGCAACAAGACATTTGATAAAATTTCACCTTTACATGTAGCGATAGTGGAACTGAATTCTGTTCTGTCAGAATTTATTAATGTATTTTGACTTCAGCAGAAATGTGAATTCCATTAATTCAGTTCTGTTGAATTTCAAGTAACTTGAATTTACATGAATCTAGTGATGCTAATCGGATCTTTTTAATAGAAAAATAATTTCAAAATAAGACAAATGTTTTTTGTAATGAAAACAAGGTTGATATTTTGCCTTCACAATGGATTGAACTATCTCCACAGCTGGAAGCAATGCAGTTTCCTCCCAATGGTGTAGGTCCGTAGCTTCAAGCCCATATACAGGAGGTAGTTGTCTGTCTGGTTCTGTAACAAATTGAAGATGTTAACATCTGACTCATCAAAGGACATGGATTTTCATAATTGAATTTTCAAATAAAATTAAATGCAATACATAAAATACAGTTTTGTATATATTTATACACAGAATAGAAATAAATATATTTCAGAACTTAACAAGCTTTTGAAAATTAATATGGAAATTTGTTTATCTATTTTTATTAATTCAAACGAAGATAGTTTCTATGTATTGCATGGCTTGCTTTACTTTTGACTTCTTTAAATCTGGAATACAAATATTTAAAACATTCTGCGAAAAAAAATCTGCTTTCACTTTTCACAGTGCAGTTCCTGTTGAACTGTTCCTGAAAATCCTTTTCTGGTAAAAGGGTGTATTTTTTTGGAATTTTCAGATTTAAATAAGTATGATAGATGAATGCAGTTTATGATGTGAACATTAATACAAATATTTGACCACAGGAATAGTTGAGTTGTTTTAAAATTATAGTTTTGAATAAATTAAGATAAGCTGTTTGTTTGCAAAAGTTAATAAGATTTTTTTAATGCATTTTAGTTTGCTTTCTTTTATGTATTTAATTAGGCCCTAGTAATAAATAATTAAAATTCTTAGAACTGATTGATCCAAGTTTGACACTCAGATGTCAACAGTAATCTAATACCTGCACTTGTTATTCAAAAATATTTATTACACTTTTATGACAAAACAGGTGTTTCAAACATCTGTTAAAAGTATGTGCAAAAACCTTTCTGGAGGCTAGCTCCATTGCATAGTCAATTAAAAATTAGCTTTGTTCTAATGCATAAATAATGAAATTTTACAAGTCAAACTTTTGGGGATTATACAGAAATTTCAAACTTACTTCTTAAAAATCGGTTGACAATCCATTTTGTTTGTTTTCTTGCATATTGTCTGGTTACTACTTTCATATCTTCAACCGCTAAACAAATAATACATTTAAACATCAATTGTCAGCAATTATAAATCATGAATTTTTTTTCCTTAAATAAATGTTTGCAAAAGTATAACATAAATATTGTATACATAACGTAAAAAGTATAATATAAAATAAGAAATGCTTTCTTTCCATTACTCATTTTGACAAATTTCCATTCAGAAGCAAGATGAAGGATAATGAAACTCCCATTTTAGTCATTTCAAATTATGAGGCGTATGGAAACGCAGTGCAACATCAGTCAACCAAAAAGTACTTCAAAGTTACACTACTATATAGTACACTACTTTATTGTTAGTTAATTTTTGTAGTGATAGCCCCAATAGAATTTAGCAATGACTGAATTTGATTGATACTAGTTGGCAGATTGCCAGTTGCATGAAACTGAGAGCTTTATTAAGATTAAAGATGTACTTCCATATGGATGTTTGTGACCAACTTGTATTGAGTTTTGAAATGAGGCTGAGTGGAAATGAAGAGTGAAGCTGTGATAGGTGTAGAAATGTGTGCCAATTGAGGCACACACTATCTAGCTTGTACATGTTCATATGTCACCAGTCATCAATGGTGTGGCAATACATGGAAAGACAGTTAAGTCAATCAACTAAAAAATACTTCAGAGTAGATAGGTTGCACAGCAATACATACTATTGTATTGCAAGTTAATTTTGGTATAGTGGTGGCTAAGTTCCACTCAAGACCAAGGATTTATAGCTTTCTTTACTTAAAAAGAAAAATGTTAATTGTATTGAAACTTGTACTCGGTAGATTGTATAAGTTCTACTGAGGAGAATTTTCAACTACAAACTCAGTAAAAATACATACTTTTTAATTGGTGAACCGTTTCTGTGGATACATTTCTTCCATGTCAGGGCAAAAGGGGTAAGTCAAAATGGCTACTTCTCAGAATCATAAGCTGAATATCTCACTGTCTCACAAATATTCAAGGAAAAGAAGCATGTCATGATACAAATATAATTTAGATTAATTTAGTTTTGATTTTAAGCATATCATATTAAAATTATAATGATACACTTGAACCTTTTGGACCCATCAAAAGTCAGACTTAACTCCTTTTGCCCTGACAGGAGATTTATGATGCATTCAGTAAACTCGTAAGAGCAATTGACAAACATGACTTCATTTCCTTATTTCAGCAGAAAAGATTAAAATATGAATAAATCATCACAATAAAACTACTCTGTGATTTATTGTGCTGTAATAAACATGTAACACTGTCTGGTTAATTCCAAATAAGCACTTGATATATTTCTGAGTACCTTTCTTGTAAATTTAGAAACAATAGGAAAATATCAATTCTATGGATCTTTTTCTAAAGATTCAGATTCTTTCAGTCACTAAAAATTCAAAAATAAGATAAACAAATACCTCTTTTGAAAATCTTGTTTCCATCTGGAGAATTCTTTTCTTCTTCAGATAGAATCAAATAATCATGGAATTCTTTGAAACCTATCGACTGAAATATTCCTTCAGTATAACAGGGCTTCCTAAAATAAAGCAAACCTCATAATACATAAAAATGTTTAATAATACTGAAATCTCAATGCATTGCAAAAGCATTGTTGAATATATGATTTATTCAATGTATAAAAAAGGTTGACAATCATGAAATAAGCTATTATTTTGTGTAATGTAGCTAGGTAAAACAAACATTATTTGAAAAGATGCTGCTATAAATTGTTTTCGAATTGAAGTGATAAGCAATGTAGTCCAAAAAATCTATATTGTTGAGTAAAAGCAAGCATGTACACATTAAAATACACTGCTGGCCACCCAAATTGCAACACCAAGAAAGACAAGAGATATCACAACAAAATTTATTTTGTAGATATTATGTTGACCAAGTATCAAATGATTAAATTTATAGACTTCTGTGAAGTGTGGTTCCTGCCAAAATCAGTAGCCAGAGTAGCCGCCATTGTTGGAGATCACCGCTGCCACACGCCTCGGCATTGATTCAAAGAGACTTTGGATGTATTCTTGGGGTACAGCAGACCAAGCAGCTTCCACACGTTGCCAAAGTTGATCTGGTGTGGCAGCTGGGGATGTATTCTGGGTCAATCGTTGAGCAACCATGGACCACATGTTTTCTATCGGCGAAAGATCCGGAGAGCGAGCTGGCCAGGGAAGCAATTCAATCTGGCGATTGACGAAGAACCCTTGGACAATGCATGCCACGTGTGGTCGCGCATTATCCTGTTGAAATATGGCTGTGGGCAAGCCCTGAAGGTAAGGAAGGACAACTGGCTCCAACACCTCGGAGATGTAGCGCTGGCTGTTTAAAGTGCCGGCAATGCGTACTAGAGGAGTGCGAGAGTGATATCCAATACCGCCCCATACCATAATACCCGGTGCAGGACCAGTGTGGCGGTGCATAACGCAGCTGTTCAGCATCCTCTCTCCACGGTGTCTCCAGACTCGAATCCGACCATCGTGGTGTTGCAGACAGAAGCGTGACTCGTCAGTAAAGACAATTTCATTCCATTCTGCCGTCTACATCCTTCTTTCATGGCACCATTGGCGGCGGAAACGTCTGTGGTTCTGCGTCAAGGGTAGGCGAAGCAATGGACGTCTTGCGGACAGACCACTCTGCTGTAAACGGCGTCGAATGGTACGCGCAGACACTGGATGATGCGGTACAGACTGAATGTGCTGTGCTATGGTTCGTGATGTGGCTGAGCGATCCGTCACTGCCATACGCACAATATGCCTGTCATCACGTGAAGTGGTGCACTGAGGTGGATGCGATCGAACACGTCGGTCCGTCGTACCCTCCTGCATCCAATGATCACATATCCGCATTACAGTTGTTTGGTTTCGTCCAACACGACTACCGATTTCCCTAAAAGATAATCCACAATCTCGGTAGGCTACTATCCTTCCTCTGTCGAACTCGGATACTTGATCAAAAGATGATCGCTGTTTTCTACGAGGCATAATTGATCGTTTTTTTTGAAAAAACCACAAGAAAAACACAATTGCCGTACTTGAAATCGTCGAAATCTCCAAGCCTTAAATAGCACTTTGAAGTGGCGCCACAGGCGCGCGTGATGTGCGTCTGCGCTGAAATTCTAATCATTTGCATATCTCACCTCCGCTAATGCATGTTGTAAATTTCATATTATTTGCATGCTTCCTTCAGGGTGTTGCATTTACGGTGGCCAGCAGTGTATTTAAAAAGTTCATGTAAATATAATTGTATTTAATGTTTAGTTTGTTGGGTTTATGGCTCAAGGGCCATATTTGTCCAGGCTGCACTGAACATGATAGACAATATTAAGTAATGGGCATACACACAAAGAAAGTTTTACTGACACAGAAGATAGAAATACACCGATGGTAACTGGAATTGAACTTCCACAACCTTAAACTTGAAGGCTGCGATCACAGTGGGCAAACCAAGAGCTCTTATGTTTAGTACAATTTATTAAAATAGCTTCATTTTTCTAATTTTAAAAGTTTAAATTAATTTTTATTGAAATCTTGAATGATTTTCAAATTATCAATATCATGCTAATTTACTGATGTTTTCTTAAAAATATATAAAGTAATACAACATAAAAATTTTTATATACATAATACATATAAAATATATACCTCTTACTAAATTAGCAAAATTTTAGAACAAATCATGGATAAACAGAACCTATAAACTGCTTAAGTGAGCAAATAGAATAAAAGGACCGAACTCAGGTACATCTCTTTAAAGTTAAGTAGAATTTGAGTCATTAAATCATAAAAATGAAATGTTACTTACTCCATGTTAATTCTCTTTTCATTATAATTTTTATGGAAATCTAATAATTCATTTACTAGACCTCTTTCCAGCATGTCATCTACACGGTCATCCAGTCTTTTCTTTAAAACTACAAAATAAAATTAAAATACATACTTTAAAATAATATGCTTATGACTCATTTTTGTCCAGACTTAGCCTTTTTCTTGCACATACAAAGAAATTTTACACTAAGAATAAAGCATGGAATAGCATTTGTTTTAACAGAATATGTAATATACATTTTACCCTTTTTATAAATAGCATCATAATAGTTCCTCTGACAAACCTAACTTCTGAGGTATCAAAGTATACCTTAAAATGTCAGATTAATTAAAACTAGTACGTAATAGTTGGATTGTATAATTTTCCTCAAAGGGTGAATTTTTCATCTATTCCACTTAAAAAAGAAAATATTATCTGAAATGAAAGATGGCTTATTTCTATAAGACTTGAGCCTCTTCTTTTACTATACATTTCATTTATGTTTATTGATTTTCACAATTGAAAGAGTAGAAATATAAAACCTACCAAACTCTTGCAATACATGCATAACTATATTTTCCATTGTTTGACTTTTCTATCTTTGATTTTGAATGGTAATAATTGAGAAACTCTTATACCCCATTGTTACTTTTCTAAAAGATATATCAGCCAGAGTATTAAGAATGCTCATGCACTGATACAATACCTACTGCTTTTACCTAGCACATAAATTGGATTGTGAAATATGCAACTATAACTCTTCATTATTTATGCAATGATTTCGTCATGGGAAAGAATGATTTTTATTACTGCCATCCTTTGAAAACATACATCACACAGTACAATACAGTGGCTGTACTTTTTCATTGTTCTATTCATATTCTGAGGGTGAAGTTGGTTGGGTTTTATGGTGCAAGGCCCATTTTTGGCCATGCTGCACCATACACAATATTAAGTAATAAACATACACACAAACAAGGAAAGCTGTATTGACAGAAGGGAGAAATGCACCCAGGGAGGAATTGAACCTGTGCCGCCTTCTGAAAATGAGGATAAAATGTCAGAATAGCTTGCTTTCATATGTGATAGAATGGGACTTTTCTGTACTTGTACAATGCACATCTTCCTACTTTCCGTGTCAAGTTTGGATTATCCACAGAAGCAAGATAATATGGTTTACTGTAGCAAACTGGTTAGGACGATTGGTCCAGGAAAATGTGGCTACCAGACTCAGGGAGAATTGTTAAAAGGAAAACATGGAATTTTTAACAATTTAACGCCTTATAAATTTAGTGATGATTTTACCTACATAAATTCAAGGAAATAACACTTTTCGATTGTCATGCTGAGAAAAAGATTTTCTTTTGTTCTAATATACTGATTCCATATTAGCAACACATCGCAAAATGGATCCAAGTTAGATTTTAAGACTAGGTAGATTTAGGAAATGAGGATTATTTCAAAGAAACTACCATGATCTATACTTTTGAACTAAATGGTTGACATATTTACGCCCTTATTTATCAGTATGGTAGGGCTCTTCCTCACATCACTACCATCTTTTCTGGACCTAAGATTCTAGATCTCTAGAATTGTTTGACTGCTTAAGTGGACTGCAACCAGCCTTGCTTTCAACTGCAACAGAAAACTAATGCTATTGTCAAATTACAATAAACAGTCTTTCATTGTTCATCTATAACAGTTTAGACTTTCAAATTGGAAAAGCATTTCAATCATTTGAGATAAGCTCTTTGTCTAAAGCATTATTTTACTTTTGGGAATTCCAACAGCTTCCTAGCAGAACAAACTTCTCTGTAAATATAGCATCTTGCATTAGTGTTTTGCACAGCAGCAATAGGTCTTTTAATGAACTGCCCATGGATACAGAACACTGCTGTTTGTGCTGTATCACAATTGTTGGCACTACTCCTTAATTGGTGTAACTTTTCATGTACTTGGCAAGTATCAAGAATGTTGCCAACTTCTCAGTTGCTGCCTGATCTCTTGACATAATAAGATGATAGTGCCAGTGTTCCGTCCGAGGAACCATTCTTTGTGTACTTAGGATAGTATAACTCTTTTGAACTTAGGATAGTACAAATTTCAGTCAATGTAAATAAATATTACAGTCCATTAAAGTTCGTATTTTTGTGTAAGCCCCGACAACTGTTTAGGAAAAGATTGATTCACCCTAAATCTCACCTTCCATATCACTCTGAAGCCACAACATGACAGCTTTCTGAAAGCGCAGTGGCCCTCCTAACGATGAACCTCCAGACTGAGAACGTTGCTGCTGGAGAATCTCACTGTGTCGAAGACCATGCTGTTGATAGACTTGTAAGCTCCTGTGAAAACACAACATAGCAAGGTTTAAATATTTAAGTTACCGCTACTCTGTAAAAAATGTCTTAACACTCCAGGTATCAGTGAGTCATGTTTAAGTTTTTTAGATTTACATTGTTCGAGTAATAACAAAGTGAATGAGAAAAATGTGGTTTATTGATGTGGATTAGATTTCAAGACTTATAAAGTAAAAGTAACTGAAATATAGAAAAAAAATTGATTTGTCTCAAGTCTTGTAAAATTAAAAGGATGAAATTTATAACTTAGTGACAATAAATTTCATTACATACGACTGCAAAATATAATACACTAAAGGTTGAAAGTTGTTCTATTTAATGCATAAAACATTAGCAAATCTCAAACTTTTTAAATATGCATTCAGTGTTCGAGCAAATGAACATTGCATAACTATGACAGGGTTATTTATTGACAAATCATTCTCCATTTTCCTTTCAAAATATATCTAGATCAAAATATGAAGCTGAGGTATTTTTGGTAAAGTAAAATGTTGCAAATATATAATGCTAAATCAAAATTTAGTCAATACAATACCCACTTTTCTAAACGCAGAATGAGTACTTTTTCTTGTATTTCGTCTTAAAATATTACCTGATGACTTTCCTTCGATCTTCAGGATGCAAAGTATCTGCCATAGCAGGATCAATTTCTTTCAAACATCGGTGTAATACTGTACTAGAAATGTCCTTGAAAGAGTCAGGAGTGATCCTTTGTTTCAATAGATCTTCAGCTGAGAAGACTGGATCTGTTTGTTCAGTAGCAAAATTATTTCCATGTTCTTTATCTACATCAAAAAGAAGTCCATCATGCTCATCCTGTTTCAAAAATAATCACGGAAATAAAAATTACATTAATGAAACTAAGAATGACAATTGGAAAAAATTTCTTGTAAACAGTTACATATTCATGTATAGTTTTTTTCATGAAAACCTAACAGCATTGCACAATCTCGTTTAGAAATAATTTTTCTATTACAAAATTACATGACACAATTGTATTGGGTTCTGGAATGTTTTATTTCAAACAATAGCACTATATAGAACACAATCATAATATCTTTTTCAAACCAAGCTTTATCATTGATTTGCTTGATCAACTGAACGAAATTACAGGTTCTCAGTTCTTGATAATTACAGTTTATAATCAAGTAAACTAAAATTTTATATATTTAAAATTAGACAATTGAAAGTTTAAAAAACAATATGCTGTTGCGGTAGGTTTTTAAAATTGCAGGCTAATATTTTCATATAATTTCATTCAATTTTGCCTTTTACAACATAAAAATTTGTTGATATTTTCTATTCTCATGAATTCAGTAAAATATATTAAGTATCATTTTGCAATCATTGCAATAAGAAAAATTCTGATAGAACAAAACAATTATAAGAGAAAATATGGAATTAATCTATCATTTAGGAGCTCTGATTTCACTATTAATTGTTTTTAAAGAATAATAAAGGAACTTATTTCTCCTATTATGATTCAATCACATTCCAAACATAAGAATGGCTACATGAGAATAATTTAATTCATATAAAAATTACTAAAGTAATAAATTACTGGTACATGCTTTCTATATACACTGCTGGCCACCGTAAATGCAACACCCTGAAGGAAGCATGCAAATAATATGAAATTTACAACATGCATTAGCGGAGGTGAGATATGCAAATGATTAGAATTTCAGCGCAGACGCACATCACGCGCGCCTGTGGCGCCACTTCAAAGCACTATTTAAGGCTTGGAGATTTCGACGATTTCAAGTACGGCAATTGTGTTTTTCTTGTGGTTTTTTCAAAAAAACGATCAATTATGCCTCGTAGAAAACAGCGATCATCTTTTGATCAAGTATCCGAGTTCGACAGAGGAAGGATAGTGGCCTACCGAGATTGTGGATTATCTTTCAGGGAAATCGGTAGTCGTGTTGGACGAAATCAAACAACTGTAATGCGGATATGTGATCGTTGGATGCAGGAGGGTACGACGGACCGACGTGTTCGATCGCATCCACCTCAGTGCACCACTTCACGTGATGACAGGCATATTGTGCGTATGGCAGTGACGGATCGCTCAGCCACATCACGAACCATAGCACAGCACATTCAGTCTGTACCGCATCATCCAGTGTCTGCGCGTACCATTCGACGCCGTTTACAGCAGAGTGGTCTGTCCGCAAGACGTCCATTGCTTCGTCTACCCTTGACGCAGAACCACAGACGTTTCCGCCGCCAATGGTGCGATGAAAGAAGGATGTGGATGGCAGAATGAAATGAAATTGTCTTTATTGACGAGTCACGCTTCTGTCTGCAACACCACGATGGTCGGATTCGAGTCTGGAGACACCGTGGAGAGAGGATGCTGAACAGCTGCGTTATGCACCGCCACACTGGTCCTGCACCGGGTATTATGGTATGGGGCGGTATTGGATATCATTCTCGCACTCCTCTAGTACGCATTGCCGGTACTTTAAACAGCCAGCGCTATATCTCCGAGGTGTTGGAGCCAGTTGTCCTTCCTTACCTTCAGGGCTTGCCCACAGCCATATTTCAACAGGATAATGCGCGACCACACGTGGCACGCATTGTCCAAGGGTACTTCGTCAATCGCCAGATTGAATTGCTTCCCTGGCCAGCTCGCTCTCCGGATCTTTCGCCGATAGAAAACATGTGGTCCATGGTTGCTCAACGATTGACCCAGAATACATCCCCAGCTGCCACACCAGATCAACTTTGGCAACGTGTGGAAGCTGCTTGGTCTGCTGTACCCCAAGAACACATCCAAAGTCTCTTTGAATCAATGCCGAGGCGTGTGGCAGCGGTGATCTCCAACAATGGCGGCTACTCTGGCTACTGATTTTGGCAGGAACCACACTTCACAGAAGTCTATAAATTTAATCATTTGATACTTGGTCAACATGTTATCTACAAAATAAATTTTGTTGTGATATCTCTTGTCTTTCTTGGTGTTGCAATTTGGGTGGCCAGCAGTGTATTATAAGATAAAATGTATTCAGCATAAATTGTATAACTTACTTTGTTATTTATAAGAACATTCCAGAGCAATGATTCAATATAATAATTTGTTCCTCCAACTATAATAGGCAACTTTTTCTCTTTGATTAACCTGTTAATCTTCACCTCCATTAAGGAAATAAGAAAAACTTGTTCACGAAACACATTTTTCAACAGATATTGTTCTTCCTATGTATCTAGAATTCCAATTTGAATTATGTCAAAATAGACACATGTATCTTAGATATTCTACTTAACTGATTAGATAAAAATAGAATATTTTTTTATTCTAGCAGGAATATGAGGAAAATCTCTACTAGATGAAAGCACTTAAAATACAACTAAATAGGTATCAAGTCTTATCGAGGGGTATATTTGAAATCAAGAACAAATATTAAAAATAAAGAGAAGATAGATTAAGCCATTTAATCATTTCACAACCCAAGCATTTTTGGTCTGCTGCAATACTGCTCATCTAGTGATCATGTTTCTAGCTAGTTACAAGAGACTTATCTGCTGCTACAAGAATTAAGCTAATATCTGACTTATCTGCTGCTACAAGAATTAAGCTATTATACATTAAAGTATACATTCCAACTCAGAGTAATTTTTGGTGGATGGAAAATCTTCATCTCCTTTTATTCACACTGCAACACAATATATAACATCAAGATTGCAAATAAGAAAATGCAAGATAGAATGTGATTTAAAATTCTTCAAATTTAATAATTTAAATCAAATATGTCATACTTTTTAAGAAAATTTTACGATAATGAAAACTTCTGATATGGTGAGTTCACTGCCTTCTCTAGTGAGAAGTTTAAATAACAGTGTTATTACAAAATAACAGCTAGCAATTATTATAGAAAGTATTAAGAGCAATTAAAATTGAATTAAATTTTAAATTAATAAAATGATTGAAAAAAGTGAAAAGCTGACACTATTACATTGTTTAAAATAATTTAATATTTAATGTAAACAGCTACCCCTAGATTGGTAATGCTATATATACTGTACATAAATTTTACATATCATACAATTTTAGATACAATCCAGGATTAATAAGTATTAAACTCAACTATTTAGTTTGGTCAATTGCTAACAGCTAATAATAACTGTTAAATTTAGTGGCTAACTGATCACAATGTTCATATTAACTGTTAAAAAATAACTAATCACAAATTAGCAATAAGCTGCATGTGACAAAACGAGCAACATGTGTATACATCTTTGTGAAAAACAAGTCAGCCTGCATGTACATTTCAGGCAATTTAATGTTGCAGGAGTGATGGTGGACCAATGAAGTTACTGTTAACAAAGTTGTAAAATAAGTTCTGCACATCTCAAGTAACTAATAAGACAATTTCCAGACACATGAATGATTACAAAATTAAACTTTACATTAAAAATTATATTTTCCATTAACATGCAAATAAATATAAAATCTAAAAGATCATAAAGGATACAATTGCCAATGTTTGATTGCGAAAGTCTACTACAGTGTAACGACTCAATGGATCAATACAGTTAATGCAATGATGAACAGCTTCTTCTTGTTCAGCAGGAGTTACTTTATTGGTGATTATATCCAATCCTTTATAAACCTGTAAAATAGTACATGTTAGAATGATTGGTTGTGTTTCAGGGTTTTTCAAATCAGAAGTCATGTTGGAGTGAAGTGAAAGATGAATCATGCCAAAAATCAAAATTCATCATCTAAACTATAGAAAAAAGGTAAGAAAATTGGGAGTTCAATTTAGAATTGTTGCTGTTTATTGATAACTATGAATAGGTTTGGTTTGTTGCTCTACGGTCGTTTTTTGCTACAAGAATGCTAACTAGGCCGGGACCGGTACAGCTGTAGTCTCTGCCGCGCGCGGTGGCAACGACTCTTGGCGCGGCTTTTGGCGTAGTTATAAGCGACTCATACCGGGTGATGGTAACCCATTTTTTCCTCGAATTTTCTCCTGGTTAGGGTTAACCTGTTTTTATGGCAACCTTGCCAGCGTCCAGTTCTGTCCAGCATTGGTTGTTCTTTTTAGTTTGGACACGGTGGAGAGCGGGTCTTTTTTTTTTCAGGATAGAAGTGGAGAGAGGGTCTTTTTTTTCTGGATATTGCATCAGGTTGTACTTTTTTGGTTTATTTTATTTCATTATTTCTAGAATTCCTTATTTAAGATGCCTTCTGTTTTTAGTATTGTAGATAAGTTTCAGACTTATCTGCAATACTAATATTTATTGGTTGTTCTTTTTAGTTTGGACACGGTGGGGAGCGGGTCTTTTCTTTTTAGGATATTGCATCAGGTTGTACTTTTTCGGTTTATTTTATTTTATTATTTCTAGAATTCTTTATTTAAGATGCCTTCCGTTTTTAGTATTGTAGATAAGTTTCAGGAGAATTTTGCTCGCAATTTAAAGTTTTCTTTTTCTGGTGGTAGGCTAACTTACGGGACTGAGGGAGTAGCTAATCGTTTTTTTTGTTACGAGTTGTGTCGAGATAAAGAGCTTTTTTTAAATTTTTTAAAGGAAACGGGATTAATTAAATCTAAAGTTTCATGTGATAAATGTAACGGGGATATGACTTTTTCAGTTAGGAATGCTGTTAGCGATGGTTACACATGGATTTGTCGAAATCGTCGGGATGATCAGCCTTGTCGTAGTTATAAATCTATTAGACACGGGTCATGGTTCCGTAAGAGTAATTTGAAGATGGAGGAGATTTTTTTTTTGACATATGAGATTTTAAGGGGTACAAAGACGGAAGATATAGGGGAGGAGTATTTTTTTGCATCCCACACCTTAGCCGATTGGCGGCAGTTTGTTAACGAGGTGATTTCTGATTTTGTTGAAACGCAATCAGAAAAAATAGGAGGGGTAGGTAAGCACACACAGAATGATTAGTGTGCAAAATGGCGAAATAAAAATCATCGAGGAACATCTCGCCACCACTTCCGAGTCCTAGCTCGCGGAGTTTATGTGCAGCAAAAAACAAGCCTCAATTGATAATATGTTTGATGCCATCATTAGGGCAATTGCTAAACATTTTCCACCCGAAAGAAAACTTGGTTGATATTCTCGGACGGGCATGATGTTAATACGTAGGTACCTCTTTGTATTACTAGATTACATTTTTACTAGTCTAAATGTTAGTTACGTTAAATTTTTTATATTTATAATCAAGATTTACGTTATTAAATATGGCGAATGTGCGATTTCTTTGCAGATCGCATGGGAAAACATAAGGGTTCCTATAATGGTTTGCTTTGAAATTTCGTTCCATTTAAAAAAAAAACGAATGGGGTGCGACTGAGGGTTCAGTTCACGACTGGCAGCCCCGTTTAAACAGGAAACCCTCATTTACAGTGAAAACTGTTAAAAGAACTTATATTCTACTTATGTTGATTTTTTGATTCATTTCATCCATATGTACAGTATAGATTCACTGTTGGAAATTCGAGAAAAAATGGGTTACCCTCACCGGCATGAGTCGCTTATAACTACGCTAAAAGTCCATATAATTATTCAATATTTGCAGTGTTTTTCTAGTCACAATGTTGTTTAATTCAGATTTACATAATTCTTCCGTACGTATGCAGTATATATTCGATGTTGGCAGATTTCCTTGGCGACATAAAAAGTGCGCCAAACACGCCGCCAAAAAAAAAACGCGTTGGCACCGCGCGCGGCAGAGACTACAGCTGTACCCCGGGACCTAACGTTTAAAGTACCTGTGTAAACAGATATCTGATCAATAACATTGTGATCCATTTTTCAATTCAACAAATTTAACTACAAGTCAATTGTATTTCATTTTAGTTGAGATCTGCACATCTAATATACGAAAAGGCATGTAATTTTGATCTTAAGTGACATACATACCTGCATGGAATCTGCACTTATAATTTCTCCATTAAATTTTTTTGCCAATTCAATAGCAAGTTTTGACTTTCCTGTGCCAGTACATCCCAAGATCACAACAACAGGAGATTTCGATAACATTGTATGAGGTCTACAAGTTCGTAAAAAATTACCCATCGGGTTGGTTGGTTGGTTTTTTTCTTGAGACTTTTAGCTGCAGAATCAGGCTTTTGTCTCCAATCTTCCTAATTGACCCATCGGGCGTTCTCATTTTGAGATGATGTAAATAAACATGAAAATTGAAAGCATGCTTATGAGGGGTTGAGTTGTCGTACTCCTAAAACCTTCCGTAGGTGGTAATGGTAATTAATTAACGTCATACAAAAGCAACATAACGGGCTATTTTCAACGGTCCGGGATCAATCCCGAGGACAACACCACGCAATTTTGAACCAAGGTCAGATGATGAAGCAACACCTGAGCTGACAACCCAATTTCCAAACTTCCGCACCACACCAACGTGAAACCTTCGGTAGGGGGTATTTCAATTAACGTCACACTGGAACAACACAACGGGCTATTGGTGACGGTCCGGGATCAATCCCAAAGGGAAAGATCCGAGGACAACACCACGTAATTTTGAACCACGGTCAGATGATTAAAAACCTTCGGTAGGAGATAGACTCAGAGTAAATAGTTTTTACTCTGTGGAGATAGGTATCTTAAATAGTCTAACTGGAGCAACACAACAAACTATTGGCGACGGTCTGGGATCAAACCCGAAGGGAAAGAACCGAGAACAATACCACGAATTTTGACCACGGTCAGATGACGAGGTCACACCTGAACTCTCCAAACTTCCACACCACAACATGAGGACATTTGAGGCCACGACAGATTTAACGTACTGCAGCCCCTTTGTACATGATGGTCTTATGTTAGATTCGAACTTGCAACCCTCCGGTGCTGATCCGTTACTCTTCCAACCGGCCTACTATGGCCCAATTCAATTATGGACCATTAGCTGTGTTATGTATCTGGCAACAGCCAGATTAGAGAACCTTCCAAGCTGTGTGACGCGCGCGTGCTTTTTTTGACCTTTTTGGGTTCCGTAGTTTCGTATTGTACATGTTCGGTGTAGTTGTTGTTATGCTCGTTCGTGCCTGTGTATCTTAATGCTAATAAATGTTCTTTGCGTGTATGTAAAACGAATCGTATCGTCTCTCGGTCTACCTGGCATACATGACAAAAGAGTTGGCGACGAGGATGGGATCTTCGAACATTAATTTTGAATCTTATGATGCGTCTGTGGAAGACTGGTCCAGTTATGTGGAACGTTTAGAATCTTACTTCGTTGTTAATGGGATCGAAGATAAAATGAAAGTCCCTGCTATTTTAACCCTCTGACATCCGTACGCATCTAAACATCATGTCCTCAGAAACCCAAAACGCCCGAGTAGCATTAGTTCAATCACCAATATGTCTTCCCCCCTCGTTTGCAACTTATTTTACACCTAATCGGGGGACTCTACACTGGGACCGAAAACCGCGCTGGTTTTAATGGGGGGTTGTATGGAAAGTGCTCTTTTCAACTTATAAGTCGATCTTAGAATTATATATATAGACATGTTGTGTATGCTGATGTTCAGCGTCCATTACATAGCATTTTTAAACTCTCAAAAAGAAAACACGGATAGAAAATTGTCAAACTGTTAGAAAGAACAATTTTCTTTTAATGAAATATAGCGCAAAAGTAAAGCAATTGCGCTTACTTATAAAACAAGGAAAATATTTTTTAATTTTAGAACAAACACATTAGGTTACGTTTAATTTTAAGTACATATTTTTCATTAAATGTTTTAAAAAGGCAATTTAATTTCTTTATTTCCCTCTGATCTCTTTTACTTCAAATCTCTTGCAACAGGAATATACAAGGTATACTTTTTCTGTTGTGTTATCGGCAATTAATTTGTAATTTCTTATCTTATTTTTAAAACAATGTATCAAAAATTCGTGATAATTTTCAAATTAATAATATATCTTTTGCTTTGAAATTGATGTTTAAAAAAGGTTTTCGGAAATATAATACAAAGTGATAAAAGTGGTTATTTTTCAATAATTCTTCCTTATAAATATGATCTTAAAAGCAGCGTGATTTTTTTGATAATGGTTTCTTTTAAAATTGTAGACCAAAAGCATCTTGCAATAAAATATGCAAGAATTACGTCACAGTTATGTCCCTGAAATGGACGTTTTATTCGTTTGCGGGACTTAAAAATATGCGCTTTTTCCTTAAAACAGAGATACGCAAACCTTTATGTGTGATAACCTTTATTTATTAGAAATAAAATTCACACTTTACTACTATTACCCAACCCTCACTAATAAATCGCAAAATTAGCATTTATAGCTCGTAATTCAATTTAAAAGTCATTCTTTACACAATTTTTCTTTTCAGTTACTATTTTATATGCGTAGGTACAAAACATGTCTTGGAATTAAATTTTACATAACAATACAAGTGAACATGTACTTGAGTCAAATTCCGCGTTGAAAGCGACGGTCAAGTGAGCGTCACTCAAAATGAGAAGTGCATTATAGTTTCTTCTATTGTTATAAATTTGTGATAACTTCCATTCTAAAAAACCAAGGGGCTAAAATGGTCAGATGAGAGAAAACATAAAACTCAGCTACTAATAAAGTCATCTCATTCTTAAAGTATGCATTCTTAGAATTTTGTTCGTTTGATTATTGGGTTACGACATACCCTCAACGACCACTTCGGGACTAATGTTTAAAACATTTCTCGGATTATTTCATGTTACCGGTCGATACAAGTGGTTTTGTATACAAGAGAAACTGGCTTATCGACGCGAAGTCAATTGTTCACTCAAGAATCTCCCTCTGTCCCTCAGGCTTCGATTTCCCGTAACCTGTATACAAACAGCAACACTGGTTCTTTTATATGAAGCATAGTACTGAAAGGGACAATGGACAAAAACGATCACTTGAATCCTTCTGTCCCAACTCCGCTCTATTCTCTTCAACGCGAAAAACACCCTCAGCTACAGTCCTTTACGTTTCTCATTGCAGCAAAAACACGTGTTCATCCTCAAGCAGTGAGAGCTAAACCTAAGAGCCGCCTTGAATAGAGAGAGGCCATTTACTATTTTTCTACCTTTCTTTAGAGGTCCAGTTAACACTTGGGTGGTAAATACCCACGTGAAATTTAACATTGTGGGGATCCCATGGGTAAGGTGAAAGAAATTGTTGGAAGCTTTGAGCCCTCAGTTCTAAAGAAACAGACATATTTTCTCAACTGCCTCCAAACCAAACTTTAATCCAAGTGAAAGTAACAATGTGTAATAGATAGAGGTGCTACCAAAGAACTATCTAACTGTATTCTAAAGCACAGCTACCGAACAACGGTAACTGTATTCTAAATTATAGCAAGAATTATAGAATTCTCCATTAAATATGAGCTGTGCTTCGTCAACTGATAAGTGAGCGTACAGCTTAAAATGTTCGGAAAATTCTTTTCGCAAGTATGTTTCTAGTGGCTCTACTTTTTGGTGAAAATAAAATTTTCACTGTCCTTAAGTTCGTATTCCCTGTCGGATATATGGAAATAGTGTTTAATGCGTAAAAATCTATTTTTACTCATCATCATTTTCACTCTTGAATTTCCAAGTGTCTCATTTTTGGACCAGTAATCAGTGATTCTAGGCTTGCGTACAATACTCATTACAAGCAGAACTGTAAAAAAATTCCACAGTTCTTTGATGCTCGCAATAGGTTCCCATCTCTCGTCTGCAAATCCTCGCATTTTGGCACAAAATTCACCATACTTATTTGTATTAACCCTGATGAGTTCGCATATCTCTTCACTCATTAATAATTTTAGATAGTCCAACGCAGAAGAGCCAGGTGGTAACATATGAAGGGGACCAGAAAAATTAATGAATTGGGGGACGTTTATGCGTTCGTTCTCAACCACTTCTGAATCCCATACAACGGTACCGTCATTTTTTTCAGTATGAAGAAAATCTATATTTTCTTCATCTTCGGATTCACTATCGACACTGATCGAATTGTTTCCCAATTCCTTAGTTGGCAATTCTAATTCGTCATCTTCACTCCTATCCAAATCTGATTCATCTGTATCATTAAAAAGTATTGTTTCGATCTCTTCTCGAGTCAAAATTCTTCTGTACCGAGGCATTTTAAAGGCAAAAAATCTAACAGGTGGTTATCCGATCCGCAGACAGACTGAAGAACGTAGTTAGAAATCGACCCCCTAACACCTGATGATCATTTAGCACACCTTCAGGTGACAAGGAGATGTTCGAAAATTCTTTGTAGAGTGGGGATGACCGATTACCCTCCTCACTGGTAGAGGTGCAGAAACGCTGATCACATTAAGAGCCGGACGGGCGGCGAGCGGTTGTCTGAATGAAAAGGCGTTTCGGGCGGGTCGACATTCAGAGGGTTAAGCCTTATGGGAGCAACAACGTATAAATTGTTAAAGAATCTGGCCACTCCGAACATTCCTTCTGAATTGACTTATCAAGATATCGTAAAATTACTTTCGGAACATTTGAATCCTAAACCACTAGAGATGACAGAACGGTTTCGTTTCTACAAGAGGAAGCAATTTGAAGGTGAGTCCATTGCAAATTATTGTGCCGAATTGCAAAAACTGTCGATACACTGTAACTTTGGGAACAATTTAAGTACGATGCTTCGTGATAAATTGGTGATGGGTCTCAACAACGAAAATATACAGAAAAAGCTGTTAGCAGAGGATAAGTTAACATACGAAAAAGCTAAGAGCATTGCATTCGCAATGGAATCTGCTCAGAGAGATGTGTGTGAAATTCAGAATCAAATGGTATCGATAAAAAAATTACATAGTTCGCAAGATAAAACTATCAAAAAAGATTTTTCTAAATTTAAGAAATCTGAACCTACAAAGAAGTTTGATAAATCTCGGAAATGTTACAGATGTGATAGTACTCAACATTTAGCTCACGAATGTAAGCACAAGAACACTCAGTGTAGGAATTGCTTAAAGAACGGGCATTTGGCAAAAGTCTGCCGCTCAAAACGTAACGAAACAGTTAAACAAATAGAATCTTGTTCTGAAACTGTACCAGTTAATAGCGTTAAATCACCACGACATGCAAGGGATAAGATTTTATTAGAAATTTTTGTTGAAGGGAATAAATGTTTATTTGAATTAGATACTGGAGCTGCTATTAGTTGTATGAATGTGAATGAATTTAAGAAACTTTGTCCGGATGTAGCCATTAAGCTTACCAAATTATTGCTTAGGAATTTCGATAATTCTATGATAACATCAGCTGGCCAAGCAGTGGTGCAAATTCAATACAAAGATCAAATTAATACAGAAACTATTTATTTGGTACATGCAAAAGTAAACGCAGTTTTTGGTCGTGAATGGTTGAGAAATTTCCAATTAGACTGGAGCTCAATTAAAGCAGTTCGGGTTGAAAATTGTAATTCTCGAACCAATAAATTAAATATCTTGCTTCAAAAGTATGAGAAAATTTTTTCTCCGGGTATCGGGAAACTGGAAAAGTTTTGTTGCCGTCTTCAAATGAAACCTAATTACAAACCGGTATTTTTTAAACCTCGACCAGTACCATTTGCTTTAAAAGAAAGAATAGAAACTGAACTTAATAGGTTAGTTGCAGAAGACATCATTGAGCCGGTGACATATAGTGATTGGGCTACACCAATTGTTCCTGTTATCAAACAGAATGGGAACCTACGAATCTGTGGTGATTATAAGGTGACTATCAACCCGGGACTAAAAATTGAGCAGTATCCTTTACCCCGTATCGAGGACATTTTTGCTGAACTGTCAGGAGGGGAGTTCTTTACTAAAATCGACTTATCTGAGGCATACCTTCAAATGTTAGTTGATGAGCAGGACCGACATCTATTGACGATCAATACTCACAAGGGTTTGTTCCGTTACAAGAGAATGAATTATGGTATAGCCTTAGCTCCGGCAGTGTGGCAGAGAGCCATTGAACAAGTTTTATCAGGCATCGCGGGGGTACACGTATTTTTAGACGATATTACCGTAACGGGGAGAAATGATCAAGAGCATTTTGAAAGGTTAGAATTAGTACTACAGAGACTAGAAGAATATGGTCTCAGAGTAAATAAGCGGAAAAGTGAATTTTTTAAGAAATCTGTGAATTATTGTGGTCATACAATTGATAAATTCGGCCTCCACAAAACACAAGAAAAAATCGATGCAATTACGAAGGTACCAGTTCCAAAAACTGTATCTGATTTGAAGAGTTTTTTTGGGTTTAGTCAATTACTACGGAAAATTTATTCCCAACTTATCTACTCGTGTCGCTCCTATCAATAATTTACTGCAGAAAGGTACTAAATTTTTGTGGACTGCAGAATGTGAAAAAGCTTTCAAGGCATTGAAACAAGAAATTGCTTCAGACCGAATTTTATGCCATTATGATCCTAAGTTACCTCTTGTATTACAAACTGATGCATCACCAGTTGGAATAGGAGCAGTTTTAAGTCACATTATGCCAGATGGTTCAGAAAAACCAGCAATGTTTGCATCAAGGTCATTGACTAAAACGGAACGTAATTATTCGCAGATAGACAAGGAAGCATTGAGTATCGTATGGGGAGTAAAGAGATTTTATCAATATTTATTTGGTCGACATTTTGATCTCGTAACCGATCATAAACCCCTAGTATCAATTTTCGCACCTAATCGTAGTTTACCATGTCTATCAGCAACACGAATGGTTCATTATGCACTTTTTATCCAAGCATTCAGTTATACAATCAAGTATCGAAACACTAAGAATCATGGCAATGCCGATGCACTTTCACGGTTACCACTAGCAGTTGACAAGGACTGTGAGTACTTGACTGAAGCAGACGTGACAAATATTTCGCAAGTTGAATTAATGCCTGTTACAGCAACTGACATAGCTAGAGCTACTAAAACTGATAGGAAATTGTTCGAACTGTATGAAAGTTTAAAATCTGGAACTGAATTACCTGTGCCTTGGAAAGGTAGAGAATCTGAATTTTCATTGCAAAATGGTTGCATAATGTATGGTCATAGAGTATGCATTCCTGAAAAGTACCAGAATCAAGTTTTGGAAGAACTTCATGTTGGACATCCTGGAATTGTCAAAATGAAGGCCATAGCTAGAAGCTACTGCTATTGGCAAGGTATTGATGCCAGTATAGCCAATTTTGTTCAGCTTGTATCGCAACGAGGAACGAACCAGCAAGGATAAATCGACATCCGTGGGAATGGCCAAATGGACCTTGGCAAAGGATACACGTTGACTACGCTGGTCCTTTTATGGGGAAAATGTTTTTTGTAGTCTCTGATGCATATTCGAAGTGGATAGAAGTCATTCCGATGAAAAATATTACAGCTAGTTTTACAATTCATCATCTTCGTATTCTTTTTGCTCATTATGGAATTCCCTTAACTTTGGTTAGTGATAACGGCGCAAGTTTTACTAGTTACGAATTTCGACATTTTTTGAAACTGAATAATATTAAACATATAACTTCAGCACCGTACCATCCTGCTACGAACGGACAGGCAGAAAGAATAGTGCAGTTATTCAAAGCTTCGTTGAAATCGAGTAGAGGTGATTCTGGAGATCTAAATGTGAAATTACAAAGATTTTTATTACAGTATAGAATAACTCCACATTCTCTCACGGGAGAAACTCCGAGTGCCTTGTTTTTGAAGAGATGTATTCGCACTAGGCTTGATCTTTTTAAACCAAATTTGAGAGACAAAGTTGTTCAGAAACAGAGTTCGAGACTTGACACAGAATCTATCTTGCGTGAGTTTCAGGAAGGGGAGAAAGTAGCCGTAAGAAATTATTCCGGACCTAACAAATGGAAAATTGGAACAATTATAAACCGAGATGGAACTTTGAGTTATAGCATTGGAAATGACAAGTTGGAAATGAAATTTGGAAGAGACACGTAGATCAAATAAGGAAATGTGGGAAGTCGATTGAATTATTCCAAGCTGCTACTGAAATTCCAATTTACGATAAAGAATTGAATTTTCCAGATGAGCCAGTATCCGATGATGTTGCTAAATCGGAACCGCCTGCACCTGTACCTGAAGTTGTCCCTGAACCTAAAGATGTACTTGTACCTGCCACTCCAAGTGATGATATACCACCTAGGCCTGTACCAGACGCTTCCGGAAAGCCGAAAACTGATGTGCCACTCCGACGCTCAAACCGAATCAGGAGACCTCCAAAGAGACTCGACCTGTGACTCTATATTTTGTCGGGAAGGAACTGTTATGTATCTGGCAACAGCCAGATTAGAGAACCTTCCAAGCTGTGTGACGCGCGCGTGCTTTTTTTGACCTTTTTGGGTTCCGTAGTTTCGTATTGTACATGTTCGGTGTAGTTGTTGTTATGCTCGTTCGTGCCTGTGTATCTTAATGCTAATAAATGTTCTTTGCGTGTATGTAAAACGAATCGTATCGTCTCTCGGTCTACCTGGCATACATGACAAGCTGGTCGAAATATTTTAAAGTATATGTATTTTCATAGAAGGAAAAGTTTAAATCTGGTTCATCTTAAAATGCGATTTTTTGTAGTGCCACTGTTGTAGCCCTGAATATATTTTCTCACTACTTGGTTTTAATCATTTTTAAAACTTCAGTTGTCATTTTAAAAACGTTTATTCAAAGAGTTATTTTCTAGTTGTGTTTTTAATCCACTGGTAGTTGTCTCGACCAGATATCTCGTCATTAGAAGAAAACCGACGAGATCTTGATAAACGAGATATCTCGTCATTAGAAGAATGCTTACCACATCTTGATCGTCGTAAAAAATCGGCAACACTTTGATGACGTTCGGCAACGTCTTAATATCTCGACATTACAAAATTGGTCAGATCCTGATAGACGAGATGTCACGTCGAAACCACTTGGAGGGTTAAAATACATGTAGTGAGAGGTGCTAGGCCTCCTTGAGAATTGTTAAAATTTTAAGTGGTTTTATGCTTCTTAACACTCTAGTAGGCGTACTCTATATACCGAAGGCGTGATTCTTAGTCTAATTTTATATTTTTACATATTTTCTTCATAATCCATTCCTCAGAAAAAGATTTCTATCTGGGAGAAACTTGCCCAAATGTAAGGCACTTCGGGGAACATTCAAAAATAGTGAAGAAAATCAGTTAAGAAATATATGCATCAAAAATCTGTTCAGTGAAATGAAGTGTTCAAGATTATGTGAGTTTGGTATCTAAAAGTAAAACAAAACTGTCTTATTTTCAGATACTTAAATCACAAA
Organism: Meta bourneti; assembly: GCA_933210815.1. NCBI lineage: Eukaryota > Metazoa > Arthropoda > Arachnida > Araneae > Tetragnathidae > Meta > Meta bourneti. Next base: position 3,003,843 of record OW119926.1, read on the forward strand.
ATCAGAAAAAAGAGACATCGTGTTGGTTGGCAAACATTTTAGGGATAAAACAAATTTCTGCCTTTTCTTTTTTTAAAAAGGAAGTGATGCATTCGTGATTCTTTTCGAAATCTTCAATTTGACGAATGCAGTAAAAACGTAGTACTTGTTTGGAATTTCAAGATGGAATGTGATTTAAATTTTTTGTTGTTGAAAATGGATAGTTGTTGGTATTTATTTACACGCTGAAATAAATGGTTGAAGTAAACTAAACACAGTATAGTCACATGAAACGAATGAAAACTATTATCCGTGGCCTTTTAAGTACCAATGGGGTCCTTGACAGGGATATAGGATGTATTCAAATACTGGGGACTAGTAAAAATTATCAAAATCTTGATTATGTAGAGAAATGGGATACATATGATAAATAAAATGTATAAATACTACATTTTCATAGGATTTTTAATTGAATAGGCTACACAAATTATATTCGTTCACATTTTAAGTCTTATAGGAGAAATGTAGTATTTATTGAATGGTGTAAAATTTTGATATTGAAATTTCTCATACCTTTAAATAGTATTTATTATAAATTTTTGATTTGCCGCATTTTTATCATATTTTTCTACTCTCGCAGAAAGAGTTATAATATTTTTATAACCATCAGTCGTTATAAATACGTAAATAAAGCGACAGACCACATTACCAAATCACTTAAAGTGGAAATACCATATATATACTGCATATATACCTTCAAAAGAATATCAAGATTATTTGTATGCATGAAACTACCACACACACATATGTACGTATTTGTATATGCACTTAAAGTTGTCCTAATGTTTCACGGGGCCACTGTAGCCCGGTTGGAAGAGTAACTGATTAGCAACCGGAGGGTGCAGGTTAAATCTGTCGTGGCCTCAACTGTCCTCACATTGGTGTGGAGTGGAAGTTTGGAGAGTGGGGTGCCAGCTTAGGTGTGACCTCGTCATCTGACCGTGGTTCCAAATTACGTGGTGTTGTCCTCGAACCTTTCCCTACGAGTCTGATCCCGGACGGACGCCAGTAGTATACGGGTGCCTATAGGCGGCGGAAGTGACGTCATACTACGTGACCGGAAGTGGGCGGGGCCAAGTGACGTCATACCACGTGACCAATAACGCATTGTTTGACATTTTCTTGGGTTTTTTTATTGCTATACTGGCCACAGGTTTCGACAAGGCTACACAGTTAATTTGCCTATCTTTTTCAAATTATATAAAATTTAAATAAAAAATAAATAAAAAAAATGAAAAATGAAATAAGGAATACGTGCTTCGCACTTTTTAATATATTTTTTATTGAAACAAAAAAACCCGGGTGGTTAAAAAAATAAATGTTGTCCATTGAACTTGAAATAGTTCGACAATGAATTTAATGATTCAAAACTTCTGTGTAGACGATGTTTTTTGTAAAAACTCTTTCATCGTTTGCTAAATGCCCTTGACCGTTATATTCTGAAACATAAAATCTCAAACCATCGAATGATCGAACTTTACTTGCTGCGACGTACAATTGACCATGTGTAAAAACTGGCTGCCTCAATAAAATTCCAATTTTTTCGAATGTTTGTCCTTGAGACTTATTTATTGTCATCGCAAATGCAGGTATAATTAGAAATTGAGTTCTTTGAAAGTTAAATGGTAAAATAGTTCCGGAATATGTTAAATTTATACGTGGAATCAAAATTCTCTTATTGCGTGCGGTTCCAGTTAAAACTTCGCAATCAATAGTATTATGATGCATAAATTTGATGCGCATTCTTGATCCATTGACTAATGCTTCCTTTGTATTTAAGTTTCTGATCAGCAAAACGATGCAATTAACTTTCAATACTAACTTATGTGGTGGCAAATTATGCCAAATCTCATACTCCTCCGTGCGTGCAATGTGCTTAGAAAGGGGTACAAAGTTTTTTCTTCACGTATTAATATACAGATTACAGTATATGAACGTAAACAATGAATGTTTTATTTTGTTTAATTTAATATATTTGTAACGCATATTATACATTAATTTTATCTTTCTGCACTCCTTCTCCATATGAACTTTAATTATGCCAAATCTCATATTCCTCCTTGCGCGCAATGTGCTTAAAAAGGGGTACAAAGTTTTTTCTTCACGTATTAATATATAGACTAGTGGTCGCCCAGTGGTCGAAATTCGACCATAATTCATTTAATTTTTAAGTTTGAACGTTAATAAGGTTCTTTTGTAAAAGAGTATACCTCTATATTCATTGCATACAACTTTTTTGAATTACGTAACCAGCGAGCATGTACAAATACGTCATAGGAAAAATGCGGTATAGCTTGGTTAAGCCATATCTAAAAAACAATAACACGTCGTTTGACATTTTTTGGTTTTTTTTTATTGCTATACTGGCCACAGGTTTCGCCAAGGCTACACAGTTAATTTGCCTATCTTTTTCAAATTATATAAAATTTAAATAAAAAATAAATCCAAAAAATGGAAAAAGGAATACGTGCTTCGTATTTTTTTACATATTTTTTATTGAAACAAAAAGAAACCGGGTGGTTAAAAAAATAAATGTTGTCCATTGAACTTGAAATAGTTCGACAATGAATTTAATGATTCAAAACTTCTGTGTAGACGATGTTTTTGGTAAAAACTCTTTCATCGTTTCCTAAATGCCCTTGACCGTTATATTCGGAAATATAAAATCTCAAACCATCGAATGATCGAACTCTACTTGCTTGCGACGTACAATTGACCATGTGTAAAAACAGGCTGCCTCAATAAAATTCCAATTGTTTCGAATGTTTGTCCTTGAGACTTATTTATTGTCATCGCAAATGCAGGTATAATTAGAAATTGAGTTCTTTGAAAGTTAAATGGTAAAATAGTTCCGAAATATGTTAAATTTATACGTGGAATCAAAATTCTCTTATTGCGTGCGGTTTCAGTTAAAACTTCGCAATCAATAGTATTACGATGCATAAATTTGATGCGCATTCTTGTTCCATTGACTAATTCTTCCTTTGTATTTAAGTTTCTGATCAGCAAAACGATGCAATTAACTTTCAATACTAACTTATGTGGTGGCAAATTATGCCAAATCTCATACTCCTCCGTGCGCGCAATGTGCTTAAAAAGGGGTACAAAGTTTTTTCTTCACGTATTAATATATAGATTACACTATATGAACGTAAACAATGAATGTTTTATTTTGTTTAATTTAATATATTTGTAACACATATTATACATTAATTTTATCTTTCTACACTCTTTCTCTATATGAACTTCAATTTTGCCAAATCTCATACTCCTCCGTGCGCGCAATGTGCTTAAAAAGGGGTACAAAGTTTTGTCTTCACGTATTAATATATAGATTACAGTATGTGAACGTAAACAATGAATGTTTTATTTTGTTCAATTTAATATATTTGTAACGCATATTATACATTAATTTTATCTTTCTGCACTCTTTCTCCATATGAACTTTAATTATGCCAAATCTCATACTCCTCCGTGCGCGCAATGTGCTTAAAAAGGGGTACAAAGTTTTTTCTTCACGTATTAATATATAGATTATACATTAATTTTATCTTTCTGCACTCCTTCTCCATATGAACTTTAATTATGCCAAATCTCATACTCCTCCATGCGCGCAATGTGCTTAAAAAGGGGTACAAAGTTTTTTCTTCACGTATTAATATATAGATTATTGTAGCCTTTATGCTGAAATGGTATATTAAGTAAATTAAGCCTAGTTCAAACAAAATCTGCATTTCATGCCGCATTTAACATTCGGAGTTGTTTGATCTAGGTATTTTTTATAAATGTAACAAGTTATTGTGATTATGAATACCTTTTAGTATCGTTTGTTTATCTGTACCGTCCCTCTATTTCAGGGTGCCAGTGGAAAGGCCCAAAAGGGCACATAACCCCAAGGTGCCGAGCGGACTCGGAAACGGGCCTAAATTAAGAACTCATGGGCTAATTGGAATAGCTCAAAGCCACTTTGAAGATGCATTGGGCAAAGACAAAGATCTCACAGGCCAAATTAAAGAGCAAATTCAGCATGTGCAAGTGATCACCGGCCAAAATGTAGAGCCGACTCGCCCAGAGAGAAAAGAGCTGACGATCCAAAATGTCGAGCCATTTGGCCTAGTAAAAGAACACTTCAAGGGCCTAGATGAAGTGTCAATGGAGCAGGAGGATAAAATAGATAATTCATGTTTGGTAAGTATGAAAGAAATTTATATTATTTTCGTAAACACTTTCTCCTTAAAATTTAAAATTCATTGCATTTTAATAGTTTAGACGGAATGCAAATTTCCAAATGACAAGCGGATGCTCGATTTCAATAGGTAAAACTTTGGTCTTTTAGAGGGATTTGTGAATGCCACGCAAACTGCCGAAAAAACAATTCTATCCACTTCAGATGTAGGATAAAATAACGTGTCTATCTTAGAGTTGTAAAGGGCGGATTGAACGTTTTGCCTATCTAATCCCATTTGAACAAAATTTTCTTTGTTAGGGATCAGATGCGTTTGCAAAATTTCCGACTCTGGCATGCTATTGGGGGATCTTGAGGCAGGAGAGACGATTGTCTAGATACTAAATTTACTCTCTGTGGATCAATCTCAATCTGTGGATCTCTCTTTCATTCAAATCGTTTGTGGAAACAATTCCAAACGACTAGAACAGTTATAATGAGACATCTTTCGGGGCGTCCTGGGATGAGAACATTCACCGATCGGAACATGGTATTACTACCCGTCAAGAGGTGCAAACCTTTAGACAAATGACAGTTATAACTCTTTGTTGCCCTGAAGCATATGAGTGATGGGATGAATGCAGAACTTGTATAAAAGTCGAGACACATTTCATCATAAAGTGCTATTGGTTCATCCGCGCACAAGCGAATTTTCTTTTCTCACTTGTATGAAGTAACCATTCAAGAGTTGAAATAAATCTCAAATGCAATGTTTCCTTAACGACATTAGCTGCTTCTTCGTAAGTTGTTTACTATAAATTATTTTGAATACTATAAGCGTTGGACCGACTAGATACTTCATCGAAAAGTAAGATACAGTTGAAATAATCTTAGGATGTGAGTAGGAAGAAAATATTACAAAAAGATTTTACCTGAACCTATACAATGTTCACAGGTTTATGATCCTCTCAATTGCCCAAAGTGTGCCGCAGCAAGGCACGAAAACGCTCGTAGAGCCCTGGGTGAAAGCGTTCGGAGAGCCGTTACGACCGCTAAAATGTAAGTTGCCCACAGTTGTAAAAACAAGCGTGAAAATATTTTAACTTCATTGTTCTAAATAGGAAGGAACAAAATTAAAAGATATAAACTTTAAGGCAACATGATTGACCTGAAGTCCCGAGTAACATTTAGTGCCGAAAAATGGAGCAGAATAACATTTCATCCTGCAATACACAAATTATTTTCATACTTTTACATTTAATTAACTAAACTATCTTAGAAACATTAGGTATCAATATTTTGAAAGTTTAATGATTTATGTAAGCATATAAAATAATGTGTGTATGGGTGTTATGGAATTTCTTTCAACACGACATGATTTCCTATTACTATTTTATGTTTTCTGACAGTCCAACTCTTAAATACTTAGAGAAAAATTGAACAATGTTTTATTTCAGACGATCTAAGCTACACTGCTGGCCACCGTAAATGCAACACCCTGAAGGAAGCATGCAAATAATATGAAATTTACAACATGCATTAGCGGAGGTGAGATATGCAAATGATTAGAATTTCAGCGCAGACGCACATCACGCACGCCTGTGGCGCCACTTCAAAGCGCTATTTAAGGCTTGGAGATTTCGACGATTTCAAGTACGGCAATTGTGTTTTTCTTGTGGTTTTTTCAAAAAAACGATCAATTATGCCTCGTAGAAAACAGCGATCATCTTTTGATCAAGTATCCGAGTTCGACAGAGGAAGGATAGTGGCCTACCGAGATTGTGGATTATCTTTCAGGGAAATCGGTAGTCGTGTTGGGCGAAACCAAACAACTGTAATGCGGATATGTGATCGTTGGATGCAGGAGGGTACGATGGACCGACGTGTTCGATCGCATCCACCTCAGTGCACCACTTCACGTGATGACAGGCATATTGTGCGTATGGCAGTGACGGATCGCTCAGCCACATCACGAACCATAGCACAGCACATTCAGTCTGTACTGCATCATCCAGTGTCTGCGCGTACCATTCGACGCCGTTTACAGCAGAGTGGTCTGTCCGCAAGACGTCCATTGCTTCGTCTACCCTTGACGCAGAACCACAGACGTTTCCGCCGCCAATGGTGCGATGAAAGAAGGATGTGGACGGCAGAATGGAATGAAATTGTCTTTACTGACGAGTCACGCTTCTGTCTGCAACACCACGATGGTCGGATTCGAGTCTGGAGACACCGTGGAGACAGGATGCTGAACAGCTGCGTTATGCACCGCCACACTGGTCCTGCACCGGGTATTATGGTATGGGGCGGTATTGGATATCACTCTCGCACTCCTCTAGTACGCATTGCCGGTACTTTAAACAGCCAGCGCTACATCTCCGAGGTGTTGGAGCCAGTTGTCCTTCCTTACCTTCAGGGCTTGCCCACAGCCATATTTCAACAGGATAATGCGCGACCACACGTGGCACGCATTGTCAAAGGGTTCTTCGTCAATCGCCAGATTGAATTGCTTCCCTGGCCAGCTCGCTCTCCGGATCTTTCGCCGATAGAAAACATGTGGTCCATGGTTGCTCAACGATTGACCCAGAATACATCCCCAGCTGCCACACCAGATCAACTTTGGCAACGTGTGGAAGCTGCTTGGTCTGCTGTACCCCAAGAACACATCCAGTCTCTTTCAATCAATGCCGAGGCGTGTGGCAGCGGTGATCTCCAACAATGGCGGCTACTCTGGCTACTGATTTTGGCAGGAACCACACTTCACAGAAGTCTATAAATTTAATCATTTGATACTTGGTCAACATGTTATCTACAAAATAAATTTTGTTGTGATATCTCTTGTCTTTCTTGGTGTTGCAATTTGGGTGGCCAGCAGTGTATATCATAAAATGATGAGTACAGATATAAAGCCCAGATTGAAAAGATCTGACAGTTACAAAAATGCAATCATGTCCGGAAAAGGGTAAATTGCTTACTTTTCATTAAACATAAACACAATTTTAGTGTGAATATTATGCAAAAACATTGTATTTTATTTTAATCGTTTGCAAATATGAGAGTTCGAATGTGGAAATGTGTCATTCCACGAGACGTGTTTAAATTTCGAAGGCAGTTCCCATTCGACCCCCTTAGTTCAGACACTAGCGCCAATTCCGAAAACATCCCTTATCTGCGCAATAAGAAAGAAACGAAAAAAATCTGCATTTAGAAAAGTGACAAACATCTGTATTAATGCTTGATATAAATCAGGGATATAACAGAAGCGATAGAACCTACGCTACCCATTTCTCACAGGAATGGATTCTCTAATAAATGTATCATTTGAGCATTTGCGTCAAAATTATGAGGTGTCTTCAGATCTTTCTCTTCGGGATTGATTGCGGACCGTTTCCAATAACCTGTCGATTTCTTCAGTGCGGCGAGAATTCAACTACCTACCACTAAGGAAAAACAACTAATGAGAAGTGATTCAAACTGTAAAATCAGTTACAATGCTCTTTTCAAAGTATTGTAGTTTGGTGCACCTGGTATTTAAACGTGATCCTGGCTTTTTGCAAAACATTCTTAAATGTTCTCCTTAAGTCCTTCTGAAACCAACTAATTAAACAAGTGTTTCATGACAATTCATGCAAAAATTGTTTTGAAGGGAAGAATGTTTTAGAAAAGGGTGCATAAAATAGGCATGAAGAAATAATTTCGTTTTAACAAACTATTTTTTTCCATTTAGTAGTTCGGTATAGTTGGTATAACTGAAGTGTCCAATGATAAAAGTAAAATAGACTTCGAACCGGTTAGAATTTCGAATGGTTTCCGGGTGAACACTTTCAAGGCACACAACTTATCTAATTTTATGCTTTGTTATCTTCTCAAAGATCTCCGAATTATAAATGTATCAAACTACATAACTTATTTCTAGTTAGCTTGCATAAGTGTGTAAATTTAAAACTCCCTAAGAGAAACATTTATATTAAACCTAACGCTCCATGCTCTGTTTAGAAATTCTGTCTTAATTCTGATGAAAGGAAATAAATTTTTTGTTTCCGGAAACGTTCATAAAAGAATTTTCTACTTGTTTTAAGTTCTTGATCACGAGCATTGTATAGGAAATTAGAAGGACGCTGTAATATTGAGACTTGTGTTTTCTTGAGTTGTAACTCAAAGTTAAGATAAAAAAATTTGATATTTAAGCTCATAAAGGAAGTAAACCTTACAGATTTTGGAAAAAAGTACTTCTCTTAGACCTTCAGGGTTCAAATGCATCGATTAAAAAATCCAAAATTGAGCAATAAAGCAAATTTCAATATTTCATACTTTCAGACTAGTTCTTTGAACTTATAATTTAATTTCCACCTTAAATTTTGGTAGTTCTGTTGAATTGATTCTGATAAATATATGTAATATAAAAAATGAATATATCATTTTTCTTGTTTTCTACAATTAGCTGTTTATGTTCTCAATCAAATTTTTTCGATATGTGAAGGTTGAAAAATTTCCTATAGATATATTTGTTAGTATTTCAAATCCAGAAATAAATATTACGACTTTGAGAATATTAAACATATATTCGTTCTCTTGCTTGACATGAAAGCTATGAAAGGAGCTTTTGTGCTTTAATAATATAGACTTAAATGTGCATACACAAAGAGCTTAGTTTGGGATGGTTGTTTGATTAGTATGGTACAGGATCCAAAAGGACAACTTGCGCCAAACACAACACCACACAACAATATAAATTGAATAATAAAGTTGAAATGCCTGCAAACGCGTAAGATTTCATTCAACATTGCAATAAAAATTATAATAAATTTTAAGTAATTAATAAAGGAGACTGATGAATTGTTTAAACAGTAAATATGAGATAGAAATAAATCGATTTTCGATGCATAATTGACCAAAGCCTTTTTTATTCCGCAGGAGCATTTCCATCCAAACTAAATCGAACAAAGACCAGATTTCAACCTCCATCAAGAAATTGTTCGTTACTTTATTCCCTTGTTGCATGATCAGATAGATTTACAATGCATTTTCAACAGCACACTTCGAAATCTTCGTTCGTGTGATAAGAGTCCCGAAAGGGTCTCGGGGACTGTACCGTAGTGGGTGGAAGCGAGTGGTCGGTACAGTCCCAGGGGAACAAATGTAGCCCACCTCCCCGGGCAACGCTGTGTGCTTCGGTCACAGCGGCTATGTGGCTACACGAGGAACTTCGACGGAAGAAAAACAACTTTGAGTAAAGCACTCTTATCAGAGGTACTTAGGAACAGCTTTGTAGTCCCTCGTAACACACTTTACTTGGTTCTGGTGGTCTTTAGTTGTGTTCTGGTAGAAAAAAAAATCGAACCACCTCACTTTTTTATTCACGCGTTTTTAGTACAGCAAATTCAAAAATACTATACGATGGGAAATAATATCTTCTTTAAATTCATATCCTTTAATATGCCTAAGTCTTATTATTAAACTACACACCAACTTCATTCCCCATGGATACATCTATAGTAGGCGTCAAATTTCGAACGAATCTATAACCGAAATGAACCACAAATACCAAGATTCAATTCATTTTTTCCAGTAATTTCTAGATTGAGTTGATAATATGGAGTAACTAATGTTATTTTAGCCTCTAAGTCTTTCATGCATATGTTCGAAATAATTTTCTTTCACGCTTAAATTAACTGAAATAAAATTATCTATTAAAAGAAATATTACTTAGTACTATTTGTGAACTTTAATAGTAATGCAATAAAATATTTCACATCGTGATGGGAAGATTATTTCGGAAGATACGAATATTAAATTTTGAGTTCATGTATGATTTATTTACTCATTATCCAAAGGCAACTCGACCAAATGATTTGGAATTTAATAACCAATGTGAAATGTTTTTGGTATACATTTTTAATATTTTAAGTTAAGTGGGGGTTACTGACAATCATGAAGTTCGTGCGTTGTTAAATATTAAAACCACTCCTTAAGAAAATTTTATGCATTGAAATTTTTATACACATTCCCTACTTAATATTACTTTAAATTCGCTCTACTGTGAACAATCCGAGAAAAAGGAGTAATTCGTTCATTTTTCGCAGTTGTTCCTCGTGGTGTTTTCTAAAACACGGATATAAAATTATTTAATGAAGGTAATTTTCTTGCTCTTAATAAAGATTTCAAGTTTTGTGGGAAAAAATAACTTTTATTTACATAATATGCACAAATGGAAAGATTAATATACATGAAGTGGATAGATGATTAAAGTTCTTGAAGTACAATAAGTTTAAGAAGTGGAGGTAGGTATGTAATTTTTAAAGAGCTATATATATAACGCATATTTACTTGATTTTATAAATACTTGTTCCTATTCAAAAGAAAGAAGTATTTACCTTGAGGAAAAATAAAAACACCCGAATTATTTTACATAAGATTAAATAGCTGTCAATAATGTCGTGACATGGAGACAGGATCCTGGTTCATCGGGGCAGATTATCAGATCGATAAATTTTTGCTACGGAAGTGCTAATTACTGACCATACTTCCTTCAAAACGTTTTTATCTGCAGTGCAGTTAAATTTTTCTTTAACATTTCTTTCATTCTCTTAGAGATATTTAGACTTTGACTTCTTGAACTCTAAAAATTTTTACGAAGCATTATTGACGTTTACTTATTATTTAAAACATAGGGTCAGTATTTTATTCGTTATCCAAAATCTTTAGTTTTTCGTACGTTGACCTGTTTCACACACATCTTCGAGTATCAAAAATCTGCAGTAGTAAACACTTTAATCAAGGAAGGTAATAAAAAGTATTGGAACGTTTTTAGCAATACTTACAAATAGACGTAAAAACCAATGAAGATAAAATTTCTAGAAGTGGGCTAGATTCCTGTCTGAATGGTAACCACAATGAACTCAACCAATTGGATTCCTCCCTGTGGAACTATCCCAAACGTAGCGTATCGCGACAGTTCAAAATCATTTTAAGACATAAATACGTTTCATTCCAATTTTATATCAGTACCATAATAGTTTCGTACCTGTTTAAAAAACGCATTGAAAATTCATTCAACTTTCTGTAGTATAACCGACAGATTTATAAAACGAACGCTTGATGTTGGCGTGATGTAGAAATTTGGAGAGTGGGGTGCCAGCTCAGACGTTAACTTTGTCATCTGACCGTGGTTAAAAATGACGAGATGTCCTCGGTTCTTTCCCTTCGGAATTCATCCTGGATCGTCGCCAATAGCCCGTTGTGTTGCTCAAGTGTGACATTAATTCAATTATCTATCTAAAAGAACGCTTGAAATGGAGTTTTGGTGCAGGGTAATTTAATTTGCATAGTCGTTCGATTAGCTCGCTGTGGATCACCTGACTCCAATTTATTCCTAAAATATGTAGGCAGGTAGTTATTTATCGTCTCACTAGAGCAACACAAATGGCTATTGGTGACGGTCCGGAATCCATCCCGTATGGAAAGATCCGAGAACACATCGTCATTTTGAACCATACTCGAAGGACTTATACCTAAAATAATTTAGGTTATTTCTTTCTATGATTTGGCTGGTTTATCAGTTTCGTGTGCAGTGTCTAGGGTGATTTTCTGACCCTAATCTGTTGCTCTGGACTGAGTGTAACGTTCACTCATCCTAGCATCTTGTTGCCAGGCTTTCAGTAGCTGCGGCAGAAGTCCGCGAAATGCCTGGTATTTTAAAGACCACACAGGAATCCTTACATCGGCGATCGAGGCCTGCATCAGGTGCGGTGGTCGACATTTTGAACAGCTTCTGTAATTGCGCATTTGAGTTGTACTTACCGACTGATGTTTGTACATGTCGTTTCATTTCCATGTGAAAAGTTTCTCATGTTTTGTACATGTCATTTCTTTCTTACCCGTTGTTCCTTGTACTTATCTTTAATTTATGCAAATCTAATTGTATTATTTCGTTTTGTCAAGCAGTTATCTATGTTTATTTGACATTAAAACGTTGTTTCCATATTTCATGCCTCTTCTTTCCAATTTGCGTCGGACCATGTGTTTGTGCCGAAATGGAAAGCTCTCTCTAGCGGCCAACCGCTGCAATTGCGACCATACATTCTATGGTGAAAAGTATTTGTTTCGTTGTGTTCTATCACCCCCTGAAGTTTGTATTATTAGTTTAGACACACCTTGTATACAGAAGAAGCAGTTCAGTGGATTTTTGGACACGAAAAGTAACGTGATTTGGCGACATTGGGCGAAGCCATTGGTATGAACGTCTTCATTTTCCAGCATACAGCGCCCATGGATAGAGATTGGCGTTTAACCAGTTTCTGTAACGCCTTGCTCTTGTGAAGTTCACTTCGTTCTACCTTCATAAGAGAATGACCTCAATTGAAGTTAGAGGCAAGTTCCTCGTGTGAAACTTATTTTTAAGGTCTGTTTTTTCCTGTCTATGATTGGAGTCACTGCTAACCATCGAAAATATTTTTAATTAAAATTAATTACGAATCCATCTTAACCTTGCCACCTTTTTTAAACGTAGTTGCTGCTTTTTACATGTTCAAGCTTTATACATGTATCATCACGTGAAAAACTATTGCATTATCTATTAAATATGATTTTCAATATAGTATTAATAGCTGAAACTAAAAGTACATTAAAATTCAAAGCTGACTTGGTTGCCGTCCGTTTAGCGCTGTGCCTCGGTTCAATATGCTCTGGGTTCAAAGCTTGTTTTATACATGGATGTTTGTAATTCGAAATCCACTTTAATCCGTATGTCCTGGTCTAGTTAAACCAAGTGTAGCGAATATAATTGGCGGTGGAACAACTTATCAACCATTCAAATTTATACTACATGCTTCGTTATAATACAGAGATTTAGTGGAAAAGTTTCGATTGCAAATTCCAATTGATTTCAAACTTATATAGAAATTGAAATGCACAAAATAAGTACGTATTATGTTTGTACTTATTTTGTACGTATTATGTTTGCTATGCTTCCAATTATATCAATCAAAAGCGCTGCCATGCAAAAATCTTTATACTGCAGCTGTTTCCCAATTATGTCAATCAGACTCCATTTTCGTAGTTTATTTAGTGTTGTGGATTCTATCCACAAATTTAGGACTGTTTAAAAAGCGTCTTTGGGTATAGGAGTTCACGAAATTACTGCACGAACCATTCCATAATGGGTCACCTGGGTTTTGTGATTCCGGTTCTGGAAGAATCCCAACTCAAAATGCTGGCTAGCAGCATTTAATTATTCTATGCTATTTCTGCGTGTTATCAACTGTGCCATAAGCATATCAGGAACAAGGAAACTTAATTTATTCAGACATAACAATTAAAACTGGTAAATGAATACAGTCAAATAGTTTGACATGCGTACGGAGAAAAGTTGCGCGGTACAGTGCCATTCAGAATTCTTAACGCGAACACTTACAACGATAAGAATATTCTTAGTGTTGCCACAATAAGTACACAAATTCTAGAGATGTTTTTAAGTGTTGCCACAACACGCTACCCCAGATGTGAACTGAAGGTTTACAACGACGAATCACACAGCGAAAGTTACTCTTTTCCTCGAACGTAGAGTCATGCCATTCTGGGACTTGTCAGCGACCTCTGGAGGAGCTTGCACCAAGAGAAAAACTGATTTTAAACGTTCGACACTGATGCTGGATTGTCGGTTGCCAATCTGGATGATGTAATTGCGTTCATGCCTTGCAAGTACAGGAAAGGGACCTTCATACGGCGCTTATAGTGGTTTTCTCACTCCGTCTTGTCGGATAAAGACATGAGGAGAACACTTATCGAGCTCCTGCCAGAAGACTTTAGGTGTTTCGTGCCGTCGTGGAGTATAATGAGTTAACCACCGGAGGGTTCCGAGTTCGAATCCAACCAAAGATAGTCGTATTCAAGGGGGAATTGTGCACGTTAATTGTGTTGTGGTATTAAATGTCCTCACGTTGTTGTGGTGTGGAAGTTTGCAAAGTGGGGAGCCGGCCCAAAAAAATGTGACCTCGTCATCTGACCTTGGTTAAATATTACGTGGTTTTTCTTAGGACCTTTCCCTTTGGGTTTGATCTCTGACGTTCGCCAATAACACTCAGTGTTGCTCCTCTGCGACGTTAATTAAAATACCTACCATTATAATTCTGTAGTACAGAAGACCAAGATGTGCTACAAGGTCTCTGTTCTGACGGAAACAAGGCACTTATTGAATTACAAGATGGAATCTGTACAAGTAGGTCTAAGTGACAATGTGGCATATTCTAGCTTTAACAGGAAAATGGTTCAAAATAACACAAAGGATCATAGCCCCTACGGAAGATTTTTGGGTTAATGTTTATGTTAAATAAAATAGTTGGACTCGGTTCCGCTAATCAACTATCAACTAACACCACTAGGAAAAATTCACCCCTTAGAATATTCAAGACTTGTATTAACCTTGAAATGGTTTCAACGAGATATCTCGTCCATCAAGATCTGATCAATTTTGCATCTGTACAGATATCTCGTATTCAAGATATTGCCAATTTACTATGACGAGACCTTGTCTGTTTTGCTGATGTCGAGATGCCTCATCGAGACTATCTTGAGGAAGTTTAAAAGATAATTTTTTTCGGACAAACTTTTCTTTTAGTGTCACTATTTTGTCTTTGGTTAAAACCAGAATTTCAAAAGTAGTTCACAATCGCTAACGGCTCTGACAAAGTGCAAGTGGCAGTGTTCTTTATTACATTACTTTAATATAGTTTACCAGTTGTGCTTGATTAGTATTTTTTAAAAACCTTGTTGGAATTTACCTTGTGAAACACGGTTATTTTCTATTTCTAGAGTGGAAAATGAATTTAAAATAACTGATAATAACTTTGAGATAGATAAAACTATTACTCGAAAGCAAAGTGATACATCAACATTTTAAATAAAAATCTTGTAAAGTTTATGGTTTTTAGCTACAGAGATTTTCTGTACGATTCTTAAATGCTGCAATAACAGTAAATCTAATCCTAATAATGAATTCCATACAATCTTTAAGGGCCGGGTTGGCCCGGTTGGAAGAGTAACGGACTTGCAGCCGAAGGGTTGCGAGTTCGAATCCAGCCAAACACCGTCGTGCACAAAGGGGGCTGGTGCACGTTAAATCTGTCGTGGCCTCAAATGTCCTCACGTTGGCGTGGTGTGGAAGTTTGGAGAGTGGGGTGCCAGCTCAGGTGTGTTGCCTCGTCATCTGACCGTGGTTCAAAATTACGTGGTGTTGTCCTCGGACTTTCCCTCTGGGATTGATCCCGGACCGTCACCAATAGCCCGTTGTGTTGCTCCAGTGTGACGTTAATTGAAATACCCCCTCCATACAATCTTTTGCATATGTATATTTCAGCCCTCAGGGGCATATCTCCTTACGTGTTTAGGGCTTATGGGTCCCATGGTATTCTAGTGATATTTTCTTTTCCCATTGGTTTTGCTGTCTTTAGTAAAAACGGGATTTGCGTTCCCGCGATACCCAAACGATCTTCCTCTGCTTTCATCATATTACTCTGTACCCCAATCCCTCCTTTTCCAGTTCACATTTTTTGGCGTCGTATTGTGCTCTGCACATCTTGGCTAAAGCAGGTCCTTGCGCCATAAAACCTAGAAACATCCAATATGCTGACACAATATATGTACATTTTAATAATACATCTACTTTCAAAAGTATTTGGTCAAGTATATTTATTGTATGCTGCATTTCGCAAGAAGAAACGGAACCTTCCAAAATAAAACAATAGAATAATTAAAGACATTGTAATATGGATCTTGCATGTCAGGGCAAAATAGGTTAAGTCAAATTATGTCTACTTTTCAGAATCTCAAATAGAATATTTCGCTTTTTCTAACAAATATTCTGGAATAAAAGGAAGCAATTCATGATTAAAATAATTGTAATTTAAATTAATTTAATTCCTTTTTTAAGCACATTATAATAATGTTTACATTAAAGATACGATTGGTTCCTTTTTACCCAGGAAAAAGTCAGACCTAATTCTCCTTTGACACAAACATGAAAGACACTGCAAGTGAAAGCACAATTATTCGTTCTTTGAAGTGTTTCCAAACGTGGCTAATAGAATCCCATATGTCGCGATAGTACCGAAGCAACTGATTATGAGAGATTTTCTAAAAGCGTACATCTTCCACAATGTGAGCTTGTTTTTCCGTTTGTAACCATGCTTCAGAAATTGAATGATACCACGAGATAAAGATGGCTCTTGAGAAAGAAAACACTGTAATGTTCCTTCGGTTTCTTCTGCTGCTTCTACAGCAGAAGATGCATTCCATATTACCATCACTAAAAGAAACGAGTTGCCTACAAATAATATAATGGAGCTTATTACAGGGAACCTATCTAATTTTGTTTCGTAAACATTTGATAACGTTACCCAATAGATCTCCGTCATATTATACACTACAATCACAAAAATAGGATATGAAAAAATGTCATCCATAGTTTTCATTGCAATGCTTGAGTTATGATGTATTCTACACAAGTGCAAGTAACTTTGTTCCAATTGGATTTTTGATTTAGACAAGATTAATCGGGAAGTCTTACATAAAGTTTTACACAAAAAGGCGTAGTATAGGGAATAAATGCACAGAAGTATTTTCGTATCTATCCAGTATAAAAATCTGGTACTACTAATAAAAATTGAAACTTGCTTTGGATTCAATTTGAGAACATCGACTAAAAACGTTGAATTAGAGACAGTTCCTTGTTCGAATTCTGCTATTGAGAGAGTTGATAATATCATTTCAAAAATCGCGAATGAACTCCAGATAAAAGAGTGACAGTACACATATCTTTACCGTTTTTTAAATTGATACTCGGATTCATTATTGACACTTGCTCTGTTTTCAACCAGAGAGATTAGCTGTTTGCGAGACTTGAAGATTGAAAAATGCATAGATAACCCTATCACATATTGTAGTAACGTAAGAACGATATTCTTCTTGTCAGGTGAAATAACGATATAAATTAAAAGGTTCAGTGCGAATCCCAAATTCAAAACAACGGTCAAACACAACGAAAGTGTCCTCAGTATCTGTAGTGTCCTGGATTGACGAAAGGGAAAACCGCCAACTCCGATTGCATGCATTACTTCAAAAATAGGATTCACAGTACCATGAAGACAATAATTGACCCAGAACGTCTCTTCAGCAGATGGAAATGCAATATTTTCATTCTTTCAGTTCATTCGATGCATAGTTTAATCTTAATATTTGATATTCAATCCTGGAGAGTTATGAAGCAACACATTTCATGCTGTAGATCGAAAAATTGATATATCCATTTAAGTGTTCCTTCAAGTTCTCTTTAAGCATTACTTTCCTTTGTGCCATGCAGTGATTTCGATATGGAGACTAAAAATTGAATATGTGTAACTATGAATTTGCATGGTTTGGTTGCTATAGAAAATCAACAAGAAACACTATCTATGATTATAACTAACCTAATGTGATGCTTGTATATATGCAACTCCTATTTTATTACTAAAAAAGAATGTACATTTTATACAAAATGGATGTGGCACTATTCTCTTTGAACCTGTGTAGAATGATTGGAGACATTATGCAGTTTGAAAGATTATGTTTCGTATAATAAATTTTAAAATAGCTCGACATTTACAGCATATGCACGAACATTTTCTTTGAGTTTGAAAAGGGTGAATGTATTAGTCAATTGAATAAATATTTCGTAGAAGCGTGTTTAATGGAACAACTATATCCACTTTTAAAACCTTGAAAGTAACATGTGTAACATAAAGAAAATTTACCGCATATATTTTGTACATAAAAGAAATATGCCTAGTTACAGACACAAAGAGTTTAATTTACAGAAAATCCATAAGAAACAATGTCCTTCCAGATTAATCGAAATGTTTCCCGATTCTATTTTATTAAACAGGATAATTAATTTTTTTTGGAATATAAGAAAGTCTTGAAATAACTGGTATAGTGGAAGACAGAATACAAAATCAAAAGTATTATTCTGCAAGCTACTGTTTTAGCATATGCATAATTAAATTTGGTGTAGATTGGATGTGTTATTCCTGATTCTCTTTCATTTTGTCAGATTTATTCCATTCAACATGGCACTGTCTGCATTTAATATCTAAAATACGAGTTCTAAATTTGACAAAGATTTAAACCATTTGAAAGTATATTGTAACGGCGGCTAGGGAAACGGACAATCTTGCCGGCAGATCAAGTGTCAAAAGGAAAAGACCACACCTAAGCGACCACCCCGAAACATCTTTTTAATGACGACCACGCTCCAGGGGTTGGAAATCGTTGGTGGCTTCGAAACAAAAGGCAGGCGCCTTTCTGTCGCTCTCTATGACATTTCGAGACAAAAAGGAAGGAGATGAATTACGATGGCCATTGCCGACAAGGGTTTATGGTCCCCTTTCACGTCCGCCGAAGTCTGTCGTAAAAGTCAAGGGGAGAGGCCAATGTGAAAGAGCCATTCGGGAAGGTCTGAAGATGGTGAGATTTTCAACAGCCAACCAGCATCGACTGAGAGGCCGACCCGAAACGGAAAGGAGGAGTCGAGAAGCGCCCGATATAAGTAGAGTTCTTGAGTTCTTGAGAGGGAGGATCAGACAGAGAAGAGATAGAGAGAGCTGAGAGAGCTTGGGGAGCTTGGAGAGATTTGAACGAGAACAGCAGAGAGAGAGGCGGTCAGCTGAGAGACCGTTTTGGAGAGAGAAGTGAAGTTCACTGTCGGCGAAAGATTGCCATCTTTCGAGAGAGCTTACCCGAGCTAGTAAAGGCAGATTCATTCCGCCTTGGGATTCTATACTCACCTGAGTATTTTATTGAGAAAGGCTCGCCCGTAGCCGTGAAGGAGACCCCTCCTAGAAACCTGTGTCGCTACTCGCCCGAGTAGTGGAGACTTCACCGAGACCCGAGTTCATCAGAACTGATAAGGCTGATTCATCCCACCCTGGAATTCTATACTCACCTGAGTATTTTATTGTGAAAGGCTCGCCCGTAGCCGTGAAGGTGACAGTAGATGGAAAACGCCGGTTCTAACTCAGCGGTGCCGGAAGTGACGTCACGTGGAGTTGAGTTGTTTTCTCCTGCTGCCGGAAGTGACGTCATAGACCGGAAGTGGAGTTGAGTTTGGTTGTTTTCTCCTGCCGCCGGAAGTGACGTCATAAACAGGAAGTTGAGTTTAGTTGTTTTCTCCTGTTGCCGGAAATGACGTCATAGACCGGAAGTTGAGTTTAGTTGTTTTCTTCTGCTGCTAAAAATGACGTCATAGATTATAGGTTGAGTTTAGTTGTTTTCTTTTTAGTTTTTTTGGGATCTGGCAACACGAATATTTATCCTTCGCAGAATGGCAACAAATTTATCATGGGAAGTGCATGTTATGAGCAAATTGCGGTGCCGTGAGTGACGTCACAGTCTGGATTGAACAAATTGCGGTGCCTTGTGTGACGTCAGACTCAGTATACGAGAAAGGACTCATTCTTACATGTCTGATCATGCTCTCAATGCTGCTATGACGTCACAGACTGGCGTGTTCGACAAATTGCGGTGCCTCGGTATTTTTGCGTGTCAGATCATGTCCCTGATACAAGTTCCTGCGTAGAAGCCTGTTTTCATTTCATTTCCAATATAAGTACTGTGGTGAGTTGTAATAATCCTGCTTGCAGTTTTTTCATTGGTTGCCAACCGGTTTTCTGTTTGGAATAAACGACGTTCTCATCTGACCATCGCATTTTAAACTCTGAGGTCCTTTAGTGAACAGTGACTCTATCTCTTGCTTTGCTGAAAACCTTTTCGTGAAAAAACTTTCAACCTAAAAGCTAAGGGAAAAAATATGAAGCGTTTCAGCAATCAACCTAAAGTGTGTAAAAGAGTTCATTTTGATGATCAAGTGGTACAATCTGAAGTTTCTAAATTAACGATGCAGTCACTTCCAGACACCATGTTTCATCTTGGAAACTATTCATTTATGTTGAATAACAACTTCATCGGCTCTACTCGAGTGCATGTGCGAAAATTTGCTTTAAAGGGAAATGGTGACTTGCAACCAACAAAGGAAGGTATCTCCCTACATCCAAAAACATGGGATATTCTGATGAGAAAGGTAAGCAATTTTTTTGCACATGCTGCTGACTCTGACGTTAAAGTTTTACAGAAAGAAGTCTGTCTTTCGAAAGTGTGTGATAACGGGAAAATGGACTTGGTTTTACAAAGAGTATTTCAAAAAAGAGACCACTCCTTACAATTCCTACCCAACTCTATTTTTCTGAATTCTGATCAGTATTTTAAACTGTGTGAACACTATGAGAATGTATCAGATATACTGAAAATATCGCTTTTGAAATATTCCCTACCATATTATGTGAAAAAGGAAGTGCAAAGGAACTTTCTCAGTGAGATTTACAAACCCTACTATGGTGATCCTGATAACCCTGAGGGTTGGAGAGAAGTTACAACTTCATTGTGTAAGTGCCTAAAGGATATTATAGCGCTTAACATTACTGTTCTTTTGGACTGTTTAAGTTGTAAAAATGAAATTATCATTCAATCTGTACATGCATGCATGAACATGAGTGTTGATGAACGCTTTTGCGAATTCTTTACTCCTGCCTTATATTCTATAAACTGGAAAGATTTTGCTTTTAACTTTGTGAAAGAAAACCATGGAATTATAAACTTTTTTTATATAATATTTGAGGGTGACTTTTTTGAATGCTTGAATACAACTGATGTTTTCAATAATATCAGAAATATGTATGTAAAAGATCTGTAAAATAAGTATAATGTATTCTCTAACAAATGTAACTGAGTAACATCTTACGTGCTTTTAATAAATGTTGATGTTTTTCAATGGTGTGTTTTTAAAATTATTCTTTAACAATCATGAATTACTGTGAGAGGTGTCATATAATTTTTACATTTTTTTAATTATCTAATTTAAAGAACATGAACTAAAATTAAGTTTAACTTAATTACTAGAAATAGAAACTCTTTTAAGCAAAATGTTTTACTCAGAAATTAGAATATTAATTCAGATATTAGAAACACTACTTTTTTATTCTCAAAAATTATTTCCCATGAAAATTTCTATTAAAAGTAATCAATAATCACATCAAATGCTTCAAAATGAAAATGTTCTTAAGTCTAATTTTTTAGAACAGATTATGCTTCAATATGAAAATGTCTTTAAGTCTTATTTTTTAGAACAGATTAACATAAGAATTACATTACTATGTCTTTTCTTTAAGCAAAACATTTTAAGCAATATAATAGAAGCTATTTCAGAAAAAAAATAGGATTGAAAAAATTAAAACAATACAAATTCATACGTGTTTAAAATAACGAATTTTATTTCACATATACTTTAAAGAAAAAAGTTACAATTTTGAGGCTAGGTTCTTTTAACATACATTTTTCGAATGAGATACTTTGCATCTTGAAACATGATTGAGATTTAGTTTCAAATAGAATAGTTTATTTTTAAAAATATCATGTAGTAACATTTATCAACATATATACAGAATATCTACATACATACATATATACTATATATAAGATCTACATATAACGCGCTGAAATGTGTTTTCAATTTACATGTGTTGCCTATAAAAAAATTTACAAAAACTAAATAGATACATATATACTCATACAACTAATTTCTAAGGTGAATATTTACAACACTTTAGAGAACAATTAAGTTGAGTTTATCTCATGTATTTCATGATGACCCCAAGCGTAGGTGAAAATGCCATCCTCCGAAACGAACCTCTTTTCATCACCTGGGGACAAGGCAAGTTTGTTCATCTTCGAAGTGAAAATCTCATGACCTACACTTCGAATACTTTGCATGGTTGTGAAACTCTGTGTGCCACGCAACACGCACTTTTTATAGTCCTCGAAAGTTATTCTATTTTTTAATGCTGATTTTTTAACCCCTTTTAGTTTTTTTATAACATCTCCCCCTTGCACTTGGTAGCTGTACACTTTACTACGAAGTGACGCAAATTCAGTCATGATGTTTCCGGCACACTCATCTTTCATAAGACCTAACATTTTTTTATTTACTCGCGGCAATCCGTACACATTATTTTCTGGATAGTCTGATGTATCGAAGAGATAAAGATGACCTTTCATATCCTCGTAAACGTCATGAGTTTCAATTTTAAGGATAAATGAGTCCGTATCCGTATACATAAGACGAAAGTTTGCTCCATATTTTTCTTTCAAGTGATTGTAAAAAAAATCATACATTAATGTTTTCGAAATATCTAATATTGCCATACCAATTGCTATCGGCTTATTAAATATAATTTCTGATTTCTTTAGATGAATTGCAACCAATTGGGGGGTAAAAATTGTTCTATCATGAAAATTTGGTTTGGCAATCAATTTTTCCGCTTGCTTCGCGCTGCAGCACAAACGAATGTCCTTTCTCCTTCTCACGTCCTCCATGCATTTGCCGAAAACGCTGTTGTTCATGAGTTTATAAAAATCTTTCTCGAAAGAATTTACCGCAGCTGCTCTGAGGCGAGTGTTGTGATCAATATAAGGTTTTAAAAAGGCTGATTGCCTAAATTGGAGAATTCTATGGATTTTTTTAAGAATGAGTCCATGCTTCAAATAAAATTTTAAGTTATTTACATGTAGAATATAATTAACTTTATTTTCTAGAGTGAGAAGAAGTCTCTTTTCTTTGCAGCCTGGAGGAACTTGATTGGTGGGTGCCAAAGGGTAATCATTGTGTGCAGCGTGAAGTGTAGGAGGATAATCCAGGTCTACTTCTAAAATGTAGCCGATTTCATCATCATCTGATGAATCTAATACATTCATGGAATTGTCCACCCATTGAAAATTATTAAGGGGAAGTGGTTGGCTCATTGCCCAACCATACAAATTGTTAGCATCGAGGTAGAGCAGATATGATTCGGGTTTTCCTGCATCACTCACTCATGTATTTATTGTTGGCACGGGCGTATCTGTGACTACATTGCGAGACACCACCTCGAATGCCTTTCTCTACAAATAGCAGCTTTTCATAATCCGCTAAAAGTTCAATTTGGACACCCGTAAAATTTAACATGGCATCGAAAGAGAGGCCGGGAGCCGTGAAATACCAAGCCATATCCAAACCATATGTCTTATAACAATTTTTTCGAAATGCCTGAAGGACATCGGCAAGCAACAAAACATCTGTTTTGACATACAAATCTGTATACTGACCTATGTTCTTGATTTCAAATTGCTCCCAGACATTGAGGACATGCGTGTACTCATCCTGAGTTATATGGGTTTCGTTGAGGAGGCTATAGAAGGCTTCCTTGTTCGGAAGAGACTCTTCATCGAATTTAGATATATCATCCATATAATCGTAAGGGTACACGCCCTTCCTCAGAAGCAAGTCCACTTTCGTAGATGGAAAGAACGTTTTCATGATACAAAACTCGTCCTGGTGTAAATTTGAAACTAATTTTTCCAAACTGCTAGGCATGAAACGGTAAGAATCTAGAAACCGCAACTGCATTTTCCCGACTTGTTTGCTAAAAGAAATGTATTTTTCCTCATTCTCGGCTATTATACTAATCATTTTTTCATCCACACCAAGTTCTTTTACGATAAAATGAGAATCGTATCCGGACAAGTTGTGAATGAAAACTGGGATAAAACTAGGCCTTTTAAGTTTCAAGTTGCAGGTATTACACGCAGCCCCTCGGTATGATCCTGTTATATGATCATGTTCGAAAACTTTAGGATTTGTGTCAGAAAATCCACCACCACAGAGATAACAAATCGACTTAGCGTAGTGCTGAGTTTTTGCATCTGCTGATAGGTACTCCATAGGTACGACCCTCTTATAAATTTCCTCAATTTCAATGGCTTCAGCCATAAGCATCTCCATGAATTTCTGAGACGCATCCGCACCTCGGTACACCACAGGTGGTTTATATGATCCATATAAATATAAAACATAATAACAGAAGGAGATAGGTTTATGCTTTTGATAAGCGAAAGTGAATGAAGCACTAGGATCTGGTTGACACCCATCGATTTTTTCAGTTAACGATTCGAAATCGGCTACGATAATGAATGGTATTTTTTGCTGATGTTTAATGTTTTTAAAGTGAACGAAAGTTTCCTTCGACGGCATTTTCACCCGCGCTGCATCATGCTCGAAACCGTTACCACCGAGATAACAAGGCCTGACCGCTGAAGCGTCATGGCGTCTCCCTAGTAGTCATACGTGAGATACGAACGACCACCGCCGTATTGGAATATTCAAAGCCTAATACAGTGAAATCTGTCTACAACGATACATAATATATTCTATATACGTCGAGACCACAGGAAAATATTGTTATACGTTATTGTAAATTATTATAGCAGTTTGTAAATATGGTTTTTCCGTAGTCAAAACTATGATAATCTCAGAATGAAACTTCCACACCCCCGCGTCTTTCTTCCTTATTTACAAACGATAACAGAGAGTGTGCGTAAATAGTAAAAGCAATAACTTATTAAAAAACCAGCCAAAATTATATCGTAAATTCAATTTAAAAATAGCGAAAAACTAGCTTATGACTTTTATTAACTAAAATACACACGTCAATCAAGCTTAATACCGCCCAGTATCATAGTTTCTCAAATACGACCATAAATCAAAAAGAAAAGAAAACCCTTTCTCATAGTCTAAAGAAATCCAATTAATGTTTTCTTCATCATTAAATCTATAAAAATGGGAAATCAAAGCAATTGAACTGTAAAAGCAATTGAAGCGATTATTATCATAGTTGGCTGAAGAATTTTTCATTGATATTTCATTTATAAAATCCAAACAATTTTCAATAACTTCCAAATTATTAATGTGACAGGGTGTTTTGATATGATTGTTATCTAACAGAAATTTCTTGGCCATATAAATGTTTCCATTCAGATTTGAATGTATTACAACAGTGTAATTTGTTGCAGGTTCTGGATTAAAACAAATTTTGAAAAAAGTAACTTTTGACTCCTCCATTAGTTTAAACCAATTTTGTTTATGGGGTAATGAATCCAGAATTTCTAGTAGCCTATTAAAATTTTGAAAAGAAATAGATTCATGATGAGCAATGAACTCAGATTTGCTTTCGTTGATAGCTCTCAATAAATTGGATTCATCAGTTTCACGAATTTTATCTTCCCTGCTTTTACGAACGGTGGGACAAGTTTTCGAGAGATATTTAGGGCAATTCGGAAATATACTTGGTATAGTACCAACTTTTAAACGGAGACGTTTCATGGAAAAGGTAGAACACTCACCAGTTTTTTTGTTGAATTTCGATACATTCCGGACGATATCATCGTTTTGAAAATGAAGTTCGCAGACTTTGCTGCGTTTTGATGGTGTAAAGTCGGCTCGTGGAATCGCCCTGAGCCATCTTTTTCTAATATTTCTATCCTCTGGAAAGGAGAGAACCGCCACTTTTGGTGCATCACCATATCTATAATTTCCAGAGCAAGTAGGTACACAGCATCTAAAGGGCATTTTGGATATCCTCGTGGTTAAGCCTAAAGAAATCGGTCTGGACACACGTTAAACGTGTTGTTTGACGAAAGCCTTTAACACCTTGACACTGTAATGTTCCACAAATGCTATATAACAATATTTAACTGCAGCTGCACTTGCTTTCCGGTAAAATAGTATAAAAAACCCTAATTTCTTACGCTACATTAAAGGTAATCCACAAGTAGCCGGCCATGCGGCGATGTTTGTTATGACTACTAGTAAGCGAGTCACGTGATCGAAACGTCACAGCGGTCTGGCCTTGTTATCTCGGTGGTAACGTCGAAACACAACCCTTGATGTTTTAATAAAAGTTTGGGTGAACCGAACGCATTGAGGCAGCGACGGCAAATATACGTCTTCTTTTCATGCTTAGATATTTGCGAAGAGACTAGGCGTGAAAGATCTTTGACCCACGCGTAGTGGGCATTATCATTACTTTTTTATGTACAGCAAGTCAATATGGGTAGAATAGTCTACTTTACTAATACACAATGGAAATATTTTAAAGTTCTTGTTATATGAAAATACATTTATACACATGTTATTAAGTCTTTCAAATTTTGATATATTAGTTAGACTTACCGGAAATGGTATACCGGTGAAATCTAACGAGTCTGCATGCTCCTCGTAGTTGGCTTGTCTGCAGGAGTTCTCTCTAGCTGGATGCAGAGCTGATAAAACAGCCCATTTGAAGCACATCATATCACTGTTTTGCACATTAACTACAGCACGTTTGTGCTGTATGGTAGCAGGTAATGGAATGTATGATGTTGCTCGCAATGGATTATAGCAATTCGTTCGCAATTCCAAGAACAGAATTTCAATCAGTCGCTAGCCAGACTCTTTTTGTTCAAATTCCGACGCTTCTCGGCACAGCTTGTCAGCAACACGGTCGTAAAAATTGTGCAAATCCGAGGTTGGTAGAATCAATTCATTACGAGTCTTGAAATTTTTGGTCTCTTCAATATGACCTCCATCCACAGTTTTTTCATATTTACAAAATAAACGGAAGTTAATTTTTACTTCACGGGTAGTTAAAATCTCCATCAACTGATCGATTACATCTAAACTCCTCGCATTTAGGAAATGCTGAATATCAAGGAAACTTTCATAGTTCTCTATACGATAAGTCTCCAGCACACCGTCAAAAGCGCGTTCACTTCGTCGTAGGTTGGATTGCAAACGGGGTCTTTTCTCGTCGGAGTGCACTTTCCTATCATGCGTGCGCTTCCTCGATGACTCGGGAACAGAACCTGGAACGGTAGGCTTGTTGTGAATCTTTTCATGGAGTAGCAAAATGTCTTTGCGATTAAACACGGCATTGCAAACATTACACGAGAAGGAAGCTGCACCACTATGCTTAGTTCTATTATGCCGCAAAAGGCTTTTCTTGGCAGTAAAAGAAACTCCACAAACTTCACAGGAAATCATTTTTACACCAATTCAAAGTAGATGAACTCTCACGAATACAGAATTGCAAAATGGTATGCAATTCAACTAAAAAAATAGTCCACGAACTGAATAACACGCCTAGAACAAGGGAGCAAATCAGTTTGAAGCAAGTTGAGACGAGAGACAGCTCAGAATGGTTAGATGTGCGTGGATTTCAGCTTATAACATGTCTAGAACTGAATTCGAGATAAGACGGATTAGCTACTAATCTCGCTCAGGGTTTCCCCACCGCCCCCTCCCTCCACAGCACCGCTCTTAGACACTAATGATTCACATGCATATCAACGCAAAGCAATGTAACAACTAGATCCCTCCCTCCCATTCGAAATAAAATCTATGTACACTTTAACAATTATATTTTCTTCAAAGGAACGCTCCTAACAGTAGACAATAAACACATAGAAAGCAGAATATAATGAAAAAAGAAAAGACAAGACTACGTAATTCTCTAAAAATAACAATTTTTTTAATTTTATTAATATGATATCCATGACCTAATTTTATTATTAGATCTTGTTACACGCTTATTTTTAACAAATGCACGATTATTTTTAACAAAGGTTTTTGGAATATTCAATTCGTGAATTGAGTTAAAGAATTGAGAAAATCCATTTATTTCTTCTTTGTCTGGTGAATCCTTTACAACAGATTGAATCAAGTCGATCACGTTAGAGTTTGGAATTAGGGTCCCATTGTGAATGATTTCTCCTCTCTCATTCCAGTTTATGACGTGTTTGTGCTGTTTTAAAAATGATAAAATGTTTCTAGTCATAGTCTTTTTATTTCTGGGTGCTGCATTTATAATATCAGCTGATCAAGAATTTCAGTTGAAGGTTCCGTTTTGATAGAGATTTCCTCGGACGATTCCTGAACCGGAAGTCTTTCTCTCTGTTTCTGACCAGGAGTAGTTGTGTATATTTCTTCAACAGGTTTCTTAATAGAGGGATTATGTGTTTCAACATGAATACGCTTTTGAAGAACTTGATGGTAAAGCTTCACTTTTTCATCGTCAGAAAGCATGCGTTTCAGTATTGCAGACATTTCTTTGTCCAGATCCGATAAGTTTTCTTCGGTAGGTACATGTTTTGAAAGTTGATCATGAGGTACCAGAACAAATTTTTTCGCAAACTCCATTACTTAGCAATAAGACTTGTTAAAACACTCAATGCGGCTGGAATCAGCAAATTTAAAAACCCTCCTTTTTGCACTAAAAGCTTGCGCTTCACATACAACGGTGTTTTTTTATCAGCCAATTTTCTGAAGGTTGTTTTGTATTGACGGAATCGAGCTTTTTGAGCTGGTCTTAAAGGCACATTGCCTTTTATAAGATTTAAACAATATTCACAGATGCATTTCAAAGTTGATTTCGGAACTTTCCTTATCAAGGATTTCCTCAATTCAGGTTTGCTTGCACTAATGGCCAGCAGTTTTTGAACGTCTTTCTTATTCGGTGGCATACTTCAAACTAAATTAATACAACTAATGTCGTGGTTGATAAACATACGTTGTTTCTCCTGGTAATATGTTGGTTCGCAAACGCATGGACTCCTCGGTATCAGGTTTTAAATCAATCAATAAATAACTATAAGGTCTCGTTGTTGCGTCTTGAAAAGCTTCCATGAAAAATTTTGTATTATGAGGATACAATTGTCTTCCAAGATGCGTAATTTGATTGATATCTCTACGTGACTTGAATAAAAACATATAATGGCTGTTTAGCGATACTTCTCTGAACTCTTTACCTTTATGAAAAATATTTTGAGTCACTGTGATGATTGATAGATTGAGATGATGTGAGCCTTTAGTATACAAATTTGTTAAACGTTTATCGTTTCCGCATTCAACCATTAGATAATCGATAATAAAGAGTGTATTTCCATCCAAATAATTTTTAAAATTCTCTGGGAATCCCTCCACAAAGGTCACATTTGTTATCTTTTCATACAAATCCTGATAGATACCATAAAACCATACAACTTTGTTGATATTTGCATGAATCACCTCTGTTCGGTGTTCGAGAAGTTTTTTTAAAAAGTATGACTTTCCACATGAAGTCGGGCCTGAAACTAGAGCAGTAAAAGGATGTCGTAGCTCTAAAGGATTCATTGTGTCAAATGAAGAAAGCAAATTCATTTCATCTAATTTATAATATTTTTTTATTGAAACAATTTCACATATACATTATGGTTTCTTTTAACATAATTATACATAATAATATCATTATTCATTGAATCATGTCCAAACTTAGATAGAATTTGCTTAAAAGAATTATTTCTACATCGCTGTTTAAGGTAATATATGCAGTATTGTCCACAAACAGCTGTTCTGAAGTTTTGCAGCGGGAAATCGTTGTACGTCACATTGGAAAATTTTTTTAAATAATAGCGGATGTAATTGTTGAAAACTTGAGGGGAACGTCCAAAGGAGTCAAAGAATTCTATATTTCTCGACGATCTCAGAAAAACTGCTAACCAGTGAGTACCTTCTTCGTGAGCAGGATCTGTGTTAATAACCATGGCTGCTGGATAATGATTCAATCGCATTGGAATATTATCACAGGCAAACACGCCAATGAAACAATGTCTTGTGTAAGCATCTCTTTTCAGAATTTCATTTATTTGAATTGAATTCATATTGAAAAATCACATAATACATTGCGCGACTTGGTTATTTCAATAACACTTTGAAATTCGGCATATACCAACACTGAAATGGTCTTTGGTAGGGCAGATGCGAATTTCAATTCTATGCGTAAATTCCCTTGTTGTATCAAATTAAGGTGGTTTCCATCGCAAAGATCCGGAGTCAAGTCGAAGGAATATAATGAATATCCTTTTGCAAACTCATCCCTATTTATGTATATTCCTTTGTCTGATATCAATTTTCCACTTCCTAATAGTAGACTGTTATATGCTCTTATATATTGATCGCTAGAAAAATCCGGTGTGATAGGTTTGAAAGCGATTGGATTTCCATCCACATACACACCGATGAAGTTTAAATCATAGTGTTTGAATTCCAAAGGGTTCTTCTCAAAATTTCCATTGAAAGCTTCATTGTATATGGTGGCGATAATTAGTTTATTTGGCATAGCACCAAGAAAAACATTATCCTGCTGGAAACTATAACTTCCACCTGAGACGGCGTACATTTTACATAAAATTCGATCAATGGGATATTTAGCGTTTGATTTCTCAAGAGCCTTTGCATGTCCTAATAGAACACCTGGGGACAATTTTTGTTTCCTTATAAAAATAGAAGCATGATCAATACTGATGCTGTAATTTGCTTTCTGCAAAGCCATCAGACAGAATTCCGGCTTGTTTCGTATCAGTCTAATCTTCAAATCCACCAAGTTCAATAAAAGTCTATCTTGGTGGAATATATCGCAATGCAAGTTTCCAATCATATCTAAAACTTTGCTTTTGGCAGTCATTGATGTCCTTTTCTTTAAACCTTCGTTTCCTTTCGATGGATCATTTTCCCCAATATGATCGGCAGTGTCTTTATAAAAACCTTCCGAGGTGAGAAAACTTTTCTTGTAATCCGAACCGTAATTTTGCAAAGTTTCGATGTAAGCTCTGTATGGATACGTATTACTGGACGATGAAATCAGACGATCATTCAAACTCACATCTACTTGAGAAAACAGGGAATGCAAGAACAAATTTATAGGGCCTACAGGTTCAGTATCGGGTAAGTCGGCGCCGTTCTTTAAAATGCGTACTTTTAAATAAAGCTGCGTGGCTGATAAATCAATGTATTCTTCGCCGCTCCCCGAAATATTAAATTCTATGGGTGACTCATCTTGTATATTTGCAATTGGGTAGTATTCCAACCATTGTCCTTTTTCTATTGATGTTTGTGTCGGAGGAGTTAAAAACAAATCAAGCTCGCTCTTTACTGAGGGATAGGAATCATTACGTATTAGAGCCATGTTATGGCTAGCCGAAAATATCTGACGTGCTCTGCTTGCGAGATTTCTTTCGAATGAAGCGTTTCTTAGTAAGACGTTTCCTTTTATGTTCACCAACCATCGATTTCACTTTGGTTGCTGCTTTATCAGATAAAACGCTTGCTGCCTCTTTTGCTCTTTCTTTTGCTGACGCCTTCAGATTTTTCCCTTGTACGTAGTCGTTGGCAATATCCACCCTAGTCTTAAAGGCCTGTTTTCCAAAAGCCTTTGCACCAGATTTGAATAACGGCAGAATCATTCGGTACATACTTCTAAAAATACCTCCAATACCACTACCTCTTTGTAAAGAAACTCGCTTGTAGAAAGATAAACCATTTCCAGCTTGATTTGAATAGTATCCCTCGTAAGAACGAGTGCAGCAATGATATGGTTGATACATGGTTTATAAGTGCTTCAGTCTAAAGTGTAGTTTCACGATCACTTTCCCACGTTCAAATGACACGTATCGTCCCGTGTGAGTCTTTATAACTATTTCGATGGTCTGAAAATGTTTTCTAGAAATCGAATAGTAATGAGGTCTATCGAATAATTCGTGTACCATCTGACCGTCCATACCTCGAACTGTAACGATGCGTAATAGGGGAGCAACGACACCACCGACCACTTGAGACTCAATTATATCGGTATACACGTACAGCAATTGTAAGTCAACATTAGGATCAGCTATATAAGGACTCTCAATGCTTAAGCTTTCAGAAACATTATTTTCCCCAATTATTTTATTGGGCTCAAAACCCAAACATTGCGCTAATCCATCACTCAGTTTCAACTTTGAACCTTTAAACAACTGAAGTTTAACTTTCTTATTATGTTTATTGTAATTCATTTGTATTTGAATGCGTTTTTCAAAAGCGTTTATAATGTCTTGCGGTGTTTCATAATAACCGCATGGAATACTGTAGTTCATTTTTCCACCAGAACCTAAATCATACTCATATTTATTATTACCGTGAGTAACATTATTCCACATTTTTGGATAGATCAATTCAACTATGCCGCATTCCCATTCTCCAGACAGTTCAAAATTCTTCGGAAGTCTCGTTATGTAATGAGACAGAGCATTATCAGTGAAAACATCAATGCTTCCGTCACTAGGAAGAGTTATGTAGAAACTCATTTTTCTTTATACAAATGATTGCTTTCTTACTCTCACACGTCTTTTATAGGGAAAACAAATTTCTGGAAGGTATCCAATCATTAAATTTATTCGAATATCCCTTAAACTTTACGAAGTACTCTACCACGTTTTTCCTCTTCCTCTTCTTCAGAACTTTATCCACTGGAAATTTTTCACTGTTCGCTACTTGTTGCAATTCTTCAGCATAAAATGTACCTTGAATGTCTTCATGTAACAAATCCTTAATTTTATACACGGGTATAGGGTTGGACACTAATTCGCGTATTACAAATAATTCTTCTGACCAATTACTTTCATATCCTTTTTCGAACGTTATTTTCTGCTTTGAAACTCTTACAATATCTCCCACCTTAAATTTGAAAATAGGTTTCTTACGCATCTGAAGTGCATCCCCATAAAGTTTTTTACGGACTTCATTTTCATTATCAATATTTACGCTAGATGGTTTTCTACCGATGCTCGAGTGAACGGTATTGTTGTAGCTGTGAACCAACTTTTTCAAGACATTAATGTAATTGAAAGTGTTAGCATGAGTAAAATATCGCCACATACGGGTTTTAAGTGTGCGATTGTAACGCTCAACAACGCTTGCTTTTGTCTCATTAAATGTAGAAAAGAAGTGAACTCCCTGAGATTTTAAAAAGGACTGAAATCGTGTATTCAAAAATTCTGAACCGCGATCACTTTGCAATTTCAAAGGTTTGCGTTCCTTAAATATAATTTTAAAAGCTTCCACTATACTTTTACCAGTTTTATATTTCAAAGGTATAGCCCATACATATTTCGAAAATACGTCAATCACAGTTAACAAATAGCAATATCCTTGGTTGAATTTGGAAAGACTTAAGTCAACTAGATCTGCTTGATACTGCACTTGTGCACCTGAAACGTAAACGCGGTTACGGGGAAATACTTTTCTAATTGGTTTATGTAAAGTATATGCACGTTCCTTTTGAAGCATAGACCTTATGTCTTTAGAAGGGATATCTTTAAAAAATTTCTTTAAAGTTTGAACATTTCCCAATCCAGCAGGATGAGCAACGTCGTTGAATATTTTCTTCACCTCTTCCATGACTGATTGTTCTGTGGAAAACTAATACATTTATATAGCTAAGATCGGTAGATATTCGTGGCCGAGTGGTTTAGTTGATCAAATACTCGGAGACGAGTATCTTTTGTCACGCGTTCAAGTCCTGAAAAAGTAGATAATTTTTCTCTATATAGAATTAAAAAATTGTCTCTTTTCATTTTAAAAGTGCTCGCCAGATGGCCCCACGGGTACCGAAAGTATCACCTATACGTCATGACGTCACACAAGGCACCGCAATTTGTCGAACACGCCAGTCTGTGACGTCATAGCAGCATTGAGAGCATGATCAGACATGTAAGAATGAGTCCTTTCTCGTATACTGAGTCTGACGTCACACAAGGCACCGCAATTTGTTCAATCCAGACTGTGACGTCACTCACGGCACCGCAATTTGCTCATAACATGCACTTCCCATGATAAATTCGTTGCCATTCTGCGAAGGATAAATATTCGTGTTGCCAGATCCCAAAAAACTAAAAAGAAAACAACTAAACTCAACCTATAATCTATGACGTCATTTTTAGCAGTAGAAGAAAACAACTAAACTCAACCTATAATCTATGACGTCATTTTTAGCAGTAGAAGAAAACAACTAAACTCAACTTCCGGTCTATGACGTCATTTCCGGTAACAGGAGAAAACAACTCAACTCCACTTCCGGCTTATGACGTCACTTCCGACAGCACGAGAAAACAACTCAACCCCACTTCCGGTCTATGTCGTCACTTCCGGCAGCAGGAAAAAAACAACTCAACTCCACGTGACGTCACTTCCGGCACCGCTGAGTTAGAACCGGCGTTTTCCATCTACTGGAGACCCCTCCTAGAAACCTGTGTCGCTACTCGCCCGAGTAGTGGAGACTTCACCGAGACCCGAGTTCATCAGAACTGATAAGGCTGATTTATCCCACCCTGGGATTCTATACTCACCTGAGTATTTTATTGAGAAAGGCTTGCCCGTAGCCGTGAAGGAGACCCCTCCTAGAAACCTGTGTCGCTACTCGCCCGAGTAGTGGAGGTTTCACCGAGATCCGAGTTCATCAGAACTGATAAGGCTGATTTATCCCACCCTGGGATTCTATACTCACCTGAGTATTTTATTGAGAAAGGCTCGCCCGTAGCCATGAAGGAGACCCCTCCTAGACACCTGTGTCGCTACTCGCCCGAGTAGTGGAGACCACCGAGACCCGAGTTCATCAGAACTGATAAGGCTGATTTATCCCACCCTGGGATTCTATACTCACCTGAGTATTTTATTGAGAAAGGCTCGCCCGTAGCCGTGAAGGAGACCCCTCCTAGAAACCTGTGTCGCTACTCGCCCGAGTAGTGGGGACTTCACTGGGACCCAAGTTCATCAGAACTGATAAGGCTGATTTATCCCACCCTGGGATTCTATACTCACCTGAGTATTTTATTGAGAAAGGCTCGCCCGTAGCCGTGAAGGAGACCCCTCCTAGAAACCTGTGTCGCTACTCGCCCGAGTAGTGGAGACTTCACCGAGACCCGAGTTCATCAGAACTGATAAGGCTGATTTATCCCACCCTGGGATTCTATACTCACCTGAGTATTTTATTGAGAAAGGCTCGCCCGTAGCCGTGAAGGAGACCCCTCCTAGAAACCTGTGTCGCTACTCGCCCGAGTAGTGGGGACTTCTCTGGGACCCAAGTTCATCAGAACTGATAAGGCTGATTTATCCCACCCTGGGATTCTATACTCACCTGAGTATTTTATTGAGAAAGGCTCGCCCGTAGCCGTGAAGGAGACCCCTCCTAGAAACCTGTGTCGCTACTCGCCCGAGTAGTGGAGACTTCACCGAGACCCGAGTTCATCAGAACTGATAAGGCTGATTTATCCCACCCTGGGATTCTATACTCACCTGAGTATTTTATTGCGAAAGGCTCGCCCGTAGCCGTGAAGGAGACCCCTCCTAGAAACCTGTGTCGCTACTCGCCCGAGTAGTGGGTACTTCACTGGGACCCAAGTTCATCAGAACTGATAAGGCTGATTTATCCCACCCTGGGATTCTATACTCACCTGAGTATTTTATTGAGAAAGGCTCGCCCGTAGCCGTGAAGGAGACCCCTCCTAGAAACCTGTGTCGCTACTCGCCCGAGTAGTGGAGACTTCACCGAGACCCGAGTTCATCAGAACTGATAAGGCTGATTTATCCCACCCTGGGATTCTATACTCACCTGAGTATTTTATTGAGAAAGGCTCGCCCGTAGCCGTGAAGGAGACCCCTCCTAGAAACCTGTGTCGCTACTCGCCCGAGTAGTGGTGACTTCTCTGGGACCCAAGTTCATCAGAACTGATAAGGCTGATTTATCCCACCCTGGGATTCTATACTCACCTGAGTATTTTATTGAGAAAGGCTCGCCCGTAGCCGTGAAGGAGACCCCTCCTAGAAACCTGTGTCGCTACTCGCCCGAGTAGTGGAGACTTCACCGAGACCCGAGTTCATCAGAACTGATAAGGCTGATTTATCCCACCCTGAGATTCTATACTCACCTGAGTATTTTATTGCGAAAGGCTCGCCCGTAGCCGTGAAGGAGACCCCTCCTAGAAACCTGTGTCGCTACTCGCCCGAGTAGTGGAGATTGATTTCATACGATCTGGAAAAGACTGAGATATCCTGCCTTGGGACTATGTACTCATCTGAGTATTTTTATTGAGAAAAGGCACGTCGTAGCCTGAATTAGACCCCTCCGAGTGAATTTGTGAGAGGCTCGCCAGCAGCCATAAGTAGCGCCTCGATAGAACTTTGGACTTTTCAATGAACTAACATTAAATGAACTCTTCATTCATTTTTCCGACTTTTGTACAAATTGTAAAATAAATTACATTAGTCTAGAAAAGGATACTTTTGAATGGTAACTAGTCTCAGCTACCCATGGACCAAGACGTTACAATATTGTTATTTATTACTTGTATGCCATCATTGATATTTTTTTTATTTGTCACTGATTACCTTATTGCAATAATAAATATATACTTCCAATACTCATTGCTGACATCAGTATTAAAAGTGTATAATCTCTTGTATATGAAGCTTTTTAAGTTAAATAATATCCCTTAGCTGTTGGGAATAATTTCTAAATCTTTTTTCCGACACTAACAAATGGTAGGTAAGTAGGTATTCTAATTAACTTTGCACTGGAACAACACAAAGGGCTAGTGGCGACGGTTGGGGATCAAACCCGATGGGGATGATACGAGGACACCACGTAATTTTGACCAACGTTAGATGACGAGTTCACACCTCTGCTAGAATCCCACTCTTCAAACTTCCACACCACTCCAAAGTGATTACATTTGGGGTCACGATAAATTTAACGTGCGCCAGCCGCTTTGTACACGGTGGTCTCTGCTTGGATTCGAATTCGAAACCCTCTTGTTGCCAATTCGTTACTCTTCCATTCGGGCTACCGTGGGCCTCTATTGACAAATAGAATTATTCACTATTCTTGTATTTCTGCCATTTGAGAATGGGTGTCTTCAGAAAAAACATTTTGGTGTTTCAGAAGTAACATATATTTCATGGATTTTCTTTGGTGTCTTGTTTCTTTTAAGTGAAAATAAATAATAATTTTCATCTAGGGATATAGGAAAAGTAGTTCCTATGATGAGTGAGCTAAAAATAGATTCCAGTCCCCAGTTTCGAAGATGGTCGCGGTAGCCAGGTTGGAAGAGGAACGGATTAGAAGTCGGAGGGTTGCGAGTTCGAATCCAACCAAAGATAGTCGATTACAAGGGAGGCTGGTGAATGTTAAATCTATCGTGGCTTCCAATATTCTCATGTTGGCGTGGTGTGGAAATTTAGAGGGTGGGGTGCCAGCTCAGGAGTGACCTTCTTATCTGACCGTGGTTCAAAGCACTTGGAATTATCCTCGATCTGACATTTCGGATTTGATCCAATAGTATGTGTGCCTTATTTATGAAATGACCCTCGTAAGACAGATCTTGCATGTCAGGGCAAAATGGGTTAAGTTAAATTATGTATACTTTTCAGGATCTTAAATAGAATATTTCGTTTTTCTAACAAATATTCCGGAAGAAAAATAAGCCATTCGTGATTAAAATAATTGTCATTTAGATTAATTTAATTCCTTTTTAAGCATATTATAATAATGTTTACATTAATTTTACGATTGGTTCCTTTTTACCCAGGAAAAGTAAGACCTAATTCCTTTTACACTAATATGGAAGATACAGCAAGTGAAAGCACAATTGTTCGTACTTTGATGTGTTTCCAAACGTGGCTAATAGAATCCCGTAAGACACAATTGTACCGAAGCAACTCATTATGAGAGATTTTCTAAAAGGGTACATCTTCCACCAAGTGAGCTTGTTTTTCCGTTTGTAACCATGCTTCAGAAATTGAATGATACCACGAGATAAAGATGGCTCTTGAGAAAGCAAACACTGCAATGTTTTTACACGATCGTTGCGTCATTCACTCTGCTTACGAAATGACCCTCGTAGAATATCTTTAATTATTCTATTTTTTCATTTCCCCACACATGTTCCAAAATTTCTTGAAAAATGCAGCATACATTAAATGCACTTGGACCAAATACTTTTGAAAGCAGATGTATTTTTAAAAAGAACATATATTGCGTCAGCATATTGGATGTTTCTGGGTTTTATGGCGTAATCACCTTATTTGGTAAAGTTTTACAGAACAGAATGCGACGCCAAAAAATGTCGTGAATGGGAAAAAGAGGGATTGGTGTGCAGAGAAGTGTGATGAAAGCATAGAAATATCGTTCGGTATCATGGGAATGCAACTCCCGTGTTTACTAAAGACAGCGAAACCAATGGGAAAAGAAAAGACCACTAGAATACCATGGGACAAGTCCGAAAACACCTAAAGGAGATGTGTCCCTCAGGCCTGAAATCTGTGCAAAATCATTGCATGAAATTCATTTCTATGTTTAGATTGTACTGTGAATGTAGCATTTAAGAATCGTATCATAGGGAATCTTTTGTAACACATAAACCATTACATTTACAGGATAAATTTAAAATGTTGATGTATCACTTTGAGATCGACAAATCAATTTATTCATCTCAAATTTATGTGCTTGAAGATATTTTAAATTCCTTTTAAACTCTAGAACCAGAAAATAGCGTGTTCCACAAGATAAATTTTAACAAGGTTTTTAAAAATATATAAATTCAGCATAACGGGAAAAATAATTTTTAAATAATGTAATAAAGAACACTGACACTTGCATTTTGTCAGAGACGTTACCAGATGTAAACTTCTTTTGAAATGCTCGTTTTAAACGAAGACGAAATGGAGACCCTATAGAAAAGTTTGTCCGAAAAAAATTGTCTTTTAAACCTAATCGAAGTACTCTCAACAAGGTATCTCGACATTAGAAAAACTGACAAGGTCTCGTCATCATAAAAAATTGCCAATATATTGACTACGAGATATCTCTACATATGCAGAATTGTTCAGAACTTGATGGACGAGATATCTCGTCCAAATCACTTCAATGTTAATACAAGTAATGAATAATCTAAGGGACGAATTCTTCCATGTGGTGTTAGTTGATAGTTGACTAGCTCAACCAAGTCCAACTATTTTATTTAGCATGAACATTAACCGGAACATCTTCTGTAGGGGCTATGGAGATCCTTGGTGTTATTTTGAAACATTTTCCAGTTAAAACTAGAATAAGCCACATTGCCATTTAGACCTACTTGTACAGATTCAATCTTGTAATTCAGTAAATGCCTTGTTTCTGTATGAACAGAGACCTTGGCGCACATCTTGGCCTTCTGTACTGCAGAATTCTAATGGTAGGTAGGTATTTTAATTAACGTCGCAGAGGAGCAACACTGTGTTATTGGCGAACGTCAGAGATCAAACCCAAAGCAAAAGGTCCTAAGAAAAACCACGTAATATTTAACCACGGTCAGATGACGAGGTCACATTCGGGCTGGTTCCCCACTCTGCAAACATCCAACCACAACAACGTGAGGACATTTGATACCACAACAGAATTAACGTGCACAATTCCCCCTTGAATACAACTGTCTTTGGTTGGATTTGAACTCGGAAACCTCCGGTGGTTAACTTGTTATACTTCCAACCGGGCTACCGCACCCCCAACTCCTTTAGGGAAATTTTGATTGGATTATGCGACTTGAAATCTAGAATTACTGTTGAATTAGTCTTAATTTGACGTATACTTTGATTAATTTTGTAGAGGATTTCGTGATGTTATTGCCAGTGTTTTTGCTATCCGTCACCAGATGTACCATAGAGAGGTTAATTTAACTGGATTAATGATGTAATAAAAGAGATAGGAACTAACGAAATGGTACATATGTAGCTAAAGATAAAACACTCGAAATTTGTCAAAATTTTATATCTGTATTATGCAATTTTCAGTGGAATTAATCACAATAAATATGAAAACGAAAGCATAATTACAAATTGACCCTCCAAGTTAATTCGACGAGATATCTCCTCCAATAAGATCGGACGAATTTTGCATATAATGAGACATTTCGTTACCCAGATAATGCTGATTTTTATGATGGCATGATCAGCACGTGGTCAGTGTTCTTAAGACAAAGTATCTTGACCATTAGGATCTGGTCAGTTTTGCATATGACGGGATAACTCGACGAGACAACCCCCAGGAGGGTTAAATTAACCATCAACTGAAACACGTGTTTCAAATATACAAGGAATTTATGCTATAATTATAAAATGTCTATAAATATATAATTATAAAAAGTCGGCTCGCTTCCCTGTCGAATTTACTTCATATCAGAGCGCCTGTGGTAAACCACCGAAAAAGCTTTGATGTATTGTTCGTAGATGGTGGGTAGTATTTTAATTAACGTAGCACTGGAGTAAAACAACGGGCTATTGGCGACGATCGGGGCACAAATCCAAGAGGTTAGATCAAGGACAATACCAAGCAATTTTGAACCACGGTCAGATAAGAAGGTCACACCTGAGCTGGCTTTCCGCTCTCGGAACTTCCACACAACGCCAACGTGAGAACATTGGAAACCACGACGGATTTAACGTGCACCAGCCTCCTTTGAACTCGACTGTCTTTGATTGATTCGAACTCGCAACTCTTCGGTTGCTAGTCCGTTTCTCTTCTAGCAGGACTTCCGCTACCCTGTTCGAAAATGGGGAATGGAATCTAGTTTTACCCTACTTTTCATAGGAACTACTTTTCCTATATCATTAGATGAAAAGTATGATTTATTTTCACTTAAAAGAAACAAGACACAAAAGAAAAATCCAGAAAATATATGTTCCTTCTGGAAAACTTAAACGTTTTTCATGAAGATATCCGGAAAATTTTGAAATGGCAGAGAATACAATAGAGAATAATTCAATTTGTTAATAGCGTGCATTAGCGTGCAGAATAATACTTTTGATTTCGTATTCTATCTTCCACTATACCAGTTATTTCAAGACTTTCTTATATTAAAAAAAATTAATTATCCTATTTAACAAAATAAAATCAGGAAACATACTCAAAACATTTCGATTAATATGGAACGGACATTGGTTCTTATTGATGTTCAGTAAATCAAACTTTTTGCGTTTGTAACTACGTTTATTTGTTTTATGTGCAAAATATATGCGGTAAATTTTCTTTCTGTTACACATGTTACTTTCAAGGTTTTAAAGTGGATATAGTTGTTCAATTAAACACGCGTCTAGGAAATATTCATTCAGATGACTCATACTTTCAATATTTTTCAAACTCAAAGAAAATGTTCGTTCAGACTATAGCAACCAAACCATGCAAATTCATAATTACGCATATTCAATTTTGAGTAGCCATATTGAACTCACTGCCTGGTACAAGGGAAAGTACTGCTATCGGAGAACGTCAAAGATCACTTAAAGTGAAATACGAATTTTTCAATACGCAGTATGAAATTTGTTCCATCCAGTATTGGATACCAAATATTAAGATTAAACTATGCATTGAATGAATTGAAGGAATATAAATTATTGCATTTCCATCTGCTGAACAGAAGTTTTGTGTCAATTGTTGTATATATAGATACTGTGAATCCTATTTTGAAATAATGCATGCTATCGGTGTTGGCGGTTTTCCCTTTCGTCATTCCAGGACACGAGAGATACTGAAAACACCTTTGTTGTGTTTGACCATTGTTTTGAATTTGGGATTCGCACTGCACCTTCTAATTTTTATCGTTATTTCACCTGACAAGAAGAATCGGTTTCTTATGTTACTCCAATATGTTATATTGTTATCTATGCATATTTCAATCTTTAAGTCTCGCAAACAGCTAATGTCTCTCGTCAAAAATATGGCAAGAATCAACACTGAATCCGAGTATCAATTTCAAAAACAGGAAAGATATGTGTACTGTCACTCTATTATCTGGGTTTTATTCTCAATTCCACAAGCGATATTATCAACTTTCTCAAAAGCAAAATTCGAACAAGGAGCTGTCTGTAATTCAACGTTTTTAGTCGATGTTAAATTGAATCCAAAGCAATTTTCAAATTTTATTAGTAGTATTACATTTATATACTGGATAGATACGGAACTAATTGTGTGCATTTTTTCTCTATACTACGGCTTCTTGTGTAAAACGTTGTGTAAGTCTTTTCGATTAATCTTGTCTCAATCAAAAATCCAATTGGAAGAAAGTTACATGTACATGTGTAGAATACATCAGAGCTCAAGCATTGCAATGAAAACTATGGATGACATTTTTTCATATCCTATTTTTGTTATTGTAATGCATGATATGATGGCGATTTATTGGGTAATGCTTTCAATTTGTAATGAAACAAAAATAGATAGGTTCGTTGTAATAAGATGCAGTATATTATTTGTAGTCCACTCGTTTCTGTTAGTGATGGTAATATGGAATGCATCTTCTGCTGTGGAAGCAGCAGAAGAAACCGAAGAAACATTACAATGTTTTCTTTCTCAAGAGCCATCTTTATCTCGTGGTATCATTCAATTTCTGAAGCATGGTTATAAACGGAAAAACAGGCTCACATTGTGGAAGATGTATCCTTTTAGAAAATCTCTCATAATCAGTTGCTTCGGTACTATTGTGACATATGGGATTCTATTAGCCACGTTTGGAAACACATCAAAGGACGAATAATCCTGCTTTCACTTTCTGTATCTTCCATATTAGTGTAAACGGAATTAGGTCTCACTTTTCATGGGTAAAAAGGAGCCAATCCTATGTTTAATTTAAACATTAATATAATATGCTTAAAAGGAATTAAATTAATCTAAATAACAATTATTTTAATCATGACTCGCTTCTTTTTCTTCCGGAATATTTAATAGAAAAAGCGAAATATTCTATTTAAGATTCTGAAAAGTAGACATAATTTAACTTAACCCATTTAGCCCTGACATGCAAGATCTGTCTTACGAGGGTCATTTCATAAATAAGGCACACATATTTTTGTTTACTTATATGTTTATTTTTTTACACTGTCTATGTACAATCCTTCAATATAGTATTCCTGCTTCGTATTGACCCTGTCCCAACGTCTGGGAAGCTTTACTATTCCATCTAATTGACCATCTATGTTCATCTGGCGAATGACAATGGGCTATTGGTGACGGTCAGGAATCAAACCCGAAGTTAAAGGTCGAAAGACAAAACCACGTAATTTTTAACCACGGTCAGATGACGAGGTCATATTTGGACTGGCTCCCCACTCTGCAAACATCCAACCACTACAACGTGAGGACATTTGATGCCACAAGAGAATAAACGTGCACCATCCCCCTTGTATACGACCATCTTTGTTTGTATTCGAAATCGGAACCCTCCGGTTGTTAACCGTTAGTCTTCCTAGGGTTACCGCCCCCAACTCCTTTAGGGAAATTTCAATTGGATTATGCGGCTTGAAATCCAGTGTTACTGTTACATTTGCCTTTCTTTGACGTATACTTTGATTCATTTATAGAAGATTTCCTGATGTTAGTGCCAATGTTTTTGTTATCTTCCACTATATACCCCAGAGGTGTGTATTTAACGGGATCAATGGTGTAATAAATCAGATAAGAATTAACGAAAGTGTACAAGTGAAGTTAAAAATAAAATGTACTCGAAATTCGTTATAATTTTAAAATAGCTGTATTATGCAATTGTCAGTGGAATTAATC
This sequence comes from Meta bourneti, assembly GCA_933210815.1. NCBI lineage: Eukaryota > Metazoa > Arthropoda > Arachnida > Araneae > Tetragnathidae > Meta > Meta bourneti. The sequence continues at coordinate 3,047,412 of OW119926.1, forward strand.
ACGATAAATATGAAAACGAAAGCATAAATACATATTGACCCTCCAAGTTAATTCAACGAGATATCTCCTCCAACAAGATCGGACGAATTTTGCATATAATGAGACATTTCGTTACCCAGATAATGCTGATTTTTATGATGGCATTATCAGCACCTGGTCAGTTTTCTTATGAAAAAGTGTCTTGACCATTATGATCTGGTCAGTTTTGCATATGAGTTCGACGAGACAACCCCCAGGAGGGTTAAATTAACCATCAACTGAAACACGTGTTTCAAATTCACAAGGAATTTATGCTATAATTATAAAATGTCTATAAATATATAATTATAAAATGTCGGCTCGCGCTTCTCTGTCCAGTTTACTTCATATCAGACCGCCTGTGGTGTACCACCGTAAACGCTTTGATGTATTGTTCGTAGATGGTGGATAGTATTTTAATTAACGTAGCACTGGAGTAAAACAACGGGCTATTGGCGACGATCGGGGCACAAATCCAAGAGGTAAGATCAAGGGCAATACCAAGCAATTTTGAACCACGGTCAGATAAAAAGGTCACACCTGAGCTGGCATCCCGCTCTCGGAACTTCCACACAACACCAACGTGAGAAGATTGGAAGCCATGACGGATTTAACGTGCACCAGCCTCCTTTGAACTCGACGGTCTTTGATGGATTCGAACTCGCAACTCTTCGGTTGCTAATCGGTTTCTCTTCCAGCAGGACTTCCGCTACCCTGTTCGAAAATGGGGAATGGAATCTAGTTTTACCCTACTTTTCATAGGAACTACTTTTCCTATATCATCAGATGAAAAGTATGATTTATTTGCAATTAAAAGAAACAAGACACCAAAGAAAAATCCAGAAAATATATGTTCCTTCTGGAAAACTGAAACGTTTTTCCTGAAGACATCCCGAAAATTTTGAAATGGCAGAGAATACAACAGAGAATAATTCAATTTGTTAATACCGTGCATTAGCGTGCAAAATAATTCTTTTGATTTTGTATTCTATCTTCCACTATACCAGTTATTTCAAAAGACTTTCTTATATTAAAAAAATTAATTATCCTGTTTAACAAAATAAAATCAGGAAACATACTCAAAACATTTCGATTAATATGGAACGGACATTGGTTCTTATTGATTTTCAGTAAATCAAACTCTTTGCGTCTGTAACTACGTATATTTGTTTTATGTGCAAAATATATGCGGTAAATTTTCTTTCTGTTACACATGTTACTTTCAAGGTTTTAAAAGTGGATATAGTTGTTCCATTAAACACGCATCTTGGAAATATTCATTCAAATGACTCATACTTTCAATCTTTTTCAAACTCAAAGAAAATGTTCATTCAGACTATAGCAACCAAACCATGCAAATTCATAATTACGCATATTCAATTTTGAGTAGCCATATTGAACTCATTGCCTGGTACAAGGGAAAGTACTGCTATCGGAGAACGTCAAAGATCACTTAAAGGGAAATACGAATTTTTCAATCTGCACTATGAAATTTGTTCCATCCAGTATTGGATACCAAATATTAAGATTAAACTATGCATTGAATGAATTGAAGGAATACAAATTATTGCATTTCCATAAGCGATTTTATCAACTCTCTCAATAGCAAAATTCGAACAAGGAACTGTCTCTAATTCAACGTTTTTAGTCGATGTTATTAAATTGAATCCAAAGCAATTTTCAAATTTTATTAGTAGTATCAGATTTATATACTGGATAGATACGGAACTACTTCTGTGCATTTTTCTCTATACTACGGCTTCTTGTGTAAAACGTTGTGTAAGTCTTTTCGATTAATCTTGTCTCAATCAAAAATTCAATTGGAAGAAAGTTACCATGTACATGTGTAGAATACATCAGAGCTCAAGCATTGCAATGAAAACTATGGATGACATTTTTTCATATCCTATTTTTGTTATTGTAGTGCATAATATGATGGCGATTTATTGGGTAATGCTTTCAATTTGTAATGAAACAAAAATATATAGGTTCGTTGTAATAAGATGCAGTACATTATTTGTAGTCCACTCGTTTCTGTTAGTGATGGTAATATGGAATGCATCTTCTGCTGTGGAAGCAGCAGAAGAAACCGAAGAAACATTACAGTGTTTTCTTTCTCAGGAGCTATCTTTATCTCGTGGTATCATTCAATTTCTGAAGCATGGTTACAAACGGAAAAACAGGCTCACTTTGTGGAAGATGAACACTTTTAGAAAATCTCTCATAATCAGTTGGTACGGTACTATTGTGACATATGGTATTCTATTAGCCACGTTTGGAAACACATCAAAGAACGAATAATCCTGCTTTCACTTGCTGTATCTTCCATGTTAGTGTAAAAGGAATTTGTTCTGACTTTTCATGGGTAAAAAGGATCGAATCGTATCTTTATTTAAACATCATATAATATGCTTAAAAAAGGAACTTAATTAATCTAAAATACAATTATTTTAATCACGACTTGTTACTTTTTCTTCCGGAATATTTGTTAGAAAAAGCGAAATATTCAATTTAAGATTCTGAAAAGTAGACATATTTTGACTTAACCCATTTTACCCTGACATGCAAGATCTGTATTGCAATGCCTTTAATTATTCTTTTGTTTTATTTTGCAATGTTCCGTTTCTTCTTGCGAAATACAGCGTACAATAAATATACTTCAAATACTTTCGAAAGTAATGTATTATTAAAAAGTACATATATTGCGTCAGCATATTGGATGTTTCTGGGTTTTATGGCCCAGGGACCTTATTTGGCCAAAATGTGCAGAGCGCTATGCGACGCCAAAAAATGAAGAGGGATTGGGATAGAGAGTAGTATGATGAAATCAGAGAAAGATCGTTTCAGTGTAGCGGGAATGCAAATCCCGTGTTTACTAAAGACAGCAAAACCAATGGGAAAAGAAAAGATCACTAGAATATCATGGGACCGGTAAGCCCTAAACATGTAGAGATGTCCCCGTGAGAGCTGAAATATGTATGCAAAATGATTGTAGTAAGTAGTGTTAGTTGATAGTTGATTAGCTGAACCGAGTACAGCTATTTCATTTAATGTAAACATTAACCCGAACATCCTCCTTAGGGGTTATGGAGATCTTTCGTGCTATTTTGAACCATTTTCCAGTTAAAGCTAGAATAAGCCACACTGTCACTTAGACCTACTTGTACAGATTCCATCTTGCAATTCAATAAACGCCTTGTTTCCGTAAGAACAGAGACCTTGGAGCACATCTTGGTCTTCGGTATTGTAGAATTCTTATGGTAGGTTGGTTGGTATTTTAATGAACGTCACAGTGGAGCAACACAATGGGTCCAAAGAAAAACCACGAAATTTTTAACAACGTCAGATGACCAGGTCACATTTGAGCTTGCTCTTCATTCTCCAAACTACCACACCACAACAACGTGAGGACATTTGATGCCACAAAAGAATTAACGTGAACCAGCCCCTTTGTATACGACCGTCTTTGGTTGGATTCGAAATCAGAACCTTCCGGTTCTTAATTCTTTATTCTTCCAACTGGGCTACCGCGCTTCCAACTCCTTTAGGTAAATTTCGATTGGATTATGCGACTTGAAATACAGTGTTACTGTTACATTTGTCTTATTTTGACGTATACATTGTTTCATTTTGTAGAGGATTTCGTGATGTTAATGCCAATGTTTTTGCTATCAGTCACCATATATACTCCAGGGGGGTTTATTTAACGGGAACAATGATATAATAAATCAGATAGGAATTAACGAAAGGGTGCAAGTGAAGATAAAAATAAAATATACTCGAAATTTGTCATAATTTTAAAATAGCTGTTGTTTGCAAACTTCAGTGGAATTAATCACGATAAATATGAAAACGAATTGAATCCTATTTTTGAAATAATGCATGCAATTTTAGTTGGCGGTTTTCCCTTTCGTCAATCCAGGGCACTACAGATACTGAGGAGATTTTCGTTGTGTTTGACCGTTGTTTTGAATTTGGGATTCGCACTGAACCTTTTAATTTATATCGTTATTTCACCTGACAAGAAGAATATCGTTCTTACGTTACTACAATATGTGATAGGGTTATCTATGCATTTTTCAATCTTCAAGTCTCGCAAACAGCTAATGTCTCTCGTCAAAAACATGGCAAGAATCAACACTGAATCCGAGTATCAATTTCAAAAACAGGAAAGATATGTGTGCTGTCACTCTATTATCTGGGTTTTATTCTCAATTCCACAAGCGATATTATCATCTCTCTCAATAGCAAAATTCGATCAAGGAACTGTCTCTAATTTAACGTTTTTAGTCGATGTTCTCAAATTGAATCCAAGGAAAATTTCAATTTTTATTACGTGTATAAGATCTTTAAACTGGATAGATACCAAAATACTTCTGTACATTTTTCTCTATACTACGGCTTCTTGTGTAAAACGTTATGTAAGTCTTTTCCATTAATCTTGTCTCGATCGAAATGAAACGCATTGACCCTCCATGTTATTTCGACGTGATATCTCCTCCATCAAGATCTGACCAAATTTGCATATGGCATTTCGTTACCCAGATAATACTAATTTTTTATGATGACGTGATCAAGACCTGGTCACTTTTCTTCTTAAGACATGATATCTCGGCCATCAAGATCTCGTCAGATTTTCTCGTATATAATTATAAAAAGTCGGCTCGCTTCCCTGTCGAGTTTTCTTAATATGAGACCTACTCTGGTGACACTGTACACGCTTTTATGGATTGTTCGTAGATGGTGTGTAGTATTTTAATTAACGTAGCACTGGAGGCAAAACAACGGATTATTGCGCCGATCCGGGATCAAATCCTAAATGTAAGATCGAGGACAATACCAAGCAATTTTGAACCACGGTCAGATAAGGTCACACCTGAACTGGCATCCCAATCTCGGAACTTCCACACAACGCCAACGTGAGAACATTGGAAACCACGACGGATTTAACGTGCACCAGCCTCTTTTGAACTCGACTGTCGTTGATTGAATTCGAACTAGCAACTCTTCGGTTGCTAATCCGTTACACTTCCAAACGGGCAACCGCGACCCTGATCGCAAATGGGGACTGGAATCTAGTTTCAGCTTACTCGTCATAGGAACTAATTTTCCTATGTCATTAGATGAAAAATATTATTTATTTTCACTTAAAAGAAACAAGACACCAAAGAAAATCCAGAAAATATATGTTACTTCCGGAAGACGAAAGGTTTTTCATGAAAACATCCGGAAAATTCTGAAATGGCATAGAATACAGGAATAGAGAATAATTTCATTTGTTAATAGGAGGCCCACTGTATTCCGATTGAGAGAGTAAAGAATAATCAACCAGAATTAAATTCGTCGTGACCCCAAATGTAATCACTTTGGAGTTGTGTGGAAATTTTAAGAGTAAGATGCCAGTTCAGATGTGAACTCGTCATCTGACCATTGTTCAAAATTACATGGTGTCCTCGGATCTTTCCCTTCAGGTTTGATCCCGAACCGTCGCCAATAGCCCTTTGTGTTTCTCAAGTGCACTGTTAATTAAAATACCTACTAACCTACCATTTGTTAATGTCCGAAAACCTATTTAAAAATTATTCCCAACAGCTAAGGGATATTATTTAACTTAAAAAGCTCTATATACAAGAGATTATGCACTTTTAATACTGATGTCAGCAATGAATATTGGAGGTATAAATTTATCATTGCAATAAGGTAATCAGGGAAAAATAAATATCAACGATGGCATACAAGTAGTGAATAACAATATAATTTTAAAACGTTTAAATCTTTATTAATTTAGTACTCGTATAATTAGGAATTAAATGTAGACAGTGCCATGTTGAATGGAATAAATCTGACAAAAGAAAGAGAATCAGGCATAAAACATCTAATCTACACAAAATTTCAATGTACATATGCTAAAACAGTAGCGTGCAGAATAATAGTTTTGATTTTGTATTCTATCTTCCATATACAAGTTATTTCAAAAAGACTTTCTTATATTCGAAAAAAATTAATTATCGTGTTTAATAAAATCGGACCTGTAAACATACTCGAAACATTTCGATTATTCTGGAACGGACATTGTTTCTTGTTGAATTTCTCTAAATCAAACTCTGCGTCAGTAACTATGAATATTTGTTTAATGCGCATAATATATGCAGTATATTTTCTTTAGGTTATACATGTTACTTTCAAGGTTTTAAAAAGGAATATCGTTGTTCCATTAAACACGCGTCTAGAAAATATTGATTCAAATCACTCATACTTTCAATCTTTTCCAAATTCAAAGAAAATGTTCGTGCATGTGCTGTAAATGTAGAGCTAACTGAAAATTTATTATGCGAAACATAATCTTTCAAACTGCGTAATGTCACCAATCATGTACATAGGTTAAAAGAAAATAGTGCCCCATCCACTTTCTATAAAATGTATATTCTTTCTCAGTAATAAAATAGGAGTTGCATATATACAAGCACCACCATTAGGTTAGTTATAATCATAGATAGTGTTTCTTGTTGATTTTCTATAGCAACCAACCCTTGCAAATTCATAATTACCCACATTCAATTTTGAGTAGCCATATTGAACTGACTGCCTGGCACAAAGGAAAGAAATGCTTAAGTAGAATTTCAAAGATCACTCAAATGGAAACACAAATTTGGTAAAAGTGAAAGCACAATAATTCGTTCTTTGTGTTGTTTCCAAACGTGGATAATAGAATCCCATATGTCGCAATAATACCGAAGCAACTGGTTATGAGAGATATTCTAAAAGGGTACATCTTCCACAAAGTGAGCCTGTTTTTCCGTTCGTAACCATGCTTCAGAAATTTAATGATACCACGAGATAAAGATGGCTCTTGAGAAAGAAAACACTGCAATGTTTTTTCGGTTTCTTATGCTGCTTCTACAGTAGAAGATGCATTCAATATTACCATCACTAACAGAAACGAGTGGACTACAAATAATATACTGCATCTTATTACAGGGAACCTATCTAATTTTGTTTCGTAAACATTTGAAAACGTTGCCCACTAGATCTCCGTCTTTCAAAATACGTACTACGAACAATCCATAAATGTGTGTACGGTGGTACACCAGAGGCGGTCTGATATGAAGAAAACTCCTCAGGGAAGCGAGCCGACTTTAATATTTACATATTTATAGTCATCTTATGATTATAGCATAAATTGCTTGTGAATTTAAATACGTGTTGCAGTTGATGGTTAATTTAACCCTCCTGGGGGTTGTCTTGTCGAGTCATCCCGTCATATGCAAACTTTTATTAAAGAGGATAATTATTTTTTGGGGAATATAAGAAAGTTTTGAAATAACTTGTACAGTGAAAGATAAAATCCAGATAATAGAGTGACAGTACACATATCTTTCATGTTTTTGAAATTGATACTCGGATTCAGTATTGATTCTTGCCATGTTTTTGACGAGAGACATAAGCTGTTTGCGAGACTTGAAGATTGAAATATGCATAGATAACAATATAACATATTGGAGTAACATAAGAAACCGATTCTTCTTGTCAGGTGGAATAACGATAAAAATTAAAAGGTTCAGTGCGAATCCCAAATTCAAAACAATGGTCAAACACAACAAAGTTTTCAGAATCTGTCTTGTCCTGGATTCACGAAAGGGAAAATAGCCAACACCGATAGCATGCATTATTTCAAAATAGGATTCACAGTATCTATGTATACAACAATTGACACAGAACGTCTCTTCAGCAGATGGAAATGCAATAATTTTTATTCCTTCAATTCATTCAATGCATAATTTAATCTTAATATTTGGTATCCAATACTGGATGGAACAAATTTCATACTGCAGTTTGAAAAATTCGTATTTCCTTTAAGTGATCTTTGACGTTCTCCGATAGCAGTACTTTCCCTTGTACCAGGCAGTGAGTCAATATGGCTACTCAAAATTGAATATGCGTAATTATGAATTTGCATGGTTTGGTTGCTATAGTCTGAACGAACATTTTCTTTGAGTTTGAAAAAGATTGAAAGTATGAGTCATTTGAATGAATATTTCCTAGACGCGTGTTAAATGGAACAACTGCATCTACTTTAAAAACCTTGAAAGTAACATGTGTAACAGGAAGAAAATTTACCGCATATATTTTGCACATAAAACAAATATACGTAGTTACAGACGCAAAGAGTTTGATTTACAGAAAATCAATAAGAACCAATGTCCATTCCATATTAATCGAAATGTTTTGAGTATGTTTCCTGATTTTATTTTGTTAAACAGGATAGTTAATTTTTTAATATAAGAACGTCTTTTGAAATAACTGGTATAATGGAGGATATAATACAAAATCAAAAGTATTATTCTGCACGCTATTAATACCGCTATTAACAAATTGAATTATTCTCTATTCTTGTATTCTCTGCCATTTCAAAATTTTCCGGATATCTTCAGGAAAAACGTTTGGGTTTTCCAGAAGGAACTTATATTTTCTGGAATTTTCTTTGGTGTCTTGTGTTTCTTTTAAGTGAAAATAAATCATACTTTTCATCTAATGATATAGGAAAAGTAGTTCCTATGAAAAGTAGGGTAAAACTAGATTCCATTCCCCATTTTCGAACAGGGTAGCGGAAGTGCTGCTGGAAGAGAAACGGATTAGCAACCAAAGAGTTGCGAATTCTAATCCAATCAAAGACCGTCGAGTACAAACGAGGCTGGTGCACGTTAAATCCGTCGTGGCTTCCAATGTTCTCACGTTGGCGTTGTGTGGAAATTCCGAGAGCGGAATGCCAGCTCAGGTGTGACCTTTTTATCTGACCGTGGTTCAAAATTGCTTGGTATTGTCCTTGATCTTACCTCTTGGATTTGTGCCCCGATCGTCGCCAATAGCCCGTTGTTTTGCCTCCAGTGCTACGTTAATTAAAATACTACCCACCATCTACGAACAATCCATCGAAGCGTTTACGGTGGTACACCACAGGCGGTCTGATATGAAGTAAACTGGACAGGGAAGCGAGCCGACATTTTATAATTATATATTTATAGACATTTTATAATTATAGCATAAATTCCTTGTGAATTTGAAACACGTGTTTCAGTTGATGGTTAATTTAACCCTACTGGGGGTTGTCTCGTCGAACTCATATGCAAAAGTGACCAGATCCTAATGGTCAAGATACTTTGTCTTAAGAAAACTGACCAGGTGCTGATCATGCCATCATAAAAATCAGTATTATCTGGGTAACGAAATGTCTCCTTATATGCAAAATTCGTCCGATCTTGATGAAGGAGATATATCGTCGAATTAACTTGGAGGGTCAATTTGTAATTATGCTTTCGTTTTCATGTTTATCGTGATTAATTCCACTGACAATTGCATAATACAGCTATTTTAAAATTATAACAAATTTCGAGTATATTTTAATTTTAACTTCACTTGTACACTTTCGTTAATTCTTATCTGATTTATTACACCATTGATCCCGTTAAATACACACCTCTGGGGTATATAGTGGAAGATAACAAAAACATTGGCACTAACATCAGGAAATCTTCTATAAATGAATCAAAGTATACGTCAAAGAAAGTCAAATGTAACAGTAACATTGGATTTCAAGCCGCATAATCCAATTGAAATTTCTCTAAAGGAGTTGGCAGCGGTAACCCTAGGAAGACTAACGGTTAACAACCGGAGGGTTCCGATTTCGAATCCAACCAAAGACGGTCGTATACAAGGGGGATGGTGCACGTTAATTCTCTCGTGGCATCAAATGTCTTCACGTTGTTGTGGTTGGATGTTTGCAGAGTGGAGAGCCAGCCCAATTATGACCTCGTCATCTGACCGTGGATAAAAATTACGTGGTTTGGTCTTTGGACCTTTAACTTCGGGTTTGATTCCTGACCGTCACCAATAGCCCATTGTTTTGCTCCTGTGCGACTTAAATTAAAATACCTACCAACCTACCATTAGAATTGTGCAGTACAGAAGACCGAGATGTGCGCCAAGGTCTCTGTTCTTAAGGAAACAAGGCACTTATTGAATTACAAGATGGAATCTGTACAAATAGGTCTAAGTGACAACGTGGCTTATTCTAGCTTTAACAGGAAAATGTTTCAAAATAACACCAAGGGTCTCCATAGCCCCTACAGAAGATGTTCCGGTTGATACTCATGCTAAATAAAGTAGCTGGACTTGGTTGAGCTAATCAACTATCAACTAACTCCACTTGGAAAAATTTGTCCCTTAGTATATTCATCACTTGTATTAAACTTGAAGTGATTTGGACGAGATATCTCGTCCATCAAGTTCTGAACAATTTTGCATATGTAGAGATATCTCGTAGTCAATATATTGGCAATTTTTTATGATGACGAGACCTTGTCAGTTTTGCTAATTTCGAGATACATCGTCGAGACAACCTCGAAGAGTTTAAAAACACAAATTTTTATCAGACAAACTTTTCTTTAGTGTCTTCATTTCGTCTTCAGGTAAAACCAATATTCCAAAAGAAGTTTACATTTGGTAACGTCTCTGACAAAATGCAAGTGTCAGTGTTCTTTATTATATTATTTAAAAATTATTTTCCCCAAGTTATGCTGAATTTATATATTTTTAAAAAGCTTGTTAAAATTTACCTTGTGGAACACGCTATTTTCTGTTTCTAAAGTGGAAATGGAATTTAAAATATATTCAAACACATAAATTTGAGGTGAATTAATTTATTTATCGATCTCAGTGTTACATGAACATTTTAAATGAAAATCTTTGGAAAGTTTATTGTTTTGGTGCTACACTAAAGAATCCTTATGGTACGATTCTTAAATGCTACATTCACAGTAAAATCTAAACATAGAAAAACTGTCTCTCTTTTACAGAACTAAACATAGTTCTGTAAAACTTTACCAAATAAGGTGATTACGCCATAAAACCCAGAAACATCCAATATGCTGACACAATATATGTACATTTTAATAATACATCTACTTTCAAAAGTATTTGGTCCAAGTGCATTTAATGTATGCTGCATTTCTCAAGAAATTTCAGAACATTGCAAAATGAAAGAAATAGAATAATTATAGATATTCTACGAGGGTGTCATTTTGTAAGCAATGCAAATGTTGACAACACTACAGAGTAAATGACGCAACGATCGTGAAAATTACATCAGTTGTAGTTCAAGGCTTTAGGAAGAAGCTCTGTTTCATCGATAGAGTAATTTTTTTAGTAACGCTAGTTAGAAATGGAGCCTGCACCAGTCTCGGGTACTGTGACTGTTAAGGATCAAAGATCGTACATTAAGATCGAAACTTTGTGTGGCACAACCCGACAAAAATTCACAGTGCTAATTTAAGTGAAGTTTGCGTTGAATTAACAGTGAATCGAGTTGGGTTTCTTGTTGGGCTAATCGTTTTCGTGAAGGTCGTGTAAGCATAAACGACGACCCAAGACCAGGACGGCCGAAAACATCAATAGTTGAACGAAGTGTGAAACTTGTGACAGATGTACTGGAAGAAGATCGTCGTGTAGCATGTGAGGAAATTTCTGAAGCCACAGGGATTTCACCATTGTCAGTATTCCGAATTCTGACAGATGATTTGAACAATAGAAAAATTTCTGCGCGATGGGTCCCTCACTGCTTGAGTGCTGAACAGAAGCAGAAACGCCTGGACATCGCGACCTTGCTGAAACGAAGATTTGACGTTGAAGGTCAAGCATTCTTGTGTCGAATTGGCGCCATTGATGAAACGTGGGTTAGAGACTTTGAGCCGGAGTTGAAATCACTGTCCAACGAGTGGAGAGGTCATAGTTCCCCACGACCAAAGAATTTCGACGAGTTCAATCAAAGGTGAAACAAATCTTTACTTACGATCACCACGGAATCATTCTGACAGACAGAGTTCCATGTGGACAATGTAACACAGCAGAGTATTATCGTGAATTCATTCAAAAACTGAACAGAAAAATGCACAAAACCCGAACTCAGTTTCTCACGAGGCTGGGCCACTCATTCTCCATGACAACGCTCGCCCGCACATCCCCAATGCCGTAAATCAAAAAATGTGCGCATACGGTTGGAAGTGTTACCTCATGTACACTACAGTCCGCACATCAGTCCACCAGACTTTCACTTATTCCCAAAGTTGAAAAACCAATGCGTGGACGTTGTTTTCATTCTCTGGAAGAGCTTTCGGCCGCCGTTATCCTTACCATTCGCCAGATGAACATAGATGGTGAATTAGATGGAATAGTAAAGCTTCCCAGACGTTGGGACAGGGTCAATACGAAGCAGGAATACTATATTGAAGGATTGTACATAGACAGTGTAAAAAAATAAACATATAAGTAAACAAAAATATGTGTGCCTTATTTATGAAATGACCCTCGTAAGACAGATCTTGCATGTCAGGGCTAAATGGGTTAAGTTAAATTATGTCTACTTTTCAGAATCTTAAATAGAATATTTCGTTTTTTCTAACAAATATTCCGGAAGAAAAAGAAGCGAGTCATGATTAAAATAATTGTTATTTAGATTAATTTAATTCCTTTTAAGCATATTATATTAATGTTTAAATTAAACATAGGATTGGCTCCTTTTTACCCATGAAAAGTGAGACCTAATTCCTTTTACACTAATATGGAAGATACAGAAAGTGAAAGCAGGATTATTCGTCCTTTGATGTGTTTCCAAACGTGGCTAATAGAATCCCATATGTCACAATAGTACCGAAGCAACTGATTATGAGAGATTTTCTAAAAGGGTACATCTTCCACAAAGTGAGCCTGTTTTTCCGTTTGTAACCATGCTTCAGAAATTTAATGATACCACGAGATAAAGATGGCTCTTGAGAAAGAAAACACTGTAATGTTTCTTCGGTTTCTTCTGCTGCTTCTACAGCAGAAGATGCATTCCATATTACCATCACTAACAGAAACGAGTTGACTACAAATGATATACTGCATCTTATTTCAAGGAACCTATATATTTTTGTTTCATAAAAAAATGAAAACATTGCCCAATAAATCCCCAACATATTATCCACTACAATCACAAAAATAGGGTATGAAAAAATGTCATCCATATTTTTCATTACAATGCTTGAGCTGTGATGTATTCTACACAAGTATAGGTAAGTTTGTTCCAATTGGATTTTTGATCGAGACACGATTAATCGAAAAGACTTACATAAAGTTTTACACAAGAAGGCGTAGTATAGGGAATAAATGCACTGAAGTATTTTGGTATCTATCCAGTATATACATATTGTACAATTAACAAAAATTGAAACTTGCTTTGGATTTAATTTTAGAACATCGACTACAATCGTTGAATTAGAGACAGTTCCTTGTTGAAATTCTGCTATTGAGAGAGTTGATAATATCATTTCAAGAATCAAGAATGAACTCCAGATAATAGAGTAACAGTACACATATCTTTGCTCTTTTTGAAATCGATACTCGGATTCAGTGGTGATACTTGCCATGTTTTCTACCAGAGACATTAGCTGTTTGCGAGACTTGAAGATTGAAAAATGCATAGATAACGCTATAACATATTGGAGTAACGTAAGAACCATATTCTTCTTGTCAGGTGAAATAACGATAAAAATTAAAAGGTTCAGTGCGCATCCCAAATTCAAAACAATGGCCAAACACAACGAAGGTTTCCTCAGTATGTGTAGTGTCCTGGATTGACGAAAGGGAAAATCTCCAACTCCGAGTGCATGCATTATTTCAATAAGAGGTTTCACAGTTTCATGTAGGCAACAATTGACACAGAACGTCTCTTCAGCAGATGGAAATGCAATATTTTTTATTCTTTCAATGCATTCAATGCATAGTTTAATCTTAATATTTGGTATCCAATCCTGCAGTTATGATGGAACACAATTCATTCTGCAGATTGATAAATTCGTATTTCTATTGAAGTGATCATTGAAGTTCTCCGAAAGCATTACTTTCCATTGTACCAGGCAGAGTTCAATATGGCTACTTAAAATTGAATATGCGTAATTATGAATTTGCATGGTTTGGTTGCTATAGAAAATCACCAAGAAACAATAGCTATGATTATAACTAATGGGATGATAATTATGATAATATGATTATGTGATGCTCGTATATATGCAACTCCTATTTTATTACTAAAAATGAATATACATTTTATACAAAATGGATTTGGCACTATTCTCTTTGAACCTGTGTAGAATGATTGGAGACATTATGCAGTTTGAAAGATTATGTTTCGTATAATAAATTTTAAATTAGCTCGACATTTACAGCATATGCACGAACATTTTCTTTGAGTTTGAAAAGGGTGAACGTATTAGTCATTTGAATAAATATTTCCTGGAAGCGTATTTAATGGAACAACTATATCCTATTTTTAAACCTTGAAAGTAACATGTGTAACATAAAGATAATTTATCGCATATATTTTGCACTTAAAAAAATATGCGTAGATACAGACGTAGAGTTTGATTTACAGAAATCAACAAGAAACAATGTCCCTTCCAGATTAATCGAAATGTTTCGAGTATATTCCCGATTTTATTTTATTAAACAGGATAATTAATTTTTTTGGTATATAAGAAAGTCTTTTGAAATAACTGGTATAGTGGAAGATAGAATACAAAATCAAAAGTATTATTCTGCACGCTACTGTTTTAGCATATGCATATTTATATTTGTTGTAGATTTCATGTGTTATTCCTGATTCTCTTTCTTTTTGTCAGATTTATTCCATTCAACATGGCACTATCAACATTTAATACCTAAAAATACGAGTTCTAAATTCAACAATGATTTAAACCATTTGAAAGTATACGAGGGCTGTCTAAAAAGTATCCGACCTTTGGCCAGGAAAAATATATTACTTAAGTGAGGAAATTGGGACCCTAATCCCCTTCAAAGTAGGCCCCTTGCGCCTTCACACACTTAGCCCACCGATCCTTCCACTGCCGAAAACACTCCTGGAAGGCTTCTTTTGGAATGGTGTTCATCTCCGTTGTCGCGTTCTGCATTATCTACTCAAAACGGGATCCTTTCAACGGCATCTTCAATTTCGGAAACAACCAGAAGTCGCAAGGAGCCATATCTGGAGAGTAGGGAGGTTGGGAGACGACTGGAATTCAGTGTTTCGCCAAGAAAGTCTGGATCAGGTGTGACAAATGAGCCGGAGCATTGTCATGATGCAACTGCCAGTTTTTCGTCGTCCAGAGGTGTGGTCTTTTGCGCCGAACAGCATCTCTGAGTCGGCGTAGAACTTGTTGATAGTACTCTTTTGTCACTGTTTGTCCTTCCGGTGCGTATTCGTGATGCACAATTCCACAGATATCAAAGAACACAGTTAGCATCACCTTGATTTTGCTTCGCACCTGTCGCGCTTTTCTCGGCCTTGGAGACTCGGGATGCTTCCATTGCGACGACTGTGCTTTTGTTTCTGGGTCGTACCCGTATACCCATGACTCATCCCCAGTAATCACAGTGTTCAGAAACTGAGGATCAGTGTTGGTAGTGTCCAGAAGGTCCTGTGCAATCTCAATACGGAGTTCTTTTTGTTGTGCCGACAGCAGCTTGGGCACAAATTTTGCAGCCACTCTGCGCATGTTCAAATCATCACGAAAAATTGCATGTGCGGAATCTTTACTGATCCCAACCTCTTCGGCAATCTCTCGTACGGTCAAACGACGATCTCCCTTTACCAGATTTTCCACCCTCTCAACAACGGCTGCATTCCGAGCGGTTTGAGGCCTCCCAGGACGCTGATCACTCGCCACCGATGTGCGGCCATTTTTGAATCGGTTAAACCATTCCTTCACTTGTGTTACCCCCATAGCATCGTCTCCAAAAACTTGCTGAATCTTACGAATTGTTTCGTTTTGAGAATCACCAAGCTTTTGACAAAATTTGATGCAGTATCTTTGCTCAACTCGTTCATTCATTTTGAGAGAAATCAAAAATCCGACGAACACTTATAACAGCACCTTACTCAGCGGCCAGCAGGCAGCGACTAACACACACGAACACGGAGAAAAAATTCAAGCATACGCATTAAGTTGTCTTCTTCCATTGTGCACAGTGGCGCCGCTCTAGCATCATTACCGTAAGCAGGAAAATTCAAGGTCGGATACTTTTTAGACAAACCTCGTATTGTTATTTATTATTTGTATACGATCGGATATTTATTTGTCACTGATTATCTTCATGCATTAATAAATTTATACTTCCAATAATCATTGCTGACATCAGAATTAAAAGTGCATAATGCCTTCTATATAAAGCTTCTTAATTTAAATAATATCCCTTAGCTGTTGGGAATAATTTCTAAATTGGTTTTCCGACACTAACAAATGGTAGGTAAGTAGGTATTTTAATTAACTTTGCACTAGAGCAACACAAAGGGCTATTGGCGACGGTTCGGTATGAAACCCGAAATTTAAATTCCGAGGACACTACCACGTTGTTTTGAACAACACGGTCAGATAGCGAGTTCACACCTGAACTGGCACCCCACTCTCCAAACTCCAAACTTCCACACCATTCCAAAGTGATTATATTTGGGGTCGAGACAAATTTAACATGCTCCATCCGGCTTTGTACACGATGGTCTCTGTTTGGATTCGAACTCGAAACCTTCTGGTTGCTAATACGTTACTCTTCCATTGGGGCTATCGTGAGCCCCCTACAAACAAATAGAATTATTCTCTATTCATGTATTTTCTGCTATTACAGAATTTTCCGAATGTCTTCAGGAAAAACCTTTTGGTGTTCCATATATTTTCTGTATTTTTCTTTGGTGTCTTGTTTCTTTTAAGTGAAAATAGATAATATTTTTCATATAATGATATAGGAAAATTAGTTCCTATGATGTGTAAGCTGAAACTAGATTCCAGTCCCCATCCACTTGCGAACAGGGTATCGGTAGCACAGTTGGAAAAGGAACGAATTAGCAGTCGGAGGGTTTCGAGTTCGTATCCAACCAAAGATAGTCAATTACAAGGGAGGCTGGTTTAATGTTTAATCTGTCGAGGCTTCCAATGTTCTCATGTTGTCGTCGTGTGGAATTTTCGAGAGTGGGGTGCCAGCTCAGGTGTAACCTTTTTTATCTGACCGTGGTTCAAATTTGTTTGGTATTGTCCTTGATCTTACCTTCTGGATTTGTTCCCCGATCGTCGCCAATAGCCCGTTGTTTTGCTCCAGTGCTACGTTAATTAAAATACTACCCACCATCTACGAACAATCCATAAATGCGCGTACAGTGGTACACCAGAGGCGGTCTGATATAATGAAAACTCCGCAGGGAAGCGATATTTATATTTATATATTTATACAGTCATTTTATAATTATAGCATAAATTACTTACGCGTAGCAATTTAAGTAATTATAGCATAAATTACTTAAATACGTGTTTCTGTTGATGATTATTTCAACCCGCCTGGGGGTTGTCTCGTCGAGTTATCCCGTCATATGCAAAACTGACCAGATCCTAATGGTCAAGATACTTTGTCTTAAGAAAACTGACCAGGTGCTGATCATGCCATCATAAAAATCAGTATTATCTGGGTAACGAAATGTCTCATTATATGCAAAATTCGTCTGATCTTGATGGAGGAGATATCTCGTCGAATTAACTTGGAGGGTCAATTTGTAATTATGCTTTCGTTTTAATATTTATCGTGATTAATTCCACTGAAAATTGCATAATACAGCTATTTTAAAATTATAACGAATTTCGAGTACATTTTATTTTTAGCTTCACTTGTACACTTTCGTTAATTCTTATCTGATTTATTACACCATTGATCCCGTTAAATACACACCTCTGGGGTATATAGTGGAGGATAACAAAAACATTGGCACTAACATCACGAAATCTTCTATAAATGAATCAAAGTATACGTCAAAGAAAGACAGATGTAACAGTAACACTGGATTTCAAGCCGCATAATCCAATTGAAATTTCCCTAAAGGAGTTGGGAGCGGTAACCCTAGGAAGACTAACGGTTAACAACCGGAGGGTTCCGATTTCGAATCCAACCAAAGACGGTCGTATACAAGGGGGATGGTGCACGTTAATTCTCTCGTGGCATCAAATGTCCTCATGTTGTTGTGGTGTGGAAGCTTGGAGAGTGGGGAGACAGCTCAAGTGTGACGTGGCCCGGTATCCAACAGGAATAGTTACTATAGCCACGTCGAGTTATCAGATGATGGAATTTCAGCACGGCAATAGCTAAGGGATTTTGTGGGGATCTGCTGACAAACATTCCAAAATACTTTTAGAGTCCATGTAAACAATAAAATTATCTATCCCCAGGTGAGAAATGTGTTTCAGAGCTTCATGTAAACCATAAAATTCAGCTGTAAAAATTGAGACCATACAGGGTAAAGCACAAAACTTAGTTATACTACTATTTATAATTATGGAATTCACACTTCCTGCTCCGTCTACACTGCTTAAGCTGTGGCAATTTATTGCTCCCTTCAAGGGAAGATATCCTCTAGTACCCACCGTAAGTACTGTATTTACACTGACAGCATGAGTGTATTATAACAGCTGGAGCAATATAGCATCACTTACCATCCTGTCGTGTCAGATATTTTTACCATCTTGCGTACCTTGCAGAGCAAGGGTTTCGATATTCTGTTTTCTTGGGTCCCTAGTCACGTGGGCATCAAGGGCAACGAGCTTGCTGACAATGGTGCGAAGGCAGCTTCCATTCTATTGCAACAAGCCGTTCCTTTTAGTGACATAAAGATGTCCACAAAGGAGTTCGTCAACTCCTTGTGGCAAGAATCGTGGAACCTGCATGTCACCAACAAATTATATTGTATAAAACCCATCATTCATCAATGGCCATTATCTCCAGTGTGGAGGACGAATGTTCAAACTGACCCGCCTTCGCATTGGACACACACGTTTCACTCATCGCCATCTTTGGTTGGGCGAGAACCCCTCTTTTGTTCATCATGCTCTTCAGATTTTACAGTTAATCATATTTTAATTATATGTCCTGCTTTTAATCCTCATCGCAAAATTTTTTTTTAAAAGTACAAATTTAAACTTACAAGATTTGGTTGTGGAAAATCCCCACCCAAACCTTTTTGCATTTTTACGTTCAATTTGTTTTTTACTAATACATCTCTTTACATCTAACTTTTTTCAAGTTCACAATTGCTCAACATTCTATTTTATCAAATTCTTTTACAATTCAATACTTTAAATTTCCAACCATCAAATGTTATGCATACTCAAATTAAATCATTAGTTATGTGACAGTCAATGGTCTTGTTTTTATCTGACTATTTGTACATAGTTATTCTCATCTACACATTTTACATGTTTTAAATCTGTCTTTTATCTTTATCTTGATTTTTCAATGTTGTACTTTTATTGGGTTATATCCTATCTTGTGTTTGGCACAGCTTGTCCGCTTTTGGACCTTGCGCCAAAAAACCCTAACATCCAATCCTACCTGCAATCACATACCCAGCCGAAGATCTAACCAAACTGGAATCTGAAGATGACTAGTTTTGTTTAAATTTTTTACTCTGTCTAATTTTTTTACACTTGTCGACAAATTTTTGTATACTTAGCACCTGTTTACGATTAATATTTTTTATGGTTTCTTAAACATTTTTTAACTTTTACCTTATGCTCAGGTTGTTAGTGTTTTTTAAAATTATTTTAGTACTAATGAGACACTTTATACTTTTACAATACATTTATCGGTTATTCTATCTATTATCAATTATATTTTTCTTAGAAACTCGTACATTAACTGTTTTAACCTTCCCTTATATAGTTCCTTCAACACTAGAATACCGACTGGCAATAAACTCTTGGAAGCAAAGGGGTGCAAGTGCATGATTGCTTGAAATAAGCCCATAATAACCTTCAGGTAAATAAGCATGGGATAAATCAAGATGAAAGACAGGAAGGAACAAGGTTTGAGTGCTCTAAAAATGTTATAGTTGTTCTCTTTAAGTGTTTCGGGGAATCTTCAAGATCACTTCAACTTTGAAGCTCTTTTTCTCAAAAGTCAGTTTTTTCACTTGCATCCCTCTGCTTCTGACCCCCTCAAATATATTTTTAATTTTAATTATTCACACTTAATTTTTTTTTAATTTATTTAATTTTCAATCTTTTTTATCTCTGACATTTAAAATTTATCTGCAAATAAAATACATAATGCTTGATATGCTTTTCTTTTTCTTCAAATAAAGTAACGTTATTTCATTCTTAAGATGGCTGTTATTTTCTTTAAAATATCTGATAATAACTAAAATTCTCTTTAAAAATATCTGACAAAATCTTTATTGCGATATTAAAATGATTATGAATATTTTTTTCTGCTTTGACTACCTCTTCTCACATCTTCGCACTCCAAATAGAGGTTGCAAAAATAAAAAGTAGATTTCCAGAAACAAGATTTGATTATTTAATGTAATTTATTTTGTAAATATTTACGGAACCATTCTTGTACTTAGATCAACTGAGATGTGTCACTTTTTATGATAAATTTAGAGAAATAATTTTGAAGTTTCAGATCTTGGTATCAAAAGAAACAAAATATTTTTTTACATTTATACAAATTTTTTTAAAGTGTTTTAAAGATTTTTGTATAAAAAGTTTCATTCTTTTCTTCGTGACTCCCTCCAAAATAATATTCTGGCTACGTTCCCTGTTAAAAGTGATTTTTAACGATTTCCTCAAAATATGGTAGAAAATCAAATCTTTCCAATACGAAAACTAAAATTTAAAAATCATGATTTGTAAAATCAAGATAAAAAATACTTGACACATTTATAATTGTACAAAATATATGCGTGACCAGAAAATTCAGCAGTTTGTACATGGTATTAATTTTTGTTGTGTTCTTCAAAATACAATTTGTCTAGTTCAAATAGATTGATAATAGTTATCATACTTAAATCTTTTAACAAAAAATTTATATAAATAATTCGGAAAAGGAAAAACAATTAAATATAATTCAGAAAAATATCGAGTTTTGTGAAAAATAAATTCCTTTTTTAATCACAGCTTGATCAAAATATTAAAAAAAATAGAATAGATTTGATTGTCTTGTCAAAACTTATCACTTACGTTAAAACAACAATCCATCAAATTCCTCTTAGCAGCGTATTCGAACCATGAACCGGTATGTTACGTATCCAGCGCTCTAACACTATACCAAAAACGATACGATATATAGCTGTTATTTAAAAAAAAGTACCATATATCGTAGTTCTGATTCTTACTATCGATTAATCGGTTTTTGTGTATGTATTCGAATACTTACTCGATACTAAGTATTCGATTATCAAAAGTACCGGAGAGGGTATTTTCAGCTTTCGCATCATTGAAAGCGAATCAAAACATGATTTTATTTGGCCATCTGAAACCGGAAGGATATGTTCACTTGCAAGTCCCATTTTTTCTTTGTTTTTCTACTGCTCAGACAGGCTGAATTGATTTTTAATATATATGTGAGAGAAAAAAGGACCATGAGACAAATGTAAAAGAAAATTACAATTTTATTTCATTGATTTCGTGCATTATTTTGGTACAATGTGTTCGGACATGAGGAGGCATTTGCCTTATCATTTCTCCTATATATGCCACGAAATGGTCTGTATGATCCATTTTTGTTTCTGGTGCGATGGACAATATGGCCTGCTCAATAAATTCGGTTCTCCTTTCCTTTGCTCTTGGGTGAATCTCTTGTAACAAGTTGTATATGCTACAAATAAGAAAAGCGCTAAATATATTTTATGTACTGAAAAAAATATATGTTAACACTTCTCATGGCAGCATTTACAAGTTCGAATTATAATGCGGATCTGCGATAATTCCCAGATTATTGAAGAGACCATGTTCAAAATGTCAAAGGTTTTAATTGTGAAATTCGTATTCCTTGTTTCACAACTACAGGAATAATAGAAATGCTTTCGTGGATTTTCGTCGGAACTTTCCCTACAAGGTGGATGCCGAACTTTCGCCAATAGCCCGTTGTGTTGCTCCAGTGTGACGTTAATTGAACTACCTACCTTACTGTTCCACTAATAATACAAAAACAATTCACGAGTTAAACGATTCCAGCAGTGTCCCGTACACAACCCACCACGTATTTTGTGAGTAAAATTTTGTTTCAATGGGCCGTTAAATGAAAAACGAAACGTGGATTACAATTTATTTTTCGGTGCTCTCAAAATCTGGGGTAACTAGAAGCCCACCCCACCTCTTATAGAATATGCGCAAGTACCTGTTGCTTATGTCTATTGATGACCCAGTGCAACGCCAAAAACAACATAAGAAATACACAATTTTTTATAGTACTACTTCTACAGGAAGATTCGTAAGGCGAGTATTGTGAATAATCTACTAGGATTTATGTGTTCGTTGTATTTAGTTTGATTGTGACGATCGATGTTTTATCCGGGCCTGGTTTACATAAACGATAGTGAAGCAGGACACCATGTTTTTATAAATATTTGATTAAAATTGAAAGCTTCAAAAGGTTACTTCATCCTAACCAGCCTCGCCACTAGATGGCGCTTTAAACCGGCTTATTTTGTTTCAGACCGGTCTTCCTCTACGCAGGAAGTCTGAATTTTAAATGAACTATTGTAAACAAATACTTTTATTTCAATGTATACAGAAGTGTGGTATCTAGATAAATTGTCATTTGAAACAGTACTAATCTTAAGATCTACTATTAATGTTAAAATCACATTATCCTGAATTACTTAATTGATGGCGATTAAATTCTTTTATTTATAAATTTCGATTAGACTAAGCTACTTTTGCTTTTCGATTCCAGTAATTTACAACCTTTTATGCATGATATACACAAGCTAATCACTAAAATACTTTAACAAAAAAATTATATATATATATATATATATATATATATATATATATATATATATATATATATATATATATATATATATATATATATATATATATATATATATATATATATATATATATATATGTGTGTGTGTGTATTCCCGGTAATTACGCTATCTCACAGGATTAGTATATCAAATGTCCTGAGTTCTTGGGTTGAGGACATGGTAAAATAAAGCTATTTACATTCTTCAGAGGATCTAAACTTCCCTTATGAGCCCCATGAAGCCAGTCAGGGATGAAAATTATACAGCTATGGGCATATTTATTAGGCACGTTGACTTGAACCTCTTCAAGGGTTCACACTAACAATACCACTTTGGAATCTTTCTGCATGCCTACAGCCTCTGCCGGACTCAATGTAATCAAATAGATGGTTTCACACGATTCCGGTCTGATATCGACAAATGCAGGCGGCGTTGAAATCTAAGAATCGGATGGCGAAACGTTTTTATTACACCTTGCTTATCGTGCACTTTCTTGGAAATGTCCGATTCACTTTTTAATGATTTCAAGAACGAGATTGAAATTATTGCTGCAATTAAGGATCTACAATTGTCTCGAAATTGATTGTCTCGCTGCGGATTGAGAAAATGAGGGAAAATACTCGTATAAGAGAACAGTCATAACGACATTAATGGATGCTCTTGTTTTTCCCTTCAATTTGATGAATCGAGATATTTGTGACAGCACAATTGCTTATTTTTATTCGTATGGTTTTAAAGATTATACATCTAAAGAAGAATTGTTGGGTATGATTTCTTTGAAAGGAAGGACTAGAGGTGTAGATATATTAAGCTCTTTTAAAAACTTCCTCATTAATTTGAAACTAAATTAAGGTTTCAAATTAGTGAGAAAATTTTAAATTAGTTTCAATAAAAACAGATGGAGCAGGAGCAACGAGAGGCCGCATAAATGGATTTATAAATCTATGCCAAAATGATGACGAATTCCCAAGTTTTTTTAGCTTCCACTGCATAATTCACCAACAAGTGTTAGCAAACAAAAGATTAAATACAAAAGAAATAATGGACATAGCGTTCAAAATTGTTAATTCCATTTGAGGAAGTTCCCTCAAACGGCGTCTCTTCCAATTGCAACTTGATGAAGGACAGCCAGAATTATTATTATATACCGATGTAAGGTGGCTAATTAGAAGTACATTTTTGCAACGATTTCGTGATTTATTAACTGCGATAAAAAATTTCTCGAATCGCAAGATCAAGAATGGGCAAATTTAAATGATGAAATTTGGCCAGTGATTTAGCGTTTCTTACAGATTTTACATCGAAATTAAGTGATTTAAATTTAGAATTGCAAGGAAAAAACAAGATAATAATTGAAATGATCAGTAGCATACAAAACAAAATGTATTATGCTAATATAAATTTATTATACTATTTATTATACTAATCTTCAGAAAAACAATTTGAATCACTTTCCAAATATGTCCGATCACCTACAAAAACATCAACATTGTAATTATAACAGTGAAAAATACGTTGCAGAAAATGTAAAGGTGATTGAAGACTTTGAGGTCAGATTCATGATTTTGAAAAAGTTAGTTACTGTGCAGTATCTGATCTTTTCCTTTTAAAAAGGATTTAAATGTAAAACATACTGCCCAAAAAATTTCTGATATATTTAATATTGAAAAAAAAACGCGTTAGAAAATGAAATTATAACTCTACTAAAAAAAATTGACCTAACGTTACCAGCCAGAGAACTTGAAGAAAGTTTTTGGAAATACTTCAATCGAGAAAAGTATCCCAATATCACCAAATGTAGCGAATATATCTACTCTTGTTTTGGATCTACATACTTATCTAAATCGACTTTTTCATATTTAAAGTTCACAAAGACTAAACATCGTTCCCTACTTACTGATTCCCATACTGAAGATTCATTATCATTATCTGGATACACACCAAAATATGAACGCTTGGTTAGAGACATGCAGACTTCTCATTAATTATAAGATAATAAAATTTGTATTTTTTCTGTGGCTACTACTAAAATTAATAAAATATCATGTTGGTTTAATGCCCCCTCCCCATTGTCACTTATTAGTACACAAGTTTGAATGTGTCAAATGACAAGATTTTAATAGGTAGATCACGACACATTTTTAAGAAAAATCGATCATATATATACAGAAGTTGGCCATCCCTGCCGTAGAGTGCTTTGAATGCGATATTTCAG
Source organism: Meta bourneti (assembly GCA_933210815.1). Classification (NCBI taxonomy): domain Eukaryota; kingdom Metazoa; phylum Arthropoda; class Arachnida; order Araneae; family Tetragnathidae; genus Meta; species Meta bourneti. The sequence goes on from OW119926.1 coordinate 3,072,524, forward strand.
CTTGTGCATCATTGGAAGCGGATCCATTACGTTTTATTTGGTCATTTGAAACCGAAAAGACATGTTCACTTGCACGTCCCTTTTTATTTCCACTGTCAACATCCACACATCTGTATATATGTATATTTTCTATACAAATCTACACCGTTTGACCAATCCACACCAAATTTGGTACACTTATAATTTAGAATACTGCGGTCAGCATAGGCTAACTCTTAACCGCAGTTCTATTGACCCTAGGGGCCTAAAAACTATTCGAAATCGCCATAGAAATAACATAAATAACATTGATCATAGATTGATTGCTTTAGGCAGCTATGGTTACTTTACCAGTGTTGATCAAAAAGCAATTTTTTTCCGAAACAAATTAAATTACAATATTTATGTTTGAACTGACTTTTTAGTTCTTCCCATGATGTAAATAAATTATAGATATTTTATTGAAGAAGAAAGAATATTTCAAATATTTATTTTTGCAAGGAAATTCAAGGAAAGGTTTTCAGGAGTTCAAGGATGATTTCCAAGGAAAGTTGGTGTATATTTCGACCAACTTTCCTTAAATAATTTATTGAATACGTAATGATTTGTAGAATTCTGTTTTATAAGTTTTTTAGGTAAGGCGTGTAACTTATTTTAAAATGTCCGAAATAGATACATGTGAATCCTCCGTTGAAAGCAGTGATTTTCTTTCTTTAAAATTCCGTAAAATCGACCTTCTGCTTTTTGAAAAAAATTTATCTATTCAGTTTAATTTGTCTACACCGATTACATTTATTTCTAACCCAAGCACCGTTATTCCGAAAAGTACAAACAAAAACTCATTGATCATAGAAGCGTAATTTTGCTACTCGGTATCTGGCAGCACCAGAATTAATGTTTACTTTTTTTATAAAACTTTGTAGAACTTTCTAGAAAGTTGGGAAACGGAAACTTCCTTGGACTCATGATGGAGAACATTCCAGCACCCACTCGATTCTTAGCTGGTCGTATTTAAAGGAAGCTAACTCGGTAAGTCTTCCAGTTTATCACCTTTTAGTGAATCTGGCAGTCTTATTTCGATCTTTTAGTTGATTGTATAAGTGTTTACTACTTTATTCGCGACAGTGATAGTGTACATTTTAGATTTATATTTCTAAACTGATGTAAGTACTACTACATAATTTTTAATTTGTTTTTTCGTTGATTTTAGCTTTTTATTTTATTCTATAATAGATTTCATTGCTCAATGAGAGTGTGCCTTTTGCTTAATTTTTTAAATAAGTTTAATGGGGGATCAGAATTAATATTTTTTTTCACCAGAATAAAAGTTTATTTTTTAATATGATTTAAAATTCTGTGTTTGAGTATTTTGATTGACAGCTTTTAAGTAAGGCATTAATATTTTTTTTATTTGTGTTAAAAGATTGATATTCCTAAACTGATGTAAGTACTTCGCAATTTTAAATTTGTTTTACCATTCAGTTTATATTAGCTTTTTATTGTATTCTATAATAGATTTCATTGTTCAGTGAGAGTGTGCCGTTTGCTTATTTTATGAAATAACTTTTTAATGTATTCTATAATACGTAGATTTAATTGCTCAGTGAGAGTGTGCCTTTTACTTATTTTATGAAATAGCTTTTCTTTGTATTCTTTTACAGATTTTTTGCTGTAGCAATGCCTCCAAGGAAGCGGAAGGCGATCGGCCAAGTGCAGTTAACGGCTAAGATGATGAAAGATGAGCGTAGACAAGAAACTTCCGAGGAGAGGAATAGAAGACTTGCGATTGCGAGAGAGCTAAAACATCTAGAGCAACAGAGACGGCACAGCAGCGTCGGGCCCGACTACAGGATAAGAGAGAGAGCCAAATGATCACGGACTGCGAACCATTTTAGCTTAGCATTGGAAGGATTTCACTACGATTCACATAAAGGCTACTTGATGCATGCAAGTGTTACCATCGGGAAAATGGAAATGTTTTGTAGTTACTGTCAAGCCAAAAAGTTTAAATCAGTCTACTGGTATTTGCTGCAAAAATGGAAAAATTAAACTCTGCCAACTGGAACCACCACCACAAGAACTTTTGACTTACACATCAGGAGATACGTCAGAGTCGAAGCATTTTCTTAGTAACATCAGAAAATACAATTCATGTTTCCAAATTACATCATTCGGCGCCACATCAGTTGTTGGACAGCCCAGATTTCCGTCGACATTCAAGGTGCCAGGGCAGATTTACCATAGAGCGGGATCGTTGCTTCCGCTGCCAGATCAACCACCAAAATTTCTACAACTATATTTATTCAAAACGAACAAATAGAAACTGATCAGAGGTGCGCCTACATCTCGGGAACAAGACGTCAGATTGTGTTAAACTTACAGAGGATGTTTCATGAGCACAATAATCTAAGTAAAACGTTTGAAACAGCATTGGAACGTATGCTAACAGATGAATATAAGGTAGCCATAAGAGCAGACCGAAGACCAGCAGGCGAACACGAGCGGCGCTTTAACTCTCCTCAAGCAGATGAAGTCGCGGTGGTTATATCAGGAGATGCGTTTCATCAACGGGATATCGTTATTCAACGACGAGGTGAATCGTTGCAGTGTATTTCGGAAACACATCGATCTTATGATGCTCTGCAGTACCCAGTGATATTCCCCCATGGTGAAGATGGATATCATTTTAATCTGAGGTAGATCAACCCAAGAACAGGTGAAACAACCAGCAAGAAAGTTTCAGCGATGGATTTCTATGCGTACAGATTAATGGTTCGAGATTCTGAGCAGAACCATGTATTGAACTGCAGGCAATTGTTTCATCAGTTCATCGTCGATATGTACGCTAAAGTCGAGAGTGAGCGTCTCCTTTACATTCGTCTAAATCAACGTAAACTGAGAGTTGACGAATATATTCACCTGAGAGATGTTGTGGCAAATGACGGGAACGTTGAAAACCTCGGTGACTTAGTCATACTACCAGCTACATTTACAGGCAGTCCCAGACACATGCACGAATTCACGCAATATGCTATGACGTACGTGAGAACGTCATAGCATATTGCGGGAGACCAGACTTATTTATCACCTTCACCTGCAATCCCACTTGGACGGAGACCAAGGAGGTTCTTACCAATGATCAATTACCCAGTGAGCGCCACGACTTGATTGCGAGAGTATTTAAACAGAAGCAATTGAAACTGATTGATGTTATAACAAAGGGCCATGTATTTGGAGTGCCGAGATGCTGGATGCACACGATTGAATGGCAAAGCGAGGGCTGCCACACTCACACAATTTGATCTGGTTAGCGGACAAAATTCAGCCCACTCAAGTCGATGACGTTATATCTGCCGAGTTGCCTGACCCGGAACAAGATCCCGAACTTTTTGCAGTGGTAACGAAAAATATGATCCACGGACCGTGTGGAAATCTCAATCCCATCTCTCCGTGTACGAAGGAAGGAAAGTGTACCAAGAAATACCCTAGAAAATTGATTAAAGAGACACAAACCGGAAATGACGGCTATCCCCTGTACAGACGGCGGGCTCCGGAAGATGGAGGGTTCACGACGAAACTAACGATACGCAGCAACACGGAAATAGAAATCGACAATAGGTGGGTTGTGCCCTTTTCGCCGCTGCTGTCGAAAATGTTTCGGGCACACATCAACGTGGAGTACTGCAACAGTGTGAAATCGATTAACTATGTTTGCAAGTATGTCAACAAAGGTAGTAATATGGTTGTTTTCGGCATCAGCGACGATAGATCGAACGATGAAGTGACGCGGTATCAATTGGGAAGATACCTCAGCAGTAACGAGGCAGTTTGGCGAATACTGGGTTTTTCGATTCACGAAAGACACCCTACTGTTGTTCACCTCAGCGTCCATTTAGAAAATGGTCAGAGAGTTTATTTCACTACAGAAAGCGCCCCTAGAGTGATTGATCAGCCACCAAACACGACTTTGACGGCATTCTTTCAACTGTATCAGCAGGATCCTTTTGCGAGGACTTTGTTGTATCCTGAGATACCTCGATATCACACGTGGAATGCATCGAGGAAAGTGTTCTGTAGAAGAAAAGTTGGCCAGCCCGTCCCTGGACATGATGCAGTCGCGAGTGACGCCTTGGGTCGAGTGTACACTGTTCACCCCAACAACGCCGAATGCTATTTCCTTAGGATGCTTCTACACTAGGTACGAGGACCAAGATCTTTCGCAGAGATGAGAACGGTAAACGACGAAGTATGCCAGACATTTAGAGAGACCTGTCAGAAGTTGGGTTTGCTGGAAGGAGATCAGCACTGGGATGCACTGGGACCACGTTGCGAGAAGCCGAATTGATCTCCCTGTCAGAGCAAATCAGAAACCTGTTTGCTATAATATTGACTACATGCAGTCCATCGAATCCAAACACTTTATGGGAAAAGTATAAGGAGGCCCTGAATGAAGATATACATGCCAAAGTCCGGAGGGAAACCCCGACATTAGAAATCGCGTTTGGTCCCGACATTTTCAACGAAGCTTTGGTTATTCTTGAGGACAAATGTGTGGCCATGACAAATAAAACATTACTGCAATTGGGCCTGCCTGCACCAGTACGAGATCGACGAGACGTACTTCGCGCGGATTACGTGCGAGAAACGAACTATGACGTCGAAGAGATGAGTGCATACGTCACGGACAAGAAGCCACTTCTGAATCGAGATCAGAAAAACGCATATCAAATTATCATGGATCAGGTAGCAAAACAACAAGGTGGTATCATTTTTCTCGATGCTTCTGGGGGCACAGGGAAAACATTTTTGATTAATATAATACTGGCCGAAATCAGGACTCGGTTAGAAGTTGCTCTTGCCATCGCCTCTTCGGGAATTGCGGCGACGTTAATGGAAGGAGGGAGGACGGCCCATTCTGCACTTAAGTTGCTACTTGACATCGCCAGACAGGAAAATCCTACCTGCAACATAAGCAAGGCAAGTGGTCGGGCGCAGATGATCGAGACTTGCAAATTAATCGTGTGTGACGAATGCACCATGGCTCACAAGAAAGCTCTCGAGGCCCTCGACGTCACTCTGAGAGATCTGAGAAGAAACGACAACCTGATGGGAGGAGCTCTGGTACTCCTCTGTGGAGACTTTCATCGAACTCTGTCCGTCATCCCGAATTCGACGCTGGCCGATGAGATCCACGCATGTTTGAAACATTCGTTTTTGTGGAGACATGTGCGAAAGATAACTTTGAAGCAAAACATGAGAGTACATCTGGGGGATGAGAGTGATCAAATTTTCTCAGACAAACTCCTGGAGATCGGAGAAGGCAGATTGGCAGTCGAGTCTTCTGGCAAGATTAAACTCCCATCCGATTTTTGTAATCTGGTGTCGTCCGTCGCAGAGCTGATAGATGCAGTCTATCCGTCTGTTTCCCAAAACTATCACGATTTGAACTGGTTGCGAGGGAGGGCCATTCTTTCTGCTAAAAATGAAGACGTCCACGACATAAACAATCAAATACTTGTCATGTTATCATGCGTGGTCACTGAATACAAGTCCATCGATACCGTAGTAGATGCCGATGAGGTCGTCAATTTCCCGCCTCAGTTCCTGAACTCGCTTGATCCCGCTGGATTGCCACCACATCGTCTTTTACTTAAAGTGGGATCTCCAGTTATTTTACTGCGGAACCTCGACCCGCCAAAACTTCGCAACGGCACGAGGCTGTGTGTCAAGAAGCTGCTGGGCAATGTAATGGAAGCGACTATCTTGACAGGAAAGGGAGAGGGTGCAACAATTTTTATCCTACGGATACCACTCATTCCGACGGATCTCCCTTTCGACTTTAAGAGATTGCAGTTTCCAGTGAGACTTGCATTCTCGATCAACAAATCGCAGGGGCAGTCTATCAAGTACTGCGGAGTGGATTTGAGATCGCCGTCTTTCTCCCACGGATAACTTTTTGTTGGTTGCTCGAGGATGGGTTCACCCAAGAATTTATTCTTGCTCCCGGAGGTGAAACTAAAAATGTGTATAATCAAGTTTTGTGTTAAATTTATATTGCAGTGAATTTGTAAAATATTTTACTTTATAATGTGTGTTCAATGTTATTTATGTTATTTCTATGGCGATTTCGAATAGTTTTTAGGTCCCTAGGGTCAATAGAACGGAGGTTAAGAGTTAGCCTATGCTGACCGCAGTGTTCTAAATTATAAGTGTACCAAATTTGGTGTGGATTGGTCAAACGGTGTAGATTTGTATAGAAAATACACACATCTTATCTGATATACGTATATAGATAAATTTGATTTAGAATCCCGTGTTTGTCTATTTGAGTTAACACAGCGAAATGTTTTGTCATATTTAAGCATTACTAAATTTCATAAATCATTATCGTCTTTATCAATATTTTTCAAATGTCTTTTTTCGAATTGCTCTATTTCAGAACACACTCACAACTTAAATAATTATAGACCCTCCCTGGATCGACTCACCGGGGGTTTAGAGTCTTAGATGATCCAGGGGAATGATTAAATGACTTAAATGATTGCATTTTTCTGTGAAAAAGTGATTATTCTAATTCACTTTTCAAGCAACCATTTAACCATTTCAACCCGACAACGCCGGGTAATTCAGCTAGTCTATATATATAAACTTCGCAAAGTTTTCTTCAACGCACTTGTCAAAAAGCCAAGAGCTGGTGACTCCGCCCAATTGCGCTTTTCTCCCATCGTCCAGATCTTTCGAGATTACGTTGTTTTCGTCAGCTGTTGCGTCACTTCATTTATCAGTCGCGGTCTAGCAACATTTTCCACAGTCACAAGCTCGGGGGTGATTGGCTGCTCTTAGTGTGGAAACCGTGTGCAAGCCGTGTTTCATTGGTGTAATCTAGGTTTCGTGTGGAAATTTTGCACACGACACTCGAGTGGGGTGTGTGCAAAGTTGCACACGCCACCCACATCGTTGAGAAATGCACCCCAGAGGGGAGGATAAAAAGAAATGGGAGGGGTGAAAGAAAATAATTTGGTATCGGAGTTCATCTTGTACGTGCCCTTGAAATTGTGCCAGTGTTTTGGTCTTCCTTTCTCCTGCCCTTTCAAGAATTCAACGTGAGTGGTAAGTTGACATTTTTATTGCCTACTCTTTTTATCATTTTCGGATTCAAGAGTACTTTTTGCTTGGTTTTGAATATCTCTCAAAGTTCACCAAGATGTTTAAATTTTAAATTTGATTTCTATTTTACGAAGCAAATTTTTGATATTTTTTATAATTTCATTACCCTTGATGCGAATTAATTTTTTTTTCAAAAATCTACCGTTTGAATTATTTTAATATTTTTCCTTTTGATATGAATCAAGATTCTTACGATGCTTTAAACTTCATTTAAATGTGAGCTAAATTTTTTATTTTTTAAATTCTTTAGTTTAAATGATTTCATTTATTTACTTCTGAAATCTATTGAGCACTTTGGTTGAATTTTGTGTTGCCCCGCTTCCTTCTGATTTTTTCATTAACATTTTAATATTTTTCATGTGATTTTTTATATCATCCTTTAATTAAAAATAAGTTTATATGACATTTTGGGTGTTGTAGGATTGGGATATTGATTTTGAGTTGAGGTCTGGTAATTTGAAAGACATTTTTGCTATTTTTGAGACATTTTGTTTATATTTTAACGAAGCCTAGGTAATATTTTATTTCGAATTATTTTCACTACAGTACTTCTCTTTCCAGTACATTAGTCGATGTACTTATTTCAAAACCACTTGGGTAGTGATATTTTTCTTCGTTTTTCAATTTTACGTGTCACATTCTGTGTGAGATTGTGTCTATTTTCTGAGATTGCAGTTCATTCACCTGATCCTATAGATTGAAATACCTATTTTAATTTACAATTTTGAGCTTTAATGTTCCTTAAGATATGGCCCCTTTTTAAATCAATATTTTCGTCATGTTATACTTCGAATTCAAGTATCAAAAACTACAATTTTCTGTTTAAATTTAAGAAAATACAGTACTTACAACTCAAAGTTACATTGTTTTACTTCCTCTCTCATGTTTTATATTCTTTGATGAGTAATAGTGTGAACTCTATTTTGGTTATTTTAATTCAGTTATCTTCTAACTGCAACAGATCGTTTTATTTAATTTAACTATGCTTACATTGTATAATTTCATTGCTATTCTTTTTCATGTCATATTATTTGGAATTTATGTATCCAAAAATTTCAAAATACTATTTTCATGTAAAATGGGATAAATATAGTTCTAGTACTCAAATGCTACAGATTTTATTCTATGTATTCAATTGGTAAACTATTGATATTGTATCCATGTTTCTTGTGTGTGCGTGTGAGTCGAAGTTTATCTAATTTATTTTGTCAGTGCATTCAGGATGGTTTAAATCACAGTTTTATAAAAGGATGAAAAGTAATTGAAGTAGTTTAACAAATTCTGTTGGGTCGACATTTATATTTCTAATCGGTACTTGGGGATGTGTCTACTTTTAATTCCCGAACAATGAGCATTTAGCAAAATAACGTAATGTGAATCTGAATTACTCTATCTTGTTAGCTCATAAGTGAAGCCCTTTTAATCCTTACGTTCATTACAACTCTAAGAACCACTATGGTGTGACTTTTCGATCGCACTGAACGTCTAGCTGGTCATTCATTTGGTCTCCGTTAACAGTATATCGTAAGTTGGAGTGACTATGACCAAGTCAGGACAACTTGGGTCCAGGAGTGGAAAATGTTTACATTCACATTGCTTGAGTGAGTTTGAAATGAGAATATCGGCGAGAGCACACGAGTTAGAGATGACATCGTTTAAGGAAGGATGTTGGTAACAACATAAATATTCAATGCCCATTAACCCTTCTGATGGTTATCTCGACGAGGTACCTAGTCATCAGAGAAATGAGAATATCGACGAAAGCACACGAGTTAGAGATGACATTATCGTTTAAGGAAGGATGTTGGTAAAAGCATAAATATTCATTGCCCATTAACCCTTCTGATGATTATCTCGACGAGGTACCTAGTCATCAGCAAAACTGATCAGATCTTTCATGAACGAGATGTATCGTCATTAGAAGTTAAAAGTCTCCTGCTTCGAGCAGTTATCTAAGTCTATTCCAGTTGGCATTTTTGTGAAATTTCGAAGGGGGCATCGACAGAGACATCGCCAAGTTAGGGTTCCTCACCGGTCGAACCCCGAAAGGAAGATAGAAAAATCGTGAATCCGTCTGCTGCGTATACAAAAATATTCTACCGTTCTGAACAGTTTTCCATAATTTGAAATAAAAAACGCGTGATATCTAATATATAATTCGCGCTTTTGTTTTCTTTAACAAGTAAATTGTTCTCTTCTCACTCTATCGCTTCCAACGATACATCGAAAGGTTACTGAATCTCTACAAATAAATTATCATGAATGCTTAAAATCCTTTTTTCTATTTTTCAATAAAATGCAATAATTTACTATTCGAATGACTGATACAGTAATGCATGATATCATATTTCCCAATTATCTAGTCATGAAATATGAAAGTAATGATTATGGAGCTTGCTTTTTATGCACTGATCCAGCCATTTCGCTTCTCTTGTGTTCACCTATACCTAAGTATTGAACCAGTCTCCTCTATAGTGAAATAAATTTACAAGAAATAAGATTCGGATACTTGTTACTTTTCGGCATTATAAATATTTGCGCGACAACCTGTGTGAATGTCTCTTCTGTATTCAAATCAACTCCATTTGTCGCTTTTCATGCTTACAGTAGGTCCTAAGTTTGAAATTCTAATTATCTAGTGACCAATTGTGATACTTAGGGACTTGACGAACTTGATACCTTTTTAAAAGCGCGATATATCGAGGGGAGCGATAGAGCGAGGATCGAGGGAAACTTGCTTATTACAAAAATAGGGGCACAAAAATTTTATATTAAATTACATATTTTTTAATTTAAAATTATGTAAAACTATAAGTTGAGCCCAACATTTATGACCTTTTAAAACAATACTAAATACGGTAGAATATTTTTGAAAGCAGAAAGTCTATCTCATCCTTACTACCTCCAAAACACCAAAAATTCCTTTCAGTCCAATTCAGTCGAGAAAACTGCTTGAAGCACAAGTGTCTGTGAACTCCCAATTTCCAAAGAAACGATTAATCTGTTCATCACAAATTGCAAATTCATCGGGAGACAAAGAAAGAAGAGCGATACAGCCAATTGTGGGATAGATCGAGCCGCGATGTAGCAAGAGGTTATTTTATTTCTCTAAACTTCAATCACTTCTAAATAAAATCCTTTCTCTCCTACTGTCATGAACTTGCAAATAACGTTTCTTATCTCTAAGTGCTCTCATCTTTTTTGCATCAAAATCAACTTAATCAAGCAACATTTCAAACAACATTTTAAAAATAAACATTTTCCGCTTTTGGATGTAAGTTTCTCCAACTTACCGTGAAGGCTGTCGACGAAATTCAGCCTTTACGCGAAATTCAACAAATTTCTTTTTCACAGATGGTGTTTGTATGTATCCTTCCCTTCACAAAATTCAGTGAAGCAATGTTCAATGGACTTCAAACTCGGTCTTATCAGAGTAATGGCGTGTTTCGTGACGTCAAAATCCACTTACTCCATACACGACGCCTTCGAGATAAGGCAGAAGAATTGATAAAACTTGAGAGTTCTGCCGTTCTTGTTTGTATATATTCTCTTTGATAATAGAACAGGAGAACCTGATGAAGTCTACATTTTTCTTCAAACATAATTGACATTCAATTAACGAGCTCCAAGAACGATTTTTAGTACTGACATGTTTGTGAAACATCTATTGATTAATTGTTAAATTCTATTTTGTTGCTACGTAGCAAAAGAATATCAATAAAGATAAATGCATACATTTAATCCTGAAACTAAGGAAGTTAAAACATTTATAAAAAATTGCTTGCAAACCATACAAAGAGGCTTTTTCTGTGAATTTAAATATAGATGGTGCTAGTGGTTTAGAACGTGCTTCTTACAAGTATTCTAGAAGCTATTACATTTTTGCTGCATTTTAAGATTTCTTCGTTATGTACCGTAACCGGAAGTAAAATAATCGTTTTCCGGCTGTTTATTTACACATAAAATTCCTCATTTCAAATTTATACTTTTAAATGAATAATTATCGTCTGATAAAATATTTTCCTTGTGTTTTCCGGGCCGCGGTAGCCCAGTTGGTAGAGCATTGGATTAGAAACCAGAGGGTTGCGAGTTCGAAGCTCGGTCCAGCCAAAGACCGTCGTGTACACTGGGGCTGGTGCACGTTAAATCTGCCGTGGCCTCAAATGTCCTCACGTTGGCGTGGTGTGGAAATTTGGAAGCCAGCTCAAGTGTTGCCTCATCTGACCGGGGTTCAAAATTACGTGGTGGTGTTCTCAGTTCTTTCCCTTCGGGATTGATCCCGGACCGACGCCAATAGGCCGCTGTGTTTGTCCAGTGGATGTTAATTAATTACCTACCTGCCTTGTATTTTCCTCAACAGTTCCATTTAGGTCTTAACTAGTAACTTTTAATTTTGGAAAGGTTCCCTTTTACAGTGATAAAAGCAGTACACACGAGCGCAATTTGTCCCCAAGGTCAATTTCATAGGGCCTCATTGGCATAGAGTTGTTGATAATTGATTATTGTATTTGTCTTTGTGCGACATTCAGACACCAGTGACTTTTCCCCATGTCTGTTTTTACTTCAAAACTATCTGAAAATGAGTAATCAAATATTCAGTACCTCTTTAATAATAACTTAAATTTTATATTAATAAACAAGTTGCTGAAACATAGGTAAGATAGAAACAGATTAAACATTGAAGACACGAGTAATGTTCCCCTTTGAGTTAAGTCGTACGACGTTCACGCCATTTTGATTGTTGAGTAAGAAATATTTCTTAAATTTTTCATAATTACTCGCATTAACTGTCAATTTCAAGGTTTCTTTACGAACGCAACTAAGAACAGGCTGGGAAAGATCATCGACCTAATGGAAATAGACGGAGTATGGTGAGCGTAGTTTCTTTCTTTCCGGTAGCTCGGTTTGAAAATCTGTCACGTGGTTCTGGGGAAAAACATGAATCCTAAATGTGGGATAAATTACTGTTTGGTTGAAGTGATTATCGATTCGATTGAAAAGACAGGTCTGTGCTCGATAGCCAATAGGCCCAAGGCAGTTCGTACGACCAAGTGATTTACCCTTCTGAGATCTTACCGCAGACTCCTCCCACATCTTCTATTTCATTTGAAGGTGAAAGGAAAGATAAGATGAAGTGCATGTGCAGTTCAAACACTATAAATCACATTCGCGAAGAATAATTTTAATTTAAATTGTTTCAATTAAAAAACACAAGATTTAAATAGCCTTTTCCAAATTTTATTTGGCGTTTTAATCCATAGTTTCAATCCATAGTTTCCCCTAACTCTCTGTGCAAGGGGGAAGGGGTATTAGGAGCAATGACTAGTGCTGGTGGAATAAATGCCGAGTATCTGACCATATATTTCAGATTTCCATACTTAAATTTATTTTATATTTTCCAGAAAATGGAATCACAAACCCAGATGAAAGAAACAACCACATGCGTATGTGGTAGCAACTGCCAATGCTGCGACAGCAAAGACTGCAAGTCCACTTCTGCCTGCGTTTGTGGAGACAAATGCCAATGCTGCGACAGCAAATCCTGTAAATCCAGTTCTGCGTGCGTCTGTGGAGACAAATGTCAATGCTGCGACAGCAAAGCATGTAAGTCAGGCTCTACGTGCGTCTGTGGAGACAAACGCCAATGCTGTGACAGTAAAGCCTGTAAGTCCACTTCTGACTGCGTTTGTGGAGACAAATGCCAATGCTGCGACAGCAAAGCCTGTAAGTCCAGTTCTGCATGCGTTTGTGGAGACAAATGCCAATGCTGCGACAGCAAAGCCTGTAAATCCAGTTCTGCGTGCGTCTGTGGAGACAAATGCCAATGCTGTGACAGTAAAGCCTGTAAGTCCACTTCTGACTGCGTTTGTGGAGACAAATGCCAATGCTGCGACAGCAAAGCCTGTAAGTCCAGTTCTGCATGCGTTTGTGGAGACAAATGCCAATGCTGCGACAGCAAAGCCTGTAAATCCAGTTCTGCGTGCGTCTGTGGAGACAAATGCCAATGCTGCGACAGCAAAGCATGTAAGTCAGGCTCTGCGTGCGTCTGTGGAGACAAATGCCAATGCTGCGATAGCAAAGCCTGTAAGTCCAGTTCTGCCTGCGTTTGTGGAGACGAATGCCAATGCTGCGACAGCAAATCCTGTAAATCCAGTTCTGCGTGCGTCTGTGGAGACAAATGCCAATGCTGCGACAGCAAAGCATGTAAGTCAGGCTCTGCGTGCGTCTGTGGAGACAAATGCCAATGCTGCGATAGCAAAGCCTGTAAGTCCAGTTCTGCCTGCGTTTGTGGAGACGAATGCCAATGCTGCGACAGCAAATCCTGTAAATCCAGTTCTGCGTGCGTTTGTGGAGACGAATGCCAATGCTGTGACAGCAAATCCTGTTCTGCGTGCGTCTATGGAGACAAATGCCAATGCTGCGACATCAAATCCTGTAAATCCTATTCTGCGTGCGTCTGTGGAGACAAATGCCAATGCTGCGACAGCAAAGCATGTAAGTCAGGCTCTGCGTGCGTCTGTGGAGACAAATGCCAATGCTGCGATAGCAAAGCCTGTAAGTCCAGTTCTGCCTGCGTTTGTGGAGACGAATGCCAATGCTGCGACAGCAAATCCTGTAAATACAGTTCTGCGTGTGTCTGTGGAGACAAATGTCAATGCTGCGACAGCAAAGCATGTAAGTCAGGCTCTGCGTGCGTCTGTGGAGACAAATGCCAATGCTGTGACAGTAAAGCCTGTAAGTCCACTTCTGACTGCGTTTGTGGAGACAAATGCCAATGCTGTGACAGTAAAGCCTGTAAGTCCACTTCTGACTGCGTTTGTGGAGACAAATGCCAATGCTGCGACAGCAAAGCCTGTAAGTCCAGTTCAGCATGCGTTTGTGGAGACAAATGCGAATGCTGTGACATTAAAGCCTGTAAGTCCAGTTCTGCATGCGTTTGTGGAGACAAATGCCAATGCTGCGACAGCAAATCCTGTAAATCCAGTTCTGCGTGCGTCTGTGGAGACAAATGCCAATGCTGCGATAGCAAAGCCTGTTAGTATCCACGGTTGTATGCAGAATTTGCATCTCAAATGCTGTGACAACAGTACTTACAAATCAATTGTGTGTTGCTGTACGTTAGGCAACACACAATTGCATGCATCTTGTCAATGCTCTTGTTGAAATGAACTAACTTTTACAATTTTTCATCCTTTCATTTTCTAAAGGACAATCCTCAACGATGGGATACTTATCTTAATGTTCTTGAGAATGTCATGTGAAGTTTATTTCGTTGCTAGTCTTTGGAGAAGTGTCAATGAAGGATAATTTATTTTGAAAAAAAATTTAGAGTATTTTTGTCGGATTATATATATATAACCCGGCACATACTCTAATTTTGTCCCTTGTATTTAACGTGTATAAGACAAGATAAAAAATAACGAGTATGGAAGATGCTAATTTTTTGAATATGTATGAAGTATGGGGACACACATTGTATTGTATCATTTTTATTTCATTATATGCATGTCCACTACGTTTTATTCCTACCATTGTTTTGTAATTAATAGCCTGTAACACATGTGTTTTCGAGATACAATAAATTGTTTTAATCAACATTTTTCTATTGATTATTTTATCATTTTGTTGTTAATTCACAATTATGCAGTTTTTTAATACAATTTTTGTAAAGCGTATCATTGTAGAATATCAATAATTAAAATTGAAAAATTATGGAAAAACTCAAACTCCACACTTTGATCCCTCGTATCATTTAATTCTACAATTTTTTTACTCATATATGTCCGAGTTTTTTCAAGTAGGTAGGACAATTTGTTTTAATTCCCTGGTTTAGATTTCGATTTATTCCGGTTATAATAGATTTGTACCTTTATAATAAAATCACTTCAGGAAACTTCTCTAGCTAAATGAAAGTACTTTAACACATTTTTACTTTGAACGTAAGATCTTCGATATCTTAACATTTAACTGAAGAAATACGTTTCATAGGTTCGGTCAAGAATTTGAGTTAATTAAATGAAAGAAAAATTGTTATTTTATAGCTGAGGAGGGGATTAGTTGGTTTTGGGGGTTTTATGGCGCAAGGACCATATTCGGCCATGCAGCGCTAGACACGACGTACAATATCAAGTAATAGACACAATAAAAGTTTTACTGACACAGAAGAGAGAAATACACCCACGAAGGAATGCACCTGAAAAGAATTAAACCTGCGCCGCCTACAACTCGAAGGTTGCTAGCGAAGTGGGCATATCCACTGAGCCACGATGGCCCTACTGAGAAGGGGACAAATGCCCGATGGCTAAACCACGTCTATGTTTGGATCCCTGGTGTATTCCATCGATTCCAAATAGTAGACTGAAATTCTAGAGATAACGAAAATTTATTTACAATATACAAACTATATACAAGAGATTTTGGATAAGAGCCACAAGAGATCTGGGAGCGTCAGCTGAGATTGAGGTCAACCACACAAACACGGAGGGAGGAAATATTGGCCCGCTATATATAATCAAATTAACCATAGTCACCAGGCACCCACGGTATCTTTGTTCATTAATTGAAAAAAACGAGGTTTTTTCTAGTAAGTGAAGAAAAGCTTTTCTCGAAGAACTTTAATTATAGGTATAAGACTTTCAGAGTTTGTGTGATTTAGCATTGACTTTCACTGGAAATTGTCTTTTAAGTTGGCGAAAATTGCCTTCGAACTACGTGAATGTTTCATTTTTGACAATTTCTTGCATTTCCTTTAGAGACAATAGACATGGAAGTTTTAAATATAGCAATTTATGGAATAATCCAGTTTCACAGTTGTCGGTCGAACACTGGAAAGATGGGTCCACTACACGTTGCAAGAGGCAGCCCGTCTCCGAGCTCCTCACATGTGTAAGCTCATGACCAGAAAAAACACATTTTAACCCTCCTAGTGGTTGTCTATGAAAAATCTTGTAGAAAAATTGACTAAATCTTGATGGATGCGGTATCTTGTCATTAGAAGAAAACTGACCATATCTAGATCTCGACGTAAAAAAATTGGCAATATCTTGACGAGATTTCTCGGAAATAATATAATTGGTCAGATCTTGATGACCGGGATATCTCGTCGAAACCACTTGGAGGGTTAACATGTCTAAAGACTGAGGGTGTAATCGAAAGGAGAGTGGGAAAGTATTTTGGATAATGGATTTGCTATCGCAATCGGGCCTCGTTCACAATTATTACTGAGACATTTATATTCAAATTTGATAGTAGAAATGGAGTTCGAAAGAGGAATTGAAAAGGTCGAAAAAAAAATATAATACCCAAGTGAAAGGTTTTATTGTATATTTTTCTCTAATACGTGAGATGCCCTCGTGAAAAAAGTTAATCCTTCTCTCGTAATTTTTGAAAAATCTTAAAATTTGTCTGTCGGAAATGCAGAATCAAAGAAGCTCCCTCATACAGAATAATGGTTAAAAGTAGGTTGATTTCAAATCTATCTTCACAGTAGCGTATTTATAGATCAGCACATTTTCACAGCAAACAATAAATAGTCTTAATGCAAATTTAAACTTTACGTTTTAAAAAAAGAAACTGAAACTACAAATTAGTTAATTTAGGAAGGTAGTTGAATTAACGTCACACTGGTGCAAAACAAAGGGGTATAGGCGACTAAACGCTGTGACTAAACGCTGTACTACAAATATAAAACTATTCACATCGCTAAAACTTCAAACCATCGCTTGTATTTGCAAAGACAGAAACCGAATCGAAAATCATGTGTCCTTTCAAAAGAGCTACTAAATTCAATTTAACACGAAAATTGAACACAAACTAAAATGTGTAATCTACAAAGTGGATTCTTTCTACTAAACATTTTTGATGTTGTCTTCAAAAAGTTTGTATAAGTAGTGCTCGTTTTCAACAGTATGTAATTTTTTAAGTCCTCAGACGTTTAAAAATTTTTTAAACGTCTGAGGACTTAAACAGACTTTTTTAAACAGACGTTTGTGAACATCGAAATACCAATTTCTTCTTTATTAGCGCTTGTTTTCTAGTTAACTTGGTCGAAATTTGCTAATAGGGATTAACATCATCAATTATTCAACAAATTTAGTCATGCCCC
Source organism: Meta bourneti (assembly GCA_933210815.1). Classification (NCBI taxonomy): domain Eukaryota; kingdom Metazoa; phylum Arthropoda; class Arachnida; order Araneae; family Tetragnathidae; genus Meta; species Meta bourneti. The sequence continues at coordinate 3,089,775 of OW119926.1, forward strand.
TTACAAAGAAAAAGTCCGAATGCGTTGCTGTGCAGCAGAGCGACGAAGATTTCTGGATGGAAATCAAGTTGACCTTGTAGCGGACATAATTCGGACAATGAATGTCTCGATAAATCCATAATCTGATACGACTCTATATCGATCGTTATCTATATCGATCGTTATCTATATCGATCGTTATCTATATCGATCGTTATCTATATCGATCAGGGGCAGAGGTAGCCCCTGATCGATATAGATAACGATCGATATAGAGTATCAGATTATGGATTTATCAAGATCCATCCAAAGATAGTCGCGTACATGGGGGTAGGTTCACGTTAAATTTGTCATGGCCACAAATGCCCTCACGTTGGCGTGGTGTGGAAGGTTGGAGAGTGGCAGCCAGATCCTTGTTCAGAGTTGCAAGGTTGGTTTTGGGGGATTTTTGGCGCAAGGGCCATATTTGGCCATGCTGCGCCAGACACGACATACAATATCAAGTTACAGATACACAATGAAAGTTTCACTGACACAAGACAGAAATACACCCAGGGACGAATGTACCTGACACGAATCGATCCTGCGCCGCCTACAACTCGAAGATTGCTAGCGTAGTGGCATGACGGCCCCTCAGTTGTAAAGCCGAGTCCACACCGTCCGCGCAGAACTGCGCTGAACCAAACAAAGGCGAGCAGCGCCGGGCTGTTCTGACGGCGAACCGCGCAATGTTGTGCAACTTCGAACACGCGTCAACGCGATCCGCTCGGTATCGGTACATCAAAGGAAAGTGTCTGTGCACTGTATTTGGACGCCGTTTCAGCTCACTCGCAGTACGATCCTGTTTGTATTCACTCTGCTGATATTATTTTTTCGTTCGTTCCTTTAATAATAAAACCCATTCTTAGTCGAACCACTAGGCACGTTTCAGCAGTCAAAGCACAATTTTGCGCTTTCTCCCTTTTCGTACGGGGAATTTTCTCGTCCCCAATCTGGAAAGATGGTTTTTCTGCGACATCGGTTTTACCTTTTTCTGATTCGCACAGTTGTTAGATTCTGGTCCCTAGATAACATACAATCGGAGTTTCGATATTGCTTGTGTGTGTGTTTATTATATTGGACCGTGTTTCTACACGGATCAGACACTCCATCCATTCAAGGCGTCATCAGATTTCGTTTTTTATCCCTTTCTCCTTAATAAATCGTCAATGCCAATATACGCAGCACTCGCGATGATGATCCGATTTTGTAAAGAACGGCACATTTAAACAGTTTGTTTTAAACAATAAGTTTTCAGTTTAATTTCGTACAACCTCCAGCACGCACGCGAGCACAATAGAACAAGCTGAGCACGAGCAGTCCCAACACAAATACCTCGCTCCGTGGCTTGTCCTCGGTTCCGCGCAGCGACGAACAGAACATTTTGCACGGTTTTTGGCCGGTTTGGACACGGCTTAAGAGTAGCTTGCTTTCGACATTTTTCCTGGACGTAACCCTCTACAAAAACACTTGCATCGTAGTGGAGTAGCGAAATCATCTATCTGTCCCTTTACCGAATTGGATGAAAGGGTTGGAGACCACTGGGCCGCTGTAGTCGTTTGGAAGAGTAGTGGATTAGCAACCAGTTCGAAACTCGATCCAACCGAAAACCGCCGTGTACGTTAAATCTATCGTGGCCTCAAATATTCTCACGTTGGCGTGGTGTATAAGTTTGGTTTGGGGTGCCAGCTCAGGCCGTCGACCCCGTCATCTGACCATGATTCAAAATGACGAGGTGTATTCGAATCTTCCTCTTCGGATTTGATCCGGCACCGTCGCCAATGGCCCGTTGTGTTACTCCAGTGTGACGTTAATTAAAATACCTACCTACCAGATAATAGCCCAATTTTATACAGGGTGATTCTACGGTCATGGGACAAACTTCAGGGAGTGATAGAACACAACGAAACAAACACTTTTCCTCGCAGAATGTAGGGTCGCAAGTGCAGCGGTTGGCCGCCAGAGAGCGCAGTCAAACGCTTGTGTAAAAGCGTTACGAGGCCTGCATATATTAGATGTGGTGGTCGACATTTTGAACAGCTTCTGTAATTGTGCATTTGCGTTGTACTTACCGACTGATGTTTGTACATGTCGTTTCATTTCCATGTGAAAAGTTTCTCATGTTTCGTGCATGTCATTTCATTCTTACCCGTTGTTCCTTGTACTTATCTTTAATTTATGCAAATCTAATTGTATTATTTCGTTTTGTCAAGCAGTTATTGATGTTTATTTGACATTAAAGCGTTGTTTTCATATTTCATGCCTGTTCTTTCCAACTTGCGTCGGACCGTGGTTGTGCCGAAATGGAAAGTACCCTCTAGCGACCATACATTTTATGGGGAAAAGTGTTTGTTTCATTGTGTTCTATCACCCCCTGAAGTTTGTCCCATGACCGTAGAATCACCCTGTATAATCCGAGACTTCAGCTATGAAACTTGTCGGTCTATCTATGATAAACGTGCTCGCATCTGATATGATCTTTTACTGTGACATCAGAAGATTTGACTTTTTGATTAATTCTAATGATAAATGAGGATACACAAATAAATTTACCTGAATCAATAGAGTTGCTGGAAGTAACGCCAATGATCTCCAAATTTGTTTTTCACTGAAATTATATTTAGATGGAATTCACCTTACGGACTGTCCGATTTCAAGCAAACCGAAAGCAACAAATCATTTTCAATTCAGATATTCAGTTCCATCACCGATCACAGGGCCGCGGTAGTCCGGTTGGAAGAGTAACAGATTAGCAACCGGAGGTTTGCGAGTTCGAATACAACCAAAGATCGTTTTGTACAAAGGGGTCTGGTGCACGTTAAATCTGTCGGGCCATCATGTCTTTATGTTGGCGTGGTGTGGAAGTTTGGAAAGTGGGGTCCCATACCAGGTGTGGCCTCGTCATCTGACCGTGGTTCAAAATTACGTGGTGTTGTCCTCGGTTCTTTCCCTTCGTCGGTTGATCCCGGACCGTCGCCAATAGCCCATGGGGTTGCTCCAGTGCGACATTAATTAAAATACCTACCTAAAGTGGAAGATAAGCTACGCGCTAAAAGTACACTGGAGCAACACAACGAGCTATTGGCGACGTCAGGGACAAAACCCAAAGGGAAAGATCCGAGGACAACAGTACGTAATTTTGAATCACGGTCAGATGACGAGGCGACACCTGAGTTGGCCACCCCACTCTCAAAATCTCCACACCACGCCAACGTGAGGACATTTGGGGACACGATGAAATTAACGTGCTCCAGCTCCCTTTGTACACGACTGTCATTGGTTGGATTCGAACTCGCAACCTTCCGGTTGCTAATCCGTTACTCTTCCAACCGAGTTACCGCGGCCCTAAACTACATCGGTCTGGTTTTGGGGGGATTTTATGGCGCAAGGGTCATATTTGGCCATGTTGCGCTAGACATAAGACATGCAATATCAAATAATAGACACATACAATGAAAGTTTTACTGACAGGGAAGAGGGAAATACATTCAGGGAGGAATGCACCTGACAAGAATGAAACCTACGCCACCTACAACTCCCTAAACTATATTAAAACAGCACAAAGGCTAAAAGCGAGATCACGAGTTGAGTAAGGTGCAGAAATTTAATTTACATGCATCACACACATTTTGAAAAATTAGACGAGATTTAAAGTGCATCCTACAAAATTGCAATAAAGGGGATTTCAGATCTTGTAAATTCAGATTTGTACTCTTGAAAAGTTTGCGATTGTGAAAGGGACAGAGGCAGTTATGAACATTTAAGAGAGTTGAGCATTATTGATATGGAGGCTCTCCCAACAAAAGATGAGAGTCAAGTATGTTCAATATGGAATCAGGACAGTTTCTTGCTAGACCTTTGGAGAAAGAACTTGCTGTAGAATTAAAAAACAGAAAAAAGTAGTTCTGTACTATAGTATAGCAACTACAGTACTGTCTTTGGCTGGATAAAGTTTCGAACTCACTACCCTCCACTTGCTAATCCGCTTCTCTTCCAACCGGGCTATAACGGCCCCAGTTTTGTTTTAAAATGTTTATCAAAATACAAGATATTTTTACAAAGTGAAAAACCCCTTTTCAAATTCAAAAGGCAGTCTTTCCTTAAATTCAGTTGGAGTGTGTAATGGAAATCTAATTGTTTAAAGGGAAAGTTGGAAATAAATGTCAGGTATGGGACAAGATCTCAAGCATGTTAATTTCCATCTCTCTTTCATTGTAAAAGTGTGAACGAACAAGGTGTCAGAATCCAAGGAAAGACTAGGTTAGGAACATTAATTTTAAATCGTTGAATGATTTCAACCGTCCTGGTGGTTTTCTTGACGAGGTACCTTGTCATTAGAAAAACTGATCAGATCTTGAAGGAGGAGATATCGTCCCTAGAAAAGAAACGGACTAGGTCTTAATATCGTCATCATCAAAAAATCGCCTATCTCCTGATGACGATATATCTCATCATTAGCATAATTGGGTAAACCTCTATCGAAACCACTTGAAGGGTTAATGTCTCAGTAAACAAAATGTCTAAATCAGGGACACTAAAAATAAATGTTTTTAAATTTAAAAAATGTTTTGGGTGAGTAAAAATCAAACGAAAGGGAATTGTAGTAATCATACATTGATTTCCACAAACTGCATATAACTGGTTTCCATGTATTTATACTTTTTATACGGCCCTCGCAGTGATCTAAATAGCCTAATGAGGACCTCCGATTAAATAAGTTTAGGGACACGTGAGTTAGAGATGCAGATAGCTCCGAATAGGGTAACTGTAATTATGATTACTCGATACTTTCTTTTGGGCGCAAAATTTCCAAGTTTAATCAACAGAGCCTATAATATAACAGTTTTTTAAAAGAAAAATTCATAAATTCAAATTCCTATTCAAATTTAAATCCGAAATCTTAGAGGGAAAAATTAAACATTCTTTATTAGTAGAGGGTTGCATTGATGTTGTTACAATAACACAAAGTGTTCTTGAAAGGAAACGATTTTTGATTAATAATAATGCAATTTTAAACAAATTATGTTCTGATAACTGAATTTGATTGCTAGATACAACTGAAGGAAATATTAATTTTAGCCATTCGCTATAAATTTTTTTTGGTGTAAGATTAAAGTATATTACACTGCGATTATCTCTGCAATTTATTAGTTCTAACCTACTCTTGGAGCGATTGTTTTGCTCCAAGAGCAAGGATGTGGTTTCGTAAGTTGAAAGATAAATGGTAAACGGATTTTAAAGTTTTATTATAAATTATAAGATTTATTGTCTCCAACCGTATATAATTATACTTTCCGATTAACTTTTTTAAATTACTGTAAATAATATCCGTTTTCAAATAACGTCATTACATTAGAAATTAAATGAATTTTCAGTCTGAATGTTCATGAATTATTTCTGTCCATATTTTAGGGCCATCCTGTTGAGATGTTGTAGAATGTACGAGCAGCGAGATGCCATCAATTTGAACGGACTCCACTTTTTGGTAATAAATGTTTTTACTCTATTATTCGTCTTTTAAATTATCTGCCGGAAAGAGAGCAAATTTTTAATCAAAATGCTATTCCAACGACTTTATACTTGGGCAAGACAACAGAAATGTGAAAAGATTTAATTATTAAATTACAAACTAGCATGGTAGACAGATAACGATAAACTCATCAGTGTTTTTACTTCTAATTGCAAAAGAGAGGTATTTTGAAGAATGAAATCCTAATCACTATATCAATTAACAATCAATTTTTTTAAACAGTATTAAAAACTATTTCAATGTTGTTACACGGTTTGAACTTGCTCTGTTGCAGGAGGATATGATCCACTGCCAAAAGTGCGAGAAGTCCTGCCTGACTCGAAAACGATTGCGCCACTACATTGCATCGGCCACTACACATGGCGTGGGCCGATACTGTGGGCCCCGCCTCCTGGATGGCCGTGGGAGTACATACTCCTCTTTGGAGGGTCCTCTTCCCACTCTGATGGAAATGTACGACATGCAAGACTCCTTGTCACTCATCAGATAGTGACACTTTCATGCTTTACTTGTATAGAGGAACTGGTTGTTTTGTTATTTTCAATTGAAACTAGTTAATTCATGAATTATTAAGAATCGATTCTTTTTCAGTATGGAAGAGGAATCAAATTGAGCCAGGAGAGTGCACCTGGCGTCACGTGGAAGACAAGATCTTCAGGGAGGGTGGTGGGTACGAAAGAAATCTAAAAGAGCGTAAGGATCTTCTGACTCCTTTTAATCTAGTTAGCCCTTTTGCAATAACTCTTCAACTCAAAGTTGCTTTAAGACGATTAAGTGCGACTTTATCTTGTGTTAATTTAAAAACCTCTTCATTTCAGAAGTTGAACTGCTTCGTAAGATCCCGATGGAAAACTCCAGATTGTATTCTTGAGATAGTGAAGTAAGTCTCTCTTTGGTTTCTTGGCTGCCCTCAGTATATCAAAAATTTAAAAGTGCTGTATCTTTTCATGCATGGAGGAGTCTAAGTGGGACAGGAGTCTGGAATCCAGCAAAAAAGGAAACTTCAGGGAGGGCGGTGGTCAAAAAAGTGACAGAAAGAGCATAAAGGTACAGAACTTCTGGCTCTTTTTAATCTACAATTATTCTCCTAACCCTTTAGTAATAGTTCATTAATTAAAAGTTGTTTTAAAACGAATAAGTGCGTTGTTTTGTGTTGATTTAAAAACCTGTTCATTTCAGAAATCGAACTGCATCGTAAGATCCCGATGGAAAGCTCCAGATTGCATTTTTGAAGATACTTAGAGGCATTCCTTTTGGTTCATTGGGCTGGACTCAGTGTATCAAAAACTTCAAAGGGTTGAATCTTTCACGCATGGAGGTGTCTGGCAACCAGTGGAAAGACCTAGAAAGTTCTTAAAAATATCAAAAGTCAAAATTTTCTTCGGAATTTATTTAAAATAAAATTTAAAAAATCGTACATCTTTCGCACCATACATCGATTTCTCCTTTTTATTGCACATTTATTTAATAATTTACGCGATTAAATTTATTTGCATTATAATAAAATCTAAGTTTATGCGACATTTTGTGTACTCCGTATTTTTCATTTGCATTAATTTGGGCACGTAAAGTGATTTAGAAGACTTATTTTATTACATGCAGAATTATTAGAATTCAATATATATTGAAAAATGGGCCAGATTAACTCATCCCATAGAAAAATAAATGTTATTTAAGTACACAGAATAATTTTTGAAACTCAATTTCGATATTTAAAAAATTGCCAGATTTTACATTGGCTGCAAACAAGTATATCCATGCTGTATCCATGAATATAATCAATGACACATTTTTATAAAATACAGCATGTTCTAAGAGAAGGATGACAAACTAATGTGATACGATATTCATACTTCAAGAAAACAAGCATCTTTTGTTGACAATTTCAAACACTTGAAGTGAAAAAAGATAAGATAAAAATTAACTGCCTGCTATAGACAAAACAGATCAGCAGTTTTCGATGAACTCTTTACACATAACTGTAAGCGGAAAAAGAATCATTTCCTTAAATTTGTAATTACAAACTACCTAAGGAAATCTTTTTTTTTAATTTTAAACACAAATAATGATTTAAAACAATGGCACTTTCCACGTAAAATTTTGTTTTACTCCAGCTGACGGTGCAGTTTCAAATTGAATCCTTACAGAACTCAATTTTCATTCAGACTCTTGTAGAATGGAACCTCAAACCTGTTCAAAATTATATTACTAGCTCATTGAGTACATTTTCAATAAAACCTGAAAATTTAATTTTGAAATTAAAAACGATGTAAGCTTTGCTGATTTTAACCCCGCAAGGGATGCTCGTTTCAAAAACTTAAATAATTACTTCGAAGGGGATTCATTTCCTCTCATATCTTAAAATGTTTTGTAATTTTAGTTTTTTACAAAATCCAACTTCCTCCCTTGGTATATTTTTCTCTTCTGTGTCATTAACTTTCATTATGTGTGTCTATTACTTGATATTGTATGTCTTGTGTCTGGCGCAGCATGGTCAAATTATTTTATTACATGCAGAACATACAGCATGCCTTTGCGCCATATAACCCCCAACCTAACCGACCACCCAAAACCAAATTCTTCAAACCCGTAGGAAGTTTTATCCTTTGTGGACGGTGAAACGTCTGTTTGTTTTTACAAAATAAGAGGGGTCATAGTACCCATCCAGACGAGCAATAATTACCATGGAACATAGGGTTGCATTGTACTCTGAGAGGCAGAAAAGAGTCAAATTAGAGTTTCAACATGAACTTACAACAATGTTGGGAAAGCGAATGAACGATACCAAAAGTTGCACAATCTGATTGATTGATCAGAGAAAAACTCACAGCAAGTGCTCAAAGTGGCCGTTGCACAGTTCACACCGGAGAAGGAATGACTGGCGCACCCTCTCGAAGATTCCTGGTGTTGTGTTAATTTTGTCTGCGGTAACACCGATTCTCGCTACGAGATCTTCAGCCGAGTCCACAGGCGTCTGGTACACTAAAGAATTCATGTGCCCCAGAAGAAAAAGTCCAGTGGGTTGAGGTCCGGTGAGGCCAAGCCACAGGTCCGCCACGTCCGATCCATCTTGCTTAGGAGATATGCTACGTAGGCAGGTACAAAACGACATCATAGGCGATGACTTGTTCATGCTCGACGCGTTTCGACTTTACTCTTTTCTGCCTCTCAGAGTGGAATGCGACCCTATGTTCCATGGTAATTATTGCTCGTCTGGATGGGTACTATCACCCCTCTTATTTTGGAAGAACAATTTAGACTCACCCTGTATATGGTATGTGGCATAGAAATCGACTTTATTTGTTTACTCTCTAATGGCAGCAACAGATATTTGTTATTTTTAGCAGTAGCACTTGAAATACATTCATTCGCTAGAGCGAACACTCAGCACAAAAACACGGAGTAAAAGAACAGAAAAACATTAAAACGGGATGAAAAAACATGAACTGCCGTTAATCAACCTTTAGGATTTGAAGTAGATCTGCCTGCCAATATCTTTGAAAAATGAATTCCCGCCATTTTTGGCAAATCTCAAGGTGCAATACATTTTGGCAAATCTCAAGTACATTTCAACAACGGATACAAACAATATAAAATCAACAGTTACGGGATTCAGTTGCCAGTTTAAATGTGCCTGATTTGAGCTATTAAGCTGCATAATATTGATAAAACTAAGCGTAAGAGTTCGCCACTCTAGTGAACTACATCAGCAGTCTGATAAGAGAAATCAATGAGATATCAGAAAGATTTCCGAAAAGAGAATCAGCGCAGAAAAGAGAATGGGAGCGAAAATAGGTTTAGCGTCGAAAAATGCCGAATCGCCTTTGAACAAGAGAATGGGTAGGTATTTAAATTAACGTCGCACTGGAGCAACACAATGGGATATTGGCGACGGTCCGGGATCAAACCCGAAGGGAAAGATCTTAGGACAACAACACGTCATTTTGAACCACTGTCAGATGACGAGGTCACACAGCACCCCTTCTTGGATGGGGGCGCATCTCCACCACTCCGACCTAAAGGTCATTACTCCAAACTTCCACACCAAGTCAACGTGAGAAAATTTGAGGCCATGACAGATTTAACGTGCACCATCCCCCTTTGTACGACGGTCTTTGGTTGGACTCGAACTCCGTTACTCTTCCAACCGGGCTACCGCGGCCCTACAAGAGAATGGGATGAAACGAAGATGTTCAGAATCTAATTGAGGTAAAGTGACACAGGTGTGCTTTTGCCATGCATTTGATTGGAAACAAGAATTAAATGAAATACTGTTAATTGTTAGGTAATTGCATTTCATTTTAAATGTACTAAATCCATTTTTGTGTGAATATGGATGCTATATTCATTATAAATGAATTCAAGTAAGATATGAAATAGGAGTAACGACGCTATGACATCAATGGATGTAAGCAATTAGGAAAGTTTAGCGCCGATGTCATTACCTCAATTGAATATTCTATTGAACTTGCACTTATACATTGCTCTTTTCTAAAGGACGTGTACAACTTTTTATTTTCCCCATGAAAATCTTTGCTTTGTAAGTCAATAGTGTTGCACCAGTTCGATGTTAATCGACCACCTATCTACCTTTTAATTTGTAAACTTAGAAATCAAACTAGCATTACAGAACAAAAATATTTCATTCCTTCCCCATAGCTCTCGCAGAACTGTACTATAGTATCTGATACGTCCTCTAGTGGGGCCCTGCTTGGAACTGTGGTACCAGAAACCCCTTTCGATTTGGGGTGTGGAAAAAGCTGTTAATAAATTTTCGTGTCGTTTGTTTTTACTGAAGCAAATGAATGAGGTAAATCACAAAATGGAAAAGTGACGAGCCGACTCACTTTTCCTCAACGCACTTGCCAAATGCCAAGAGCTGGTGACGCAGCAATTACAATTTTCTCTCCGCCTTCTGGATCTTTCGAGATTATGTGTTGACCTCGTCACTCTTGCGTCACTTCTTTTATCAGTTGCGCTTTGGCAACACATTCTTACAAGTCACAAGATCGAGGACGATTGGCTGCTTCTGCTGCAGAGACCGTGTGCAAGTCGCATTTCATTGGCGGAATCTAGGTTTCGTGAGGAAATTTTGCACACGGCACTCGAATGAGGCGTGTGCAAAGTTGCACACGCCACCCACATCTTTGGGAAATGCACCCCAGGGGGAGGATAAAAGGAAGTGGGAGGGGATGGAGAAAATAATTTGGTATCGGAGTTCATCTTGTTCGTGCCCTTGAGATTGTGCCAGCGTTTTGGTCTTCATCTTCCGCTTTCAAGAAATTCTGACCTGCTCTTTCAAGAATTCAACTCTCTCTCTTGAGTGGTAAGTTAACACTTTTATTCACCATTTTCGGCTTGTAGAAAGCTTTGAATATCTTCCAAAGTAAGCCAAGATGCTTACATTTAGCAAAGCAAGATGCATTTTAAATTTTATTTATATTTTACGAATTAAACGTTTCGTATTTTTTACATTTCTTTGATTGTCTCATCAATGCGAATTTAGTTTTAGATATCTGCTGGGGGAAAGTGATTTTACTCTGATTTTGTTTGAAATTTGTTCTGTCAGTTTCGATCATTTTAACGTTTTCACTTCGGATGTTTGAATAAAAATTCTGTTTTAAATTTCATTTAAATGTTGAGTATAATTTAATAATTCTTGAATTTCCCTTATTTCCATTGGTTAGCATTTTTTTATTTTATGAAATCTATTGAGTTTTTTTAATTGTGTTTTTTCTGCTTCATTTTGATATTTTTTCATTCACTTTTGATGTTTTCCATTTCTTAATCCTTCAATTCTAAAAATGTTTTTATTTTATTCTGGTGTTGTGATTAGAATGTATGTCTTATTCATTTTGCTTCGAGACCCATTAATTGAAAGTACATTTTTATTATTTTTTATGAAAGATGTTCATTTTTTAACGAAGTCTATAAAGTACGAATTCGGTCAGAATTTCCAATACATTCGTGCTTATTATTTCACATTTGGGAAAAGGTGTTGTTACTTTGTTTCTTATTTTATTAAATATATTATGTATGCAATTGGTACCTTTCCATTATTTAAGTTCAAAGAAACACTCCAACCTTGTTTTAAATTTTAATTATGTTTTAATGCTGCGTAAACTAACTTCATGACTAAATAAATTTTTTCTTCATGTTAAAATTTGTAAAACATGTAAAAACAACTGAATTCAAGTGTGAAAAACAATTTTCTTTTCGAATTTAAAGGTATTAAGCGTGAGCTCGGAATTTTGTTTAGTTTAAAGTTCACACTGGAACCTTTTTGCCCTTGCGTTCATCGAAACACTGTATAAGACTCATGACAATTCGATCGCACAGAACCTCCAACAGAAATTTGTCCCTCCGTTAGGAGCTTATCGTAAGTTGAAGTAACTTTGTGTCCAGAATTGGAAAATGTTTATTTCGAATCTTCAAAACATTGCTTCATTTGAATGAATTTGACATGGAAAAAGTAGGTGACAGCTCTAGTAATAGATGACATTATCATTTTATTCTGAAGGGTTCACACGCATATATATGTTCTGCAACCTGCAGTTTTTCCAACATGACTTCTCACCTTTACCAGCAAAACCTTATTTAGGCTTCTTTCAACCAATCGATAGTGTTATTAGTCATGTGTGTTGTGGGGAAAAGCAACAATACAAGTCTAAGTTGGGGAAGCGTGAATTCACTACCCTTTGAAACTTTACGAAGCATGGCGGAACCAGAGGCATAGCCAGTCAGATGATCTCTAGAAGCCTGAACACTTGAAAGTGCTTTCTCATTTTTAGAAACTACAAATAAATTATCATGAATGCACTCACTTAAAAAATTCTTTAAATAAAATACGATTTATTTATTACATCAAGTGAAGTGGACTGAATTATGTTCTTTTGAAAAACGGTAATCACTCGTTGCATCTTTTATATTTCTCCCCAATGCATTTAATTTTCGAAACAGCAAATGAAATCTCAATCTGTTTCTTTGAAATTGGGAGTTAAAAGGTCTCTTGTCCTTAATTCTCCAAGTGGTTTCGCCGTGATACTTCGTCCATCAAGATCTGACCAATTTTGATAATGACGAGATATCTCGTCGAGCAGGAGGGTCAATTCAATGTGCATACAAGATCTGGTAGGGTGGACGAGAATGTATTTATTTTCAAAAATACCGACCGAATTTACTTTCATACTAAAAATGATTCTACCATTCATTTTGTGTTTAACTTATAGTTTTACATAATTGTAATTAAAAACGTGCTATTTAATTTGTACTATTTATTTTCATCTCGACCCTCGTTGCATGTCCTTCCGATATATCAAGGGCTTATTGTCATTTCATATTTCCCAATCTATTAACTATTCATTACGAAATATGAAAGTAACGATAATGGAATTTGCTTTTTATGCACTGACGCAGCCATTTCGCTTCCTTTATATACCTATACCTGAGTATTGCATCAGTCCTTGATTTTAAAATAGATTTACGAAAAAACAAGGTTCGGATACTTGTTATGTTCGGGCATTATAAATATTTGCGGGACAACCTTTGTGAAAGTCATTTCTGTATTCAAATCAGCCGCGATGCGACACTTTTCGTGCTTACAGTAGGTCCTTAGTTTGAAATGCTCGTTCTTTAGTGACCAAATGTGATACTTGGAGTCTTGACGAACTCGATACATCGTAAAAGCGCGATATATCGAGGGAAACTCGCTTATTTCAGAAATAAAGGCACAAATTTTATATTAAATTACGAATTTTTTAATTTAAAATTATGTAAAACTACAACTTAAACCCAACATCTATGATTAAACCTTTAAAAAAATTCTAATAGTAGAATACTTTTGAAAATATCCATACTTTCCCGAGACACCCAAATCTTTTTTCATCCAATTCAGTGTAGAAAAATGCTTGAAGCACAAGTGCGTCTTTGAACTCCAATTTCTAAAGAAATAAATTGAGATTTCATCTGTTTGCAAATCAAAAATTTATCGGGAGACATGTAAAGAGCGATATAGCAAATTACGCGATATATCGAGTCGTGATATAGCAAAGTGTTATTTTATTTCCGAATTTCAATCACTTCTACAATAAATTCTCTGCTACTGTCATGACATTGTAAATAACGTTTCTCATCTCTAAGTGCTCTCGCCTACTTTTCCACATCAGAATCAAGCAACATGTCAGTCAACATTTAAAAAATAAACATTTTCCGCTTTTGGTGCGAGTTGCTCCTATTTACCGTGAAGGCTGATCGACGAAATTCCAGCCCATAAGCAAAATTCAATAAACCACTTTTTCAGAGTGTTTGCATGCATCCCTTCCCTTCACAAAATCCACACGAGCAATGTTCAATGAACTTCGAACTCAGATACGTGGTGTGTTTAGTCGCGTCACACCACTTACTCCACGAGATAAGGAAGATGAATTGATAAAGATTAAAAGCTACATCTGGTTTTCAGTAGCGTTTATCTTCGATTAAAGATTTCCCTTCAGTTCGAAAAGCAGTGCACGAGTGCTATTCGTCCCCAAGGTCAATTCGATTGTGAATAGTCTGGAGTTGTTGATTATTGTATTTGGTCTTTGCACGGCATCTTGGGGTAGGAATGCGGGAATTTGAGACGTTCTTTATTCAATCTAGTGTCCCCTTTTGCCTTTCCATGTATGCTCTTAGTACAAAATTAATCAAAATAATTCAGATACACTATACCTTTCAATACAAATTTTAATTTAAATAACAAGTTGTTAGAACAATAGGTACAAACAAGTCAACTTTTCAGGTAACCTTACGGAACGAAAAAATATTTTCCCATTTTTTTTCCTTAGAAAATTTTTAAATGACGACAATTTTGGAGTTGGCGCCAAACCGTGTGGTAACGATGAAAGAAAACATCGAAATTAGTAAATTAAATTGTTATTCCTAGATCCTAACCATAATTTACACACAATATCGGAAAAAAGTAACCACCACTTTCGTAAATTTTACGAATGATTTGTATTCTAGGGTTAAAATCTTTGGATCGATATAAAAAAAAATCACAACTTCTGAAAGATATAAGGGAAAAAATTAAGATCTTAATTTATATGCATCTGGCACCATTTCGTGTTAACATATTTTCAAATTGGTAAAGCTAAGTTCGAACTGCCACGAAATATATAATAGTATAAACTTTTATCCGTTTTGAATTACTTTCATAAAGTTCCATTCGGCGCAATTATTTCATTTTATTATTTTTATTATAAGATTTATTTTTAGGCATTCCCTCAGAGGATATGAATAGGTAGTAATGGGTTAAACGTATTAGGTAAGGTAAATATTTATTTGAAATTACTTATAAGACTTCGACAAGAATTTGAGAACCACTACAAATCCTTAAAAAAGAGTTTCTTTAAATAATATAACATTTCAGTCTAAGATGTTGGTAATGGCAATTAATTAACATCTTACTGGAGAAATACAACGTGCTATTGGCGACGGTTCGGGATCAAACCCCAAGGGAAAGATCAGAGGACAACACCACGTAATTTTGAACCACGGCCAGATGACGAGGTCAACACATGAGCTTTGCAGCTAAGACTACGTACTCATAAGTTCAAGATCCACTGCGACAAACTTGATAAATGTTCTTTTGAATGGGAGGCATTTCGATTATAAGGAAAGGAATATTTCTTTCAAGTAAATACTTACATGAAATGACTAAATATTTCAGGGTTTGTGTATGACAGCTACTCATGGCAGACATACGCTATGGGAAAGACATGTACAGTTCATAATATAAATGACATTACGCAATGATAAACTTTAATTTGTTATTTTACTAACAATATTTAAAAAACGTTGTTTTCTAAATTTTATTCACGAAGCTATAATCTCTCAAATCTCAAAGAAAACCGCGAATTTTTAAAACAAAATTTCGATTAAATAAGTATTAACTTTGATAGTAAAAAGTCATTTGAATTTAACAAATTTCAAAATACTGGGTGCAACGAGTAAGAAATGGATTATTTAGTCCTAACATGAGATCGTTCAAAAATGGATTGCACGTACCTTGATCCATTGTACGTGTGACAACATTTTTAGATTTCCATACTAAAATTTCTTTTCCGTTTTCTAGAAAATGGAATCGCAAACCCAAATCAAAGAAACAGCCACATGCGTATGTGGTAGCAACTGCCAATGTTGTGACAGCAAAGACAGCAATCCCAATTCTGCCTGCGTCTGTGGAGACACATGTCAATGCTGCGACAGCACAACCTGTAAGACAACTGTCTGCGTCTGCGGAGACAACTGCAAATGCTGTGACAGCGTCGCGTGCAAGTCAAGTTCTGCCTGTGTCTGCGGAGAGAACTGCAAATGTTGCAATAGCGAAGCCTGTAAGTCAAGTTCTGCCTGTGTCTGTGGAGACAAATGTCAGTGCTGTGACAGCAAAGCCTGTAAGTCAAGTTCTGCCTGCGTTTGCGGAGAGAACTGCAAATGCTGCGACAGCGAAGCCTGTAAGTCAAGTTCTGCCTGCGTTTGCGGAGAAAACTGCAAATCTTGCGATAGCAAAGCCTGTAAGTCAAGTTCTGTCTGTGTCTGCGGAGACAAATGCCAATGCTGCGACAGCGTCGCGTGCAAGTCAAGTTCTGCCTGTGTCTGTGGAGACAAATGCCAGTGCTGTGACAGCAAAGAATGTAAGTCAAGTTCTTCCTGCGTCTGTGGAGACAAATGCCAATGCTGCGACAGCGTCGCGTGCAAGTCAAGTTCTGCCTGTGTCTGCGGACAGAACTGCAAATGTTGCGATAGCGAAGCCTGCAAGTCAAGTTCTGCCTGTGTCTGCGGAGACAAATGCCAATGCTGCGACAGCGTCGCGTGCAAGTCAAGTCCTGCCTGCGTTTGCGGAGACAACTGCAAATGCTGTGACAGCGTCGCGTGCAAATCAAGTTCTGCCTGTGTCTGCGGAGAGAACTGCAAATGTTGCAATAGCGAAGCCTGTAAGTCAAGTTCTGCCTGTGTCTGTGGAGACAAATGTCAGTGCTGTGACAGCAAAGCCTGTAAGTCAAGTTCTGCCTGCGTTTGCGGAGAAAACTGCAAATGCTGCGACAGCGAAGCCTGTAAGTCAAGTTCTGCCTGCGTTTGCGGAGAAAACTGCAAATCTTGCGATAGCAAAGCCTGTAAGTCAAGTTCTGTCTGTGTCTGCGGAGACAAATGCCAATGCTGCGACAGCGTCGCGTGCAAGTCAAGTTCTGCCTGTGTCTGTGGAGACAAATGCCAGTGCTGTGACAGCAATGAATGTAAGTCAAGTTCTGCCTGCGTCTGTGGACACAAATGCCAGTGCTGTGACAGCAAAGCCTGTAAGTCAAGTTCTGCCTGTGTCTGCGGAGAGAACTGCAAATGCTGCGACAGCGTCTCGTGCAAGTCAAGTTCTGCCTGTGTCTGCGGAGAGAACTGCAAATGCTGCTACAGCGTCTCGTGCAAGTCAAGTTTTGCCTGTGTCTGCGGAGAGAACTGCAAATGTTGCAATAGCGAAGCCTGTAAGTCAAGTTCTGGCTGCGTTTGCGGAGAGAACTGCAAATGCTGCGACAGCGAAGCCTGTAAGTCAAGTTCTGCCTGCGTTTGCGGAGAAAACTGCAAATGTTGCGATAGCAAAGCCTGTAAGTCAAGTTTTGTCTGTGTCTGCGGAGACAAATGCCAATGCTGCGACAGCGTCGCGTGCAAGTCAAGTTCTGCCTGTGTCTGCGGACAGAACTGCAAATGTTGCGATAGCGAAGCCTGCAAGTCAAGTTCTGCCTGTGTCTGCGGAGACAAATGCCAATGTTGCGACAGCGTCGCGTGCAAGTCAAGTCCTGCCTGCGTTTGCGGAGAAAACTGCAAATGCTGCGACAGCGTCGCGTGCAAGTCTGCCTGTGTTTGCGGAGACAAATGCCAGTGCTGCGACAGCGAAGCCTGCATGTCAAATTCTGCCTGTGTCTGTATAGACAAATGCCAGTGCTGTGACAGCAAAGAATGTAAGTCAAGTTCTTCCTGCGTCTGTGGAGACAAATGCCAATGCTGCGACAGCGTCGCGTGCAAGTCAAGTTCTGCCTGTGTCTGCGGACAGAACTGCAAATGTTGCGATAGCGAAGCCTGCAAGTCAAGTTCTGCCTGTGTCTGCGGAGACAAATGCCAATGCTGCGACAGCGTCGCGTGCAAGTCAAGTCCTGCCTGCGTTTGCGGAGAAAACTGTAAATGCTGCGACAGCGTCGCGTGCAAGTCTGCCTGTGTTTGCGGAGACAAATGCCAGTGCTGCGACAGCGAAGCCTGCATGTCAAGTTCTGCCTGTGTCTGTGGTGAGAACTGCAAATGTTGCGATAGCGAAGCGTCCAAGTCAAGTTCTGCCTGTGTCTGTGGGGACAAATGCTAGAGCTGTGATAGTCAAGAATGCAAATCTTCTGCCTGCGTCAGTGGGAAAAGTTGCAAATGCTGTGACAGCAGTACTTGCAAATCAATTTGTGGTTGTCTGGAAAGAGGTGCAAATATTGCAGTAGCTTAGGATGTAAAACATCTCGATGCGTCGAGATGAAGCTGATGTCGGTACCATTAGTAATTTATTTTGTAAAATTTTAGTGTTTTATTTTAATGCGTTTGTGAGGGGGAAAAGTGATAAATTTTACTCCTTTTATACTCGTTAGACGAAATGAATATACAACGAGCATCGATGGTTGATTTGGATTTTAGGGCGCGAACGAGCATCGACGAAGCTAATTCTTTATGTTTGAAGTATAACATTGTATTGTTAATTGTCATCACATTCATGTCCATTGCATTCATTTCCAACAATTATATTGTAAGGAATTCCCTGTAATACATATAAAGAAGCAATAAATTGTTTTATTCACCATTTTGGGGTTCATGGTCACTTTATAATTCACAATGCAGATTTGTTAATGTAAACTATATAATAGGATTCATTGTAGAATATCAGCAATCATAGTTTAAGTAAGATAGAAAAGTCTTATAAACTTCAAACACACATGCATCCTTTATATTTGACCCACTCGTATCATTTAAACCTTTGCATTTTTAGATTCAAACGACTGCTTTCAAGTAGGTTGAATGAAAAATTTTAATTCCTGCTTTTAGATTGAATACGGGTATTCAAAATTTTATTGCGGAAGATTTTTACCTTTAACTAAAGTAATTTTGGGTTGGTTGATTTGAGTTTTATGGCGCAATATCCGAAAACGGATGCCGCGCCAAATACATGACAATAAAATGTGAAATAGATTCAGAATAAGCAGATCAACATTAAAAGGAGAAATGCAAGGATTAAAAAACAAATGAGTTGCATAAAATTTAAATCCGAAGGTAATATTTTAATTCAGAAGTGTAAAACCTTATATTTTAAAAATGATTACGAATTTGCTCCCATCTTAATTAAAACTTCACGAAATTCATTTTAAAATCTTATCAATTATAGATGCGGTAGAAATCATGAATGATAAAGGAAGGTAAAAAGCGATGGATGAGGTGATTGATCCAACAAATCCGATAAAATTGGAGATGAGCTATTAAAATATCGACGATAAAGATGTTTAAAATGTGAACAAGTTAAAATATGGCTGATGGAATGATGGAGTGGTTTCATTCATAAAGAAATGTCTATGCGTGAACCTGGAATGGCCAATGCGAAGACGTGCAATAAGAACATCAAGCCATCTAGATAGTAACGACGGCAGGAATGTTATGGTTGAAAATATATTGTGCAGTTTATTGTTCATCCGCTCATTCCAGTCTTCGCGCCATTTGTTCCACATGATGTCCCGAATAAAATGACGGATATCATTGTGTGGAATGCGAATGTTTTGAAAAATCATGGCATTTTTTTCTGCGAAAAATCATTTTAGGAGATTGCTCTATGGAGTAGATGAAAATACTTTACATTTTATTTTTGATGCAAGATATAGTATATAACTATTAAAGACATTCTCTTGGCTTAGACCGATCTCTTGGCTTTGATCTTCCACCGATCAAAGATTTTAAGTTAAGGGAAAGAAACTGATATTTTATAGCTTTGCTCATTAATTGTTCAGAAGTTCTTTTTTTGAGCAAGGGAAGAAAAGCTTTTCTTGAAGAAAACCTTAAATTTGGGGATAAGAATGCTTGTGAGCTTGTGTCATTTAGCATTGCTTTAGTGTTCCATGTCATTTAGCAGGAAATTTTCTTAAGTTATGCAAAAAGAGCTTCGAACTATGAACGCTTCATTTTCGAATATTTCTTACATTTACCCCTTTAAAAATAATTTAAATAAAAAATAAAATTAATATAATTATAAAAAATAATTTACTGTTTTCTTACCTTCACTGCATATTTTCGTGGCATTTTTTAATATACTTTATGATTTATGTGGTCACCAGCTGATTCTTTCCGAGACACTAATTATTAAGGTAGGTAGATATTTTAATTAAAGTTGCACTGGATGGTTCGGGATCAACTCCGAAGGGAAAGATCGAGGACAACACCTCGTCATTTTGAACCACGGTCAGATGACATTTTAAGGTATACGCAATACAGAGGCTGTTCGGACATTTTTTGGATGATTTTGATGAGCTGTAAAAAATTGTATGCTACGAAAGAATTTTATTTTCGCAGCTGGTTAAATAGTTAAAGTATAGCTTATCGTCTGCTAATTTAGAGTTTTGTTTACTTTCAAAATGGCCCTTTTAAATAAGCAATGGATGAAAGGCTATGTTTCCGCTCTTTCCGAAAAGAATTATCCTTATTCAATTATTCGAAAACACTGTAAAAGTCATGGTTTTTGGATATCTAGAGGTACGATAAGTAATATTATTAATGAGAAAGGAGAAAACATAAAAGTGGAAAAATACTTCCAAATACGTATTCAAAAAAGAACAGAATTTCCAAGAATATTTGTAAGATAAGATCTTTAATTTTGAAAGAAAGATCCGAGGACAAACTGCGTAATTTGGAACCACGGTCAGATGACGCAGTAACACCTGAGCTGGCACCCCATTCTCCGCAATTCTACATCACACCAACGCGGACTTTGAGGTCAAGACGGATTTTGCGTGCACTAGCCCTTTTTTACGCGTCGGTATTTGGATGGCACAGACAAGGATCGAACTCACAACCTTCTGGTTGGCAATACGTCACTCTACCAACCGGTCTACCGCGGCCCCAAAGTTTATCAGGATAAAATTATTAAATAGTAAATCTTCGTTCATGGCTGTATATCCGAGAGGTTTTAATCGTGTATTTTAGTTGTTGCGCGAAAATTGCGATTTCGGATCGTCAGTTTTTTTATTTTTCGGAGCGCGTTTTTCAGATGTTTTTTTATTTATCTATTTTTTACTTTCTTTGCTGTTTGAATTTAAATTCGTCGTTGCTTAACTCAGAAAAACTGTATAACACCGGAGAATACGTTTTTGAATTTCTGGACGACCCCTTTTTCAAGGCATGGAATAGTTCAAATTTCAATCACGAATATCTCCACGAATTTTACAGATAACTCCATGAACCTTTTTCCTATGCTTTTATTAATGTATTGCGCACATTTTTCTAACTAAACTTTTTGGCCGATCTCCTTTAGTTTTCGAGTTATTTTTTAACTTCCTTATTTTGCCGCTAGGAGCGCTGTAAGCTGTCTCAATAAATTCAGCATGGTCACTTTACTATAGGTACACCTTACTTCCTTGACTATACGAGACGCTGTTTCAAATTTAAAGGGCTTAAAGGGACTTTACAGGTCACCCTGTATATAATTAAATGAACGTACACAAGGAAATTAGTTTGTGATAGTTGTTTGATTTGTGTATGGTTCAGGATCCAAAAGAACATCTGCCAAAAGCAACACCAAATAACAATAGAAATTGAATAAAGATAAAGTGTCTCCAAACGTGTTTGTATTTCATTCAACATTGTAATAAAAATTATAATACATTTTAAACTTAGTTAATAAAATGAAAGACTTATATCAATATATTTTAAAACAGTAAACATGAGATAGAAATAATTCTAGGTTTTTATGCAAAATTGGGACTGAAGCCTTGTTTTATTCCGCAGCAGCATTTTCATTCAACCGAGATAAAAAAAAGGACCGGATTTCTAGTTCCATAAAAAATTACAAGAAATTTCTGGTTGCTGTATTCCCTTCTTTCCTGTTCAGATAGATTTACAGCCCAATGCCTTCGAAATCTTCGTTCGTGTGATAAGAGTCCCGAAAGGGTCTGGGTACCGTAGTGGGTGGAAGCGGGTGGTCGGTACAGTCCCAGAGGAACGAATGTAGCCCACCTCCACCCGGGCAACGCTGTGTGCTTCGGTCACAGCGGCTAAGTGGTTACACGAGGAACTCTGAAGGAAGAACAAAAACAACTGAGAAAAGCACTCTTATCAGAGGTACTTAGGAACACCTTTGTAGTTCCTCGTAACACGCTGTGGCCTTTACTTGTAGAAAAAATCGAATCACTTCATTTTTATTCGTGTTTTGTAATACAGCAAATTCAAAAATATCATACGATGGGAAATAATATATTTAAATTCATATCCTTGAAATATGCAGTATTATTTAAAACCTAATGTCAGTATTTTGGGTTTTCAAAATTGCAAGGTGTTACGTTCGTTGACTTGTTTTACACAGATCTTCGAGCATCAAAAATCTGTTGTAATACGCAGTTCAATTCAAGCACAGTTGCCTTGTATCTGTAATTCTTTGGAGCATTTCTGGTTTACCAAGCAATATACACTTGCACAGGGTGACACAGATATAGGTAGGCACTTCAAAGATGAATAAAATTTGGAAAATTGGGCGTTAAATCTGAAGGCTCGCACGAAAAGAATTAACTAGGAAGGAGAATTTATTTGACTGAGAAAAAAAATCAGTCCCAAATTTCACGGACCATGGAATCTGTGTTGATTCACATCAGACCATGGAAATCAGAAAACAATTTTAAAAACTGAAAACATAATTTTTGTCTTCTACACTGATTAAATTAGACGTGGTTTTTTGTTTCAACGATAAATCTACCTTTCGTCTTAGATAACTTTCTTTTCTGATTTACATGCCCAACAGATGAAATAGTACTTGGTACTTTCTGTCGGTGAAATTATGAACTATTTTTATACCTGAAAATATCCCTCCTCGATAATTGTTTTAATATTAATTATTTAATAATTTTTTAAATGTTTATGGGCTTTTGTGACATCATGTACAACAGGATTTATAAAAAAATATGTCTAAACAAAATTTTCCTCCTAATAATTTATACTTATGCGTTTTTAAAACCTATATGTGATCAGAGAATCCTAGGAAGGATTCTATTCGTCGAGCTCAAAATTTGTTAAAAGTCATTCAGTGAAGACTGCGGGTCGCAGAATGGATGAATATACGATTGTAAACCCCAGCATTCTAAATAATCTAAATCATAAAGACTGGATTGCTTATATACGAAGATTTTAAATCACAAACAATTACCGCGACACCTGTAACTGATTCTGTGAAAAATTTCTTATTATCCTTTCACTTTAAACGTTGGCGTGGTGTGAAATTTGGAGTGGGGTGCCAGCTCATATATTGACCTCGTCAACTGACCGTGGTTCAAGATACGAGATTTCCTCAGATCTTTACCTTCGGAAATGATCCCAGATCATCGTTAATAGCCCGTTCTGTTGCTCCAGTGCGAGTTAATTTATTCCTAACTTTCACATTAAAAATGCAGTTTATAAAGTATTGTCCAAAAAAAATTGATGATTATGCCAAAATTTAGATTTTTTAAATTGGGACTCAAACTTCACTTGTCTTTTGTGTACTTGTCAGTGTGAGGTTTATCTGCAGAGCTAGACACAGGGCGCTTTGACCACCTCTCGTCGTAATTTACGACGTTATTTGGCATGTTATTCGGTTAGAAATGCAGTTTATCGCTAGTATTAAAAATCAACGCCAAATTAGAGATAAATCTAATTAGTTTGTCTTGCATTTTCGATAGATGACTAAAAATTTTATCATGTTTCTGCATAAGGAGCTTGATGGGTTGATTGTTTGGGGGTTTTGTGGCAAAAGGACCAAATTTGGCCAAGCCGGGACAACCATAAGACAACGTCAAGTTAAATATGTGAGCGGAAAAAACGATGTATTGGGGAACAGTAGTGGGATGAGCACAGGAAAGGATCTCTTGGGTATCCCAGGTTGTTAGAGCGACCCCCGTTTTTTCGAAAGACATTAAACCCCATGGGAGAAGTAATGAGGGGCCAACTCAGGTGTTAACTTTAGTCATCTGACAGTGGTTCAAAATGACGTGGTATTATCCTCGGATCTTTCCCTTAGGGTTTGATCCCGGACAGTCGACAATATAGCCCGGTGTGTTGCTCCAGTGCGAAGTTAATTAAATACCTACCATCCATATAAGTCGTGCAAGGTAAGCTGCAGGTTGCGGAGCGGATGTATATATGCCTGAATCACTCAGAGGATTTAACTTAAAAACTTTTCCTTCGATCGCTGCAGCTGCTGCCCAATCCCCATAGATGAAGGTGGCAGGTGGTCTCCTACAGTAAGGAACGAAAGTCGCTTTTCGCTTGGTCGTCGTGAAAACGAAAGGCCATTGCTCATCAACCCGAGGGCTGGTAAATGTTTTTGTGAAACTCGTGTATCTGGTCCGGGAGATGGATAGGGCCTTTTCCCTATTTCTTCCATCCTACCCCTTTAATAAGGATATGGCTTTCAGCTTTCAGGGCTGAGGCTACCGATTCATCTATGGCTACATAGGCATCTATGTCTTATTCCGGTGACCTTGAATTTTGACCTTACGTGAACCAGTTCCCGAACCCTCAGGGAGGGCCAGGATTCATTTTCCACACAAATTTACCAATCGGTTTAACACTTGGAGACACTTTGGGCGATTAGTAAGAGAGTTCATTGTGTCGATCTTTAATGAAATCGAATCCTTCTCTGAGGTACGCCGTCAGCCTGCATGTAGTGAAGAGCATCACCAACTTCACATTGACATGTATCAGATGTCGGGTATTCCGGGAACCTTCCGTGGTTTGTCAGTAGCTGCATGACAAAGGGAACGTACAGGTGCATTATGATATTTGGAATCGACCTTCGGAGGTTTTCCACCGTTCCTCCCAGTTTAAATGCTATTTGAATAAGCATACTTTTGATAGTCAAGCTAGATAGAGTGAAGTCTGTACTGGAAGGTCGTGAGATGCCAGGGTGTACAATTGCACTGGATCGGAGCTCACGTTGGCTACTCTTGATCTGATCTCTACTCTGATCTCGAGTTAGCTACTCTTGATCGAACTATCTGATCTCTGCATCAGTATGTGTACGAACTATCTGATGCAGAAATCAGATAGTTCGATCAAAAGTAGCTAACTCGAGATCAGATAGTAGCCAACGTGAGCTCCGATCCAGTGCAATTGTACACCCTGGAATCTCACGATCTTCCAGTAGACTTCACTCTATTCACTATTGGGTTGGGATTCAGTGGGTCTTTCAGGACCTGAAGTGCGGTAAGGCTGAGAAAAGATGTAGTTTCTTGACATTCACCATTCTGTCTTTTCAATGGCAGACAGTTCCGCTTAGTATACTGCACTATCGTTTCCCATTTGGTACATGTGTCTTTCGATTATACCGAAATACAGTACCACGAACGCAGCTCAAAATTGCGTCCATTTATTCCTGACCCATCCGAATAGATTTCCGTCTCCGTACCTTCCGGAAGTGGAACGTTGAAGGGTACGCTAATGCTATCTACCGGGTGAGTTCCCCACACGTCTATTTGCTTTTCGAAAATTGACAAACAGATCTCCCCGTAAATCACCTCAGTTTCGATTTTTGTGAGTAGGAAACTGGCATGGAGAACATTTGCTCTGAGGTCAAGAGACAGGGTTCCTGCAAGGATTTGCATTGCCCTTATTGACACCGTCCGGAAGTTCCTTGTTATAGGCAATAAGGCTTGCCTTTGAATCATTTCGCGGAATGTTTTAAGATTCACACGTCCACACCGTAACCGTAAAGAACTATGGGTTCTATTACGTTTAGGTAGATACGTTTCATGAGCCAAAGTTATATGCCAGAAGACCTTGGCTCATGAAAAACTACTACCTTGGCTCATGAAAATCTACCTTGGCTCATGAAAAACTACATCTCATTTTTGTGCTAGAGTTCGGGCAACTCTAGCACAAAAATGAGATGTAGTAGTTTTCTCTTCTGTCTGAAGTGTGTTGCGAAGCATAGGTTGGTGGGTATCTTAATTAACGTCGCACTGGAGTAACACAATGGGCTATTGGCGAAGGTCCGGGATCAAACCCTAAGGGGAAAAGATCCTGCTTCAATTTATGCTCCCTCACCTATGAATGAAAGATCGTTCCTTTTCAGTGTTCCGAATGGAAATGGTCACCGATTCGATCTTTGTCGGATTCAACCGAAGTTTAATTTTATGATCAAAGCTCGTTACCCCTATTTTCCAATTCGGGCATGTCGGTGAGTTGGGAGGAGGAGAGTCTCAAAAAATCGTAGACTTAATTTTCCTACCATTGCTTTGTAAAATCTGATTCCAAACATTCTTTACTCATTAAAATTAAAAAAGTGATAAAAGAAATGATGTTGGATACTCTTTCCGTAAATGAGACCAGAAAGCGTGCAACTTGTAATGGGGCTAGTAAAAATTAAAAACAATGTTTTCAAATAATTATAAGCACAGAACTGAAGTTATTTATCCTTTATTTTATTGAGTAAATAGAACGGGTACCTATAGCGTTGATATACTTTTTTGTGACAACGCTTCCGGCGTGCAGTTTATGTCGCCAAGGTAGAATTTCCTAGAAAAACACCGTTTTACGCTTAGTGGAAAACAATTACAATATTAAAAAAAAAAAACAATTTTAAAAACAGAAAAAAATCCTCAAATGATTTTTCTTTCTACTGGGTAAGTTTTTATTTTGATGAAATTTGTTTTCTGAAATATTGTTAGTTTATCCAAGTGAATGGATTCTGGCTACATATGATTGTTACAAAAGATCACACATTAATTCTTTTAAACTGGTTATTTAGGCATGATAAAATCAAGATGTTTTACAAAATTAATAAAATGTTCAAATAATTGCGATGTTTCCTAATAATAATAAAGCAGGCTTACCTTTGCGTGCCTTTTTATCAAAGCTATATTACCTTATATCAAAGCTTTGCGAGTTTTTATATCAAAGCTGTACCCAGGAATATTTGTATTTGCGCCACCTACAACTCGAATGTTGCTAGCGCAGTGGGAATACCCACTCAGCCACGACGGCCACGATTGATGTTTGAAATCGACGGATTACCAGTAACCAGGCTACTTTCTGCTAGACATTCAAATGGGACTAAGTAAAAATGTCGTATGTAAAAATGTATGCGCAAGTACCTGTTGCTTATGTCTATTGATGACCCAGTGCAACGCCAAAAACCTACATACGAAATACACAATTTTTATAGTATTACTTCTAAAGGAAGGTAAGATGGTTTAGGTTTTATGGCACAAGGTCCAATAGCAAACAAGCTGTGCCATTTTATATTAGCACCTAATAATTTAGGGCCTAATATTCAGATACTTGTCTCTGTAGTTGGGTTCCAGTCCCAATACAGAATAGGTTTAGGAAAGAGTACTTTGAATGGTGATATTCCAGCTTGTGGATCATGAAATTGGACCAAAGACGATATATCTGGTCATTGAAAACTGAAAAGACATGTTCACTTGCGTGTCTCTATTTTTTGATTTTTCCACTGTAATGATCACGAGTCTGGCACATAAAATTAATGGAAAAAACATGGTAGTTACTACATGGTAGTTCATGTTTCCATTTATAATCTCCGGATCACCAATTGATGTCACTTTTTTTAAGGAGAGAATGATGCGTAGTGATGGGAGTATTCGAATACAAAAGTACTCATGTACTCGATACTTAAAAGTAATCGTTGTATTCGATTCTTTTCCAAAGTATTCGAATACCAAAGTACTCGGATCCAACATTCGGATACAAGAGCATTCAGATACAAGTATTCGGTTACCAAAATAGTTGGATCCGTATTCGAATACAAAATATTCGAATATGTAAGTAATCGTATCCAAGGTATTCGGCTACAAGAGTACCCATCCTAGGTATTCGGATGCTAGTAGCAGGTCACATTGCATGGTTATCCATGGTTCTCGTTAGTGTTATGCTTCTTGTCTTGATTTTGCTTTTTCCAGTTTTACATGTCCTGAAAATGCACGTGATGAAGTGTCAGAAAATTCCATCGATTAAGGGATAGGATTTGAAATTTTCTGGAAGCAATTTCAGGAACAGGCAGGCTTAATTATCAGTAAATTACACAATGGTTTGCCTTTTATTTTTAAAAATCAAGCTGGAAGGTTTTCTTAATTTTTCAATTTTAATTTCAAATATATTTTTAATTTTAATTATTCACACTTAATTTTTTTTTAATTTATTTAATTTTCAAGCTTTTTTATCTCTGACATTTAAAATTTATCTGCAAATAAAATACATAATGCTTGATATACTTTTCTTTTTCTTCAAATAAAGTAACGTTATTTTATTCTTAAGATGGCTGTTATTTTCTTTAAAATATCTGACAATAACTAAAATTCTCTTTAAAAATATCTGACAAAATCTTTATTACGATAGTAAAATTATGAATATTTTTTTCTGCTTTGATTCTACCTCTACTCATATTTTCGTACTCCAAATAGTGGTTGCAAAAATAAAAAGTAGATTTCCAGGAACAAGATTTGATTATTTAATGTAATTTATTTTGTAAATATTTACGGAACCATTCTTGTACTTAGATCAACCGAGATGTGCCACTTTTTATGATAAATTTAGAGAAATAATTTTGAAGTTTCAGATCCTGATATAAGAGAAACAAAATAATTTTTTACATTTATACAAACTTTTTTAAAAGCGTTAAAAGAGTTTTGTATAAAAAGTTTCATTCTTATCTTCGGGGCTCCCTCCAAAATAAAATTCTGGCTACGTTGCCTGTTAAAAGTGATTATTAACGATTTCCTCAAAATATGGTAGAAAATCAAATCTTTCCAATACGAAAACTAAAATTTAAAAATCATGATTTGTAAAATCAAGATAAAAAATACTTGACACATTTGTAATTGCAGAAAATATATGCGTGACCAGAAAATTCAGCAATTTGTACATGGGATTAATTTTTGTTGTGTTCAAAATACAATTTGTCTAGTTCAAATAGATTGATAATAGTAGTTATCATACTTAAATCTTTTAGCAAAAAATTTATATAAATAATTCGGAAAAGGAAAAACAATTAAATATAATTCAGAAAAATATCGAGTTTTGTGAAAAATAAATTCCTTTTTTAATCACAGCTTGATCAAAATACTTAAAAAATATAATAAATCTGATTGTCTTGTCAAAAATGATCACTTACATTAAAACAACAAACCATCAAATTCCTCTTGCAGCGGATTCGAACCACGAACCGATATGTTACGTATCCAGTGCTCTAACCACTATACCAACAATGACACAATGTACATTTGTTATTTTTAAAAAAGTACCATATATCGTAGTTCTGATTCTTACTATCGATTAATCGTTTTTGTATATATATTCGAATACTTACTCGATAATTAACAGTACTCGAATACCAAGTATTCGATTATCAAGAGTACCGGAGAGGGTACTTTCAGCTTTCGCATCATTGAAAGCGAATCAAAACATGATTTTATCTGGCCATCTGAAACCGAAAGGACATATTCACTTGAAATTTTTCTTGCCCATTTTTTCTTTTTTTTTCCACTGCTCAGGTAGGCTGAATTGATTTTTAATATATGTGAGAGAAAAAGAACACGAGACAAATTTAAAAGAAAATTACAATTTCATTTCATTAATTTCGTGCATTGTTTTGCTACAATGTGTTTGGATATGTGGAGGCATTTGCCTTATTCTCCTATATATGCCACGAAATGGTCTATATGATCCATTTTTGTTTCTGGTGCGATGGACAATATGGCCTGCTCAATAAATTCAGTTCTCCTTTTCTTTTTGCTCTTGGGTGAATCGCTTGAAGGGGAACAAGTTGTATATGCTACAAATAAGAAAAGCGCTAAATGTATTTTATGTAGTGAAAAAAATATATGTTAACACGTCTAATGGCAGCATTTACAAGTTCGAATTATAATGAGATCAGCGATAATTCCCAGATTATTGAAGAAACCATGTTCAAAATGTCAAATCAAGGTTTTAATTGTGAAATTCGTATTCCTTGTTTCACAACTACAGGAATAATAGAAATGCTTTCGTTGATTTTCGTCGGAACTTTCCCCTCAAGGTGGATGCCGAACTTTCGCCAATAGCCCGTTGTGTTGCTCCAGTGTGACGTTAATTGAACTACCTACCTTACTGTTCCACTAATAATACAAAAACAATTCATGAGTTAAACGATTCCAGCAGTGTCTCGGTACACAACCCACCACTTATTTTGTGAGTAAAATTTTGTTTCAATGGGCCGTTAAATGAAAAATGAAAAGTGGATTGCAATTTATTTTTCGGTGCTCTCAAAATCTGGGGTAACTAGAAGCCCACCCCACCTCTCATAGAATATGCGCAAGTACTGTTGCTTATGTCTATTGATTACCCAGTGCAACGCCAAAAACCTACCCATACGAAATACACAATTTTTATAGTACTGCTTCTAAAGGAAGATTCGTAAGGCGAGTATTGTGAATAATCTACTCGGATTTATGTGTTCGTTGTATTTAGTTTGATTGTGACGATCGATGTTTTATGCAGGCCTGGTTTACATAAACGATAGTGAAGCAGGACACCATGTTTTTATAAATATTTGATTAAAATTGAAAGCTTCAAAAGGTTACTTCATCCTAACCAGCCTCGCCACTAGATGGCGCTTTAAACCGGCTTAATTTGTTTTAGACCGGTCTTCCTCTACGCAGGAAGTCTGAATTTTAAATGAACTGTTGTAAACAAATACTTTTATTTCAACATATACAGAAGTGTGGTATCTAGATAAATTGTCATTTGAAACAGTACTAATCTTAGGATCTACTATTAATGTTAAAATCACATTATTCTGAATTACTTAATTGATGGCGATTAAGTTCTTTTATTTATAAATTTCGATTAAACTAAGCTACTATTCCTTTTCGATTCCAGCAATTTACAACCTTTAGCATGATACACACAAGCTAATCACTAAAATACTGCAACAAAAAAATTTGGCAAAATATTTAGCCACCAGCTTAGCAATTAACAAATTAAATATATATATATAAATTTTGCCTGTATTTATACTGTCGCACAGGATTAATATATCAAATGTCCTCAGCTCTTGGGTTGAGGACGTGGTAAAATAAAGCTATTTACATTCTTCAGTGGGTTAAAACTTCCCTTACGAGTCTCATGAAGCCAGTCAGGGATGAAAATTATACAGCTATGGGCATATTTATTAGGTACGTTGACTTGAACCCCTTGAAGGGTTCACACCAACAATACCACCTTGGAATCTTTCTGCATGCCTAAAGCCTCTGTCGGACTCAACGTAATCAAATAGAGGATTTCACACGCGCACTTGTCATTTGTTCGTTTGCTTTTACATACTGTCGCTGTTGTTTTTGCGATGAGTTGATTCTTTTTTGTATTCGTTGTAAATTTTTGTATTCTAGCAAATAAAACTGCAATCACTTACTTTATTGTCATTAGCCGCCTAAATGATATAGTGGTCCTCGCGCTTCCCTGCCACCCAGTAGGTCGCGGGTTCGAATCCCGGTTTGTAAGCTCATGAATGTTTGTGACTGTCCTCGTTAGGAGTGGCGGCAGCTCTTCCATTGGGAGAGAGATCAGTGGTCGTGCTTTGAAAAAACTCTATTGTTATTGTGACCAATTTTCTTTGGAGGTATCCACACATGTTCTCATTTTGTTTCCTGGTGCTTAATACTTTTTCTAATCTTTCGTCCAGAAAATAAAATGCATTTGAACTCATGCGGGATTCGTTGGAGGATTTAGCCTGATCCTTCCCAAGTTTTTCAATTAGTGTGTAAAAACTGCTTTTCAATTATCTCACAGTCAAAAGAGGGTGCACTCAGTATTGTTTTTAGTTTTTGCCTCTTTTGTACTTCCTTCTAAAGCACAATAGTCCTAGGAGATAACGTCTATTGACAACAGCAGACATTCTTTTGATCATGGCCAAAAACAAACTAATTAACGTCTATTGACAGCAGCAGACATTCTTTTGATCATGGCCAAAAACAAACTAGTTATCGGCCTCTATCGAGCATTATTTGATATACATATTTGAACAACATGTGTGAAAAAAATTCAATTTATCCGAAGAGTCATCTGTGAACAGCGTCAAATTACGTCTTTTTCAAAATAAATTATGTCCATTACTTGATGCTTGTTTTTGTTGCCAAAGAGGACTCTTGATTGTGATTTGTTTACTCCTTGAAACGAATTGAGAAAATCTATGCTGAAACATAGGACTGACGATAATTGAAATGGGTTCAAAAATTAGAGATTTTGTTTTCTAAGCTACTAGATAAAATGTCAAAATTTCTCGGATGAGTTTTATCACTTGATATCATGTGCTGTTACACGTATGTGTTGAATTGATTTAAATTCATACCTTGAAGATAATAATAATTTTACTTTGTAGAATTTATCTTCGTATTTGTTGAATTCACAAACATAAAAGAACTCATTTCGTTTCTATTAAATTTAACTTAAACATTGCAAAAATGACATTTTCTTTTTACAAATTCAGAGGAACCTCGCTGGAGAAACCTGGATGCAATGTTTAGCAGAGTGCTATAGAAATTTTTAATACGGTTCTGATATTGAACCATAATTTTAACTATTAAAACGTCACTACTGGTTTATATGAAACCTTTCGGTAGTATAAAGCAGAATTTCGTTTCTAAAGACATGGATATAATATTTTTAAAAAATCAAGTCAGGCTGAATTTTATATATTTTATCTGCTCGTTTAATTAACAAAAAATTTCATTTACTTTGTCATTAGAATTCTCTAAAGAGCAAAACTTCCAGTTTCTTCTATTAAAACCTGAGTTTTTGGGACAAAA
This sequence comes from Meta bourneti, assembly GCA_933210815.1. Taxonomy (NCBI): domain Eukaryota; kingdom Metazoa; phylum Arthropoda; class Arachnida; order Araneae; family Tetragnathidae; genus Meta; species Meta bourneti. Next base: position 3,122,400 of record OW119926.1, read on the forward strand.
TAGACAACATCTGCATTCGACGATGGTTAGTATTGCAAAATTACTTTTGAATAGAGCGCTTTCTAAGCACCCCTCAGAAGCGCCATCTGGTTTGGTAAAAAAGCACTTTCAAATGGCTTATTATATTTGTCTCTTTTCTTACTTTACAAGCAGTTCTGTTTGCCCTCGTGGGGTAGTAAAAAGTGAGCACTTTATTTCAATATAAAACAGTGAAAACTTAAAAGCCAGAACAAAATTTTAGAAAATGAAATTTATATAATCAGCACCTAAGATTCAGAGCCTAATATTTAGATATTTGTCGCCTCCATAGTCGGATTCCTGTATCACTAGGTGCCATAAAGCAGGAAAGGCCAACAAGTCGATGTCGAAGCGATATTTGGTCGATCACAGACGACAGGAGATGATTTCAACACGCAAACGCAAGTTTGTCGTGACTCAGAAATAAGCTGTCGAGACTCCTTTAGCGCCAGCCGTCGAGAGAGTTGGATAGGGCGTCCTACGTCAGTTGCCATCCGCTCTCTGCCCAACACGCCATCTAGCAGGCTTTTCGGCGCGCCCTCTTTTAATACTCGGTGTAACAATACAAGTTGCCATTCCTGTGTTCCTTGTTTAGTATTTAGTATTCACCATAGTGGTAACATTTTGCTAGCGTTTTTAGAAAAAGTGTCAATTTTTCTTAACACTACTGCTGTGCAAAAATGTACCTTCTTTTTATGGTAGTGGTAAGGTTTTAAATTAAAATTGTCTACTTGTATACTTTTGCATTTTAGTGTCCATTAAAATGAGTAGTAAACCAAAAAATTGAAGACTTATCATTTACATGAAGAATGAGAACTTGATTACTTTTTACAATGATGAATGATAAATGTTATTGCTTTTTTTGCGATGCCTTCGTAGCCGTTACTAAAACGGGTAATCTGGAGAGGCACTTGTTAACTTTACGTAACAAATATCAGATAATCCACAAAGTAGTGAGAAAAATAAAATTAGGGATCTTAAGGCTCAACAAAATGTTTTTAAAAAGCCCTTGTTGAAATCACATGCAGTGACTATTGCATCATTCAAAGTAAGCCATAATTCAGCCAAAAAATATAAACCATTTTCTGACGGGGAATTTATAAAAGAAACTTTCTTGGAAATGTCCGATTCTCTTTTTAGTGATTTTAAGAACGAGATTGAAATTATTGCTGCAATTAAGAATCTACAATTGTCTCGAAATACTATGACACGGCGGATTGAGAAAATGAGGGAAAATACGAGGGGTATTCCAAAAGTAAGGGCCGTTTGGTCATTAAATAAAAAATACTTTCTAAATCACCTTGGTTTCGTTAGTTTTCTTTTACTGCACCTTTGTTTACATAATCGCCGTTCAATTCCAAGCACTTGGTGTATCTAGTTACGGGTTCTCTTCCCTCTGCGTCCGCCGCTTGGGAGTTGCACCATTTCTTCACCGCCGTTTTCAGACTTTCCCTATCGTCGAATTCCTGTCCACCAAGCCAATTTTTCAAATGCAGGAACAAGTGATAGTCACTGGGTGTGAGGTCAGGATTGTAGGGGGGTGTCGAAAAGTTCCCAGCCGTATTCTTGAATTCTTTCAATAATGCGGGCAGCCGTGTGAGGGCGCGCGTTGTCATGAAGAAGGACGATTCCGGAAGACAGCATTCCACGCCGGCGGTTTTGAATAGCACGTTTGAGTTTCGCGAGTGTTTCACATTAGGGGAGACCGCTGTACCTGAGGATAGTTGTAACTACGGACATTTCGTTTTAAAATTCGAAAACAGGTGGGAATGTAGGGTGGCGGTTCCTAGAGGATGTAAACTAGTGGATAGGCAGTTGCTCACGGGAAGCCGGCTCGTGGAAGACTCAAGGTAAGTAAATATGATATTTTTACTCCTTTTTGAAGGTCAAAGTAAGAAGAATACTTCTAATCTTTATTTTTTTCCTTTCCCTCTAATTTTTTTTATGATTATTTGTCATAGTCGTAGTTTATTTTTGAGGTCTTGATGATTTATTTTTGATTTTAAAGTCATCGAAATCTCAACCTATCTGTTGCTATCTCCCTTTAGAAAACAAAATGACTTACGTTGTACCTTCGGAAACTCTTAGGCCCCGTTCACATGAGGCGTTTTCCAACGCGCGTTTTACGTCTAAACAAAACGCGGGTAGCCAAAGTACATAGAGTTCTACTGGAGTGTTCACATGCAGAAATCGCGAGAATCCAAGCGCTAGATTGCTTCGGCGCTTCAACAATCTCCGGTCGTTCTCGCGATTAGAAGGCGTTTCGAGAAGCATAGGTTTCTTCTGCAGCGTTCACATGACACGCGTTTTGACGGGCGTTAGGGCTTTTTTATTCCCCTAATCCAAGTTTCTATCTTCGCGATCGTTAAAGATAGAGTGAAAATTTCAACGGATTTGAAATCTGCGGAAAATTTTACATCAGATCGATACCTGAAATGTGATTTTCTTTAAATAAATATTTTTTCAACTGTAACTTTAATATTTTCGCGATACTCATTTGACGAATATATCCATTACGAACACAAAAGGGAGTATTAATCTAGTTTTTATAGAAAAGATATAGCTTGATTGGAGTATTTTGTCTTAATCCACTGATTTATGTTTATGGCCATTAAAAATAGGATGAGAAAATTGAATCGTATTCGATTTATTGAAGAAATTTAACCTGCTTTCACACAAAACTTGCAAAAATGTGATAGTTTATAACTAAAGAGGATAGTGGGTAATTTTATTTCTGAGAATAACGTATACCGACAACTGTCCGTTCTAGTTTTCATGTGCGGAAACGTCTTTAAAATAAAGCTTAAATAAAATATTCAGTTTAAAAGAGCTAAACTTTAGTTATTTTTTTATTTTTCCTCAACGGGTGAAATGCGTAAGATAAGTTTAAATTTTCATTCATTTTTCACATCCTCGTGTTACAGTGAACTCGATATCACTTTTGAAAATCAACTTAATTTACTGTGAGCTTATTTTTCATAGAATTTATATTTTAATCTTGCAGTTAGTGTTATTACTACTTTAATCGAAATTTTTATATTATATATACGTGTAGACGCAAATTCTATTAGCAATCTCCTGGTTTTCGATATGTGTACTGCTTTTTTTTTTTGAGATTTTTTTAGTTTCAACATAATTTTCTCGTTTCATCGTGGGGTTTAATCAAATTTTAGTTGAAATATTTCTCAGTCATTCTATTCGTGGTTCCATTTGTGCTACAAAACCCCTGAAAGAGGGTAGGTTGGAGGGTTAGTTTTCGTTTCGGATAGTCGGAACTCAGGGAAAATTGTGTTTAAAAATTAAAAACTAATTATTGTTATATATGTGTTATTTGTGCTGATACATTAAAATGTTTAGAGATAGGTTTTAAAGAAGTATAGAGATTTATTTGAAGGAAAATTAAATAAAAATTAGCTATAGATCGTAGGAAACACGATAAAACCTGCAAAAATAGCATAAAAAAGAAAGGTTATCATCAATGCTGGATTTTGTTTGCGTGTTATCTTTTGATATTACTTCGTAGACAATGCCATATGAACAGAAATTCCGTTTCCAATTTCCTGGTTCTAAAAATAAAGTTTTTTGGGGATATATTTTTACACTGTCAATTTTAAAATTTTAAGGAAATTGTTTGGTCATTTTCCAGTTAGTTTCGTTTTTAATCAAAGTTTTACAGACATATTCCAATTTTTCATACGCAGTTTCGCTTTTACGATAAAACGCATTACAAATAACTCATCTGCTAGCTTCTTGGGCCCAAAAAATCCGTGATCACCCCTTAACACAAAACAAATCCTACTGTTTTTATTGGTGGGTGAATCATCGACACTGGAGAGTGAAGGTTATAGGGTTTCTTTCTCTAGTCTTGACAATAAAAAACGAATACTTTAAGATTTTAGAGTTAATGAAAATGTTTAATAATGCCACAATTTGAACTACATAAAAAGCACTGATTCTCTGATCCGCTGGCTCTTACCGGTTCCTAGGTCCAAAATATCCCGTCATTCGAAAAATTTGGAAAAACGTACGAAAAGCTAACGTTCAAAAATTTACAACCGAGGTTGATGGCATTGGCACCGTATACTATACGTTACTAAAGATTTACCTGTTTAGGTTGTCACTTCTGGTCAGCAAGTCGATTATATTGCATTTATTTATGTATAAAGGTTGAAGTTCAAAAACATTTTATTCACAGGCAATTAGGGAACGGATGTTTTACAAATCGAAAGAATATCAAATTTTTACGTCGTTTTGAATATTTTTAGATTATTTTAGGCATTTTATTGCTCATTATACATTTCTAAGTTAACCTAATACAGGCTCTTGTGAATACAGAGAAATCAATTTTAGGTTGGGAAAGAAAGATTTTCATCCTACTTTTAATGGCTGTAAAATTAAAACAGTTGATAAGGGGCAACAAAATATCTTATTAAAGTGACATTCGCTTTAAAAACAAGGCATTACTTCCTCCTACGCTTAGTATAAAAGGAATATCTGAAAAAAGATTAGTTGCGACTATTGACTAAAAAATAATTTTTTCAAAGAAAATTATGATTTTGGTATCGAACTAACATAAAATTTTACGCTGATTTGAAATCCGTTGAAATTTTGACTCTATCTCTAACCATTCAAAAGATAGCAACTTGGATTAAGGGAATAAAAAAAAACAATTTAAGGCATAACGGAAACCGACCTTGAAAAGCGCCCAAGTGCTGTTCACATGGTAACGCTCGAAAATTCTTATCTAACGCGCGTTGCAAAAAGTCCATGTGAACGGGGCCTGAGAATTCGTACCAGCAGAGACTAAACAACTGAGTCAGGATCGAAACTATTTTGTGGCGACGAGTACTTCATCCGCTAAATCGAAAGCTGTTTTGCTTAGCACTTTTATTGGTTTTTTATACGATGATATGGGTAATGTTTTTCCCGTTCGTGGTCTTCTCGACGTCGGTGCTAATGCAAACTTTTTAAGTAAGAGATGTGCAGATAAGCTTAATTTAAGAAAGGAAAAAATAAATATTGCAGTGTCTGGTTTGAATGGGTTGTCTTTAACAATTAAATCTAAGGTTAGTGCTAAGATTACTAATGAGTTGAGAAATTTCAAATTAGATTTAGAATTTTTGGTTGTTCCAAGAATAACAGATCTGACACCATCTAAGCAAGTTGATATTTGCGTTCCAGAATTAAATAACATACAGTTAGCGGATACCGGTTTTAACATTCCAGGTTCCATTGATGTACTCTTAGGAGCAGAGAATTTTTATGAGCTTTTAAAACCAGGTCAAATTTATCCATCTAATACTAAATTAATATTACAAAACACTGTATTCGGTTTTGTTGTGAGTGGTAGTGTACAGGCAATAACTGAGGATAATGTACAGTGTGGTCTTGTTAACGATTGTATCGATTTAGAGAAAATTATGCAAAATTTTTGGGAAATTGAAAATATTGAGTGCGAGAAAATAAAAAATGAGGAAGCCCTTATTTGTGAGGAACATTTTCAAAAAACCCATACGATAGATGAAAGTGGTCGGTACGTCGTACAAATGCCCTTGAAAGATAATCCGTCTAACCTAGGTGAATCAAAGCAGATAGCTATGAGACGATTAGATTCTCTTTAGGCGCGTTTGGTGAGAGAGCCTGAAATTCCCACGCCCCTCACTCCATCGAGGGAATCACCGATAAACCATCTGTCACCCCTACCAAATCACCGATACTCAGTCACAGTTTTCACTGATACCGAATCACAGATCCCGGTCGCAGTATCGATATCAGCCAAGGTATCAGCTAAGAGATATCAGCTCAATCACTGTTACCAAATCACCGATACTCTCCATCACTGTTCCTAAATCACTGCTACCAAATCACTGTTATTTTGATATTCCAATAACAGGTAAGAACTATGATTCTAAAGTATCTGATTGAGTAACAGTTCTGTGATTCGCTTAACATCCCTAATCTACCCCAAATTTGATACACTTATTCTTTGGAACCCTGCGGGTATCGTAGGCTACATATTAATCCCCGTTCTATTTGTCTTGGGTGTGCAGGGGGCTTAAAACACTATTTTAAATCCCTATAGGAATTACATTGCGTATTTATACGATCAATGTTAAAACAATTCACACTAAATTTGGTACATTCATTCTTTAGAATTTTTCGGGACACATCCGTTATTTATTAAGACCGTTCGATTTGTCCTGGGTCAGCAGGGTGTTCAAAACAATTAGCAAGGGGCAAATCTGTTCAAGTCAAACTATCAGTATTTAAGAAAAGAAAATCAGAATATATCCGTAAATTTGAAAAACGTTCTTGCAAATCGAAACGAACTAAAAATGTCCCATATCTGAACCATCCAAGCACGTTTTCCCAAACAGATATGAGGTGCCTAGGACAAAACAAATTAGCAAACGATAGTAATAAATATTTTAGATTTTAATATCATTTTTAAGTCAACAAAGTGACGGTCCGCGATCCATCCCGAAGAGAAAGATCCGAGGACAACACGTAATTTTGAATCACTTTATGCAGTAGGGAGTTGACCTTTGAAAGATTATAAACACTTAAAAAACGCATACCTGGATTACCACTTGGAAAGTAAAATTAGTTTGTCAGGAAAACAAGTTAATATTATGTAATCTATCTAAACACGTTTTAAACATGAAAAATACAAGTCAAAAAATCACTTTCGCTTCAAGTTTTATGGTGGGGTGCTTGTTTCCGAGATGTCTTTAAAATCGAAATAGCCGACTTAATGAGATCCCTTTTCAACTTATAGAGAAAGCCTGCACCCGATCCGAATCTCCCTTTCACAGTGAAATATGTCCACACATTTGAAATTTTGCTTTCCATTTTGTAAAATTTAGTTTTAAAATAAAGTTAAAAGCATTGCAAATCCTAAGAACGAGTAGAGGCAACTCCGCCAGAGAGTAAGCTGGACACAAAATCTTGATCAGTAGTATTAAAAAAATTAATTTGTTTAAAACCAAAAATTCATCACCATGTCATTGCCTCACAATTATAAAATCTTACAATTATTACGCTAATCCCACAAATTCATCAAACGTCGGGGCTTGGTTCAATCGAGAACAGATTGGGAAGAGTTCCGGGAGCAGTCAGCCAGATCAGTGCATCGAGAACAGCCCCCAGAACGGAGAACAGGGTCCGATCCGTTCTTTCCCCGTTCTTTTTGAAGAACAGGTTTTTCCCCATACTTATGTCTTCTCTATGGTTAGTTAGAACTGTTCGTATTAAGAATTCTTCGACTACCTGTATATTGATCTCAGCGCAAATTTGGTACGGACGCATGGAAACGTTCCGTATCGTATCATTTTTTCAGTCACGGTCTCTGCTAATGTACAGAAAATTTTGTAAATTAGTAAATTTAACAAAACAGTTAAATATTTGAACATTCTAAATCACACGGGACCTCTAATTTCCTTTCTTTACCTCTGGGGAGCTGTAAATGGTCTCATCCTGTAAACTATAGTAACTTTACAGTACCTATACCGCACTTTAGCAACTAGCTATCGCCCTCAGAACATCTCCTATAAGGGTGTACTGGCTTCACGAACCTGGGATACTCTAGTGATCTTACCTACCTGGTGATAAAATAAAGATTTTAAAAAGGTCATATCATCAAAAGAGATATTTTTTAACTTGGAAAAAGAGTTGCAAGTGCCTAACCAACATGTGTGTGGTGAACTTATATTTCTTTTTGTATACATAGTGGTAAATATTTTTAAAAATCTAGTACTCCAAAATTGAATGTTGGGCCATCGTGACGCAGTGTGTTTACAACTGCGATAGAAACCAGCGAGCTATAAGTGTCGCAGGTTTGATGCTTATTAGAAATTTCTAAGTGTCGCAAATTGCTGTAGTAGACTTTTTGTTGCATCGATTTTGGCGTGTTTTTGAGATTTGACACACATTTTATGAATCATGAAAAATAACACATATTGAAAAATATATATAATACTAAATTATAAAACAATTAAAAGAGAGCACAAAGACAACAAGCCCAGTGAAACCTTTAACTGAGCTTCCATTAACCTTGTCTGTTTTATCCGAGCCGAATTCCAAAACCGAGTTTGTTTTTTAAGCTTTATTAAATTATAACAATCAATACGTACTGTGAAACATCCAAATATATATCATTTTTAATCCTAGCTTTACGAATCTTTCAGTAACAGTAGTAGTAATATAAAAGTTTTCTGTTTCTTATAAACTGTTTTACGTTACCATTTCCGTATTATAATGGTTAAAAGCTATCCATAGTAGCCTCGGATATTCAAGGTTTTAATGTATATATTTCATCAGAGTTCACTAAGGCCACGGTAGCCCAGTTAGAAGAACAACGGATTATCAATCGGAGAGTTGCGAGTTCGAAACTGGGTCCAGCTAAAGACCTTTGTGTGTACACCGGGGCTAATGCACGTTAAATCTGCCGGAGCCTCAAATGTTGCACGTTGGCTTAGTGTGGAAGTTTGGAGAGTGGGATGCCAGCTCAGGTGTGACCTCGTCATCTGACAGGATTCAAAATTAAGTGGTGTTGTCCTCGAATCTCCCTTCGGGTTTGATTCCGGACAGTCGCCGGTGGCCCGTTGTGTTTCTCCAGTGTGACGTTAAAACCAGACCGTCGCCGATAGCGGGTTCTGTTTCTCCAATGCGACGTAAATTCATTTACCTACCCTAAAACATCGTCATCTGACCGTGGTTCAAAATTACGTGGTGTTTGTCCTCGGATCTTTCCCTTAGGAGGTTGATCCCGGACCGTCACCCATAGCCCGTTGTGTTCCTCCAGTGCGACGTTAATTAAAATACCTACCTACCCTAAACACGTAATTTGGCTAGGTCATTGGCATCACTTTGTGATGAATTTTGTAGCAAGCAACGACTCTGGTGTCCACAAACAAATTCTAAACTCAACAACTCCACTTTTCCTATTACCAATAATCGTCATCTGACCGTGGTTCAAAATTACGTGGTGTTGTCCTCGGATCTTTCCCTTTGGGATTGATCCCGGACCGTCACCAATAGCCCATTGTGTTGCTCCAGTGTGACGTTAATTGAAATACCCAACCCCCCTATTACCAATAAACAAAACCTCGAAGAATAGAGGTCGACCACGTCGCAGCCATAAACCTCAAAGCACTCAACAATCTTGACTCTGGTGTAAAGCGATAGATTGAACTATTTGCTGTAGCGTCTTGCTTCTCTGAGTTGAATTGAACTTTGTTGTACTCTATTGGTATCTACCTCTCGCTGACAGTTAAAGGTTAGTTCTTTATGAAACTCAGTTCTGTATTTTCAAGTCTATAGAAGGTTTGCTATTACTTTTTAAGATCCATCTTAATACCGCCCCCTCTTGAAAACCATTTGGAAACGCCTTAGTTCAGCCTACATCGCTCACTGGCTGCAACAATGGCACACCTAAAAATCACATTTTTAGATAATCTATATACATAAAGGACAGTTGGCGCATCTCTTCAAATATCTACACCTTATAATCAGTCCACACCAAATTCGGTAAACTTATTCTTTAGAACTATGCGGGTAACTCAGGCTGTTTTCCCTCGTTCGATTTGTTCTGGGTGTTAAGAAGGCTAAAAACTATTTGAAATCCCCATAGGAATAAGTTTCCAGTTAGAAGTCAGATTGTTTTACCAGTATTGCTAAAAAGCACTTTTTCCCCAAAATTATTTTACAAAATTTAAATTCTAATTCTTATGTTTGAAGTTATTTATTTCTTTCTACTATTGTAATGTAATTTATGAATATTTGTTTGATATGTGATATAGTGATTTAATTTATTTAATTTTGTATGACTTATTTTGTAAGGACTAATGCAAACTGGCCGTGGTTTAAAATACGTGGTTTTGTCCTCGGATCTTTCCCTTCGGGTTTGATCCCGGACCCTGGCCAATAACCCGTTGTGTTGCTCCAGACCGACGTTAATTAAAATACCTACCTCTTTATAGCGAAAAGCGCGAGCGAAGATATCAAAGACGGATTCGTTTAGGGCCGACGTAGTTCGGTTGGTACGTAGGTATTTTAATTGACGTCACACTGGAGCAACACAATGGGCTATTGGTGGTGGTTCGGGATTAATCCCAAAGGGAAAGGTCGGAGGACAACAATACGTTATTTTCAACCACTGTTAGATGACGAGGTAACACCTGAGCTGGCATCCCACACTCCAAACTTCCACACCACGCCAACGTGAGGACATGACAGATTTAACGTGCATCAACCCCCTTTGTTCACGGCCCGGTTGGAAGAGTAACGGATTAGCAACTGAAGGGTTGCCAGTTCGAATCCAACCGAAGACCGTCGTGTATAAAGTGTACGGTGTACGTTAAAATCTAGTGTGGCCTCAAATGTCCTCGTTGGCGTGGTGTGGATGTTTGGAGAGTAGGGTGACAGCTCAGGATTTACCTCGTCATCTGACCGTGGTTCAATATTACGTATTGTCCCCGGATCTTACCTTTGGGGGATTGATCCCTGTCGCCGATAGCCCGTTGTGTTGCTCCAGTGTGATGTTAATTAAAATACCTATCAACTCACGGGTTCATTTCTTGGCGGTTTGTGTATAATTTGACCAACTTTCCTTAAAAGTTCTTGGTTCAATGCTTAATGGTTCGTACAATTCTGTTTCATAAAATTAAAATATGGAAAAAATCTTTTAAATAACACCCGAAAAAATTTTATTTAAAAAGGACGGATTAAAATAGAATTCCGTCCAAATAAGTTGTATAAGGTTAAGATAGTCTTAATTTTTTAAATCAAACGGAGTCAGGCTACAATTCAAATTATTTTTTTAAATTTTACCATAGGTTTTTATTACAAGACAATTAAAATCAGTTAAACTTCCATTTGTTTTCTATATTTCCAATTACATTGCTGGGTTTTATTGAAAGATGTATTAAATTAGCAAGTATTTATCTCGAAATAAGTACGTTGTTTTCATTTAGAAACCGAATTTCTGAATTGAGAGAAAAGTCACTAAGATTGGATTTTAAACTGCATGGCAATTGGAGTAAAGCGAATTTTAAATATATTGGAGTGATATCACGTTTAGAAAATATTCAAACTAGGACTGAGAAATTAAAAATGTTTAATCTGATCGTGCGCGATGCGGTTGAACTGGAATTATAATTCTATTTTGAAAATCTTGTTTTGTTTGCGAAAGTATTCAAGTTAGAGGTAAAATTTTGTACTTATTGTAAATATTACATATTCGTTATAAATCATTATATTTAGTCAATATCCAATTTAGCTATTCATCTTTTAAGTTTGAAAGTTTAGCGTAAGAATTCGATAGCATTATCTATGGATGAAATGGGAACTGATTTTTCACTCTGCTGAGAAGTAAAGTGAGCTCACATAAGCTGAAACATGAGTTTTGAGACTTCAGTATCTCAGAATTTTAATACTGAGGGTAAAAAACCCAGACTACTTAATGAATTGCAGTCAGCATAACACCTACATCTTACTTTGATGCTGGAGTAAGGTTTTGTTATAATCTCAACAACTGGAAGAGTATTCCAAAATCACATCCATTATGTATTAAAAAGAGAACTGAAGGATCGTAAATTTATGGAAGAATGTAGATTCACCCACCAGGGGTAATCTTATTGTGATGACAATCTAATTAGTACGTACTAAGCAACTTTTGAAGGTTAAATGTTTAGGAGGAATCAATTTTTATTGTAAACACTTCAGCTGGAAAAAACACATCTCGTTTCTTATTGCATAATATTTCAATCGAAGTTAACCTCCAAGAAATTGTTGAATGATCTTAAGTGCTTAGAAATGCGCCATTTCGTTAAAAAAACTGCCCTTTAAACGTGTTCAGCCCATCGAAACGGTTTACAGTTTTCGGAATAACCTTACCTTCAGAAATTAAGCTGTTTTATGCTTCATAAACTCCCTTTTTGTCGACAATCCAAGGCAGTGTAGCAATTGCCATAGATTCAACCACATCACAAAGAATTGCAAATTTGACATGACTTGCATCAAATGTCAACACGGCATCAAATCATGCTCTTCCCATGTCTCTTTAGAGCACCTCTTTAGGTGTGTACGGGCTTCACAACCCCGAGGTACGTGTGTGAGTAATCTTTTCTCCCTTTCATTCTTACCCTCCCCTACCCTTCTGCTTTTCCTTCCTCCCCATTTCGGTTGCCTATTCGGAGGTGAGGACTCCCATTGAGAAGCTTTCCGCCCCTCTGTTATCAGCTCCTCTTGGGGATTACCACCCACGGGTTTGACATGCTTGGATACCCGTGTCCTTGGAAAGGGGATCCTAGTAGTTGACATGCTTGGATACCCGTGTCCTTGGAAAGGGGATCCTAGTAGTTGACATGCTTGGATACCCGTGTCCTTGGAAAGGGGATCCTAGTAGTTGACATGCTTGGATACCCGTGTCCTTGGAAAGGGGATCCTAGTAGTTGATAGGCGATATACTGACCCAAAACGCTGCTTCAGGTAAATGGGAGGTGCAGGGGGTTCCCCTGTGCGTCCCCAATCGGCTAGTGGTCATCTGCTAAGGTTTACGTGATCGTTGCAACGACTACCTCTCAAGGCAGACATAGAATTGTAATGAGAACATAGGTCTGGCTAGTACTGGTGTAGATGTCTGCATCCCCTCGTTGGGCTCCATGGTAGGAGGTACGGTTGGGCCTCAATTTAAATTAAACATGGAAAATAAAAATAATCTTTCTCCTTCAGTGGAATACCAACTAAACGAAATTGATAACAGCAACAGATTATTTATAAGAAAAGTAGAAGGAACTCTGAAGAATATCTCGGCAATTCTCATCCACAAGACGATTCTCGGAATGGTTGGAGGTCTCAAAACAATAAAGTATACCAACGGTGATATGTCAGTGGAAATTACATCTCAAAAAGAAATCCAACCCATCACAAATTTGAAAAAAAATAGAAGATTCTGGTATTCCGAAAAATTTATATAATCTTGGAAGTTTTCTGAATGAAAGAACTGCAGAACTTTTTATCGGATCGGAAGGCAAAATTTGTTCTTTAGAGAGGTTGTCCTCAGGGCTCTGTTTCTGGACCTAGTATGTCTAATATTATTAGAAATTAATTAATTTAATTCGTCTTTCTGACTATTTCAAAATTGCATTTGCTCATGCTATTCTGCTGATTTTTCAAGGAAAGCTTCTTCAATACATCATCTTGATACCACAATCTGCGCTTAACTTTATTTCCCAGTGATCAAACATTCACAAATTTGAATACAACCCTTTCAAGAGTAAAGCTATGATTGTCGGTGGAAAATTGGATGAAGATGCTATTTCACCTTAGATCCTTGAGGGTTCAACTCTCGAATTTGTTGACCAATTTAAGTACCTTGGTGTTTTATGGACAGAAAATTCAAATGGGAAAAGCATATTGAATATATTCCCGATAAATGCGGAAAAACTTCTTACTGGCCTGTATCGTATTGCCAAAAATACATTTGGTGTAGGCTATGAGGTTTTAAAAGTTACGTATAAACCCCAAACGGGGGTATTGGGTGCCTTTCATATCTTATGCATCTCGGATCTGGGGACAGGCTTTGGAGAACAGACGCAGGTTGAGGAAGATTTAACGGGGAATGCTTCTGGGACGTCTTGTCAGAGGTTATAGAACTTTACGTTATGACGCAATCTTTGCTATAACTGGAGTTCCACCTTTAGACTTGGAAATTGAGTGCAAAAATGAATTGTATGCTTCGATTTTAAATGATTTTTCGATGCACTGTTGATGGGAAAATTGCCTCTGCGACATACCTCATCAGGCTGTTTTAGAACCAATTCATCTAATTAAGTACGAGAAAAATGTGGAGAAGCTTTTTCAGAGTCTGTTTTACGGAGAGTAGTAAGATGAACAACAATGTTGGCCTCGCTTTTGTTTTATTTGAAGACAACTTCGAATGCGGCTTTTATAAGCATCGTATCCGGAATGAATGCACTACCTTTCAAGCAGAATTGCTTTGTATTAATCTCGCAGTTAAGTGGTTCGAAGAAAATGGAAATTTTTGTTCAAAGTACCTTATTTGTAGCGATTCTCTTTCCTCTATTACATTTACTGAAGAACGTTGAAACGCTTTTAACAATTAGTTCTCTTAAAAATAGAGGAATTGAAATTTTCTTTGCCTATGTGGGTGGATACTGGAATTTACGGGAATTAAAGCTGATTTTTTACCAAAGACGCTTTGAATTTAGCAATTGATGTAAATTGTAACATTCCTAAATGTTACTTGAAAGCCTCATATTATGAAAAGCTTGTTGCTAAGTGGAACGAAGAGAGTATGTCTCGTCTGAGAAAGCTGGCCACAAGAAAAAAAAATTTCCTACTAATAAGCATGGATTGAACTCAGAATTATTTTTCTTTACAAACTTCAAAATTACACAATTTTTATCTGGCCATGGAAATTTTGTTAAATATCTATATAGGTTTCATCTTCGGACTAATGATATATGCGAGTGTTCTAAAAAGCAGCCACAAGATGTGGTGCATTTGCTTTTTAGTTGTCCTGCATTTAAAAATTCAAGAATGTACCTACAAAATGATTTGAAAAAATTGGGTAAAACATGGCCAGTGAAACTCAATGTTTTTGTTAAATCTAATCTGCTTTTCTATTCATTTGTCAAGTTCATCAAATCTTGCAATTTTAGTTGAATTGTTTTCCACTTTGTTAAATCAATTTACTTCTGTAAGACCGTGTTGTACTTCTGTGGTGCACGGGGAGTTTGCTTTTATTCAATAAAAAAAGTAGTCAGATGCCTTTTGTAGAAGTAGTTTGTGTTGTTGAGAAGACAATGCATCTGCATCTTATTTCAACCATTGAATGGTTACTTAATACATGAGAGAAGAATATGACAAAAAACTTTATGAAATATGTCTCCATGACTTTTGTTGTCGCTTATTTCCAACCGACGAACTTCTATGTAGGCGTCTCGATGGATGGCAACACGAAAATTCAATCTAATAATCTTTATATACAACTTTATGTACAATTAATATATATACATGGCACCCTGTGCCTCTTTCACATATGAATCGACCCACTGGTCCTCCGTAAAATAACATTTGCAACGGACGGTCCCAGACCGTCTCTCACATCACTTACTCAAACCGTCTCTCTCCCTTACACTGCAACAAAACGTCTATACATACCATACTCACAGTGGCGCCCTCTCGCGACAATCAAATTATAATTCAACAAGCTCACATTCGGCCTTTCCTGACAACCATTCGCCCTCGAATGTGCTACTAATGTTATAAAATAATATAAGTATATTAATAAACATGATTGAAAATTATAGAAATCATGCACATGATTATCAAACTACATAAATCAATTAATTGAATATAAAAATATCAACAAATAACAAATAAATCAGTTAAATTCAATATAAACAAATTGAAGTTAAGGTTGAATCAGTTATAATCAACCAGTTAGTTGTTTTTTTTTAATTATTATTTTCCGTAGAAAATTGCCTTAGTACAGGCACGCTTTGGATTATGTCTCAGTTCAGAGTCACTAAGTTTGTTGTCTGAAAAATCACTGAGTTCATCTGATGAGTCCTCTGTATCAGAATCAGTTTGGTTCGGCCATGCCTTTAACTGGCTTACGTGTGCAGTAGTGGTGTAAGAATGTCCCTTGCTCTTCTCCCCAAGTTGAGTGATTCTGTAGGTGTCGCTTGGTAGCACATCAGTTATAATTAAAGGACCTCGATATTTTGGTTGGGTTTTTGTTGGTTCTCCTGTCGGTATTGGAGCTTTTTTCATAACAACAACTTGTCCTGACCTATAAGTAGTTGTTCCGCATTTCTTCTTGTCATGAGCATCCTTCATCTTTTTCTGCATATCTTCTATTCGCTCTCGAGTCGAGATTTGAATCTCCGCAGGATCAGTCCATCCTTCTGCACTCTCATCAGCTTGTTTTCGTAAAATTCCATCATTAAATCTTGGTGAGTAGCCGTGTAACATTTGGAAAGGGGTCTTGTTAGTTGTTTTGTTTAAGGCATTGTTTAGATTTCTTTCCACTTCTTTCATTCTCAAGTCCCAGTCTTTGTGTCTATGGTCTTCCATGGACGTTGCTATGGTTGGGATAATGGTGCGATTAGCTCTCTCAACCATCCCATTACCTTGTGGGTGCTTTGTGGAGTTTAGAGTATGAGCTATGCCATTTTCTCGACAAAACTTCTCTAAACCTTGTGAGGTGTAACTGGAACCCCGATCACTAATGATTCGATCTGGTAAACCAAAGTCGTTGATGAAGTTTTTCAATGCCTTCTGAATGTAGCTGTATTTCGTACTTTTCACAGGTATCAATCGTAAGAACCTCGTGAAATTATCGATGATGACCAGTAAGTGTTGGTTACCTCTGGAACTTCTTACAAATGGACCCAAGTGATCGACGTGAGTTATGGAAAATGGTCTCTTTCCAGGCTTAATAGGATGTAACAGTCCTTGTTGTTTACCTCCGGGAACCTTGTTCACTAAACATTCTAAGCACATCGATATGTGTTTCTTCACGTAGCGCTTCATTCTTGGGAACCAATACAATTCCTTAATTTTATTCACAGTTCTGTCAACTGAAAAATGTCCGATTAGATCGTGAAACTTGACTACAGTACTTTTGCGCATGGATCTAGGTATAACGTAAAGCAGTCTTTCTTTTCCATTGTCTTTTATGGTTCGATACAGTCTTTCTCTCTTGAAAACGTAATTTGCAATAATTTGGTTGTCGGCTTTTGTTCTTTCAAATTTTTCTTTCTTGAAAATGGAAATGATCTTATCTAATTCGGGATCTCCTCGTTGAATCATAAGGATTTGTTCGTCAACGGACATCGTTAGATAAACTTCTAGATTCCTTTCGATCAATTCAGTCATCGTGTCATCAGCTTCTAAGGTAGGAGCTCTACTCATTGCATCTACATGAGACATCTTCATACCTGGTCTATGTTTTACTTCAAAATCGTATTCTTGAATAAGATTGCTCCACCTGGCAATTTGAGGATTTGTCGACTTCTTTGCGTTCATATAGACTAAGGCTTGACAATCGGTGACGATAGTAAATTTTATTCCGAGCAGAAATTGTCGAAGTCTGTCCAAAGTCCACACTATCGCCATCAATTCTAGTTTGCTAGAATGATAGTTCTTTTCAGCCGGTGTTGTCTTTTTGCTGACAGCGTACACTAGATTCCAGCGACCATCTGTTCCTCTTTGTAGGAGTATACCTGAGAGTCCATCAGATGAAGCATCGGTGTGTACCTCAGTCAATGCTTCGGGCTGGTAATGAGCAACTATCGGTTTGTTGGTCAGATTACCCTTGAGTTCTCGAAAAGCATTTTCCTGTTTTTCCGTCCATTCAAAGTCCTTGTCCTTTTGAATTAAACAAGTTAGATGTACTGCCTTCTCAGCATACTTCGGAACAAATCTTCTGAAGAAACCAGTCAAACCCAAGAAACGGCGAACTTCATGAACATTCTTAGGTTGTGGGAACTTCGCTATTGCTTCCACTTTCCTTACTCCTGGCTTTATTCCTTCTTCATTGATCACAAAACCCAAAAAGTCAACTTCCTTCTTCCCAAATTCGCATTTAGGTAATTTGAGTGTTAAGTTAGCCTTCCTTAGACATTCAAGTACTTCTCTCAGTCTTTCCATCATCTCGTACCAATTTTTGGCTGGTATCAATATATCGTCCAAATAACACAAAGCTTTTGTGTTCAGTAGTGGCCCTAAGACATGGTGCATTAACCTCTGAAACTCCGCCGGTGCATTAGCTAATCCAAAAATCATTCTTTCAAATTGACCCGTTTCATCCGGTGTTATAAACGCGGTTTTTAATTTTGATTCCTCACTCAATGGTATTTGTAAATATCCGTGAGCGCAATCTAGCGTTGTGAACATTGTGGAAGTTGCTAAACATTCAAGTAAGTCATCTATTCTAGGTAACGGGAATTTATCTTTAACTGTTTGATTATTTAATTTCCTGTAATCAACAACTAACCTGTGCTCCCCTGTTTTCTTTTTGACTAATAGTACCGGACTAGCATACGGCGAACGTGTTTCAGAAACAATACCGTTTTCCTTCCATTCCCTCACTACATCCTTGATAATCCCTCTCTCAGTTGCATTCGTTTTATAAGGTCGTACACTAATGGGTTTACTCCCCTCTACTTCCTTAATACTCATTTTAGTTAGCGTTGTACACCCTAATTCACCCAATTCCAGTGCAAAACAGTCCCTAAACTCATTGACTAACTTCAAAATTTCACTTCTATTCTCAATTGATGTTCCTTCGTCAAATTTAATTTCACTCATTTCGATTAAACGCTTATTTTCTTTTATCACGTTTACGTAACAACTCTCCTCATTAACCAAACAAATGGGGTCTAATTCAATAACTCTTCCTACACATTGATTTTTCCTCAATAAAACATTCTCATTTCCCACATTAATCATTGGAACTACGGTTTCACCATCTTTTATTTCTAACAAAGAATCGTAACACCCTTCTTCTCCCTCTATAATTACCAAGCCTTCATTTACCAAGGTGGTCTGAGCCCTTACAAAATTCACCGAATTTCTTTCAAGTAACACTTTACTAGACGTTTTCAATTCTCTTACGTCCGAATTCTTTTCACATTCCATGTTAGCAAACGGGTTATCCTCTGCATAATAAACATGAAATTTATTCCCAATGCGAGCAAACGATATGTTCTCCCGATCCAAAAATGATCTCCCAATTAACAAGTCGTGCGGTAAAGCGTCGTCTCTAACAATAAGCATTTCAACCCTTTTTACTTCAACGCCATCCAAGGAAATATCTACTGTTGACTTTCCTAGCGCGCGCGCGGCACACAATTTGACATTCCCAAATCCGTACATTATGTTCGAAGCTGGTTCTATTTTTAGATCTAACTTTTTCGCTACAGAATTCCTACAAATAACGGAATCGCTCCCAGTATCAATCAGAGCTGCAAACTCCAACGACCCCTTGTTTATCCGTGCAATTTTAACATAAGATGATGTCTCACTGTCTATTCCGCCCTCACTAGTCGTCACTAAACTGTGATCTCTTTTCGACACGTGGCTTCCCTCATTCCGTTCAATTCTTTCTCCTTGTCTGTTAACACCCTGCCCTCTAATTTGATCGAATTTATTTTTTTGTTTAGGACATGCTCTAGCGAAATGCGTATTTTCATTACAAATGAAGCATCTACTATCTTTCTGCATTGGACGCCGCCATTCTGTCTGACTATTGTATTTATTATTATTCCTGGTCGTAAATCGTCCGTTACTGAAATTAGGATTTGTTTTTCTTTCATATCGAGCTGACTCATTCAACGGTGATCTCGGTCTAGACGTAAATTCGTATTTTTTTTCATACATATTTTGATTTCCGTTTTTGAATTTGGACAAGTTACTTTCGTTTCGTACATTTTCATATTGATCTAGTTTATCCGCTAATTCTGACGATTTAACTATTTTTACCCATTCGTCCACGAAATGTTCTTTCATTACAACGGGAACTTTTCTTTTTAATTGATCTGTTATGATTAACTCTCTGAGACCATCAAAATCACTTACATTAGTTCCGCGTAACCATTCGTCAAAGTAGTTTTGTAATTCATACGTGAAATCTCTCCATGTATTTTTGGGTAGTTTGGCATGGTCAAAGAACTTCTGTCGGAATTTATCCGGACTTAATTTAAACTTTTTTAATAGTAAATCTTTAATGTGTCCATAGTCATTTGAAAGTTCTTCCGGAACTCTCGCGATAATTTGGTTAATTTCATACGGTAATAAATTAACTAAATGACTAACCCAATTCTCAGGACTTAGATTTAAACGTTTCGCTTGTCGTTCAAACAATATGAGGTAAAAACTGATGTCTCCATCTCTCATTTCATATCGTTGCATTATTTTAGTAATCATGCAATTACTAGAAATTTCATTTTGGTTTCCATTTTCGCTTTCGTTAGATACGTTACCTTGTTCTATTCTTAATTTTTCTAGTTCGAACTGTCTTTCTAATTCACGTTCGTTTAGCTGTCTTTCTAATTCACGTTCGTTTTTCTGTCTTTCTAATTCACGTTCGTTTAGCTTTTGATTTTCTTCTCTGGTACTTACTATCGTTTTTAACAAATCACGCGTGAATTCCTCATCATAATCCTTACTTTTCGTAATTAACTCTCTAATTTCAATAACGACTGCGTGATCAGGTAATTTTATATTTAATTCTTCCGCTAAAGAAATTAGATCTACCTTTTTCGATTTTGCAAGAAATGCCATTTTTACACACTATTTCAAAGTTCCTTAACCAATTTAACACATAAAATAAAATAAAATAAACTCCTCAACACAATTTCACACAGAGATTAAAAAATAAATTGCACCAAGACGGAGTTTCTAGACGGAGTTTCAGAAATTTCATGCCACATACCTTCTTAAATTGTTAGGAGTTAGTCCTGAGTTCCGTTTGTACATACAGCGATGTTCGGCTTCCAGATGATTCGTTTAGATTTCACACTGATTAAGTCTTTGTTGTATACATGTAATTGTTCCATCCACGGTCAAATATCCACGGTCAAATATCCACGGTCAAATATCCACGGTCAAATATCCACGGTCAAATATCCCACTTCTGATTCTTGTTGTCGCTTATTTCCAACCGACGAACTTCTATGTAGGCGTCTCGATGGATGGCAACACGAAAATTCAATCTAATAATCTTTATATACAACTTTATGTACAATTAATATATATACATGGCACCCTGTGCCTCTTTCACATATGAATCGACCCACTGGTCCTCCGTAAAATAACATTTGCAACGGACGGTCCCAGACCGTCTCTCACATCACTTACTCAAACCGTCTCTCTCCCTTACACTGCAACAAAACGTCTATACATACCATACTCACAGTGGCGCCCTCTCGCGACAATCAAATTATAATTCAACAAGCTCACACTTTTTTACAAACTCTGCATTCATCTCATACGATTCAAGGCAACAGAGGATAATAACTGTCATATGTCTAAAAGGACAGTTCGTACCCTTTGGAGGGTAGTAATATCATGCGGATCGTCCAAAAATGCTCTAATCATATGTCGCCCTACAAAATGTTTCTTTGTAGCTGTTCTACTCGTTTGGAATTGTTTCCAGATGATTTGGATGTAAGAATTTGAGATTGATCCACATAAAGTAAATTTACCATCTCCTCGATTGTGTGCCCTGCCTCAAGATCCCCAATAGCATGCCAGATTGTAGTATTTCCCAAATCCATCTGATCCTAATGAAGAAAATGTAGCTCAAATGGCGAGTAGATGGGCAAAGACATTTTCTTCGAACTCTTCAACTCTTTGAGACATACGCGTCATTTAGTATATCGTAAGTCATTTGTATATCTAGTAGTCCTTTGGCAAGTTGTGCGTCATTTGCATATCCCTCTGAAAGACCAGAGTAAGTTTCGCCTTATAAAATCCGACCATCCGCTTTTCAAATTGAGAATTTGCAGTAAGTGCCTAAATTAATAAAAGGCGGAGGATTATCCATTTCAGGGGAAATTTTTTAGGAAAGTTATACAAATTTATTTCATATTTACCAAACAAAAATGTTCTTTTTTTTCTATCCCCCTGCGCCTTTGGCTCCTCATCTCGGTCCTACAACAGCTGGCTCTTATTGGCCAGTGATCTGTTTTTCTCCGGCAGTTTACTCGATATCACGGCCTGTCAGATCTTTCGCTTTTGACCATTAGCTCTTCAATGTTGCCTTGAGTTCTTCCATTCTGCTCCTCTAGGCCCGTTTGCGAGTGCATTCGGCCCGTTGGTTTTCACTTCCTTCCTGTGCCTTTCAAATGACACCCTGAATGAACGAGTATTAATTTTTTATCTTTATAATTTTCGTTTCACTCAGTCTGGTCGTCACTTATTTTAAGAGGCTGTTTTATATGAAATAGAGGGATTGTATAAGTGGCAGTCAAATGAAAACGAGAGAGATGGAAAAAAAAGTAAGTAAACTTTTCAAAAGTAATCGCCATAACTGTTAATACATTTATCCCACTGTGAGACAAGACGGTCAATGGGCATGGGCACCGCAGGTGACCACTTACCTCCCAACAGGAGTCAGGTTTAAGTGGTGTCTAGGTCACCTACGGGAAAATAGTCTGAATTCACCTATTGGGAGGCGTCAGTCACCGAAGTCACTAACGTGGCCAGACGTCTCGGCTTCATTCCTTAAAGCATAATTACACAAATTTCAATTTTAGATTAATTTGTACAAAAATATTTACAAGATAGACCAGTAGCAAGTACAGGTATACAAAGGCACAACACAATAATTTACAATTTTTCCTTAGCACAATCTTATATGCGGTATTGTTCACATTCACTTCTATCACTCATGGATTGTTCGCCCCTATTGGGTTACATGCACTGGCTCATTAGTTTATGTGCTTTACTACCTTTTAATAATGTCAATGTTTTCCGTGAGAAATTGCATTATTTTCTTAATTTTGTGTAGCACTGTGTTGTTTTTTGCCGTATTCGCGGCCCAGGCTCCATAATTTGTTTGGGTGGGTGCCCGTTAACGTGTAGTAATCACGTACGGGCACCCAAAGACATAATGGTCGGGGGTGCCGATCTCCCCGCATAGGCACTGGTCGCTTTCGGTTATGTGGAACCTATGCAGGTAACTGGGGAAGGGACCATGGCCTGTAAAGAAGGGAGTCATAAACGGTCCACATGGTTGTTTTTTGAGCTGACCTTCGGGAAGAACTGAAATGTCCTTCTCCCAGTCTCAACTGATTCCCAGTTTTCCTGCCAGGTTCTTAGTGACAGTTCTCTCATCTTCCTTTTAGCATGGCTCTTTGGCAACTTCAATGAGAGTTGAAATGATGTTGCCTGTGGCTGCTGCTTTTGCTAACTGGTCCGCCCTCTCATTACCTTGGATGCCCGTGTGGGCCTTAACCCATTTAATTTTTATTAGATCTGTGTTGTATTTAATTTTATTCCTGATTTTGTCCACTATTCTGTCTTTATTCTGAAACCGTTGGATTGTCTTAATGGTTGAGAGGCTATCTGTGGAAATTTGGCAGATGTTGTGCTGAAGGGCGGCCCAGTCTATGGCGAAGAGTATGGCAATTTTTTCAGCCTGGAATACCGAATTAGAGGGATGGAGTGTAGCAGCCCAGGTGTGAACTTCTAAGCTGTTGACATAGGCCACAAATGCCGCTACCATGTTTGCGGTTGCCTACGGAACCATGATTGTAACCCAGGCGTGCACCTCTTCGTCCGAAGCAAATCGACGGCCACGAATGTCTTCAGGGCTCCAAAAATATGGAAATCGCATCTGAACTGTATGGAGGATGTGTAAGAGAAACTTCTGCAGCGTAGTCTTAACAACCTTGGCAACATGTGGGAGAGCATTATCCTGCAACAGAATGATGCCGTCCGTCAACATTCCTGGGCGTTTGGACTTGATGGCGCGCTTCAATTTTTGCAAAGTTTCCACGTACCGCTGTGCGTTAATTGTGGCGCCGTGTTCCAGAAAGCCAATGAGCGGCGGGCCCTTGCAGTCAAAGAAAAAGGTCATCATGACTTTCCCAGAGCTGGCGTGCACGGCTTTGGATTTTTTCGGTGGGGGTGAATCCATGTGCTTCCATTGTTGGCTCTGACGCTTGCTCTCCGGCTTAAAAGATGACACCATGTTTCATCTCCCGCGACAATACGGGACAGGAAACGATATTCTTCATCGTGATACCGTTCCAGGTGCTGCAGTGATGTCGACATTCTGTTAAACTTCTGCTCCTCCGTCAGGCTGTGGGGAACCCACTGTGCACAGATTTTCCGGAACTTCAGATGCTCTGTCAAGATGGCGCGAGCGGTACCGTGACTAATGCCCAACATGAGCCGAATGTCTTCCACCTTCAGCCGTCGGTCATTTCTGACGGCAGCAATGACAGAAGGGGTAATGACACGATGAGCCTGTCCTGGCCGACTGCTGTCTTTCAATGACACCCGACCTTCTCGATATCGTTTATTCCACTCAAACACACGCGCACGTGACATACTATAATCGCCATGCACATCAGACATTCGGGCATGAATTTCACTTCCTGACACTCCTTCCGCAGTCAGAAAACGCACTACAGCGCGCTGTTCCTCTTTCCCGGCCTCCATTGCGATGTCGGACGCACACACGACTCGCTGACCTCACTTCGAGCACGTCTAACAGACAAATGACACAGCGGTGAACCGTTCGTGCTGTTCCTTCCTGATTCCCAATAGAGGGCGCTTCTATACACAAACCAACCTGCGTTACCAACTTCCGCGCTATGCTCGTTATATAGTCTATCTCGTTTTCATTTGACTGCCCCTTATACATAAACAACCGATAGTAAAAGATATTCATCTTCACATCTAGTTATATTTGATTTTAAAAAATCTAGATTAAAGAAATATCCGAGTATTAAATGCGGTTTGAGGTGCAGGTTTCGTTTGAACTAGGTTTACTTTACTTAATGCATAATTTCAGCACGTAGTGTATAATATGCATTATTTTTTAAACCCAAGTCAATTATAATATTTATTAATTATATAGTTTTGAAAATTGGTTATTCCAATACATAAGCTTAACTTTAGTTTCTACATATCCATGGAATCCAGATACTCACAAAAAGCTTCTGATGAAGTTGAAACCTCGATTTCTCATAATTAGAAAATTGAACACGATTTCCAAAGGAATTAGTCCCTCTCCGATAGAGACATTACTTCCAGAAAAACTGGATGTTTGAAAAATTAAAACTAGCGTATTTCGCCAGTAAAGATCGCTAGAAAACTTTTTAAATGCTCACTTGAGAATCAAAAATCAGTATGAACAGAAAGGAGAAATTGAACAAAGTTAATAAGCATTGTTGTATCAGGTTCTGTAACAATTGCAATTTTTAGTATTATCACGATGGATTGTTGAAATTTACATTGTCAGATACTGTTAAGGTCGCCGCCTCTAACTGTAACCGAAGTGGGGTGTAGAGAGAAAGTACGGGAGGAGGTTGGAGACTTTCCTCTCAGAGATCGAGGCGGGGTGGTCGTGCTGGCCTCTTCTCCCTAATGTTATATTGTTTTCATGCCGAATGTACGTGTCCAGTAAATCGTAATGTTCTCGTTTACTGTAAAAAAAATTACTTATTTTTCCTTGAAAAGCTCTTTCAATCCGACACCATTCAACAAAACGACAAACCAGAATAGTCCAATGGACTCATCGGAAAAAGTTCAGATAATTGTTTGAAATAGGTGACACTTAAACTCCCGATTCGAATGGGGAACCGTCGTTTTCCAGTGGTATAACCCACTACACTAGCAACCTGTGAGTTGTAGGCGGCGCAGGTTCGATTTCTGTCAGCTCAATTCCTCCTTGGGTGTACTCTCTTCTGTGTTAGTAAAACTGTCCTTGTGAGTGTATGTCCAATACTTGATGTTGTCTGTCTTGCAGCATGGCCAAATGTGGCTCATGGGCCATAAAACCCAGGTAACCAAATTCTAATGAGACAGTCCTTCAAGGGGTGTGAACTGCTTCATGAACCCGATAGATCACTATGGTACATAGATCACTATGGTACATAGTGATCTATTCTTTTCCCATGAGGTTTACTGCCTCTGGTAGTACAGGGATTTCCAAAAGATCTTTTTCTTTCACCCCTCCATCCTTCCTTTTCACTGGCCGCGGTAGCCCGGTTGGTAGAGTAACGGACTAGCAACCGGAGGGTTGCGAGTTCGAAATCCAACCAAAGTCCGTCGTATAAAACTTGGGTTGGTGCACCTTAAATCTGTCGTGGCCCCGAATGTCCTCACTTTGACGTGGTGTGGAAGTTTGGAGAGTGGGGTGCCAGCTCAGGTGTGATCTCGTCATCTGACCGTGGTTCCAAATTACGTGGTGCGTCCTCGTATCTTTCTCTTGGGGATGGATCACGGACTGTCGCCAATAGACCGTTGTGATGCTCCAGTGCAACGGTAATAAAAAAAAATACCTACCTGCCTTTCTTTTCACAATATAGGGCTTCGGTAGCTCAGTTGGAAGGGCAACGGTTTAGCAAACGGAGAGTTCGAAACTCGGTCCTGCCGAAGAACGTCGTGTATACGGGGCTGGTGCACATTAATTCGGTTGTGACCTCAAATGTCTCACTTTGGCGTGGTGTGGAAGTTTGAAGAGTGGGGTGCCAGCTCTAGTGTTTTTCTCGTCAACTGACCGTGGTTCAAAATAAAGAAGCGTCCTTGGATCTTTCCCATCGGGATTGATCCCGGACCGTCACCAATAGCCCGTTGATTTGCTCCAGTACGACTTTAATTAACTACCTACCTTTTCACAATAACTTGACATTGTCTATCTTGTGTTTGGTGCAACTTGGCGTAATGTGGCTTTTGCGACATTAAACCCAAAGCCAAGCAATCATCTAATGAGAAGGATGGAGATGGCTGTTCGCAACCTTAAAAATATATCGGAGGACAGTTACAAAAATGTCCGATATAGCCGACATAACGAGGCCGGATGAAACGAGTTACTGTATTTTTATAATCGGAATGTACAGCAAGTTTGCAGGAGGAAAGATAGAAATTATGTTCCTATGAGTTGTGGCGAACATATCCCCACTATTGTAATTAACATAAACTTAATCTACAAAACAACGTTTTTCCACCATCTACTTTTTGATAGACTGAAGTTGTATTGCCCTTCCTTCAAAATAGTCTGTTACCTTCAGGATTCTAAAGAATAAGTGTATTCAATTTGGTGTGGATTGGTCAAACGGTGTAGATTTGTGTAGAGAACAGACTTCAACTCTGCTTTATAGAGATACCGAATATGCTTGCGGATGATCAGACGGCCGTCAATCCTATACCCATCCATGTTAATATAATGGTCAATGTTGGGGTTGTATGGTTCAAGCAAGATAATGCGTTGAGAGGGATGTATTTCCTGAAATGAAGAGTTGAAGTCAAAGAAAGATGGTGTTGGGGGGACATCTGGGGCCGCTTTTTCATACTGTGGAACTTTTTGTAGTGGTTGTAAAGGCTCACATGGAGTGGAGGAATTCCTGACATTTCGTTAAGTGTATCAGTTGGAGAGGAAATGTAAGCTTGAGAAGTTTTCAATAAGAAGGTTCAGGGTAATGGAAACAGTTCTGGAGCTATTGGCGATGGTCCAGGATTCATTCCGGAGGGAAAGATTCACCTCTTTATTTTGAAAGTCATATGACGAGGTCACCTGAGCTGGCACTCCACTCCAAACTTCCACGCCACGACAGGTTTAACGTGTACCGCCCCCCCACGTACACGGCGGTTTTTTTTGGTTGAATAGAGATTCGAACTCGCAGACCTCCTGTTTCTAATCCGCTACTCTTCCAATAAGGGCAAACATGGCCCCTATAGAAACCACTATTGGCCCGTCCTGCAACGCTTTCCACACATGTGGCGAAAGGTACTGGACATGCGCAATGGCATAGCTAGAAACGGGGCCCGAGCATCCCGAAAGTGTGGAATTTTGATTTTTAAAAAATCTCTAATTACACACAAATAAAATAACAACAGTGCACAAAATTATTTCTATTTGATTTTAAAAATACCATTTTATTAAAATAACTACGATATACTTATTGTAATATATGCTTTTACACTTCGTAGTGACTTGAGTATTGCTTATAAAATATGAATGTAATAACTCTTTATTCTGATTGTTCCTGCACGACACTGATGGTTAGTTCACTTTAAAAATGTGAAAAGTAATCTGTTAAAATATAATACAGATAAATGTGAGACACAATGACCATAATCCAGTAATTGATATGAATTAAAATTAAGAGGAATTTAATACTTGCTAAATGGTACATATACAAGAATGAGATGGATTGACAGGGTTGTGGATCGTCTTATGCCCGAGCAGTTAAAGTTCGCATATTTGCAGTCGTCTGCTACACCTTTATTTCCTTATTCGCCAGTCGTCGGCTTCGCCCAGCTGATTTTGGCGGGAAACTGTAATTCTGGGTGCGTCGTGCTTGGGAGTTTCGGGCACACATGGCGTCTTTACGTCCAGACATTTCCGTTTACTGAGTTCCCGGAAACAGAAAATCGAATTGTTTGAAATCGGCGAAGGGTTGAGTTAAAATTTAAAAACTTATTTCATTGACTATTTTGTTTTCCCGATTTACAATTACTTTCTATTGTTTTCCCATTTACTGAAGCAAGTAAATATTTTAATAATAGCTTATTCGACAGTATTTTAATTGGCCAAGCTGGCCATTCAACAACCTTCGAAGATGTCAGAACTGACAGAGCCAAGAAATGATTTGGGATCCGAATCAAGTCACGACATGGAAACGGATAACTCTTGGTGGAAAAAGAATTTAACAACATCGGAATTCATCGACTTTGCCTCTTTCTACGGAACTGTAAAGTATTGTTCAGCTCAAAAGATGATAGAAATGGAATGCCTCAACAATACCCAAGAAAACTCAAAGAAGAGCTAACTCAAAAAGTTCACTCCCACAAGCAAATTGAAACTACGTTTCACACGCAATAAGAA
Source organism: Meta bourneti (assembly GCA_933210815.1). NCBI lineage: Eukaryota > Metazoa > Arthropoda > Arachnida > Araneae > Tetragnathidae > Meta > Meta bourneti. Next base: position 3,151,015 of record OW119926.1, read on the forward strand.
AATCATTATTACGAGTAGACGGAAAATGTGCCTCTGAAATAGCAAAATTAGATGAAATTCTATCACGACAGAAATAAAAACAGACACGATTTCTCTTATTTGATATTTCGATTGATGCCCCACCAGAAGAAATTGTAGAACTAGAAACAGAAAACGACTTAAAAGTACTAGAAATTAGAAGGTTTCAAAAGGGAATAGGAAACAACAGAGTACCCATTGTCCTTGTAACAATAATAGGAACGAAAATACATCCTGAAATTAAAATGTGGTACACCATTCAAAAGATATCAATTTTCATCGACAAACCAATGTCAAAAATGTTTTAAATTTGATCACGCAACAAAAAATTGTAGAAACGAAGCAAAATGTGATCAAAACCATGAGAACCCGAACTGTAACAATCCAATACAATGCTGAAATTGCAAAACAAGATCATCCAGCAGACTACCCAAATTGCCCGAAACGCCATGAAGAACGCAAATTTCTGGAATTCAAACATGTAATCACCTTTCATTCACTGAAGCGGGAGGAACATATAAATCAACAACTCCCAAACCACTAATATCACAAATTCTACAAAATAATCAAGAAAACGAACAAACTAACTTAGAATATAAAAAGTAATTCAAGAAACGCGCGATAACAAATTTCAAAACAATCCTAACTTAAAGCATTAAAAGAACAAGCACAACAATTCATCGAAACGAACGAATTCGGCAAATCGTTGATCCAAACCATCATCCAAGGAAACACGCAATCTAAGGATTATTCCCAAACATCCACAAACGTTACAGGTCCAGAAAGAAAAAGAAAAATCAAACCCCAAATAATCCGAGTCCAAAAAAAGTGATCAACATAAAGATAAAATTCAAGCAGACTTGGAAACAAAGCGAAACTGACCTATTCGACTCGATAAAACGAAGAAACAGAACAATTTAATCAAATTCAAAGAAATAGTCAGAAAATTGTAATCATGGGTTTTCTTTTCTACCTAGTCGGTCTTTCGTTTATTTTCCTTTATATTGCTCTCAACCTAAATAGTGTTCAGTGGTATGCAAGAAGCGTTCGTAATAAGAATCTGGCTACAGAACACGCTCTTTAACTCAACAGATATATGCGTATTTCAAGAAACACATCTAAAACCTGATCAAAAATTTCATCTTATTCAGAAAAGAGACCTAACAAAGGAGGACTTCTTATCGCAATTAATAAAAAATTATCAACAAATATTATAAATTTTCCGCCCTTATCAATTAATGAAGAAATTAATTTTAGGAATTACCGTCCACGACTCAAACAATCAATCCTTAAACGTCATCAATATTTACTGTCCCAAAGGGAAACTGTCAACAAAAGAGCTAGATCCATTTTGTACTAGCACTTCTAATCCCATCCTCATTCTTGGTGATTTCAACGCCCACCACAACTTTTGGAATGCTTAAACCAACACAAGAGAAGGAGAAAATCTTGCAAATTGGATTCTCATAAATAATTTTTGCCTCATCAATAATCATATCCCCTCTCACATCTCTTCCAACGATCCGACTTATATCGACCTTTCGATATGCTCACCAGATGTCTTCCCTCAAATTAAATATGAAGAAGCCGAAGATACTTTTGGAAGTGACCACTACCCGATTTTCATCACAATTGGGAAAACCAATAGAAATTACCAAACTAGATTAAGATACAGATGGGACTTAATTTCCAAAGAAGCCAATTATAAAATCCAGAAAATTGAAAACCTAACTTACCAAACCTTCCAAAAGATCTGCGAACAATCAATCTTTCAAAATAAAAAGTTCAACATTTTCCACTCAAAGATTTTCCGATTTGGTGGACTTCCAAATGCAGTGCTCTTTGCAAAAGAAAATATCACCAGTAAGCAAGAAAATACATATCAAAAGAACACTGGATTCAATATAAAAGATCATCTGCTAAACTTAAAATGGAAATGAAAAATGCATAAAAACAATATTGGGATAAAACCTGTTCAAACTCAAACGATTCAAAACTACTTTTCAAAATATTTAAAAATACTTCAAATAGATCGTTTGCAAAGCAAACCTCACAAAATTTACTTATTCTTGACAACAAAACTATTACGCAACCAAGCGAACAAAGTGAAACATTTGCAAAATTTTTCAGTCATGCAATCGATCACGAACCAATCCCTCTTGATTACGGAGGACAAGGAGATACGAAAATGAATCGCGATTTCTCTCTCGACTGAATTAAAAAACGATCAGAAGCAAAAATTTCAACCCCTGGAGAAGACTAAATTTCTGCAATCCTTTTAAAAAATTTGAGTGAAATATCTCTTTCCAAATTATTAAATAGTTTCAATCATGAAATAGTTTCAATTTTTGCAAACCAACGAAATCCCAGACAGTTGGAAAATAACTAGCATCGTCCCTATTCACAAAACTAATAAACCTAAAGAAATTAAATCATATCGACCAATTGGTCTAACTTCAATTCCCGCAAAAATCTTCGAAAACATGCTACTACGCCTCTTATTGAGAACACAGTCCTTCAAGAACCACTTGAAAATTCTCATCTTGGATTCTTACCCTTCAGACACAGCTATTTTTCAAGTTTATGAAGAAATTCAGAAAGCAATTGAAAAAAAAAATTTATTATAGGAATATCATTAGATATTCACGCAGCATATGATTCTATTTGGATCGACGGTCTCATAGAAAAATGTCTTAAAAATAACATCAAAGTCGTGCAGCTCAATGGATCCATAATTTTCTCAAAGAAAAAAATATTAAAGTCAAGTGGAGGAATTCAATTTCCACAGCCCAACCCACACGACGAGGTTTTAATACAATGTGGCGTTATATCCGCTTTTCTTTTTACGATATATAATGAAAGATATATATGAAACCAATCTTCATTGACTGAAAATTATCATTTATGCAGACGACATTTTTATTATTTGTAACCGGATCCAACCTTAAAAATATTTGCATCAAACTCCAAAACACACTTGACAAAATCTCTAAATGGTGCAATTATTGGAAATTAGAAATCCGTCCGGACAAATGTCATTCTATCAACCTTTCTCGTAAAATATACCAAACTATTTCTTAACAATCGGAAGCAAACACATTTCTTGGACAAATCAACTGAAATTTCTTGGTGTTACATTCTCTAAAACAGGAAAATTCGAACCACACTTCAATTATATTCGTTCTAAAGTCTTCAAAAGAATTAATTTATTAAAAGTGCTTTCTAGCAACAGTTATGGAGCAAGATCCAAACATCTACATCAATTGGTTCAATTTTGCATAGAAGCCTTTTTGACTACGGAAACATTACTCACAACGCCAGCAAATCCCAAAACCAAATTTTAGAAGTAGCTTACAATTAAGCTTTAAGAATCGTTCTTGGTTTACCAAGATGGACTCCTTTACTCGCTCTCAGAAAAATATCAAATGAATCAAACCTGTCAAAAAAAAATCACTAGATTGAATGTCAACTTTCGGATCCGACATATCAGTATCAATAAAATTTCTCCTCTTAATACCACCATCGCAAAATTTAAAAACGAACAAAAGATCAGTGACCCTTGTTTACAACATAGAAACGTTTAAAAATTTTGCCATTAATTCCGATAACAGAATTTATTTTTCCAACTAAATCTTGAATACTACGATATCCAGATTAAAATATCAGATAATGATTTCCAAAATAAAAATCTTATTCCCGAAACATTCAATCCACTTTTCCAAGAATTCAGATACAGAACACTTAATGATTACCACATAATTGCCACAGATGCTTCAAAATCGGTTGCATTCACTGCAATTGCTGGTTGGTCAGAAGTTCCTTTAGTTTCAGAATTAATAACATTAATACCATTTTCACTGCAGAAGCTTTAGCAATTTGTCAAGCAATAGTTGTTAAGTCGTCTATGACTTAACAACCCCGAACAAAAAATACGCGATTTTCTCTGATAATAAATCTGTTCTAACAGCGTTGACCAATATTAACATTAAATCTCCCAAAGTAATTCTTCGCTTAAGAAATAAATTAAATCACAATTAAAATCAATCAACATTACTTTATTTTGGATACCAGGCCACCGGAACGGAACAGATATTAATGAAAAAGCGGATAAACTTGCAAAAGCTGTCAATCAAGACACCTTTTTAGATTGGATATCTCTCAGAAGATCTGACAAGACAAATAATTGAAATCGATAAAGAACTAACTAAAGAATGGATAACAAGCAAATATCACTCGACTTTAGGAAATATTTCCGATTTACCAAATATTTGCAAATGGTCAGACAACAAGATAGATGTTTTATTAACAAGATGCAGGATTAAAATGTCAATCACACCCTCCTTATTCCGATTCAATCTCGAAGAATCAGCGGAATGTTCTACATGTAAAAAGGAAGATTCATTAAACCACGTTTTACTAGATTGCACAAAATACAATAAAGAAAGAAAAAAAAATTTCCAATCCTTAAAACTCCAAACAGCATATGGGGCCGCGGTGGCCCGGTTGGAAGAGTAACGGACTTGCAACCGAAGGGTTGCGAGTTCGAATCCAGCCAAAACACCGTCGTGTACAAAGGGGGTTGGTGCACGTTAAATTTGTCGTGGCCTCAAATGTCCTCACGTTGGAGTGGTGTGGAAGTTTGGAGAGTGGGGTGCCAGCTCAGGTGTTGCCTCGTCATCTGACCGTGGTTCAAAATTACGTGGTGTTGTCCTCGGATCTTTCCCTTTGGGATTGATCCTGGACCGTCACCAATAGCCCGTTGTGTTGCTCCAGTGTGACGTTAATTGAAATCCCCCCCCCAAAACAGCATATACTGATAACTGCAATCTGATGACCCGAGCATTTGAAAGAAAAGCAGCAACTAAAGGGCTAATCCGATTTCTAATCTCTACGAACAAATTCTAAACTCAACAACTCCACTTTTCTGATTACTAATAAACAAAATCAGACTCGAGCAATAGGGATGAAGGTCGACAACGTCGCAACCATAAACCTCAAAGCACTCAACAATCTTGAATCTCCGTTTACTGGGCGACAAGGGATTTCTAGTATTCCCCATAAATTAATCTTATTAGTAAAATATTAATTTTCATCGACTAATCGTTATTCACGTTATTAATTATTCAGTACAAGTAATTGTACTTTAGTTATTTTTTATATAGGTAGGTATTTTAATTAACGTCGCACTGGAGCGACACAACGGGTTATTGGCGACTGTCCGGGATCAAACCCGAAGGGAAAGATGCGAGGACAACACGTAATTTTTAATCACGGTCAGATGATTAGGTCACACCTGAACTGGCAACCCACTCCAAATTTCCACCACGCCAATTTTTTATATAATTTCTGTTTACTGGTATATTACGTTTTGAAAAATGAATTTACGTTCACATGACTTTAAAAGAGCTGGATATTATGCAATTTCGACTAGTGTGTTAATGATTACCTCTATTCTAAATTGAAAGAAAAGGGAAATTCAGCATGGTATTAAACGTGTAATCGACAGATCTGGTTTATTCTGGTGATAGCTCGTTTACAAATGAAGCTCATCTCCAAATCAAAATACTCAAATGAATTTTTGCCAGAATATATCATAATTATTTTAATAACTTACATATTGTCAATGGTGGAAACTGGTCTTACGTGCTCAGTTTTTATTAAAAAACACAATTTACAACTTGTGTGCGATAGAGAGTATAAAATTATAATTATCTAATGCTTAACAACTGGAGAACGGTTAATTGAAAGAGGGCCATAGTGCACAGCTTAAAAACCATCTGGATGAGAAAGATCTCGATAGATATGTTGAGATTTCCGACCGGCAGTCAGTTGTGCAGGTTGTTGACCTTTGATCCCAAGCCGTTTTTTTGACGTTACAGTGGTTTCTAATGTGTTTTTCTGTGCTTATAAAGCACAATTAGTTGGTCGATCTCAATTTAAATCAGTACAATGGCTTAGATTTAGTTTCAAATGTAGTAATCAGTACTATACCTTTTAGATCGAATTATCCTTTATAATATATTTTTTCTAATAAGTACCATCCTTGCACCTACTGTGTTTAAATTACTGCGCACATTAACAGCAGTAGGAATCTTTGGATGATCGATTAACAAATCGACCATACCTCCCATCTCAGATTGAAGTAATTGAGGCCTTCCTACTGTTTCAACGAAATAATGATCCTCCCAGATTGACCGGCACAATTAGAAAATTAATGGACCATAAGGGCTAAATTGACGACTGTTAGTCTCATGATTTAGTTCTGATGACTAAAATGTCTGATAACTTATCCCGCCTGATTGTCTCTACCACCCCACGGGGCTGATTGGCGAGAGTTCATGGGGGTCGAGTCATAACCATGCCAGTCTGTTATCAGATTTTGATAACGGTGCACTGTTTCTGCTTGAAGTGGAATTAGTAAATAGTTGTATAGTTGTGGTAGTGTGTACTTTTTAATTTTGTCTGGTAGGCATCCCATTGTGTCAAAGGAAACCAATAGAATGCTGAAGGAAAAGAGAATCTTTAATGAGGATTGATATTTACAATATTATCTTGTTTCTGCTAAAGACAAAATGATTTGCTTCCTTTGTGATACTGCAATGTCAACATCGAAGAAATTCAACGCTCGTCAGCATTATAACACTCACAAGGAACACAGATGATTTAAATTAGAGGGAGAGGTGCGAAGGGTTGTATTGCAGAAATTAAATGGTGAGCAAAAGCAAAGACAGTTCTTTCAAGTAGCATTTTCTGGGTTTTATAAACTGCATTTATATTTTATAATTTGATTTAATTTCAGTTTGGATTCGCAGTTTGATGCACTTTATATTTGCTTATGCAGATTTATGCTTATCTTTAATAAATACTGAGCATTAAATATATATGCATTTTTTGCCAGAGCTTGGCCAGATCTGGTTCTAAGAACCAATTAACTCATTTAAGTTAATCATTCTAATTACTCCATTTGTAGGAATTGGACTCTTATTTGCAATTAAATAACTATGACACTGCATCTAAGGAGTGATATCGTCGTCTACAATGAGAATATTTATTTTGAAAATATTTACAAATAAAAACAAGATAAAAAGGTGTTGGCATCATAAATTAAAAATGTGGAAATTCAAACTCCTAAGATCTAGATAAAAATTATCTCTTCCGAGTGCTATTCATTTCGGATCGGTGGCACACATTGTCACAGTCACCATTCTCCAGAGCACCCACAAGTTCCACTGTACCGATTCTCTTCAACCAGCTGTGTCTGGCGAAGCGACGGATCGCACTGGCGACAGTTCTCGCAGTTCTCGACCCGGCCTTCCTCATCGCCAGTTCACACACCGTCCTCTGCACGCAGGAATCGTCCTCCAAGGACCTCGCTGCCAACTCGGTCACGCTCCGGAGTACCGACTCCAGGACCTGTTGATCTCCCAGAGCACGCCCCACCCTGCTGGAAGCTATGGTAGTCACGACATCCGTTCCAGCCGGGAGACGGTTTGCCAGGAAGGGAATAACGGCCAGCAGAACGATGGAAAGTGGTATGACTACACCCAAGGCGACGGACATAGGATCCGAAAAGAGTCCACCGAGGAACCCCTGTTCCTTTTGCTTCGCCAGCCCTCTCAGTCTGTTCATCGCTGTCGCCATTTCCAGGGACCGTTCGGCACTTGGGAACATCCAAGGACCGTTCTCTAGTCCTTTGAAAGCTTGGATCCCGGACGGATTATAGGAATCCTTATTTGGGAATTCATATTTCTTATGAAGACTGTAGTTGGGATAGTCGTCTCCTCGTGGTAGTTGTGGACCTTTGGAACTCGAGAATCCTTTTCTAAAATCTTCGATGCTCGCGACGTTTTTCAAATCGAAGAAGTCGTTGTTTCGCGGTGAACGACGGATTGTCGCGTTTTCACCCGAATCTTCACGTGTCGTGTCCTCGGAAGCAGAGGTCAGAACCACCAGAGACCACAGAGTGAATGCAAGGAGACTCATAACGAGACAGGTTTTAGAGCTGGTTCTGTTAGGAAGGTTTCGAGCGCCAACTCGTTCTGAAGGTAGGATGCTGGTTTCTGCTCTTATAAGGCCATTGTATGTGTCCGCTTGGGACATTTTTCGCATTCTATAGTTCCTCAGAAGCCGTCGAATCAGTTCAGCGTTAAATTGTTGCTCACGCAACCAGAGATGAAAATGGGTGTCTCCTCAAAGCGATATCCTCGCTTAGTCAACCGCCTACGTTTTCGGGGTGTTGGCGATATTGTGTGTGTGTGTGTGTGTGTGTGTTCCTCTCTCTCTCTTTTCTTTCCCCGCTTTAGAATCAAAATTCAATAAATCACTAAAAGTTTGCAGCATATGGGGGATGCATTTCTGGTTTCGTATATAGCTCGAAAAATGATTCAATCGATAAAACAAGTAACTGCGTGAGACAAATGTTTCACTGGTAGAAAATTTTTAAAAATCCTATAAGGTATACATATAAATTATAATTTTTAAAATTTTATTTTGATTTTATAAATCCAGTTTTCTTACAATTGGTCATTGGTTTGTGCTTAAAATCATTTCAGTGTAAAAAATTCAGATTAAGCTAATCACTAACTATCTAATTTAGATAGAATTAATGAACAGTGATATCTCAAATTCTGATTTGTTCAGACGACAATTCCTGTTGGAAATTATTCCTAATATTATTCTTCATGTCTTGACCCTCATTCACATTGCTAGATGGAATAGGCTTTTTAACAATTTTTTTCACCGAGAAGGAAATTGAGATTTTTTCAGGAATATTAAGATTTAAAAATCAACTAAAAATTCATATAACTAATAACTGACTGAGGGTCAAAACATCCACTGTATTACATAGATTATAATGATACAAAAATAATATATAATAGATAATTTAATATTGTTGAGTTATATCAAAGTTTGAACATCATATTGCAAAAACAGAAATTGAGTTTAAAGCTTTGGAAATATGTTTGCACATGATGAATATTCCTAATGAAAAGCCCTTGCAACTAGAAAAAATATTTTGAATATTTACAAGAACTTGATATCGTTGGAAAGCGAAGGAGCAAAAAAAAATATCTATATTCTGGTCAATTTTCGTGATTTTTAGTGTATACATACACTTAAATAAAATGAAAAATCTCGAAATGCTCGATATAGTTAAATCATTAACCTTTCTTGAATTTTTACTACCACGACTACCGATTTCCCTGAAAGATAATCCACAATCTCGGTAGGCCACTATCCTTCCTCTGTCGAACTCGGATACTTGATCAAAAGATGATCGCTGTTTTCTACGAGGCATAATTGATCGTTTTTTTTGAAAAAACCACAAGAAAAACACAATTGCCGTACTTGAAATCGTCGAAATCTCCAAGCCTTAAATAGCGCTTTGAAGTGGCGCCACAGGCGCGCGTGATGTGCGTCTGCGCTGAAATTCTAATCATTTGCATATCTCACCTCCGCTAATGCATGTTGTAAATTTCATATTATTTGCATGCTTCCTTCAGGGTGTTGCATTTACGGTGGCCAGCAGTGTATATCAACGTATCTTCGCCTTCTCTGCTGACTTCAGGTACGTTTCCTGAAGTGTGACAAAGGCGGGATGATACTCTGCAATGAGGGTTTTGACTTCATCCAGCTTTTTACGGAAGCCGCGACAGTTCCAGGATAGAAATGGACCTATTATTTAGTGGAAGGGACAGATTTACTCTGCCTTGAAGGATCATCTTGAGTTCGCATTTCATAATCGCCCTCCAAAAGAAAGTGATTTATCGAATTTTCTTATGAATTTTTGGTCTATTTTTTGTGTTATGGCCAATTTTAGGACGTTTTGCGGAGGGAAAGGTTTTAATGGATGGTTTTGGAATTTCGGATTTGGTGTCGGTGGCTTTGGAGGATGGATGAGATGTGGAGGTAGCTGTATTTTTGGTAGGTTTGTTAGTTTTCTGAGGTTTCTTTGGGTTTTGAAGATTTTATAGGTGGGAAAGTACTTTAAAAAATTATTCCGGGTCTGTCTGTGTAGCTATGGTATGAGACCTTTTTATGTTAATTACTGATTTTATTACGGAAGCATATGAAGTCCCAACTTTTGGTATTCGGATAGGTTCTATAAGGTTTTGATCGTTTGTACCTCTTTTTCAAATACCCAATTTTTACAAAGTTTTGAGTAAGCCGAATGATCACCTCCACAGTTGGTACAATGAGGAGGTACAGTGCATGTTTCGGCTTCGTGGCCCACATTGAGCACACTTAATAGGGCTTCAGCAGGAGGTTTTTGAATGGCCAAACCCCTGGCAATTGAAACCGCTGGGCGTTTCGCAATGAAAGGCCGGATTGGGCAACTTAGGTAGCCAGCTTTGATACGAGACGGCAGTGATGGCTGGTCAAGATGAGATGAGATGTTTCGTAGGAACGAGAAAATCTCACCCCGAAGGATATTGATTCGACGCACACCACAAACGTGCTCGTCTCGTAAGTTTTCAGGAATTTCATCTTCTGGTGTGGTGCTCCAGGGATGACTCCCCTAGAAAAATTTAGAGGGGATACGGATATAGTAAAAGAGGTAAAGGTCGTTGTATTCATTAAAATTTTTGCTGGTGTTTCAGTGGAAACCTCAATAAGTAGGTATACCTAACATTGATTGGATGGTTTTATCTATTATAAATGGTGAAACTTGAGTAAAAGATGGAATCTGATTTGGATTATGAAGTAATTTTACAACAAAAAACGAGCGTTTGGAAAAGACGTAGTACCTTGTTTCTCCCTTCTAGAGGGGGGAGAAATAATAGATTCAGTGAAATAAATAGAATTCGGGCCCTGCAGCGCCATCGAGTTCACAACTAGGGGATGTCGATTTGATGATAATAAACCGAAATTTCAAGCAACGTTAATGAACTCGCCTTTATCTCTTGGTTAAGTTGAAGCTTTATTGAAAACGTGTGCCTCAAAGTTCTGAAAATGATGCGTTTTACAAATCGACCGTGTGAAAGAATGTATTTCAACGATCAGGTGTTTCCAAGGGAAAGCTTAAGTTTGACGATGCAATCACTTCCTGACAATGTGTTTCACCTTGGTGACTATTTATTCGTGCTAATCAATAACTTCAACGGTTCCACACGTGTCCACATACGTAAATTTGCTTTGCATGAAAACAATGTCTTGAAACCAACGAAGGACTGTGTTTCCCTGCATCCAAAAACATGGTACATTCTAATGCAAAAGTTGAGCACATTTTTCACTTTTGCAACTGCCTCCAACGTTAAAGTTATAGAAAAAGAAGTCTGCCTTTCTAAAATGTTTGATGTGGGGGAAATGCACTTAGTTTTACAACGTGTATTTCAGAAAAGAAATTATACTTTTCAGTTCTCGCCCAACTGTGTGTTTATGAATTCTGATCAGTATTTTAAACTGTGTGAAATCTACGGCAATGTGTTAGATGTATTGAAGATATCGCTTTTGACGTATTTGTTGCCATATTATGTGAAACTGGAAATCAAAAAATGTTTTCCTGGTGAAAGTTACAAACCTTACTGCAGTGATACCATTAAATCTGATTGTTGGAGAGAAGTCATAGCTTCTCTCTGCAAGTGCCTAAAGGATATTGTGTCAAAAAATATAAATATTCTTTTTGACTGTTTAGGCTGTAAGAATGAAATTGTCAATCAATCTGTACATAAATGTATGACGATGAGCGTTGACGAACGCTTTTGCGAATTTTTCGCCCTTGCTTTATGTGCTGTTAACTGGAAAGAGTTTGCTATTAATTTTGTAAGACAGAGCAATAAACTGTTAAACTTTTATTACATAATAATGGAGGAAAATGTTTTTGAGAATTTGAATACCACAGATATTTTCAATACTGTTAGAGAGATGTATGTAAAAGATCTGTAAGATATGTTGTTACAAATATGTATAAACTGTTGATTCTTTTTTCAATAAATGATTTTTTTTCTTCAATTCAGTGTTTTCAAAAAATATTCTACACAACAAATATACTAATTTTGTATGACAATGTTTATTCAACAACAAAAAAGGCAAAGGTAAAAAATTATAAGAAAATATTTTTTAAAAATGTTTTTTTTTTTTAATTTGGCGTTTACTATTCTAGATGATTACTTTTCCTTTCTTTTTGTTTTAAGATTTAAAAGTACGAAAGGTTTAATTTAGAAAATAAACAATACACCAAGATGATTGATAAGTACTAAAAATAATAGCAAGATGAATATTTATTTCAAGCGTTCTTTTTCTTGCATTAAAGTACATTTACACATTTTTCCTAAAGCATTTAGTAACTCCTTTTTTAAGGCATTTTAAATTCCTCTTTAGTAAATAGGTTTAACATGTAATGAACAAACAACAAATAATAATAAAAATAGTCAATATATTTATAAGGGGTAAAAAGGTCTTTCCTACAAGATTTGTTCCACAAGTCCTTGATAAAAGTCTTATGATTTTTAGAAAAGTCTTAAACTTCCTTATTAGTCTTTTTTGCTGTAGTACAAGTGTTAATTTCATGACATTCAACTCAAAACCACCCTTTTACAATTCTTCCACACTGTGTTCAATAAATCACTTGAAATTGCATCTACTACATGTACTAATAAATAGACTGTTTAGTAACAAATGTGCGTTTTAAAATTTTACGTAAAATATTGGTTCGGCACATAGGACACGTTGAGAGACTCTTCGTACATCTCATGCATGTAACCAGATGACCGCAAGGCTGTAAAGTAGCATCCATTTCCGATTCTATGCAAATTTTACAAAGTCGTTCGTCCTTGTCATTGTATGAGCAGTAAAGTTTTACATCAGGTTTTATAAAAACATTGGCATTATTGTTTGTTTCATCCAACACCTGTACAATTTCATCTATGGGTGTTCCTTTTAATCTAGGGTCAACAATCGGTCCTTGTTGGGCTACCAAACATTTTGGATAAAACTTTGTGTTCGTGTCTGACTATCCTCCTTTTGCCAATTTTCAAGCCCGCCTCCACACCAATAGCACCTAACCCCGTCCGAGACACCCGTATAATACAATCCATTTTCGGCCAAGTCCCTAATGTCAACATCTGTGCGTGGCCAATCTCTAAACGTAGATAGGCGTTTATTGAGCATAGACATGTTTGGAACTTTAGGCTTCAAATTTGCATACTGATTACTCATTTTCCTTAAAATTATATTATGCTCTGTTACTCTTAAGTGTAAAATTATAGTACAGATTGTGTTGAAAAGTTTCTCTTCGTCATTTTTTTAAAAAAAATCTGATATTTGTCTAAGATACTAGTGGTAGAGTAAAAAGAAAAATCACATGCACATTTAAGTATATCCTTTCGTTAAAATCTTCTTGCATTACAACACACAATTTTACTTGGCGCATTATCACAAGCACATGTTTTCTGAGTACATTCTTCACTTATGCGCTCATAGTTACTCACAAAAGATAAGACTAAGATAAATTTTAACTTTACTGATTAGTAAGTGTATGGTGTTATTCACTGATTAGCAAGTGTATATAGTGCAGTTCTTCGTGCCTCTAGTTTACAATTCTTTTTCCAAGAACAGCTAGCATATTTCAATAGCAATGTTTAATATTTGTGCAATTGTGGATTTTGACGGATTTCAGACAAGAGGGTTTCTTAGTACGTGAATACGGATACATCGCCATAAAATCGCAAGTAGCTTCAAGTATTCGTTTTAACTTATCGCCTTATAAGCATAAACTGAGTGCAAAAGATAAAAAAACTGTTCGATATGTTGAAAATTACATATGTGGTCTCCCTTTCTGTCCCATGGCATGGGAAAGTGTGTCTCCTTTAGAAAGTTTAGACTCTAAGCTTTTAGAATTGTACGAGCAGACCAAGAGTGCCACTCAGTACCTAGTTGCTTACAAAGGTGGCTGTGTGGAAAAGAAACACCTAGATGCATTGAATATTCCGAATATCAACTTGGAACAATATGGGTGTCCCAAATTCGATGTACTATGTGCACTAAGTAGCAACAAAAAGATCCAAAAACTATCATGTGGTCATCACAAAAATAATTTGCATTGCCCCAAAGCTGAGGTGATGGCATTTAATAATTGGCTCGTCGTAAACATGTGTCTCTTAAAAAAATGCAAGTATGTAAAAATAAGTTCTTTTTTACTACAATGTATTAGTTTTGTAAAATATATGAATCAATGTTTTTTTCTATTAAAAAGTGTTCTAATTTACTTTGTTTCCATGTGACTTCCTTCAATCTGTTTAAGAAGTGTCTCTGTTTTTCTTGCAATGTTGTTTTGAGAATACATAGAATTCAGATTTAATCCAATATGTCAGCAATATTTGTTCATTTTAAAATTCACACTAATATTTAAAATTTCAGTTATTATTTAATTTTACTCATGTGTAAAACTATCAGCGGTGTGCGTAAATATTTAGATTATGCATTAAATATCAAGAAAAGGCAAAAGTTAATTTGCTTAGCAGTACAAATGTGCACACATTATTTTTAAAAACAGAAAACTCACATGCTATTCACTTTAACGTAGTAATGAATTAGATGTAAATTAAGAGAACAATATGAAGTATCTTGTAAAATACTTTAAAAGTTCGTACAGTATTGGAATTTTGCTCTGCAATTTAAACTGCACAATATGCATAAGGTTTTCAAATAAAAGGAAGTTGATATTTAGTAAAATGCGTGGTTTGCAAAAGCATAAAAGAAAAAGGGCATTTAATTTAGAATTTCAAGGACAAATGGTTTTAATAAACTATTTTTCACGACTTCAAATGTGCAAGGAAACATGGTATGGGTCTTGCAAAGTTTCAAATTAATGTATAAAATATTTTTACTCTTACATGTTTTTTTAGTATTGTTTTTTTTACTATGCATAAAACACACTTTAAGAATCAAACTTTTAAAAAATGTCTTAATTGTAAAATTAAAAATAAAAAGCAAATTGCATTTAAATGTTTGTAATAATATTTAAAGTATATATATTTTCAATTGTTAAACGTTTTTTAAAAATCTTCAATGTAATAATTATATGTGTAATAGTATCTAATAGTATCTAATATATAATTAAGAGTAAAAACATCTAATTTTTAAAAATATAAATCCTTATATTTCATCCAAAAACAGTTTGTAAATCTGTATAATAAAAATTAAATCACTAAAATTTAGGAAGATTTATTTAAAAAATATGCAAGGAAAGATTAATTAAAAAAATAACGGTTTAGATTTTATAGCATAAATGATTTCAATACAATTACAACTTATTCAAAATGTGTACGTTCATAGTACAGGTCTTGTAAAGTTTTCAAAAGTTTACTCTTACTTAAGTGTGTACAATACTTAAAACAAAATTTCTGCATTAAAAATATGTGCTATAACATTTAATGTATAATTAATTTTTTAAGTAAAAACATCTAACTTAAAAACATAAATCTTTATAGCAAAGAAAAATTTCATTTCAGATCTTGCATTTTAAAAACAATTTATAAAATTACGTAATAAAAATGTCCTAAATACAGTATATGTGGTAAGACACGCTAAAAAAATTTACACTGCTGGCCACCCAAATTGCAACAACAAGAAAGACAAGAGATACCACAACAAAATTTATTTTGTAGATAACATGTTGACCAAGTATCAAATGATTAAATTTATAGACTTCTGTGAAGTGTGGTTCCTGCCAAAATCAGTAGCCAGAGTAGCCGCCATTGTTGGAGATCACCGCTGCCACACGCCTCGGCATTGATTCAAAGAGACTTTGGATGTGTTCTTGGGGTACAGAAGACCAAGCAGCTTCCACACGTTGCCAAAGTTGATCTGGTGTGGCAGCTGGGGATGTATTCTGGGTCAATCGTTGAGCAACCATGGACCACATGTTTTCTATCGGCGAAAGATCCGGAGAACGAGCTGGCCAGGGAAGCAATTCAATCTGGCGATTGACGAAGAACCCTTGGACAATGCGTGCCACATGTGGTCGCGCATTATCCTGTTGAAATATGGCTGTGGGCAAGCCCTGAAGGTAAGGAAGGACAACTGGCTCCAACACCTCGGAGATGTAGCGCTGGCTGTTTAAAGTACCGGCAATGCGTACTAGAGGAGTGCGAGAGTGATATCCAATACCGCCCCATACCATAATACCCGGTGCAGGACCAGTGTGGCGGTGCATAACGCAGCTGTTCAGCATCCTTTCTCCACGGTGTCTCCAGACTCGAATCCGACCATCGTGGTGTTGCAGACAGAAGCGTGACTCGTCAGTAAAGACAATTTCATTCCATTCTGCCGTCCATATCCTTCTTTCATCGCACCATTGGCGGCGGAAACGTCTGTGGTTCTGCGTCAAGGGTAGACGAAGCAATGGACGTCTTGCGGACAGACCACTCTGCTGTAAACGGCGACGAATGGTACGCGCAGACACTGGATGATGCGGTACAGACTGAATGTGCTGTGCTATGGTTCGTGATGTGGCTGAGCGATCCGTCACTGCCATACGCACAATATGCCTGTCATCACGTGAAGTGGTGCACTGAGGTGGATGCGATCGAACACGTCGGTCCGTCGTACCCTCCTGCATCCAACGATCACATATCCGCATTACAGTTGTTTGGTTTCGTCCAACACGACTACCGATTTCCCTGAAAGATAATCCACAATCTCGGTAGGCCACTATCCTTCCTCTGTCGAACTCGGATACTTGATCAAAAGATGATCGCTGTTTTCTACGAGGCATAATTGATCGTTTTTTTGAAAAAACCACAAGAAAAACACAATTGCCGTACTTGAAATCGTCGAAATCTCCAAGCCTTAAATAGCGCTTTGAAGTGGCGCCACAGGCGTGCGTGATGTGCGTCTGCGCTGAAATTCTAATTTTTCTGCTGAAATTCTGCGCTGAAATTCTAATTTGCATATCTCACCTCCGCTAATGCATGTTGTAAATTTCATATTATTTGCATGCTTCCTTCAGGGTGTTGCATTTACGGTGGCCAGCAGTGTATTTAAAACCAACAAGATATAAGCATTTATAAAAATACTATTCAGAAAGGCAAAGATAAATTGCAACATTGTCCAAATATCGTCTAGTGTACGACACAGAGTTCTAGTTCGGGGGGCACATAAGTGGTTTATCGCTGCTTTATACAAGAATTTTACGAAACGTTAAGTTTATTCTAGGCCATAATGCATTACCACGGGGCAAGCTGTGAAACCAAAATTGGTTTGTTGGATATTTCATCACAAGCAAGCTTCCATTTTCCAGAACAATTTTTAGAGAATTGTAGTTCTTTCTAGAAAACACAAATTGCCTTTTCTGTCCAAATGAAACAGACGCTATGGGTGCATTAAGATCCAAGTCCTTCTCATTGTCTTTATGGGCACCTATACAGTCCTTACAATCTTTATAACGGTTCACCAACACAAAATTAAATCTTGTGCCAATTATTCGTTCCACTTCTGCCTTTATTTCCAATAGTAAAGGAGACCAAGGCTTGGCTGCAATACAAGATCCGCTAAAGGCATAGCTTATTCCTACGTCTCCGTATGCTACAAGTTGCCGAGGCACAGTACATTTTTTACCATAAATTTCAATAGTAGTTTCCTCTTTCTTTAAGTACGTTAATTCGTTTTCCAATCGACAAAAATATGCCCAGTCTTCACGATCTGTAAACAGTTTACCATACTCATAACATAAAGAATCTTTACAATATTTCTGCAAACACAGTTCTTTGTCTGCACGCATTTTCTTTGCAGGTCTAATGTCCTTAGAATCCATGATTTATTTAAAAACAGTAAAAAAAGGGCAGAAAAACCCCAAAACAAGATGCAAAGTAATTCAAAGACCCAAGATGCTCCAACTATGCTTTAAAAAGCCTCTTATTATCAAATAGTTTCTATCGTTATCTGTGACTCGGTGTTTAACTCCGTTCCTTCTGTTATCTTAATTAACTTACACGTGCAAAAACAATCCATAGTCATATTCTCACAAGTTCCAGAGGCTTCTAATAATATCAATCTTATACGTTTCCTTGCCATCGCTTATAATATGTATACTATAAATCTTTGGTTAGCTACTTCTTAT
Organism: Meta bourneti; assembly: GCA_933210815.1. Taxonomy (NCBI): domain Eukaryota; kingdom Metazoa; phylum Arthropoda; class Arachnida; order Araneae; family Tetragnathidae; genus Meta; species Meta bourneti. The sequence goes on from OW119926.1 coordinate 3,169,094, forward strand.
TAACCTAAAAATGTAATGTTTCATACACCGTTATGCCTGTGTGTCCTATTCATATCTCAAAGTCCTCCCCTCAAATTGTAATAATAATTTTCCCTACAAAACATTCACCCTTAAACATTCACATTTTCTTCAAGCTCATGTTGTATATAAATTCATTAAAATATAAAAAAAGGTTTCCGAATTATAAATTCTATCTTACATGTAGTGTTCATACGCTTAAAATCTTCGCATATATTGGTTGGCCTCAATTACTTATGTTCCGAGTTCCAACGTTAGAGTATTAAGATAATCCCTTCGTCACTATTTCATAGCTAAAACCCCTATAGAAAGTTCCAGTTCGGGCATGTCATATGTGATTCATTGGCATGATGTAGTTTCATTTGGTTTTCTCACACTCAGAAAAACAACACCATTCTCCTAAATAGCAATGCGTTTAAAAGCTTTCTCATTTACTTAAGATTGTATCCTATCGGTGACTACGTGCTTAACTCCTTCTGTTATCTTAATTAACCTACACGTGTAAAACAATCCTTAGTCATATTCTCACACGTTCCAGAGAGTTCTAGATTCTGATACTTTCCCTGTCATTACATATAATTCGCAGACTTTGGATATAAACTTGTCAATTCAACGTTATGTTCATATTCATTCTTCACAGGGGCAATAAAGTATTCACAATAAAGAAAACATACTTTCACTCCCTTAAGATGTAACTTCACGAGCTAGTATTCTATATGTATTCTCAAAAGTAGGTGATCGTGGTCGAACGGTTAAAGTGCTTGTGTAAAACGGGCGGCCGCGATTACCTTTTGCTGAGTTCGAATCTCTCATAATATTGTTTTTCTTTAAAAAAAAATTCTCCAGTCTAAAGTATCAAGCTACAAGTCTAGAGCTAGAAAATAAATCTTTTAAAACTAATTGTTACTTCTTCCACCACCAGATGGCTGTACCACAATTGTTCAAACCATTTTCTAAAAATAGCCCATTCCTAGTACTAAGAAAAAATACAAGTCCAAAAGAGAGAGAAACACTACATTAATTTACCACTGACATCAAAGTCCCAATGGAGTAGTGGTAGCGCACTTGATTTCGGATCCTATGGTCCCCAGTTCGAATCCAAGAAATTCCTTTTTAATTAAAAATAATAGGGTTTCGAATTTCTCCACCAGATGGCACTACGAGTGATTCATTACCATGGCAACTCCAAGAGAAGACCAAAACAATCCAACATGATGAAAAACACAAGTCCAAAACATAAACAAGTAGGAGGTGTACAACTCAACAGTAGGTGGTAAACAGCTCAACTCCTGATGACTTCACTTCCGGCTCTCTTCATTTCGTGTAGCAGGTGATAAACAACTCAACAGGTAGGCAGAAACAACTTAACTCCACTTCCTGTTACGACGTCACTTCCGGTAAAACAACTCAACTCAACTTCCTGTCATGACATCACTTCCGGATCCCTGGCTCCCCAGCTCCCAGGCTCCCCCTCTGGCGTTGTATCCCCATTTTCTTCCTACTGATGTTCTTATCCTAAGTAGTCTCAAAACTTCCACGTAATTTATACTGATTTAGAATTGTTTCCAAACAATTTGAATGAAAGTTGTTAGTCTATTTACTCATGGTGGATCACTATCTCCATAATCGTCAGTTCTGCCTCAAAGCTCTAATCTGAGTCAATGAAGAAAAATGAGCTCAAATCACGAGTAGAGATGGGCAAAACGTTTTCTCCGACCTGAACAACTCTTTAACAGACGCGTCATTTATATCGTAATTATTTGTATATCTCAAGTGGAGTCAATAGCTTTTTGTCAGGTTGGGTGGCATTTGCATATCCCTGAAAGACCAGTGTAAGTTTCACCCAATAAATCCGACCATGAGTTTGTCATTTGAGAATTTGCAGTCCGTGCTAAACTATTAAAAGGCAATGTATTATACATTTTAGGGGAAAGGTTTTTACGAAAGTTATAAAAATTTCTTTCATACCTAAAAAACACAAATTTTCTTTATCCTCCTGAGCCTTTGGCTCGTCATCTAGATCCTTGAGGTCTACAACTTGGCCAGTTGGCGCGACGTATTGCGTCTCTTTCTCTTGGCCAGTTGGCTCTTCATATTGGCTTGTGATCTGTTTTGCTTGGGTAGTTTGCTCTATATCGTGGCCTGTCAGATCTTTCTCTTTGCCCATTGGCTCTTCAATGTTTCCTTTTGCTTTTCGGTTAGGCCCGTTTGCGAGTCCACTATTCCCGTTTGCAAGTCCACTATTCCCGTTTGCGAGTCCACTATTCCCGTTTGCGAGTCCACTATTCCCGTTTGCGAGTCCACTATTCTCGTTTGCGAGTCCACTATTCCCGTTTGCGAGTCCACTATTCTCGTTTGCGAGTCCACTATTCCCGTTTGCGAGTCCACTATTCCCGTTTGCGAGTCCACTATTCCCGTTTGCGAGTCCACTATTCCCGTTTGCGAGTCCATTAGGCCCGTTGGCGTTCACTACACTCCTGCGCCTTCCCATTGGCACCCTGAATTAAAGAGTTTAATGCTTTTAGTTTGGATATATACATAACGCTCACCGTGGTCGTCTTTTATTTTAAGAACGATTTATCTTTATATATAAAATAGAGAGATGGTACATAAACAACCTATGCTAAAATATATTCGTAATCATATCTTATTACAGATTATGAAAAAAACTTGTATCAAACAACTCCGAGCATTAAATGCGGATTGATATACAAGTTGTTTGAAATAGGCTTAATTTATTTAATATATCATCTTAACACGTCTAATACAGTGTAACTTGGATAAAACGAACGTCTCTAATTCGAAATCGTCGTTAATTCGAAGATTTCTCTTAGTCCCTTGAACTTCTTATTAAATCAATGTTAAAAAATCGTGGATAATTCGAAGTTCAACTTCCTTAATTCGAAGTTTTTTATAAAAAATTTCGAACCATAACGACTTTTCGGCCTTTCATTGTTAAGAAATCATCGCCGGAATACTCCCACCTGTTCAACACGTAACAGCTGAGACCCCCTCCCGCCACCTGTTACGTAAACTACAGTACATGTAATATGTACTGTAGCTTACGTAATGTAAATCTTATTTTGTTTACATACATATAATGTTTAAGTCTTTCATACCATGATCTTTCGGAATAAATATTTACTTATTGACAGAATAATCTTTTCAAGCATTCAGTGGACCTGAAATTAAAGTTAAAAGATGTAACTTTTTTAATTCGAAGTATTGGATAATTCGAATTTTTTAAAGTTTTTTCGAAAATTATAAATTTCCTTCATACTTACCAAACATAAATTAACTTTTTCATCCTCCTTCGCCAGTTGCACGTCATCTAGGCTCTTTAGGTCTTCTGTTTGGTCAGTTGACTCGACGTTTTGGGTTGTCAGCTCTTTTTCTGGGTGACTTGGCTCTTCATTTTGGCCTGTGATCACTGGCACTTGGTGAATTTGCTCCATATTTTTGCCTCTCGGATCTTTCTCTTTTCCCAATGGATCTTGAAGGTGGCTTTGAGGTATTTCATTTACCCCGTGCGTTCCTTCTCTACGCCCGTTGGTGAGTCCGCTCGGCTCGTTTGCGTTCCGTGCCTTCCTGGGCCTTTTCACTGGCACCTTGAAATAGAGGGAGGGTACTCATAAACAAGCGATACTAAAAGATATTCATAATCACAATATCTAGTTACATTTGATAAAAAAAACCTAGATCAAACAATTCCGAGTATTAAATGCGGCTTAAGATGCAGATAGTTTTTGAACTAGGCTTAATTTACTTAATATACCATACTTCTGCATATAGTCTATAATATGCATTATTTTTTAAAACCAAGCCTATAACAAATATTTATTAATAATTACATAGTTTTTAAAAAATTTTGATTCAAGTACATAAGCAAAATTTTAGTTTCTACATATACATGGCAATCAGATACTCACAAACAGCTTATCGTGAAGTCGAAACTAGAAAGTGAGTACAAATGCGAAACCCTTTTGAAAACGTTTGACACATGAAGCTTTTATTAATAGCTATTTAGAAGAGGGTGGTAGTCAGTATTGACGTTGAGAGAGATTTCAGTTAGAATAATAAGAAACGAAAAACAGATGAAACGCTGATTGCTAGTGTCTTAAAATGCAGCACGACTAAAAACAGCTATTTAATGTGATAAATACTTTAAAATGTCGATTTTTTTTATTTAGTTTTTCCATTTAAACGGGTGTATATAAAGAAATTTCATACATAATTTCCATTACCCCTAAATTCAATGCTAAAGAATAAGGAATACTTAAAGATTTAAAAATCACGTTTTCCAATATTCTAAATTTAAAGTTTGAATTTTAATTTCGAAATTCTTTCATTAAACTGAATATGAATGTTAAATTTTAAGTGGGGACTGGGGCATTAAAAATCTCGAGGCCTCAAATGTTCTCACTTTGGCGTGGTGTGTAAGTTTAGAAAGTGAGGTGCTAGCTCTTGTTTTGGCACCGTCATTTTAGACAACGTCATTTGACCGTGGTCTAAAATGAACGTGGAATGTCCCCGGAAATCTGACCGTGGTTAAAAATGAAAGATTATCGGATCTTTCCTTTCGTGACTGATACCGGCCCATCGCCAATCGCCTGTTGCTTCTCCAGTGCGGCGCAAATTCAACTACCGAACTGATTGCAGGGGAAACTTAAAATTGTTTTTTTTTTATAAAGTAACCTTTCAATGTTTTAAAAAATACACTCATGTCCAAATTTATCATTACATACCCAAAAATAATTATATTCCATGAAATATCCAATCGATGTAATCCATTTTTGCAGGGAATGTGTGAAAGACAAGCCTAATTAGATTTATCCAATCAAAAGTGATCAAACGGTTTCTGATATGCAAATCAAGGCGCTACGTCATCCGACGGTGAATCAAGCGCTTTGCGCAAAGTCAATATCTGAGTGAATTTCTGCAATACAGCGTTTGATTTCAGTGTGTAAGGACTCAAAACGGTTTGCAAAAATCTTCAACGCTTTTGTTTTTTGAAAAATTGGATGGGATGAAAAACTCCCGTCTGCTGAAACACTGAGCTGGGAAAGGTTTTAAAATGCCTTACTAGAACTGCAGAAAAGTAAAATCAACCGCTACGTCTTTACAGAATCTGCTAGACATATGGAACTCTATGGGTTCTGTGACAGCTCAAAGGACGCTTATGGTGCTTGTGTGTATCTTCGTTGCTTGACTCCATCAAACGAGGTGAAAGTTACTCTTTTGTGCAGCAAATCGAGAGTTGCACCACTCAAAAAAGGTAACAATTCCCCGGCTAGAGCTTTGTGCTGCCGAACTTCTTTCCAAGCTTGTGCTCGAGATTTTGAATTCCCTCAGCTTAGAAATTGACAGTCTACCTCTTTAGTGATTCCATGATTGTGATATCGTGGATCAATGCTTCACCGCCCCTATTGAAAGTGTTCGTTTCCAGCAGTCTCACGTATTCAGGAGATCACCAAAAATTTCTGTTGGAAGCATGTGAAAACAGCAAACAATCCTGCTGACCTGGTCTCTCGTGGACTGAGCCCTGATCACATTGTCAATAATGCTTTGTGGTGGCAGGGTCCGGCATTTCTTCAAGAAACTACAGTTGAACTTTGTGATGAACAGTACCCCGTATCCGATGGCTCTTATCTTAAAAAGGAAACTAATGTGACTATTGTCAACTGACTAGCTTTTTGGACTCTCTTATTAGTGCAACTAACACTTATTCTAAATTAATATGTGTTATCAGTTTCATTTTCAGAAATAACTCCAGATGGTTCAGATAAAGAAAAGGTGAAGGTCATTTGTCGGCCAAAATTGGTGCAACTCATTTGGAAAAGATGGTAAGTAATCTCATTCAAAGAAATAAATGGTATTTTGAAAAGAATAACCTTAAAACTGGTGATCTTGTTCTGATCAAAGAGGATATTTGTCATTGGTCCATGGACCGTGTTTTGGATGTTTTTCCAGGAAAAGACAATAAAATTCGTGTGGTTAGCTTAAAAACTAAATATGGTGTTGTGAAGCATCCCATCTCTAAATTGTGTGTTTTACCTATAGAAGAAAATTCAAAATGATTTCTGTGTGAAATTTCTCTTTTAGTAAATGTGTGCATTGTTTGATTATGTATCTATGTCAATTGAATGTTCTCAGTATGGTATATAGTGTTATTAAGGTTATTTTTGTTTGTTAAGTAGCGTTTCCTTTATGTCACATTGTGAAGTACTTCAGAATCAATTATGTTCTCTTAGTGTTTATCTTTGATGTAAAAGTGTTTATTTCTAAATTTGTAAAACACCATCATTTTGTCCAGCAATGTAAATCATTTAGAACTCTAAATTTGTTTGAAATAGAAACAATGAACCACAACTATTGGATGTTTATAACATCGCAACGGAGCGGTATGTTGGCTCGCGAGCGCAGCGCCCTCTGTGGAAAGAGAAAATGAAAGACCGAAATGAGTAGACTGGATGCAGTCGGTATGGTCTGCCCGTCAGCACATCACTTCATTAATTTTTGTTAAAGTTTTCAATAAATCTTTTTGTTTCGTTTAATACAATCCGCTTAGTTTATTTCGTGTGGCTCAATTCATGACCAAAACAGTATGGATAGAAACAAAAGATGGAAATCTTGAAAATTAGTTTGTTTTTCAGCCAGTGCGCCCGTTGTTGCCAATTTTCCTCATTTGCACCCGATAAAATATATTTTTAATTACAATATAGTTTTAATTTACGCGATAAACCGTTACCACCGAGATAACAAGGCCTGACCGCTGCCGTCATGGCGTTTCCCTAGTAGTCATACGTGCGATACGAACGACCACCCGTATTGGAATATTCAAAGCCTAATACAGTGAAATCTGTCTACAACGATACATAATATATTCTATATACGTCGAGACCACAGGAAAATATTGTTATACGTTATTGCAAATTATTATAGCAGTTTGTAAATATGGTTTTTCCCTAGTCAAAACTATGATAATCTCAGAATGAAACTTCCACACCCTCGCGTCTTTCTTCCTTATTTACTAACGATAACAGAGAGTGTGCGTAAATAGTAAAAGCAATAACTTATTAAAAAACCAGCCAAAATTATATCGTAAATTCAATTAAAATATAGCGAAAAACTCGCTTATGACTTTTATTAATTAAAATACACACGTCAATCAAGCTTAATACCGCCCAATATCATAGTTTCTCAAATGCGACCATAAATCGAAAAGAAAACCCTTTCTCATAGTCTAAAGAAATCGAATTAATGTTTTCTTCATCATTAAATCTGTAAAAATGGGAAATCAAAGCAATTGAACTGTAAAAGCAACTGAAGCGATTATTATCATAGTTGGCTGAAGAATTTTTCATTGATATTTCATTTATAAAATTCAAACAATTTTCAATAACTTCCAAATTATTAACGTGACAGGGTGTTTTGATTTGATTGTTATCTACAGAAATTTCTTGGCCACATAAATGTTTCCATTTTCAGATTTGAATGTATTACAACAGTCTAATTTGTTGCAGGTCCTAGATTAAAATAAATTTTGAAAAAAAGTAACTTTTGACTCCTCAATTAGTTTAAACCAATTTTGTTTATGGGGTAATGAATCCAGAATTTCTAGTAGCCTATTAAAATTTTGAAAAGAAATAGATTCATGATGAGCAATGAACTCATATTTGCTTTCGTTGATAGCTCTCAATAAATTGGATTCCTCAGTTTCACGAATTTTATCTTCCCAGCTTTTACGAACGGTGGGACAAGTTTTCGAGAGATATTTACGGCAATATGGAAATATACTTGGTATAGCACCAACTTTTAAACGGAGACGTTTCATGGAAAAGGTAGAACACTCACCAGTTTTTTTGTTGAATTTCGATACATTCCGGACGATATCATCGTTTTGAAAATGAAGTTCGCAGACTTTGCTGCGTTTTGATGGTGTAAAGTCGGCTCGTGGAATCGCCCTGAGCCATCTTTTTCTAATACTTTTTATCCTCTGGAAAGGAGAAAACTGCCACTTTTGGTGCATCACCATATCTATAATTTCCAGAGCAAGTAGGTACACAGCATCGAAAGGGCATTTTGGATAGCCTCGTGGTTAAGCCTAAAGAAATCGGTCTGGACACACGTTAAACGTGTTATTTGATGAAAGCCTTTAACACCTTGACACTGTAATGTTCCACAAATGTTATATAACAATATTTAACTGGCAGCTGCACTTGCTTTCCGGTAAAATAGTATAAAAAACCCTAATTTCTTACGCTACATTAAAGGTAATCCACAAGTAGCCGGCCATGCGGCGATGTTTGTTATGACTACTAGTAAGCGAGTCACGTGATCGAAACGTCACAGCGGTCTGGCCTTGTTATCTCGGTGGTAACGGATAAACACGAAATTTCTAAGCGATCGACGTTTCCTCCAAGTCATGAAACATTGAAGCAGGACACTGTTTTTGTACGTATTCAATTCAAATTGAAAGTTGTAAAGGATTACTTTATCCTAGCCTGCCTTTCCACTACGTAGCGCTAGCAACGTGCGTTCAAGTTAAAGGTGTCAATTTGTTTCCGACTTATTCTTCGTCTATGCTGGAAATCTGAATTGTAAATGAACTGTTGTAAATGTCTTTCCATGCTCTTAATACTTTCATCTCAACGAATGTAGAAGTGTGGTATCCAGATAAATTGTTATAATTTAAAACAGCACTAATATTAAGATCTGTTGCTCTGAAGATCATCTCATTATTCTTAATTACTTGCCAATAGATGGCGCTTAAGTTCATTTAGTTTTAATTTTCGATTGAACTAAGTAACTTTTACTTTTCGATTCTAGCAATTTTCAACCTTTCATGAAATGCACAAACTAATCACTAAAACATTACAACATACAAAAAAACTTAGTCAACACTTAGCCACCAGCTTAAAAATGAAATACAAAATTATCGATATTATTTTACCATATCTAAAGAGATGAAAAAAATTTGTAGAAAGCTTTCAAAAAGTCCTCAGCTTTCGATTTGAGGACATGGCAAATGCTTCGGCAAAATCAAGCTATTCGTATTTATCAGGGGCTAAAATTCCCTTACGAGTCTAACGCGTTAATTTTACGGTAAAGCCGGCCAGGGATGAAAACTGTCCGGCGAAATGGACAAATAAATAAGGCAAGTTGACTTTAACCTTTTTAGGGTTCACGCGTATAATGACGACCCGGATGTAATGTAATCAAATAGAAGATTTCACACGTATTCCGGTCCGGCTAATTTGTCTGGCTTCTGACAAATACAGCCGGTGAACTCAGAAAATAGGATGGCGTAAAGTTCTTATTGGAGATCGGCACATCTGTCACTTGTTTGTTTACTTTTAGCTTTTACATCCTTGTATAAGTAAAACTACTCATTTACATTATTGTTATTCTGACCATTTCCCTTTGGCGGAATACGTGTTCTCATTATAGTATCCTTGTGCCTATTATTCTCTACCCCCAGAGAATCAAATGTATTTGAACTCATGCGAAATTAGTTGAATTTGGAGTGATTCTTTCAAAGTTTTTCGAAGAGCGTGTAAAAGCAGCTTTTCAATTATCAGTCAAAAGGGGGTGCCCCCACCTGTGTTTTTCTTTTTGCCTCTTCGTTATTTCATTCTACGATACAATATCCCAAGGAGATAACGTCTGTTGACAGCAACATACGTTCTTTTCATCATGGAAAAATACAAACTAGTGATCGGCATCTGTGACCCTCCAAAATTGACGTCTTCTCAAATTGTTATTTGATGTGGATTCGTTAAGAATCAGCATTCGATTTGCAGCCACAACATTTATTATCACAAAACAAGGACAGACATTAAGGCATTTTACAGTTAACTTGTTACATCATCATTGCCTGATCTCTCAGCACAACAGCGCCGGCCAATTATCTACTCTTCAAAACTTCAGAGGGGCGCACAGCGCCCTCTTTTGCTCAAATTCTCATTGGCCGTAACAGCATCTATCTAGCGTTATTTGATGCATAGCAACTACATTTGGGAACAGTACTATGAAGGACGTGCTAAAAGCCTATTCGAGTGCGTCTTTCCGGAATAAAACAGTAAATACGTTCCATATTTAAAAACACTAGCGCCCTCTATTTGGAGTTTCAAAAGAACCATCATACTCAGCATGAATAGGATTCTTAGAGCTACCTAAAAATCCTTTGTATTGCGTTTCATGTTATCGAAACTCTTATATGAATGGGTTTCGAAGTCATTGTTTAGTGATTGGATTGAGGATTTGGTAAAGCGTAGTTCTATTTAACTCAATCTTATATCTGCAAATAACATACTACTGAGAATTACTTGGCGATCTACGTAGCTGGACAAGGTTTGAGCTCGTTGAGCCTGAAAAAGTATAGTATCTCTTTGAACTCTCATACTCACTCTCATAAAGTATGAATACGCATGCACTTTAAAGACTTATAATATGTTGAAAGAAAAAATTCTATAATATGAAGTGGTAGAACTAAACTTTGCAATTTTCTGCTCAGAAAACTTCGCCAACGCAATTCACCTCAAATTTCAATTCAATCAAAATTTATTCCTAACATTGTAGAAAAGAAATTTTCGTTTTCATGAATTCAGAACAGAGCTGGAGTAACCTTGCTGATAAATTTGACAGTTGGTTGTTCAAAACTTTAATTCTCATTTTATGTTGAATCTCAATTTGGACACTTGAAACATCAATGCTGGTATTATCTAAGCTCTTGTTCGCATCAAAACTAAGTACTATCGAATTTATGGACCAGATTTTTAAAGAAATTTATTCATGTTGAATTTACTATATTCCTTAGTCGTTTAATTGACAAAATAAATTTACATTTGCTTCGTTATTCGGACTCATTCAAGTGCAAAATTTCAACCTGTTGTATCTATAAGTTTTGCTGCGTTCCTTCTAAGCAAGAAGCACCATTTGGGTTGGTGATAGAACCCGGATGATTATACTAAATTGTGCACGTATTCGATAGTTGGATTTGTCTCTGTCGTCATTGTTTGCTTGACAAGCAATAATTACATTACCCTTGCATAACAATTAAAACAATGTTTTGAAAGCACTAACAAACCTTCCGAACCGTATGTTCAGATACTTATCAGCTGTGTAATCAAATGAAACTCAAATAAGCGATTAGCTACCGGAGACAATGCAATGAGGTCTACCGAAAAGATTTAGTTACGATAGTAAAACTTTTCTTTATACGCCGTGTCACCAATTGGTGGCACTTGTATTTAGAGATTAGTTAAAGAAGGATTCAACTTCCACTTAATGTCATTTCAGTTATATATATATATATATATATATATATATATATATATATATATATATATATATATATATATATATATATATGTTTTTTCTTTTGTTATCTAGTGGTAGAAGTAATTCTTTTGTTTTGTATGTGATGGCCAAATCGATTCTTTTGAAAGATTCGATTCATTTGATTCGAGTCAGTAAAAAGAGTCGATCACAGGAAACAACTCACTTTGGCCTTCCGGTACATGCAGCGCCTTCTGTTGGTAAACTTTTACACTATGCCGTGTTTCTTAGGTTTGTTGAACGGAGGAAGAATCTCGGCTTCGAATCCATTTTTGGGATGGGAATAGTTTCCCCATCCAGGATTCCCCGCATTCATCGGGTGAGGACTGAGGGTTTGTAAAATTCGTTTCGTTGCATTCTTTCTGAGAAACGACGATTACTGGTCGCATTTCACATTAAGCTTCTTTTTCATTTTTAAAAGTTTTGCTTTATCCTCCAGGGAGTGATTATAGTTCTGCTTTCAAAATGTATGTGTCGGAGGAAAATTTTACTTTTAAAATTTACATTTAAAATCCTGCCTAAGGCTTCTAGACCCTATTCGAGGGGCACATCTCTGTCAATTTGGTTAAGAGCCAGTTATAGTAAAGTTTACAGGCAGATAAGGAGGTTCTTACGTAAAACCATTATTGCCCAAGTGTTAGTTAAAATTTCAAGATTTAAACATTAATGAATAAAAAACTAAAATAATAACAAAGTTTGGAGATCTAAGAAAATTTAGAAATTTGCACATTAAATTTGTCAGTTTAAAGGAGAATGAGGGTGAAAATATTGCAGGGCGCGTATAGGCGTAGCGAGGGGCTTCTCTAGGATTGACTCCGAGTCAGCCCTACAGCGCAGGAGTTTAGTTGCGCCCTATACGTAGGTGAGTGCAAGCTAAAAATTTAAAAATAGAATAGAAGGTATCCCTCTTCTCTCCCTTAGGGACCAAGACCCAGGGGAGGGCCATAGGCATTTCTGACGCAGGATGTTGGCAGCGCCTTCCGCTTCCTGAAGGTCCAGAGTGCAAACATGGGCAGTCGCAAGGGACCATCTCACAAATGCAGCAGTTATGAATGATGGATGAATGACAGATGATATGTAAGATAAAAATGGATGATTAATTAAAATACAATTTAATTAAAACTTTAAGATAAAAAGAATATCTATGGTATAAAAAATTTAACACTAATCCTATTCATAAAATATATCATTATACAGTTAAAAGATTAAAATGGATTTTTATCATGATATTTATAAAGAGAGTTGCTTTTTATCTCAATCATAATTTCTAGAAGTGATATAGGTTCAAATGTCTTACGAAGTTAAAATATCTAGGTAAAAAAATAATAAAGGGGTGGTAGGGATCCATAAGGTAGGAAGTAGGTCATGGCTGATCAGCCACCTCCGCAGCCTCCCCCAAGCATTTCCTGATCTTGTATAGGGACTGCGGATTAGCTAATATGTTATTTAGACAGCCGATTCATTGGCTTGGTCAGGTGCCTGCCTAAGGCTTGTCAGATTGGTCACATTTCTTGGACCGATTATCTTAGCCAATCAGCCACTGAGATGATTGACAATCGCTGAAAATAATGACCAAAGCCAGTTACATTTGTCCTAACATTTCTGTGGAAGGGATGAATTAGTTGTCATCAACTATCATGGTTTTTCTTACACTATAGTATTTATACGCTATTATAGCAAGTTTTAAAAAAATCCCTTTTCCAGATATTCATAACAATCTTTTAGTTGTATTATGATCCATACATCTCACTCAATTCACGGTCGAATCTGAGCTGCATTAACACCTATTGCGTTTAGAAAACGAATAACCGAACTCACTTCACAACTGGCGGGATCGCTGATTTTCGACGCCATTGTTAAGTTGCGCCAAATATAAACAAATGACGACCGACATTCGACAGACCGGCCGGTTGGTGCCTGATGGACCAATAGAGGGCGCTGGGAGAGCGAAACCCCAATCAGTTCAGCCAACGGCTTTTTATTAACTAATGGCCCTTTTAACTAATACCCCTCGCGTTTTAATATCTAAAGCTATTTTCCCTTTCATTCACATTTTCTTTTCGGTGACTAAACTTACTGTTCGCCTCTGATAGTTGATTTGTCGCTCTACGGACATTTTTTACCAGATCGAGAACATTCGGCTTATAAAGTGGATTCCTAATTAGAACTAACATCCATGCCGTGATCAGAATCCAGAGCCTGTTGAACCTGAGAACGCTTTGAGTTGTATAACAAGATTTCTCTCGAAAAAGCACATGCACATAAATTAATCAATTAGTATTTTTATTTTGCACCTTAAAAAGTCACAGAAATTACTTGGTTTAAGATTTTGAACTTCGTCAATCAATTCATGAAAACAAAGGGCCGTGGTAGCCCGGTTGGAAGAGTAACGGATTGGCAACCGGAGGGTTGCGAGTTCGAATCCAACCAAAGACCGTCGTGTACAAAGGGGGGCTGGTGCATGTTAAATCTGTCGTGGCCTCAAATGTCCTCACTTTGGCGTGGTGTGGAAGTTTGGAGAGTGGGGTGCCAGCTCAGGTGTTGCCTCGTCATCTGACCGTGGTTGGAAATTACGTGGTGTTGTCCTCGAATCTTTCCCTTTGGTATTGATCCCGGACCGTCACCAATAGCCCGTTGTGTTGCTCCAAGTGTTACGTTAATTAAAATACCTGCCGTATGTGTTACGAAAATTATCTTGATTTTAGTCACCTTATATGAAATATCACCAATAAGGCATATCTGTTCAATGCGTCTCGCTATAATTATATGAATATTCAATTGAAAAGGATTTGAGACTTTTCTTTGGTTGATTTAACCCTTCCTGTTGGTTGCATCGCCAAGGTAGGGGCCGTCGTGGTTCAGTGGGTATGCCCTCTGCGCTAGCAACCTTCGAGTTGTAGGCAGCTCGTGTTCGATTCCTGTCAGGGTATATTTCTCTCTCCTGTGTCAGTAAAACTTTCCTTGTATGTCTATTACTTGACATTGTATGTCGTGTCTGGTCAGCATGGCCAAATATGGCCCTTGCGCCATGAAACCCCAAAACCAACCAACCTCGATAAGGTTTGTTATTAGCAAAACTGACCAGATCATGATGGGCGAGTTATCTTGTCAGAAGAAAAAGTGACCAAATCTTGATCTTGCATTTGTCAAAAAATCAGGAATATCTTGAAGAGATATCTCGTTTTTTTTGGCAAAATTGGTCAAATCTTGATGGACAAGATATCCCGTCGAAACGACTTGGAGGGTTAAAGAAGTTTTTATCTTCCCTAAAACTGCTTTTGTTTAAAAAAAAAAGCAAATTTTAAGATGTGCTTTGTCATGACAGGAAACGGTTATTAAAAATTGGGAAAAAAAAAAGAAAAAAAAATTTACTTCCATTCTCCCAGTTGGTACCTTTAAAATAAAAATATATAAAACGGATTCAAAAATAGGCTCTAACAAATCTGAATAACAACTACAAGGGCTCCATAATTATCAGGATACAAGTTTAGTAAACAAAACACGTTGGTCAAAACGGAAAAATTGCACGATTGAGAAACGTAACACCTGCTCACAAACATTAAATGCTAGATCAGTGCTTCTCAACCACTGTGCCGCGAGATTCTTGAAGCGTGCCGCCACTGCGAATATTCAGAAGAATCAATTAATTCGTTCTGGATTAATCTTAGATACGATTATCCCACAATATCTCAAAAAGCTTAGTGTGTTATTACAATTTTCCACAGCTTATTTGTGCGAATTCGGATTTTCGGCTTTGACCAACATAAAAACGAAAAGAAGATCCAGACTTTAAATCTGGATCACGAAATGATAGTAGTATTGTCCTTTTTACGCCCAAATATAAATGAAGTTATTAAAAAACACCAAGCTCAAATTTCGTATTAAATGTAATTTGTAATTTATCATTAAATAAACATTTTGTTTACTTTGTAATGGAATTTCATTTTATATTATTATCGTATGCTATTTTTACAAAATATATTTTAAGTACATCAATCAATTAACCAAGTAAAATTCTTTTAAATTTATCTTATTGTTAGTGTGCCGCCAAATTTTTAAATTATGAAAAGTGTACAGTGCCAAAATAAGGTTGAGAATCACTGTGCTAGATATTCGTAACCATGATCCTTGCAATTGAATGCAGTAAAAACCGTATTGAAAAAAAAATGTTAATCATTAACTTTGATTCTAAACAAAATAGATGTCGACGAAACAAACCAGCTTCTATAGGTTTGTACTAATGATTTCCTCTTGGAAATTAAAACAGATGAAGGACCGATGCGATGATTATTTATGTTTGTGCAAGGCGCGCCCAGCTTCTGATTGGAAGAGTGGATGAAATCGCTGACAGTTTTTTCAGTGTTATGAGCAGAGCTCAGATACGATTTCTCTTTTCAAGCTCACACTCTATAGTTCGGATTATTTCCTCTGTCTGGTTATTACTAAACTACGCCTTGCTAACTAATATTCTAACAAGAAAATAGTTGAATTTAAGTTGCGTGGAGCAACACAACGGGCTATTGGCGACGGTTTGAGATCAATCCCGACGGGTAAGATCCGAATTAATTAATATAAAATC
The DNA here is from genome assembly GCA_933210815.1 of Meta bourneti. Classification (NCBI taxonomy): domain Eukaryota; kingdom Metazoa; phylum Arthropoda; class Arachnida; order Araneae; family Tetragnathidae; genus Meta; species Meta bourneti. The sequence goes on from OW119926.1 coordinate 3,185,031, forward strand.
GAACATCACAACGAAGAATTGCATAGAAGCACCCTGTTAGCGTCATGGTACAAATACTCTAAATAGAATGCAATTACCAATTGCTTTAAAGTACGCATCACTTTTTATTAAAAGTAATGTAAAATAGACAATATTTTTTATTTGAATTAAAATGTACAATGTGTGTACCGCATTTGCAAAAATCGGTTTTAAAAAGCGTAAAGGTACTTGGAGGTCGATGACGTATGATTGTCTCTTGTCTTCTCATTGGACAAAAACCTTAATTTGTATAGTTTCGGTTTCAGTGTGTGCTTTTATCACCAGAACATTCTAGAATATAGGCAGTTAGCTGGTGAATTAACGTCGCAGTGGATTTCTTAGTGAGCAATTTCTAGAATTTTGGATAAGCGTTATTTTTTCAGTGTTATTCTATGAAAAAACGTATTTTGCTCAAATCATTTACTGAATTTAATAGTTTAATAATTAGAGGTGGTTTAATCGTTTGACATGATTCAATTTTAATTGAGTGACGACGCGAAAGAGAACAAAGCATTAGAACGATTACTACTCGTATCTGAGAACATCGTGATTAATGATGCTCTAAAATTAAAATATTTAAAAATGGTTTATCACATATCATTGCGAAGCAAGCAAAGGAAAGCTAAGCAGGTAAGTGATTAATTTTAATATTACTTTATTTTTAAAGTATTTGTTTATTTTAGCATTTGTTTAAGTTATTATTTGTAATTGCTCCAAGTTCTGCCATACAAAGGATTTGCAAACTTCTATTGTTAATCCGGGCCTTAATTTTTATTCTTTCTCACTTGATTGAAGAAAATACTTTCAGTTCATCCTCTTGGCCACTTTTCTTAAAGTATCGTTTAGCAATTTAAAATTATAATTTTTTGTTTAATTGTCCAGCTTGTCGGCTTAAAGCAGAAACTCATTAATTGGCTGACATTTTTTCGGAGATACGAAATGTTTATTTTGATAAGAAATAGTCTCATGTGTCTCCTATTTAAAAGATATACAACACAATCAAAATGCTTACAATTTTTATTTTTTGACCTAAAAGTCTACGTCTGTACAGTGAACCATTTTTACTATCAGTTAATGAATTTTCTGCTCTAAGCCGATGATGATATAAATGTGTCATTAAAACAAGGAATTTAAATGTATTGTACTTAAATTTATGAAGAATTAAAAGAATGCATTAAAAAATTATGAATGTATCTTAATTCTAGAAAAGATCTTTAAATGTATGTTTCCTTGTGATTACTTTTTACCATTGCATAAAATTTTAAATAAAAATATACAGTGAGCGTAGAAAGTATTCGTACACCCTTAGCGTATGTTTAAAAAATGCCTGTAACTTAAAACTTATGTAACTAAATTTTTCAATAATTAATGAATAATATGTACAAGTATTTATTTAGTATTTTACAAGATTTTACATTAAAAAACTGTAACTATATATATATATTTATAACAAAAAACATAAACTTCCATTTGTCTAGTGGTGCAAAAACTATTTGTACAGTTAAAAAAATTTGCCGTTTTTCATAAAATATTTTGTATTTAATTTTAATCCCTGGTTGGGTGTCCTTTTGTCTTAATAACTGCTTGGAGCCTTCATTGCAGACTCGACCAATTTTGAAGTTACAGAGCTGGATATGGAATGCCATCTAGAGCTTTTTATGATCATATTTGTTGGAAATTGATCTTAGTCGTACTTTTTTTATCCAGAACATCCCACAGGTGCTCAATTGGGTTGATATCTGGAGACTGGGGAGGAAATTTCATGAATTCTGGTGTATTATACAGCACCCAGAGCTGCTTATTTACAGCTGCATTTCAGATCATTATCATGCTTAAAAACATAATCATGATTAAGTCCCATTTTCATGGCACTGGACTGCAAATTATTTTTTTAAATATCTACATCTTATGGTCTATGATTCTGACTACTAAATTTCCTACACCAAACGCACCCATACATCCCCAAACAAGCAGAGTCCCCTTCATGCTTCACTGTTGGAAAAAGATTCTTTTGATCCATCTCTGTATTTGCTTTTCTCCACACCATTCTTGCATCATCAGACCCAAAAATATTAAATTTACTCTCATCTGAGAATATAACTTCCAAAATTCTGGGCTTTCTTGTAGATGTTTTTGTGCAAATCTGAGCACAGTTTACGGTTCTTGTTTATGAAGAATTTTCTACAAGCAACTCACAACAGTGAAATCTTGCTTTTCGTACAGTACTTACAGAAGCGTTTACTCTGGCATTTTTCAGCTCAACTGCAAGTTTTTGAGCACTTATTCTCGGATCTTTATTTGATTGCCGAATGATGAATCGATGGTTCGAAGAGCTGAGAATTGATTGTCGACCAGAGCGGGCCTGTTTAAGCAAGCTTGATGAGGCACCAAATCTTTTAATTATGGACTGTATAGAACTGGGTCTCCCAATCACATACGAAATTTGATTTCAAGTTTTACCGTCTTTACGAAGCTTTAAAATTTTTTCTCTTTCAAAAACAGGTCTTGGTACCTTTCCGTCCCATTTCGACAATTTAGACTTCGAAAACAAATTTCAAGTTAACTTTTTACTGAATATACTATATACTCTAGCATTTCAATTCATTTACTTATCTTGTACTTCTGAAACCAATCACGAAACGCGAAAATAAATTTGCATTTTTCGCATGTATGAATACTTTTTACGTGGTAGGAAACCCATTTCTATTTTTTGCAGTTGTTTTAAAAAATAATTTTCAGTATATTTTGGTTATTGGATAAAAATACACTTTGTAAAAGATCTTTCGAACATGTAATAATTACTTTAATGATTTTCATCAAGTTTAAATGTTAAAATTGCGTTTTTCACTTTAAAATTCGCACTGTAGGAATACTTTCTGCACTCACTGTAATTAAAGTCGATATTTTAAATTGTAATTTAGGATGTTTTTAGAACAATTTCAACACCTGAATATTTTCATTGTTAGAAGTTGAATTGGAAAATTGTCGAGTTTCAAAGCAAAAATAAATTTCATTATTAAGTTCAAAATTTTTTTTGCCACATTTTTCAGTTAATTTTTTTTTAATATAATCTTTTTCAGAAGTCTTCAAGTGCTAATTTCTTAGATGTTTTTCATTATTTATATGTATTTTCATCAAAATTAAGATTGTGTTTGTATAAGAATGAAAATGGCCGCATAAATTTCATTGTGAATCAAAATCGCAGGTCATAGCAACGAGTAATTTTTTATGTTGCAGCTGCACCTTTTCTAACGGGATCAAAGAACAGATAAGTGTTGGACTGTCTGTTGTCTAAGGAAACAATTTCTGCCACTTAGTGTGGGTGGTGGTTGCTATGGGAACAGGGCTTGTACATTTGGAGTTGGAATAAATTGGGTGTTGGCAGCGAGAAGATGAAATTTACTGGTATAGATGTTCTTGGTAACAAATGAAAATCGTAGCAAATACATTTCCAAGTATGCATGCATTTTTTCAAGCATTCCTAATGGGTAGTTGGATAAGGTGTTTCTACAGTACTAGACAGGCAGACTTAGTGACAGGATCACTTCTTGCAGTAGATAGTCAGTAGAATATGTTGATGGGTGAAGGGCATGTATTGTTTTTAAAATATATGCATTGAAAATGTTTGGTCAAATGAGTTTAATTTTCGTGTTCATTTCTTTCTTTTAGAAAGGAGTGGGACCCACTGATGCTCTACCGAGGGACAGATTAGTAAGTAAAAACTTTTCTCTGTATTAAATATCTTTTTACTTTTTGGTCTTTTATACTGTTTCTTCAGGTTATCTAAGTGATGACAATCCCCTCAAATTAAAGGCTTAATGCAGTCTTAAAAAGTATTCAAGAAGTGAATGTTATTTCCAAAGCAAATTGATTGACATTAGAATTTTTTATTTCACATAAATCAGGGATGTATTCAGAGAAAAGGCCCAAGTACTCGAGTACTGCCAAATATGTTTGATAAAAAGCAATGAACACATGCTCAGGCTAATTTAAGTGGTGTAAATCTGTTTCGCAAATCTTGAGGAAAAATCACAAATATTTATGCAGTTGAAAGTCGTTAAACACAATGATCATTTTACACCACTGCAATTTTATCAGAATTAAGAAATGGTAGAAGACAGTCACTTCCAAAGATCATTTCCTGAATATATGCCTGTCTTAAACATTGCACATTTCTACTTTGAAAAACCTTTTTGTCTCGTAGTTTTAAAAAATATGTGTTCAGCCGCAACGTCATGAATAGCATGTTTTCGTTCTCAAGCAGTGAAGATGTTTTTTGAGCCACTTTGAATAGGAGTGATTTATGGTTTCTTTACCTTCCTTCAGGAATTCCTATGAACCTGTACCCTCATAACTTGACTGTTGGAATTTTGCTTAGTGAAAATGAATCCCACATGAAAAGGTGAAGAAAACTGCTAGAAAAAATTACCTTTAAGTCACTAATTACGAAAAAGAGTATTATGCGGTTTTCTCTGTTGTGTCCTCAGCCGAAACTTCAATATTCAGAAACAAGGGCCATATGGCCGAATATCCGATATAACGAGTAATTACTGAACTCGTTATATCAAGTAATTACTGTACTTCAACTAAAATTCGTAAAACTTCCGAATTGAACATCAGGGAAAATTAATCAAGCTCTTGTTTTAGTTTTAACGGTTGAGGAAAGCCCAACATTTCCACTGAAGTAGTAAACAGTTACTCCATCTGATGGTTCCAGAAATTTCCAATTTATATTTGGGAATTCTATAGATGAGCTATCAACTACAAAAGTCTCTTGTTTGAGCACAAGATCCGTCACAGGATGTTCAATTTCGCATTCTGAATCGCTATCAGCAGAATTTTCGTCGTCTAATTCCTTCATAATTCGATCTATTTCTTATGTTAAACCTCTAGAATATCGAGCCACTTTAGAAGTAATATTTCCAAACTTTTATATTAAAATCTTAAACGCACAGACAAAAAAATTTCGGTAGCAGTGTGGTACTTGGTGTTATACCAATTGTACTAAGAGCAGTGTTGAATAACAAAAGCATTCCCTAAAATGACTTTGTACTTGGCGTATTCTTTGGCATGAGAGAGATATCAACTGCACCACACCTTCTATCTCCCAAAGATTATACGCAATGATAGACTGGGGAGGCATCGAACAAAAGGGAAGAGGCTCTAAAAAGCCAGTCGCTGACAGCTCGTAAATCGTGATCGATGTCAGCGGGGGCAAAACTCAAAACTTCCGAAGCAAACTTCTGATGGGACAGCATTTGTTCCTACCGTAGTGTAAAGGTTAATGGCGCAAGGTCCAAAACTGGACAAGCTGCTCCAGAGACATGACGGAACATAACCCAATAAAAGATGGGGGAAAATTTAAAGCTTCATGTGTCCAACCGATCATAAAAGGTAGATTTACAAATAATATTTGAAGTACTTTGAATATAAAAATAAGTATTCTCAAGCACCACGATTAAATAGTGTAATACAAGATTATCGCGATCGTTGAAAGTTTCGATGAAGTTTAAAACATGAAAGATAGAACATTAGATGCCACTTAAAAATTTGATTCTTCGTAAAAATTTAAAAATATTTGGGTGGGGAATTTCCCTGATCAAATCTTGCTAGTTTAAAATTGATATTAAATAAATGTAGGCAATGACAATTAAAACTTGGACAATCAATTAAAATATGTTGACAACATATATGCTACACACAGGTGCTGTCTCTCCAAACAAGATTCCTGTGGCCTATTCTAGGATGAGTTAAAAGTATATCAGAGTATCGTACAGGCAAGATAGATCCAAAGAATAATTGGCAGGATGCTATGGAGCTTGTTGCAACTTTTGAAGAGGAGAGAAGGTAAGATGCAATTTTCGAGTAAAATCTGAAGTTTACTTTATATCTAGTTCTATCTCAACTCAAAAGAGCATTGCTAATAAGTATTGTAGAGGTGATGACATGCAGTGAAAGGGCTTATGCAGCTTGAGCCTTTCCTAAAATAGTTTTGATCTAGCTAGTTTATTTTATTTGAAGCTTGTTTAATCACTAAATTGAAATCTTGCATATCATACAGGTGAAATGCATGTATGAAAGAGTTTAAAATAACAAGGTAGATTTGACGATACAGGAATTTAATTGGAACCAAATCAAAGAAAGGCACCACCTCCGAAATTTTCAGAATACATACCTCGGAGACTAAATCAGTAGTTAGGATTGAAATACAGTGTGAGGGCTTCCGTTTTCCTATAAATTATTCCCTAACATCATCATTGTGATCTGCCTGACTTCACTTTATTTTCCAAGACATTTCTCATAAAATGCACAATTTTAATTTTAGGAAGCGATAGTAATTGATCTTTCTCTTTATACTTTGTGATTTGATTTAAATTTTGGGACGGTTTCATGATTTTTGGGGGACACCACCTTGGTGGTTTTGGTTTCAGGAAGAGTCCAACTCGAATGCTGCCTTGCAGCAATCGACTCGATGTTATTTCAGCATGTTATCAACTGCAATAATTATCTCGGGAGCAAGAAAATTTATTCGAATGTAACAATTAATACTGATAAATGAATAAAAATCAAATGGTTTGACATGTGTACAGAGAATTTGCACTGCATGCAGCTAGTCAAAAAATTCTTAACACAAACAGTAGTAATGATAAGAACATGTAAGTTTTGTTGAACAGGTATGAAAACTTTTTCTGGTATTTGTATTGGAACTGAAATTTGATCAAAATTACATACTACGTGAGTTTACAAAACAGTATGCTCAAAAGGAGAGTTGACGTTTTCCCAAAATGGTATTTAAAAAATATTTACCTACATAATGTTTCTTTATCTCTATGCATGTGTAATGAGTATTACAGTGAAATTTTAATATTCTGACTTTTATTTTTTACTTATAAAATTATCTTTTTCAGGCCCCAGAAGCACCACAAGACACAATTTTGGAATTGACATTTATTTCATAAATGGTAGGATTTCTTAATTGTTTGACAATTTTTCTTTTTGATCTTGTGCATTCAATACAGCTGTTTTCTGCACACCATTTCACGACATTATTTTAGGTCTAAAGGGTCTAACAAGGAATAAATTAATAATTTCAAATTATAAAAATTCAAAATTAAAAGAAAAATTAGGTTAATTAATTGTTATAAATTAAATAATTTTATTAAAAACAAAATTTTAAATTCATTAAAATTGGTAATTGTTATAATTTGAATGAAAAGGGTAGCTACTTCTGGAAAATTATTTTATCCATTATTTTTACAAATTTTTTAAATTCATGCATAAAAAAATTTCAAGACATGTAAATTTGTCCCCTAATTTACGATTGAAATTTGTTTCAATTTGCTGGGAATGACCTGCATGGAAAGATAATTTGTAACCACAATTTCTGTTCCATGGTTTCCAATCACATACTGTGGTTACCGTCAACACTACTTGATTGTTGCTCTGAAAGGGGACCCTCATCCTATGACACTAATCTAATCGGTTTGCTCAATACTGCATGAAGGTATTAGGATTGTTTGAATATCACTAAAACATTTTCTAGTATTAAAAATGTCAGATTTTACTTTTTACATGCGTTTTATTTATTAGAGCCATGAACATGTTAGAACCTTATACTGTTTCAACTTAAGATCCCATAATGTTTGTCATCTGACCATGATTAAAAAATGTGAGGTTGTGCCCTCTGATTTTTTTCTCCTAGATTGATTCCAGACCACTGCCAATACCTCGGTGTGTTGCTCCAGTATGACGTAAATTAAAATACCTGTCTACCCATTATTTTTGTCGAACAAGCCATTTTAGAATGGGAACATTCTTGGCTCAGTGAGTATGCTGTAACCTCTGAGTTGTAGGCAGTGCAGGTTCAATTCCCTGAGTGTATTTTTCTCTTCTGCCTCAGTCATCTTATGTGCTTTATCTCCCTTAGTTAGCATTGTCTTATCTGGGCATAGCTTGACCAAGTATGGTCCTTGTGCAGTAAAATCCAAACAACCATTTTAAAATGTAATGATGTTATCTACGTTTTTCCATTTGTTCTGTGTTCGTGCAATTTTATAACAATCTTATCAAAAGCTATGTTAGTTTTAAATTTTACATCTGAAACTTGTGTTCTACTATAATTTTTCAAATCTACTACATTAATTTATTAGGCAGTCGGCAAAGGTTATCATTTGGCAATAAATTGAATCTTGGATTGTTTTCTTTTTTACTGGGCCAGTTGGAAGAGTAACGGATTATCAACTGGATGGTTGCGAGTTCGAAACTCAGTCCAGCCTAAGACCATCGTGTACACGGGAGCTGTTGCATGTTAAATCTGTCGGTCTAAAATGCCCTCATGTTGGTGTGGTACGAAAGTTTGGAGAGTCGGTGCCAGCTTAGGTGTTTTCGTCATCTGACCGTGTTTCAAAATTACAAGGTGTCCTTGGATCATTCCCTTCGGGATTGATCCTGGACTTTCATCACTAGCTCGTTGTGTTACTCCAGTGTGACTTTGATTAACTACCTACCTCTTCATTTTTACTAGAATTAGTTACCAAGTGTGTTAATCTGAAAGGATTTTTAAATATATTTATGCCGCTTTCTAATAAATCCATCTACAATAATTATTAATTAATTAGTATAAAGTAGATAATCACTGATTATATGAAGTAGCAACCCTCTTTTAATGAATTAAATTTTCACTGGGTCTTTTTTTATGCTGGAGTCAATTCTTTTCAAGAAAGTCTCATTTCGTACTATTTTTTCTTTATACAGGACTACATTGCTGGAGGAAGACTTCAAAACAACTTTTGTGCTTTCCATCATAAACTATACCTACTATTCAAATCATGGATTCAAGAAGTGTAACTGACATTTTCACAAGATCTTTTAATTCTAGGGCCAACTTTTTTCACGAGAATTCACTCTTCATTTCCTGCCACTTTCCACATTTTTATCTTCACATGCTACTGGAAGTTGACAGCTCCCAAATAAATGCTTCTACCTTTACTTTGCATCAACCACCACAACTATACAAGTCATGGATTCGTGGAATGTAAATGACATATTTCACAAGTACTTTCTTATGCTGGGGTAAAGTTCAGTTTTCCCAACAACGCAGAACCCTAAGTGCTGGATTTTTTCTATTACTCTTTCCTCGATTTCTGTAACACATTTGATTGTAGTTTCACCTTATCTAAAAAGATTACATAACTAGTTTTTCTACAAATTGCTAGTGGAAGATTTTACAAGTGCAAAATTTTCAACTTTGGTTCTACCTGTTTTGCATTTTCTGAATTGCCTCGAATGATCCACAAAGGATAATCATTTAAAAGAACAGATCTGATATATTGCATGTAATTGATCATTTAAATCCATCTTAATAGATTGTATAGTAAACTCTCAGTTCCTTTCTGCTTCCAAATGAAGAATTAAGTGGCATTTGTGTTTATAGTATCTTTGGTCTATATTTTTGTATGTGTTCTGTACTGTTTTGGAATAGTGACCAATATTTTCATTTTTTGTGTTCAGTATTTTTATATCTTGTATTCTGTATATATTTAACCTTTTTCTGTTTAGGCTAATAAACTTTTAATTGAAGAAGTATTTTTATCCTAAAAAATATCCCACATGAATAAAAATTTGAATTGAAAATCTTATCTCTTGGGTTTATAGGCAGCGCCCCTATATACAAGGCCAAAGTACTGGTTTCGTGACGTAGCCCAACTTGGGCCATGTAGAATCCCATACATAATTTTCCGATACACTCCCTATTGTAAATGAAGAGACTACACTTCTCCAAATTACTTTGGAATTTTTAGCCCAATCTATAGAAGTACACTAAAATCTATATAGTAGGGAATTTTTCTTTATATTTTAGGATACAAGTTCCTCAGTTAATTTTTTTATATACGTTTGAAAACCTTACGTTAAAACAAATATTAATAGCTCATTAAATTTGACTTAGTAACATCAACTGATTAAAGAGCAAAGTATATTAAAATTTTAGATAACATTTCAAACGTGAAATTTCGGCAAGTTTCGGTCTGTTTTGGAACTAAGATCAGCATTATATAAATATGATAATAGTGCCATTTTAGTGAATTTTAACCAAAAGTTTTCTTATTTTAATCAGCATGGAAAAGAAGTCTTCTGATGCTTAAATATAAAGTAACTTTTAAACAATAAGTAAATTAATATGAAAACACTAACAGTTTCAAATAAATTGCTTATTGGTGAAGTTCGTTGAATAGTGACGAATGTATTGTTATTTTATTCTATAGCACAAACTTCTTTAAATAATTTTACTAACATAGTTAGAACAACCGATAACGAAACGTTAGACGAATAATTCTATTGTCATTTTACTCAACTTTATTAGCTGATGCCACTCGAGCAAAAGAAAAATCGCAACGTGAAGAGCTTTGTAGGAGGCGCTTCAGTATTGCAAATGATGTCACCACACACCCTTCCCAGTGAAAATGTTATACCTCATAGTCTTTCAGGTATGCAGGGGATCTCACTCTTCGACTGTAATATCTTAGTTATTAATATATTTAGTGCAATAATTTGTTTATATTTGATATCCTTAATTAATTATTTGTAAATATTAACTGTTGCTGTCCAAGCACAACTCAACTCGATATGGAGAAAAACACAACAGTAAGAATGTCTAATCTTGGATATGTATACGACCTGTACTAGCACTAATTCAATAAAGTTCCTTCTTCACTTGTATGAGAGTATTTCTCAGTAATCATAAGTCTTACTACTTCCAATATATTATAGTGGCGACGAGGATAATTCGAACTCAAGTTTTTTTTATTGCTGTAATTAGAGTTTAGCATCACCATGAGTAGGTTAGGCCTAATCGGCGCGTTACATTCATTTGACGTGGAGGTGGACGACTTCAATCTATACGTTGAACAACTGGAACATTTTTTTCTCGCAAACGATATCGAAGACGGCAAGAAAGTGTCCGTATTTATATCAGCTATTGGATCAAATACCTACAAACTTCTACGGAATTTGCTTCTTCCGAAGTCGCCGAGAGAATGCTCGTACGCTGAATTGACGGACATATTGAAGCAACATTTCAAACCTGCTCCAATCATCATTGCGGAACGCTTCCGTTTCCATCGGCGGAACCAGACAGCTGGGGAATCTGTTTCTCAATATTTAGTGGAACTGAGAAGGTTGGCTTCTACATGCGAGTTCGGTGCGTTTCTCGATGAAGCACTGAGGGATTGTTTCGTCTGTGGATTGTGCAACGAAAACATCCAAAAGAGACTCCTGGCAAAGAAAGCTCTAAAGCTATCGGATGCGGTGGAAACAGCTGTCGCCATAGAAATAGCTGAAAGCGACGCTGCAAATATGAAGACACTTACACCGGCCGTCAACAAAATCCGCCAGAGCTCTTCAGATGTGCCAAAGAAAAATCATCAGCCATCAAGAAATGCTTCGAATAAACGTACAAGAAGTTTTCCAAATGCTACCGATGTGGGGCTGCTCATGACCCTGCCAAGTGCAAGTACAAATCTGCGACCTGTCATGCTTGTGGAAAAAGTGGACATATATCACCTGTCTGCATGAGCAAACACAAAGGCTCATCTACAAAAAAGGTAGAAAGGGTTGAAGATGACTCTGAGGCTTCCCTTTATGCCGTGAACACCATAAATCAAGTTTCAGGCAAGAAAAAATACATTGTTCCTGTTATTGCTAATCGCAAACAGTTAGACATGGAACTGGACACTGCAGCTGATGTTTCCATAGTATCTGAAGTGTGGGTGAAAGACAATTTACCCGGAACTGAAATTGTGCCATCGTCAACCAGATTGAAAGACTACAACGAAAATGAAATCCCAGTTGTTGGAGAATTCCTCGTTGAAGTGCAGTGCAACAACCAAAGTCATTCGTTACCACTAATTATTGTAAGTGGTAATCGACCTGCTCTCTTTGGAAAGAATTGGTTGTCAGTGTTCAAGTTAAATTGGAATGAGATATTTTCAGTATCCTCAAAGTGTGTGAACAGTGTTGAAGCACTCAAGAAAAAGTACACAGATATTTTTCAAGTAGGTGACCAACCGATTAAATATTTTAAAGCTGTTCTTAAAATGAAAGAAAATTGTCAACCTGTTTTTTGCAAAGCTAGGCCTGTTCCGTATGCTTTAAAAAACTCTGTTTCTGATGAAATTAAAAGATTGGTGAAGAATAATATTTGGCAATTTGTTGAACATTCTAAGTGGGCAACACCTGTAGTTGTGGTACCGAAGAAAAATAATGCTGTGAGGTTGTGTGGCGATTTTAAGGTAATGTGTAAATAAATACCTTGACCCGAACCAGTATCCTCTTCCTACTCAGCAAGATCTCTTTGCTACCTTGAGAGGAGGCAAACATTTTAGTAAATTAGACCTGTCACAAGCATACCAACAGATTGAATTGGATGCCGACTCTCAAGAGTTATTAACTCTCAATACACCCATGGGTTTGGTTCGCCCAAGTAGATTGATGTATGGTATATCTGCAGCCGCAGCAATTTTTCAATCAGTCATGGAGCAAATATTACAAGGTATACCTAGAGTTATATGCTTCCAAGATGATATTTTAATCTCATCTGCTACTGAAGTAGAACATTTTTCTACATTAGAGACTGTAATGACAAGACTACAAAAGTATAATGCAAAACTAAATGCAGATAAGTGTCAATTTTTTAAAAGTAGTGTTGAGTTTTTAGGCCATATAATTGATGAAAGTGGTATTCATCCAACCCAAGAGAAGCTAGAAGCAATTAAGAAGATCAAAACCCCAGAAAATGTTTCTCAACTTAAATCATTTTTGGGTTTACTGAACTATTACTCTAAATTCATAAGAAATTCATCTACTTTATTGTCTCCTTTATACAGCCTTCTAAACAAAAATGTTCCTTGGACATGGTCTGAGAAATGCCGCAATGTATTTGAACAGTGTAAACAACTTCTAACATCTGATGCAGTATTGGCTCACTATAACGAAAATCTTCCTTTACAAGTATCTTGTGATGCTTCGCCTGTTGGTTTGGGTGCCGTTTTATCACACATTGTAAACGGTGAAGAAAAACCGGTAGCCTATGCCTCTCGAACATTATCAAAGGCAGAAGTCAACTACTCGCAAACTGAAAAAGAAGCCCTAGCCATAATTTTTGCTTGCAAAAAATTTCACCAGTATCTGTTTGGAAGAAATTTTGTGCTATACACTGATCATCAACCTTTGGTTACAATATTTTCTCCTACTAAGGCAGTACCAACCATGGCTGCTGCTCGCTTACAGAGGTGGGCATTGCTCTTGTCTTCACATAACTACACCATAAAGTATAAAAAAGGTGTTGCACATCAGAATGCTGATTCTCTTTCAAGATTGCCCAATGAAGACGTAAATAGAGACTTGTACCCATCAGACGTTTACAAGATTTCCCATTTGTCAGAATTACCTGTAACTTCTGATGACATTGCCAGTGCATCTAGAAATGACAAAATTTTGGGAAGCATAATGAAATATGTTCAGAATGGTTTTCCATCCAAAATTGAAAATCCTGATTTGAAGCCATATTTCTGCAGAAAAGATGAATTATCTGTTGATAGGAATTGTGTATTATGGGGCATGAGAGTAGTAATTCCCAATGCCTATAGAAAACACTTGCTAGAGCTGCTTCATGATACTCACCCCGGAATTGTGAAAATGAAAGCAGTTGCTAGAAGTCATTTTTGGTGGCCTAATTTAGATCAAGACATTGAAAACATGTCTACTAATTGCGAAACTTGTCAAGTTGTTGCTAAATCTCCTCCAGTCACACCGATGCAATCATGGGTCTGGCCCAAGGCACCGTGGGATCGTATTCACCTAGATTTTGCTCAGAAAGACCAAATCGATTACCTTGTTGTAGTGGATAGTCATTCAAAGTGGTTAGAAGTGGCAAAGATGTCGTCTACATCGTCAGCAAGCACAATTGCTGTATTGCAACAACTGTTTGCCAGATATGGACTACCACTAGAAGTTGTTTCTGACAATGGACCTCAGTTCATATCCAGGGAATTCAAAACCTTTTTAAAATCCATGGGAGTTCTACAGACGCTCATTCCAGCGTATCATCCCCAATCAAATGGTCAAGCAGAACGTACCATTCAGACTTTTAAACATTCTTTAAGTAAGATGCAGTTAGACTCCAATGACGGTAGTACAGTAATTGTCAAGGTGAATAGATTCTTGCTTAAATACAGATCTTCACCTCATTCTACAACAGGCTTATCTCCAGCAGAGCTTTTCCTTAATCGTCCCATTAGGACTGTCTTAGAGTTACTGCATCCATCTACAGCAAGGCATGTTGAAAAGAAACAAAGATGTCAAAAACAATACTTTGACAGGTCTCACACCAGTAACAAGAAGTTATCATGTGGACAAGACGTTTGGGTAAAATCCCATAGGGATCCTTCTAACAGGTGGATTCGTGGCAAACTAATTAAGCCCAAAGGACCCAAGACTTGGTTGATTGAAATAAGCAATAAGAAGTATCTCGCACACATGGATCAGATCCGTCCAGCTAGCTCTTCATTCCCTGAACATCGAGATGATTTCATTCCTGTTGATTTACCGGTCACATCTTCAGCTTATAATCAACCTACTTCCATCACCATGGCAGATATAGAACTCCAACATGATGACCCGTCTCCCACTCCTGAAAGTCAACAGTCTGCTGATCTTCGTACAGAAGGGTCAAATAATGATACTCCTGTTGCAGATGTCCCAGGCAGACGTTACCCAACACGAATCAGAAAGAAGCCAGATAGACTTGATCTATAATGACTTTTAATTTTGTATTTGTGACTTAAGTGCCTTTTTGTTTATTTAAAAAGGAGGTATTGTAATATCTTAGTTATTAATATATTTAGTGCAATAATTTGTTTATATTTGATATCCTTAATTAATTATTTGTAAATATTAACTGTTGCTGTCCAAGCACAACTCAACTCGATATGGAGAAAAACACAACAGTAAGAATGTCTAATCTTGGATATGTATACGACCTGTACTAGCACTAATTCAATAAAGTTCCTTCTTCACTTGTATGAGAGTATTTCTCAGTAATCATAAGTCTTACTACTTCCAATATATTATATCGACCAGTTCTTGTGTTTCTAGATTCAATGTCATCGGAAGGATCATTGTCACTAGGAAGTGGTTGTGAGATTTTGGAGTTAGCAGAATCACATGTCCTGGAGATTTGTTGTTACTTCATCTTTGAGTTTGAAACATGGTTTCAGTCTATCTATTGATATCCTTTTAATTTTACCTGAAACTACCACATCGAAGAATTTCTCAAAACGTTGTTGAACTAAATGTGGTCCAAGGTAGTTTGGTTGATGAGATTATGTTATTATAGATGAATACATGGTGAACAATTTGCTAAGTCCTTGTGGACGAAAACTGGTTTTTCTTCCATGGCTGGTTGTTGGAGTTGGTTTTAGGTTTTGGATGTGACTGCAATTTTTGTATAAAATCTGAATGTGTTGCAGTTGGGGATTTACTGAAAAATTCTCCGGGCAAACAGATTGGTGTGCCGTACACAAGTTCAGCGGAAGAACAACGCAAATCTTCTTTAATGGCGGATCGAATGCCAAGAAGAATTAAGGGTAGAACATCAGTCCAAGAATTGGACATATGTAGGTGGGATTTCAGGCTGTTTTTCAAAGTTCGGTGTTGGCGTTCGATTAAACCGTTAGATTGCGGATGGTGAGCTATGGTTGTGTTAGCTTTGAAACCTAGGTATTTGCTCAAGGATTGGAAGAGTTTGCTTTCAAACTGGCGACCTTGGTCAGATGTTATTCTTTCTGGGATTCCAAATCTGGAAATCCAAGTCGCGACAAGGGCTTTTGTGATGGAATCTGCTGTTTGGTCTTCTAAAGGAACAGCTTCAATCCACCGGGTGAATCTATCAATGATAGTAAGTAGATACCTAAAACCTTTGCAAGATGGTAAAGGACCAACAATATCGATGTTACGATGTTTGAATCGTTGATTTGAAACTTTGAATTCAGCAACTGGAGAATGGGTATGTTTGTGAACTTTGGCTCGTTGGCATGGCAAGCATGCTCTAGTCCAGTGGTGCGCAAACCGTGGGTCGCGACCCCTCTGGGGGTCGCTTGAAAATTTTTGTGGGTCGCCAAATTCAAAGAAATTTATTTGACACTAAAAAATATAAGGCTTTTCTACCACAGGTACCAGTAAAATAGTGAAATGAGATAATATTATTTATAAAAAAGAACTATATTTTTGTACGAAAACGATTGTCTGTATTAGTATACAATACCTATACTTCGGCAATCAGGCGAACAGACAGTGATAAAAGATAATTGTCAATGTGAGATGCCTGCTCTCCGGTGGGATTCATATGCAACTTGGGTCGGTCTGATGTTTAGCAGTGGCCATCTTTACGACAGCTTTTTTAAAGTAGGTGTGCGCCCCTGCTATTTAGTCTTTATACTGTGATCACAGCTAGGACCGTGCAGTTCTTTCCGTCTGTGCCTCAGTAGTTCGGTTTTGCTGCTTCTTACGTTCATTCAAGTGCATTATGTAATTCTGTTTATATACTGCTTTTGCTAATTTTAAGTAAAATTTGCAATCGTGTATGTATGTACATAACGTACTTTTTAAATATAGAACAGTTCATTAGCGCGCTCAGAGGACAATAATAAACAATTAATTAAAAATTCAATATATATATTGAAATGTTAATACAGAAAAACTGGGTTTTTTTATATTTTGTATTATTTTTTCGTTTTTGATTTTTTCGCAAATCAATTATCCTCAACTGATATTTCGTTGGAAACGCTACCAGTGTAGTTATTTTTTTAAAACGTGTAAGGGAACAGTTAGTTCTGTTTTTGGATTACATATGGCTGCACACTAAACAAAGCCTGCTTTTGCAGTTTAAGTGCGAGTACAAATTTATGATCATAGGATGAATTTTGAAAAATAAATGCTAATTGTAATTTTTAAATATATATTTTCCCATCTTTGGAGAAAGTAATGTTAAGCATAATTACATTAAACCGCTATAATTAATTGGCACGTGTTTTGTATTTTTTTAAAGTAAGATCCAATATTTGTATTTAACTAAAATTCAAATTAAGAAAGCAAAAAGAATTACTATCAGTAAAACTCAATTAGAGAAAAATGGAGGTTTTCTACCTTTCTTAATTTCTATTTTAGCATCTTTAGGCCTTGGAGCAGCTAGTGGTGCTGCTGTTTGGGGAAGTAAAAAAATATTAGTTAAAATATCAGGATTTGGCATTGCTCGAGGAGTATATCAAACTTATGAAGGATCTGGGTTGAAAGTTGTTTCGAAAATATTAAATACGACTTTCTCGAATATTTACATGACCTCATTATTAGGAGTACTGATCCTCCTTAGAGAGATAATTAAAACAGATACCTACTCATAGGAAAAGGAGTATATCAGACTTATGAAAAGGTTGAAGGAACCAGATGTAAAAAAATCCCTTGGAAAGAGGAAATAAGAAAGTAAAAATATTTCCGCTTATCAGTCGTTTAAACGGATCTGCTTCCACTGTGAAAACAAAAAGGACAGGAAATATTTCTAATTCGAAGGACAATTTTATGAGAACTGTAGTTCTTGATCGTTCCTAATGTAACCGATGCCATACCTGCAATACATTTAGAAATTGAGCACGTTCGGTTACCTCTAAATGAATACATAACTGGCCCCGAGTTTCTTGAGCCAAGTCGAATAGATTTGGAGAATTATTTTTGAACTTTTAAGATAGGGAAAAATTCGTACTGACAATAAGAAATTATTGTTGCAAGAAACTGTTTTGGGTTACGCAGTTTTTGTTGTCTCTACCGAGTAACATCCTACAAGGCAATATTGTTGCAATATATTCATTATTTCATTTCTCAATTATAGATATACATTTTCTCGTATGCTTTTTATGACATTTATTGCTGCTGAATTTTATATCGATTTTATCTGAAAAGTTTGCTTTGGAAAATTTTCTTTTACTCCTTTGAGAGCACAGATTGCTACTTCAAAGTTGACTGTATCGTAAAGTTGTTTCTACATTAAAATTTATAAAGGTTTAATAAAATAAAAGAAAAATTATACTACCTACTAATGATAGTTTTCAATATATGCGAAATAGGAAAAACGTTTAACCAAAATTTCTTTTTTATCTAAAACTTTAAAGAGTAACATTAATATGATGAATTGATGGTATTTGTCATGGGTATTGAGTACCTTTAAGCAACTAGATTCATTTCCCGCCTTTAAAGAAGACAATCTCACTCTTTGCGACAGCGTTTGGATCTTTCATGCCTAATTGAAAACAGTGCACAATTGCGCCTTTTTAACTTATTGCTTCACACTAGGGCCCTCTGAATATAATTTACATTAAACACCCTCTAATACCCAGAATAGTGTATAGACAACAATAGTAAAAATATTATAATCGTGAAAGACATACAAAAAGATATGGGCAATTCCATTTTGAGCAGATCATTCTGACAGTACAAAAATGGTACCACATAGAATTTCATTCTTAGACCCAAACCACGTACAACGAATATTTTCTACGTCCGACAAAGTAAAAGGCAGCTGTAAGGGATTAATTCCTCAATCTGTCGTACTAGGTAACAACTTTATATAATTTTAATTATTTGTTTCAGCGGTTTATTCAACTGCCGAAACTATTTTAAGCCTTGTCTTAAGCAATATCATGATAATATAGAAAAAACCTTAAATAACATTTTTATTAATTTGCTAGGGGTGAGGAAATCTCAAATATTTTATTTTGAGAATAGATGCAGTTTAAAATGGCAATAAACAAGTCTGAATTCACCTGAGACAAGTAAACACTTTTCAAAATAAGACTGCGTATTCTTTACGGCGAAAACATTGATAATTTATAGCAATAGTCCAAAGTTGTAATTAAAGTAATCACCGCATGGAGGCGTCTCGGTCGGTCCGATGGCTTTTTGTTATTTCACACCATTTCTCAAATTTTCTTGTATGCTTTGAGGGAATTTATTCATTGTTTGTGAATTTGACATGGATGTATCGGAAGTAAGCGTTAGAGCATACTCTCAGAGCATTTTATCCATAGTTATTCATATATTTTATTTTTGAGGAAAGTAGGTATTAATTCGCACGCACCTAATTAACGTCGCACTGGAGCAACATCATTATACTTTTGAGAGCATGAATGGCATTTATTACTAATTTTCGTTGACTATCGGAATAGACTTTTCAAGATTAAAATCTTAGATCGTTTCCGAGCCAAATCATTCATTTCTTGCTACCCAATATCTCTGAAAAATACAATTGTAATGATTAACAGTGACTGTTCTGTAACATGATTGTAATGACTACTGGCCAGTATCATAATAATAATACGATAACGTGCAAATACGAACAAGCTTGCTAGGGTTACATTAGGACATTTATTGACATAGGTAGTGTTACAGTTACAGTTAATCATGTCACAGTCATGAACAGTCACAGTTAATCATTACATCTCCCTTTTTTTTAGTAAAGGTGAATAAACTAGAAGTTTCACAAATTAAGTTTGTGTGGTATTTTAACCGTTCTGCCTGAACGAGTTCTGTATTGAGATGGTAATTGTTCAGGTGGGATTGGCATTTCGACACTGTTTGAATCATCAGGAAATGCTGCTTCACTGGAATAGGCATTTTCCATGGTGGATTCCTGCGATTCAACTGGTGCTGGCTCTACATCTTTGGTGATGTAGGGTCGAAGAAACCACGAATTCCTTCGATAAGTTGCACCTTCAGTTGTCTTGATAATGAAGGATCTTGGTCCTTTAGCTTGATCGATAACTTCAGCTGGGCACCATTCCTGTGTCCTTTTCGGAACCATACTTTTTGGCCCACAGAGATCGGTGGTTTTGATTTAGACCCTCTGTCTCTGTACGTCTTCTCGATCATTCTCCTTGCTTTTAGATTCTGTGAGACGTTTTGAATGATCTTTGGTTCCAATAATTTTGCACTCATAGGTAGAATTCCTTTGGTTCTTCTCCCCATGAGTCTTTGAACTGGAGAACCAAGAACTCCTCTTGGCGTATTTCGGTTATTCAATAGCGCCAAATAAATATCAGAGCCATCTGCAGCACATTTGGCTATTAGGTTCTTTGCTTCCTGAACATATCTTTCAGCTAAGCCATTTGAACGCTTGTGTTCAGGACTAGACGTTTGCATCGTAAAGCTCCAATCTTCAGCAAACTGGCGAAATTCTTTCGAAGTTAGCTGTGTTCCTTCATCTGAACATAAAGTTTCAGGAACACCATGAGTTGCAAACCATAGTTTGAGAGCCTTGATAACCGTCTGTGATGATATACTTCCGAGAACACAAAAGTCAAAATATCCCGAATAACTGTCAGCAATCACTAGGTATTCTTTTTTGTCCCAGTGATAGATATCGATGGCTATGATTTGCCATGGTTTATCAGGAATTTTGTTCAGTATCAACGGTTCTTCTGGATTGTCCCTATGACGTTGCTGGCAAACCTTGCATTTCTGAACATAACTCGCCACATCTTTGTTCATGCCATACCAATAAACATTCTCTCGTGCTCTGCTTAATGAACGTTGTATCCCCAGATGTCCAAGATGAATGGTTTTCAACGTTTGTTCCTGAAGTCCAACAGGTATAACCACCCGATCACCTCTGAACAGTACTCCATTATAATTGGCAAATTCATCTCTGAATGTCCAATATTTCTTTAGACAATCCGGAACATGGTCAATTGTATTGGGCCAACCCTCCAGGACAAGCTTTGTCAATTTCGACAGTTCTTTGTCAGTTTTGACTGCTTCCTTGAGTTCATTTGTTCTAGAGTCTGTCATTGGAACAATTACATGAACTTCCATTTTCAATTCAGGCATGTCCAAATCATGAGCTTCACAGTCACGACTTAACGTGTCTGCTATGAACATCTCAGTTCCTTTTTTGTAAATGATTTCAGGACGATAAGGGATAATGTCAAATATAATTCTCTGCAGACGAGGTGAAGCGCAATGAAGAGGTTTTCTAGAAATTGACATTAATGGTTTATGATCAGTTTCAACCGTTAGGTGTTTGCATCCCCAAACGTATTGATGAAATCTGATGCATCCAAATTTAATAGCAAATGCCTCTTTTTCAATTTGAGAATAATTTTGTTGGGTTTTATCAAGTGCTTTGGTGGCATAAGCTACTGGACGCCCTTCTTGGATTAATACAGCACCTACTGCATGCTTGCTGGCATCCACGGATAATGTTACAGGTGAGTTGACATCAAAGTACCTTAACACTGGTAGCTCTTTCATACTTTTCTTCAACTCCTCAAAGGCTGATTGGTGTTGATGGTCCCAGACCCATTCAATATCCTTTTTACATAGGTCTCTTAAAGGTTGTGTTACCTTTGAAAGGTTGGAAATGAATTTTGCCATGTAGGTTATCATGCCCAGAAACCTTTGAAGAGTTGTGACATCACGGGGGGTTTTCAAGTCATTGATGGCTTGGATCTTTTCTGGATCTGCTTTGAGACCTTTGTCGGTTACTATATGTCCCAAGAACTTGACATTATTTTTTGAATAGACGCATTTGTCCTTGTTCAATGTCAACCCAGCTTCTTTAAGTATGTTTGTAACTTTGGCAGTTAATTCTTCCACTTCTTTCTTCGATGGTGCATGTATGAGTATATCATCCATAGCACACTCTACATTTTTTATTTTGCCCAGCAGTTGTTCCATTATTTGTTGGAACACTTCTGGGGCTGATGACAAACCCATTGGCATCCTCAAGTAAGAGAATCGTCCCCAAGGAGTAGCCATTGTGAGGTATTTACTCGTACGCTGTGTGACTTCTAGTTGCCAGAACCCCTTCTTGCAATCCAGAAGCGTGAACCATTTCGACCCATTTATTCGGGCCGCTATTTCTTCTAGAGTGTTCAATGGGTAGTGACGTCTTTTCAAGTTCTTGTTAATGCTAGATGGATCCATACACACTCTAATTTTCCCATTGCGGCTTACAACAACCATAGGTGATACTGCTGGTGTTGGGTCACTAACAGGTTTAATTATACCCATGCGTTCCAATTCCACTTTCACCTTGTCTCTCATTGAATGCGGAACTCTTCTTGCAGGGAAAATTTCCAGCTTTGGATTGTCCACCAGGTCAATTTCATATTTATAATTTTTCAAGCAACCTATTTCCTTTTCGATAGATTTACTCATCAAGTTCTCTGTTAAGCCTATGGCATTGATTCTTTTCACAAGATCCATTTCTACGCACGAATCTTTGCCTAATATGGGTTGCACATTTTCATCTATGACGATGAATTTCACCCTGTAGGTCTTATTTTTCACCTTTAGTTTTGAAACCGCTTCTCCTAATACTTTCATTTTATGATTAGAAAATGATAACAGCGTCTTCACACTTGAAGCTCCTATGTTCAGTTCTGCTTTTTGTGCCATTGTACATGCTAACACATTGCACTGTGCTCCTGTGTCTAGTTTAAATTTTACTTTATAATTATTTGCAAATTCTACTGTTTCAAACCAGTCTGTGGCTTTTATACTAGCAATACTACTGACTAAAAAATCAGTTGAGTCATTGTTCTCTACATCCTCTGGTACTGGGATGTATTTTACTGTCTTTTCCACTGTTGCTACACGCTTGGATTTACAGAATTTGGCAAAATGTCCTTCTTTATGACATATATAGCATTCCTTTTTATATGCTAAACACTCTGCTTTTTTGTGTACAGTTCCACATCGTGTGCATGGTTTCGTGTTTGCTACCTGCTTCTTGAACTTGCTTTTTCCTTGATGTTTTCCATTCACAGCTTCTATTTTCAATGGTTCATCTTTAATGGAACTCATTTGGCTTCTAGCTTGCTCACTTGCTCTGCATATCTTCACCGCTTTATTCAGCGTTAGATCATCTTCGGCCAGGAGTTTCTCTCTATCAGCATCACTTCGTATGCCAATCACTATTCGGTCTGTGACTAAGCTATCATGTAACGATTCGAATTTGCATGACTTACTTTTGCTAAGCAAAACTGTTAAAAAATCATCAAATTTCTCCGTTTCCCCTTGCACCATTTTATTGAACATAAATCTCTCGTAAGTAATGTTCACTTTTGGTGTAAAATAGCTTTGAAAGGCTTGAACCAACTTTTGGATACTGCTCTTCTGGTCATCCGAAAAAGTGTTAAAAACACTTACCGCTTCCGTTCCAATTGCAGACATGAATAGAGCGATCTTAACATTTTCCGGCTTGCTTTCCAGTCCGATTACTATGGCATACCATTCAAATTGCTGGTACCAGTCCTTCCAAGCTTTGGATACATCAGCGACAGCTAAGCCTAACGGCGGCGGCGGTCTTGCACTCATACTTCCGTTGTCTCCTCTGCTCGTTGGTTCGTTTGGCATAATCTAGTGTTCAGAAACTCAAAGTATTTTTTTTTTGTTTCGGCACCATGTAATGACTACTGGCCAGTATCATAATAATAATACGATAACGTGCAAATACGAACAAGCTTGCTAGGGTTACATTAGGACATTTATTGACATAGGTAGTGTTACAGTTACAGTTAATCATGTTACAGAAAAGTCACAGTTAATCATTACAATGATTAACTGTAACTGTAACACTACCTATGTCAATAAATGTCCTAATGTAACCCTAGCAAGCTTGTTCGTATTTGCACGTTATCGTATTATTATTATGATACTGGCCAGTAGTCATTACATGGTGCCGAAACAAAAAAAAATACTTTGAGTTTCTGAACACTAGATTATGCCAAACGAACCAACGAGCAGAGGAGACAACGGAAGTATGAGTGCAAGACCGCCGCCGCCGTTAGGCTTAGCTGTCGCTGATGTATCCAAAGCTTGGAAGGACTGGTACCAGCAATTTGAATGGTATGCCATAGTAATCGGACTGGAAAGCAAGCCGGAAAATGTTAAGATCGCTCTATTCATGTCTGCAATTGGAACGGAAGCGGTAAGTGTTTTTAACACTTTTTCGGATGACCAGAAGAGCAGTATCCAAAAGTTGGTTCAAGCCTTTCAAAGCTATTTTACACCAAAAGTGAACATTACTTACGAGAGATTTATGTTCAATAAAATGGTGCAAGGGGAAACGGAGAAATTTGATGATTTTTTAACAGTTTTGCTTAGCAAAAGTAAGTCATGCAAATTCGAATCGTTACATGATAGCTTAGTCACAGACCGAATAGTGATTGGCATACGAAGTGATGCTGATAGAGAGAAACTCCTGGCCGAAGATGATCTAACGCTGAATAAAGCGGTGAAGATATGCAGAGCAAGTGAGCAAGCTAGAAGCCAAATGAGTTCCATTAAAGATGAACCATTGAAAATAGAAGCTGTGAATGGAAAACATCAAGGAAAAAGCAAGTTCAATAAGCAGGTAGCAAACACGAAACCATGCACACGATGTGGAACTGTACACAAAAAAGCAGAGTGTTTAGCATATAAAAAGGAATGCTATATATGTCATAAAGAAGGACATTTTGCCAAATTCTGTAAATCCAAGCGTGTAGCAACAGTGGAAAAGACAGTAAAATACATCCCAGTACCAGAGGATGTAGAGAACAATGACTCAACTGATTTTTTAGTCAGTAGTATTGCTAGTATAAAAGCCACAGACTGGTTTGAAACAGTAGAATTTGCAAATAATTATAAAGTAAAATTTAAACTAGACACAGGAGCACAGTGCAATGTGTTAGCATGTACAATGGCACAAAAAGCAGAACTGAACATAGGAGCTTCAAGTGTGAAGACGCTGTTATCATTTTCTAATCATAAAATGAAAGTATTAGGAGAAGCGGTTTCAAAACTAAAGGTGAAAAATAAGACCTACAGGGTGAAATTCATCGTCATAGATGAAAATGTGCAACCCATATTAGGCAAAGATTCGTGCGTAGAAATGGATCTTGTGAAAAGAATCAATGCCATAGGCTTAACAGAGAACTTGATGAGTAAATCTATCGAAAAGGAAATAGGTTGCTTGAAAAATTATAAATATGAAATTGACCTGGTGGACAATCCAAAGCTGGAAATTTTCCCTGCAAGAAGAGTTCCGCATTCAATGAGAGACAAGGTGAAAGTGGAATTGGAACGCATGGGTATAATTAAACCTGTTAGTGACCCAACACCAGCAGTATCACCTATGGTTGTTGTAAGCCGCAATGGGAAAATTAGAGTATGTATGGATCCATCTAGCATTAACAAGAACTTGAAAAGACGTCACTACCCATTGAACACTCTAGAAGAAATAGCGGCCCGAATAAATGGGTCGAAATGGTTCACGCTTCTGGATTGCAAGAAGGGGTTCTGGCAACTAGAAGTCACACAGCGTACGAGTAAATACCTCACAATGGCTACTCCTTGGGGACGATTCTCTTACTTGAGGATGCCAATGGGTTTGTCATCAGCCCCAGAAGTGTTCCAACAAATAATGGAACAACTGCTGGGCAAAATAAAAAATGTAGAGTGTGCTATGGATGATATACTCATACATGCACCATCGAAGAAAGAAGTGGAAGAATTAACTGCCAAAGTTACAAACATACTTAAAGAAGCTGGGTTGACATTGAACAAGGACAAATGCGTCTATTCAAAAAATAATGTCAAGTTCTTGGGACATATAGTAACCGACAAAGGTCTCAAAGCAGATCCAGAAAAGATCCAAGCCATCAATGACTTGAAAACCCCCCGTGATGTCACAACTCTTCAAAGGTTTCTGGGCATGATAACCTACATGGCAAAATTCATTTCCAACCTTTCAAAGGTAACACAACCTTTAAGAGACCTATGTAAAAAGGATATTGAATGGGTCTGGGACCATCAACACCAATCAGCCTTTGAGGAGTTGAAGAAAAGTATGAAAGAGCTACCAGTGTTAAGGTACTTTGATGTCAACTCACCTGTAACATTATCCGTGGATGCCAGCAAGCATGCAGTAGGTGCTGTATTAATCCAAGAAGGGCGTCCAGTAGCTTATGCCACCAAAGCACTTGATAAAACCCAACAAAATTATTCTCAAATTGAAAAAGAGGCATTTGCTATTAAATTTGGATGCATCAGATTTCATCAATACGTTTGGGGATGCAAACACCTAACGGTTGAAACTGATCATAAACCATTAATGTCAATTTCTAGAAAACCTCTTCATTGCGCTTCACCTCGTCTGCAGAGAATTATATTTGACATTATCCCTTATCGTCCTGAAATCATTTACAAAAAAGGAACTGAGATGTTCATAGCAGACACGTTAAGTCGTGACTGTGAAGCTCATGATTTGGACATGCCTGAATTGAAAATGGAAGTTCATGTAATTGTTCCAATGACAGACTCTAGAACAAATGAACTCAAGGAAGCAGTCAAAACTGACAAAGAACTGTCGAAATTGACAAAGCTTGTCCTGGAGGGTTGGCCCAATACAATTGACCATGTTCCGGATTGTCTAAAGAAATATTGGACATTCAGAGATGAATTTGCCAATTATAATGGAGTACTGTTCAGAGGTGATCGGGTGGTTATACCTGTTGGACTTCAGGAACAAACGTTGAAAACCATTCATCTTGGACATCTGGGGATACAACGTTCATTAAGCAGAGCACGAGAGAATGTTTATTGGTATGGCATGAACAAAGATGTGGCGAGTTATGTTCAGAAATGCAAGGTTTGCCAGCAACGTCATAGGGACAATCCAGAAGAACCGTTGATACTGAACAAAATTCCTGATAAACCATGGCAAATCATAGCCATCGATATCTATCACTGGGACAAAAAAGAATACCTAGTGATTGCTGACAGTTATTCGGGATATTTTGACTTTTGTGTTCTCGGAAGTATATCATCACAGACGGTTATCAAGGCTCTCAAACTATGGTTTGCAACTCATGGTGTTCCTGAAACTTTATGTTCAGATGAAGGAACACAGCTAACTTCGAAAGAATTTCGCCAGTTTGCTGAAGATTGGAGCTTTACGATGCAAACGTCTAGTCCTGAACACAAGCGTTCAAATGGCTTAGCTGAAAGATATGTTCAGGAAGCAAAGAACCTAATAGCCAAATGTGCTGCAGATGGCTCTGATATTTATTTGGCGCTATTGAATAACCGAAATACGCCAAGAGGAGTTCTTGGTTCTCCAGTTCAAAGACTCATGGGGAGAAGAACCAAAGGAATTCTACCTATGAGTGCAAAATTATTGGAACCAAAGATCATTCAAAACGTCTCACAGAATCTAAAAGCAAGGAGAATGATCGAGAAGACGTACAGAGACAGAGGGTCTAAATCAAAACCACCGATCTCTGTGGGCCAAAAAGTATGGTTCCGAAAAGGACACAGGAATGGTGCCCAGCTGAAGTTATCGATCAAGCTAAAGGACCAAGATCCTTCATTATCAAGACAACTGAAGGTGCAACTTATCGAAGGAATTCGTGGTTTCTTCGACCCTACATCACCAAAGATGTAGAGCCAGCACCAGTTGAATCGCAGGAATCCACCATGGAAAATGCCTATTCCAGTGAAGCAGCATTTCCTGATGATTCAAACAGTGTCGAAATGCCAATCCCACCTGAACAATTACCATCTCAATACAGAACTCGTTCAGGCAGAACGGTTAAAATACCACACAAACTTAATTTGTGAAACTTCTAGTTTATTCACTTTTACTAAAAAAAAGGGAGATGTAATGATTAACTGTGACTGTTCTGTAGCATGATTAACTGTAACTGTAACACTACCTATGTCAATAAATGTCCTAATGTAACCCTAGCAAGCTTGTTCGTATTTGCACGTTATCGTATTATTATTATGATACTGGCCAGTAGTCATTACAACAATCAAAACAAGTGAATGCAGCATGCATTTGTTGAACTCAAGGGCCTTGTGACAATCGTGTGCAGTGGGAAGTAAAACGAACTACAAAGTATACTTTGAATTCGAAAGTTTGAATCAGCAAGTCTCTTCAAGTCTTTCCTATAGCTTCATTGAACCTGTCAAATTTATGTGTTTACTTTCAAACTCCCAAGTGGGAATTTGAAGCTTCACAGAATGAAAGCTCTTTCATGAATTCTGAAGCAGTAGTTTTCTTAGCTGAGAGATGCGTTCTTTCATAAAGAAAATAAAGATTAATACTATATAATACAACGCATCTAAAACCATGGGTAATATTAAATGTATAGATTAATCAACCAATTGAATACATAGATCATAACAGCTTTATTCAGGACAACAAAAACGCAACATACAGCCATTCGAACAAGGTTAGAAGTAGTTGAAGTACTTTTTACCATTCACATTCAAAAGTATTTAAACAGTTAAGGTCACAGTTAATAACACACTAAATGTTTTGCATGATATCTAACACTTCCTCTCAAAACATACATCCACTAATACCAATTTTCTTGCACAAAAACTGATAGCGAGGTTTCGCCAGGGGTTTGGTCAGAATGTCTGCAAGTTGTTGTTCGCTACAAACATGTTCAATGTTAACTACACCTTCCAGGTATTTTTCACGAACGAAGTGAATCCTCACTTCAATGTGCTTAGATCGCTTGTGGAACTCAGGATTCCTTGCAAGCTTTATAGCACTCATGTTGTCAACCATGATGGTTGGTATAGAGTTCAATGTGGTCAGTTCATTAAACAATCGCATCAACAACATGATTTCTTTTGTTGCTTCACAGGCTGCCACATACTCAGCCTCAGTGGTGGACAGTACAACACTCTGTTGTTTACGACTTGACCACGTAATAACACCACCAGAGTACATACTCAGGACACCAGATCTTGAGCGCCTTGTTTTAACGTCCCCGGCATAATCTGCATCACTGTAAGCTTGAAGTTTCCCAGGTGGTATGTCCGAATGATACAAGAGTCCATAGTTCATGGTGCCTTTCAAGTATCTAAAAATTCTCTTAACAGCCTGCCAATGAGAGTGCATTGGTGATTCAAGATGCTCCGATACCACACTCACAGCATAAGCAATATCTGGTCGAGTCGCTGTAGAGAGGTACATAAGGCTACCTACTGCTTCCCTATATGGTTCTTCTCCATCCAACTTTTAATCATTACTTTGAATCCACTTTTCACAGGGAGTTGCAACAGTGTTGGCATCAGAAAATCTAAACTTGTCAAGAATTTTCTCAACATAGCTCGCCTGAGTGATGAAAATTGAGCCATTACTTAACTGGTTGATTTGCATGCCGAGAAAACAGTCCAAGGAACCAATTGTAATTTTAAATTCTGTTTTCAATAACTCTATGAATTCACAAACTTCTCCATCAGACCCAGCTACCAGTCCATCATCCACGTAGATGGCGACTACAAGTTTTTTACCTGCCCCTTTCCTGAAGAACAAACATGGATCTGCATTGCTGCAACACATATCTTGGCTTTTGATGAAGTCAACAAATCTCTTGTTCCAGCATCTCGGTGCCTGTTTAAGTCCATATAGACTCCTGTGAAGCATGCATACACGCCCCGATCCATCATCGAACCCTTCAGGCTGCTTCATATATGTTTCTTCCTTAAGTTCTCCATAAAGGAAGGCAGTTTTCACGTCAAACTGCAGAAGTTGGAGCTTCTCGGCTGCTGCGACACTCAATACTGCTCTAATAGTGTCGAATCTGGCCACAGGACTAAATGTTTCATCATAGTCCTGCCCATGCTTCTGTACATAGCCCCTAGCCACAAGTCTTGCCTTATATCGGTCGACACTGCCATCAGGTTTGGTTTTAACTCGCAAAACCCAGCTATTAGATATTATCTTCTTTCCATGTGGCAAATTGACAAGTTCCCATACTTCATTTTCAGCCAACGAAGCCATCTCTTCATTCATGGCTTGACACCACTCTCTAGCATTTTCTGATTTCATGGCTGAAGAATATGATTGAGGAACATCTGTGTGAGCAAGCAGGACATAATCTTTCAAATAAGCAGGTTGCCTGACTTTTCTCTTTTCTTGAACAAATGTTTGTGGTTGGTTAGCTTCTTCATCTGTTGCTTCCTCTGGCGATTGTGGTAAGTCAACTCCTTCATCTGCTGCTTCCTCTGATGATTCATTCCCACCATCTTCAGAGACTACAGGTTTTTCATGCAGCGTTACACTCAGCTGCACTTTTTTCTCTAACGTTTCTTCTTTTTCAAACACAACATCTCTACTCAAGATAATTTTATTAGCTGGCAACCAGACACGATACCCATCTCTTTCACCACAGTATCCGACAAAGATTCCCTTTTCACTCTTTGAGTCCCATTTTTGCCTTCTTTGCTTGGGTACATGCACAAAGCACTTTGTCCCGAACACACGTAGATAATGAATGTTAGAAGATTTCTTGAGCCAAAGTTCTGCAGGTGTTTTGTCTTTTATGGTGGTAGGGCCAATTCTATTCAGAACATATGCAGCTGTATTAACAGCTTCAGCCCACAGCTTTACACGAAGATTCTTTGCATGTAGCATGGACCTTGCACTCTCCACCAAAGTCCTATTCTCCCTTTCTGCAGCTCCATTTTGCTCAGGAGTGTAAGGCATGGAATATCTTATGTTGATCCCCTTGGCATGAAGAAGTTCACGGACATCTGCATTCTTGAATTCTCCCCCACCATCACTGATGAACTCTTTGACAATGTGTCCAGCAGTCTCCACTTCACTTAAAAAAGTTTTCATACAGTTGACTACTTCACTCTTAGCTTTTATAAAGAATACTCTACGAAACTTCGAAAAATCATCTTTAAAGCAGATAAAATATCGTGAGCCTCCTACAGAATTTTCCTGCATAGGTCCACAAACGTCAGCATGGATTAGTGCTCCTGCCTCTTTTGGTCTATCTGATCTAGTTCCAAAACTTGCTCGATGTTGTTTTCCAAACATGCAGCCATCACAAAAATTTTCTTTAACAGCAACCTTAATTCCTTGTTGACCAAGAAATTCTTTTACATGTTGCTTGTTCTGATGACACAGTCTTTCATGCCACAGCTGTGCACTTTCTTCTTGAGATGCAACATAAACATTTGCTGCTGTTTCAGGCATTCTGACCCTCATTTCAAGAGCATAAAGTCCTCCAGCTATCCTTCGACCTCTCAGTCTTTGCACACCATTTCTAGAGAATGTGCAGTTTTCCTTGCCAGCATCAAAATGGAAACCCTTGTCAATGGTCTGTCCAACTGAAAACAGGTTTCTGTCGATTTTAGGGACATACCACACATCTGTCAGATGATTTTGTTCCCACTTTCCACGTATCAGCATCTCAACGCTTACAGTTCCTTTACCGTATGCTAAAATGTCTTCACTGTTCCCTATTCTGATAGGCCTTGGAGTCACAAAAGGTTCAAAAGAATTAAAATATTCTTTTCTTTTTGTCATATGTGCCGATGCACCTGAATCAGCTAACCACTGTTCATCATCTGGAACACCTTCAAGCACACACATGAATGCATCTCCAAGCTTCTTAGAAACATCAGTTCTTTTGGGACAGTTTTTAGCAAAGTGGCCAACCTTGTGGCATTTGAAACACTTCCTTTCAGACTTTCCTTTACTAATGTTTTTCTTATTGGCAACAAGGGCTGCAGAGTCATCATACTTCTTTGGAAGTCGCATTTCGATGAGTCGGAGACGTTCTGTCAACTTATTTACAGTCCTTTCTTCAATTTGGACAGACTCCCAGACACTTTTAAATTCAAAGTACTCTTGGGGTAACGTTGACATAATTCGACTCATCAGCAGCAGATCAGGAAGTTCTGTTTTCACCAGACGGTTGAGTTCGTCATTGAGCTCACAGAAATTCTTTTGCAGACGTGATACGTGAGTCACAATATCCTCCATAGGATCTTTAACACTGCTAAAGAATTCTTCCATCAGCCTATCCACACGCTGACCAGAGCTTTGCTCGTACACAGACAACAGCTTGTCCCAAATTGACTTTGCAGACTCACAAGTCGCTGTCAATTCTAGATTTGCATCATTCATGCATCCCACAAGAATTAATTGTGCAAGAGCATCACTCTTTTTGAATGACTTCAGCTCCTTTTCATACGCTGTAAATGCCTCTGTGTCGGCAGTTGCTCCAAGATCAGTCGGGACAGTGCATTGTCCTGTTACAGTGTCCAGGACATCATTATGTCTAAGCAACAGTTCAATCTGTCTCCTCCATTTCGACCAATTTCCTTGTCCTTCGAGCTTATCTATGTGTGGTTTAAAATCCATCTTTGGTAACAGTAAAGTTAAAAACAATAGTCTACGATTTTCACGTAAGTACTAGATTTACTTTAAATTAATAAAAATTTCTTACTGCTCAGTGGAAGAGAGATGAGCCCATAACCTATTAAATATATAGATTAATCAAACAATTGAATACATAGATCATAACAGCTTTATTCAGGACAACAAAAACGCAACATACAGCCATTCGAACAAGGTTAGAAGTAGTTGAAGTACTTTTTACCATTCACATTCAAAAGTATTTAAACAGTTAAGGTCACAGTTAATAACACACTAAATGTTTTGCATGATATCTAACAGGTAAAACCTGAAATGCTTTGATCAAAAAACTCTTGTTTTGTTTTAAAACCATAAGTTAAATTATATTCATAGAAGTAACATTATGTATTAAACCGTGATACAAGATCCCACATTATAATAGGTAACCATAGCTATATTTTGGAATCTGGCTGTTTTCCCGAGCTATTGTAAAAGTGATACTTTGGAAACGAAAAACAAATTGCAAACTGTAAACCCGGCAAAAAGTATTGAATTTTTTTAGAAGACATTGATAACACGTGTGAATCAAAAACGGGACTTTCTTTTATATTAATCTGGATGAGATGTCAGTTTTGATTTCAACGTCTTTGATTTTGACCGTAAAAAGCCCGCCAGGTGGCATGCTCCATTTAATCTTCAGTGCAAACAAACTGTTGCAATGCAATCGCCCTATTCGCTTTGTAAATATCGAATACCTTTCATTGCTAAACAGATAGCTCTCTCAGATGTTGGAGAAGCATTTGATTGGTTTCTTAACATACATCGGAAAGTGAGCGTATTTCCGATGAACAGTAGCTGAAAATTCCTCTACCTGTTGGCGGCTTAAATCAAAGCACTCGAGCCCTGTGCTCGTAAAGTTTTTAAGAACAAGGCAATTTATACTAATGATCGTATTCCGTACGGCATGGTTCAGTTTGTTTACATCAAAGGACTTCGATACCGATCTAAAGGAATGAGAATTAATAATTTAGTTAGAATACTTGATATACACATTGGCTTGATAATAGTATAGAATAAGTTTCGAGTGTAACTTTTTCGGTCTATATTTAGACGTAACACTGGTCAAAGCGCAATAAAACATTTGTTTAAAAGGAATTTGAAGATTATTTACAAGTTAATAAGTCATTTAAAAGTATGAGGGCACAGCTATAAAATTATCGAATCTGCCAAGGAGCCAGGAGGCTCGCCAAAATCTGACAATCTGAAGGATGCGTGTGCTCCTTTCGTGATTTCAATCTACTCTGCTACTCTGGTCTTTTGAGGGGGAGTCAGTCTCAGTCTTGGAATATTCATCCCTGTGGTCTCAACGCCACCTGCAACGAAAGGTGATGAGAACCTCCACAGCTGCGAGACCATTTCTTTGGATCTCAGAATTGTTAAAAAAGACTTGTTACTAATCCCCTTCTGAATACTAACGGAAAGGGAACAAGAAGTCGAATTACATTCCGACCCGAGGACAGATTTAATGTCTTCCTTCCACAGAACTGTCATCACAAGTGTTTGTCTGGGTGGCCCGTCTGCATTTTTCTTATGGAGGGCCCAAGATAATTTAGGTGTTGACAACTTGTTTGTTAGTCGAGGGAGGTCTCAATCCCAGATGTGGAAACGCGAGACCAACTGGTATACGAGTCTAATAATTCATTTTGATTTGGGGGAGTCACAGTGGAAGGATTCTAAGAAAATTTCATGTTTTTTGAAAACCAGACGTTCTAAAGAATATTCTAGATGTATTCTGTCATTCAATCTCTCCAATGTCCTTAACGTATATCCTACAGTTCCTATTTCGAAGCAATAATGCGTTGATTACAACTTGTTCCATGCTGCCTAAACAAACAACAGAAGAATGTTTCGATTTGGATTATCCCACATTCTGTTGGCAATATTCCATTTGAGATGAGCAGCAGAGATTCCGACTGTTACCGAGCTAAAACGAACTTAGCCGACCGTGCGTAATAGGTTACCTTCGGTAAAAATCATTTGCGAGCAAATTTAATTCCGATTAATTATAGAGGCCGCGTTCGTCCGGTTGTTAGAGTCGCGAATTACCAACAGGAGTATTGCGAGATTAAAACTCGATCCAACCAAAAACCGTCGGGCCGGTGGTCATTAAGGCCGTCGTGTACTTGAGAGAACGTTAAATTTGTCGTGGTGTCAAATGTACTCACGTTGGCGTGGTATGCAATTTTGGAGAGTGGGTGCCTCCTCAGGTATTGACCTCTTCTGTCCTGCAGTTCAAAATTATGAGATGTCGGCCTCGGGTCTTTCCCTCCTGGATTGATCCTGGCCCGTAGCTTATAGATCCTTGTTTTGCTCCAGAGCGACGTTAATTTAATTACCTACTGAATAATTGTTACAGTTACGAAAGTTCGAATGAACCCCTGGATAATCTAATCTAATTAAACATGTGGAACTTGGCAACATGAGCAGAAATGTTACAGATTGGGCGTAATTGTTCCCTATCGGCTACGTTTTACTCTGTTAAGGATATTACTTTGGATCGCATTTTGAGGCAAAAAATTAAATGCTATGTAGCAGTATTTTTGTACCATCAAAATCAACTTTTCAAAGATGAACTGC
Source organism: Meta bourneti (assembly GCA_933210815.1). Taxonomy (NCBI): domain Eukaryota; kingdom Metazoa; phylum Arthropoda; class Arachnida; order Araneae; family Tetragnathidae; genus Meta; species Meta bourneti. The sequence continues at coordinate 3,219,946 of OW119926.1, forward strand.
ATAAAAACATTTGATTTTACTTGCTCTATCCATTATAATCTACAATCAATTCACAAATCATTACACAGATTGCATAACACTGCTCTGTCAGGTATTAGAGGGCGTTCCCTGTGTATCTAAATATAGAGGGCGCTGGAGTCATTCTAGTAGTACCTAATTCCTATTTTTTCTGGAAGTAACATTGCTTGCTTATTAATCGAATGCCCTTCCAGATGAGAAAAAAAGTTAAATATAGAAGCGAAATTGATTCAAATCGAAAATCCTCCAAACAGTAGCCAAGCGATGGATTACTGAGGATACCAAGATCGGATTAAAAGCATATAACGGAAAAATAACGAATAAATCAAAAATACCGTCGGTCCTACCCTTACTTTGTGATTACTTTAATTAATGCATTGGTCTGCCACTAAATTATGAATTTTTTCTAACACAGCTTTCTGTTTTCAAACTTCCATTGGAGATGAACAGCGAAGACTAAGACAATACTAGGGAAAGAATTCCGACGGAAATCGTGCAAAGCAGAACGTTCACAAAGGGTTACATTGCAAAGAAATCCTTTGCAAGCGAAATGAACTCGCTGCAGAGTAGAGTCAAACCGACCCTTTCTAAGGATGTTAGGCTTAAATAAGAAAAGCGGACCGAATAAAAAAGCGTCACGTAGCGGTGAATTTTTTTCATTACTCCATTTATTTCTGTGTGTGTGTGCCACTTTAATTTACTGTTTTCGCTGATCAAAACTAATTACGCGTCTAATTTTAAAAGACGTTTTCCCTCGATTAGTGTCGTTTGAGGTATGGTAGTAAAAATCTTTGGAGAACGTTTAGTCTAATACCGTTTTTCTCACTTATCTACCACTTGTGAATAAGAAGTATTTCTATAAATTAATATTTGAACAATTACATAATTCTTTTTCATCTAGTACCTTTTAAAAAACGTTTTGGAAGTTCTATCGAATTTCCGAAACATATATCAACTTGAAGGAGATAAAAAAAACAATGTTTTTCTTCAAAAAATTTGTTTGTCTGGTTGATTTATACTGTTTCAATGTAAATTTTGGAAATACGTATAGTGAAACGGGGGAATTTTTTTTTTTAACTAAGAATACTTTTAAAACTTATTCGTCATACTAGAGTTCTGTGTTGAGGAAAAAAACTCTTTTTCTCCATCTATCTATCCTAAAATCTATATAACTAATCTTTGAAATTGATCTTCGTAAGTAATACAAGTCCACAGTTAAAAACGCTTCTGTACTTTCATTGAACGGCAAAAACATCAAATATTTTTTTGCGAACTGCTGTAAATTTTCCAAGTATGATTATTTCTTATTCGTTTCGTATGAGTTGCGAATCTCATTTTATCAGAATTTTTGCTCAGAAAAGTAGTTATACAAAGTTGAAGAATAATAACATTTTTAGAAATATTGTCTCTGATGATGTTTATATGGAAGTTACGCCAATTCTCTGCGCTTTCCGAAACTTGCAAATTTTTTATCGTTTTCAAAGTATCACTTTTACAGTAAATTGCGAAAACCGCTGCTATTATAAACAGCCAGTTTTCAAAAATACTTATAGTTCCTTTTATAATGTGTGCTTGTATCACGATTGTCTCAATCCCTATTTATTTCGAATCTGAACTAAGAATTCAACTAATTGTACGTTTGGTTAACCCACGAATAAGGAACATTTGGACATGCATTCTGCACTTAGTGGGTTTGAATATACTGTCGAGAGACATTGGGAAGCAATAAGCTAATGGTTAGCTCGCAAGCGGCCGGCATTTGTTAATAAATAAATATTTCATTTAACTTTTGCTTTATGCAATTTTCATCCTGAAACGTTTCTTTCTATATAGTCAACGTGAATTCGAAATAACTGCATTAATGCTCTCAATAGTATGAGTATGACAAAGAAATATATGCATAAATGCTCTGAGAGCAAGCTCTGAAACTTCCGATAGAAACCATATAAAATTCCCAAACAATATCAGAAGCATACCAGAAAATGTGAGAAATAAATTACATTAAGGAAAAATCCCAAATTGCCTTCACCCGACCGAGGCGCCTCCATTCGGTGATTTCCTTAATTACTCCACTATAAATTATCAAAGTATTTGCTTCCAAGTCTTCTAATTAATTCATAATCTTAATACGACTTTTAACAGGTATTCTGAACTCTAATATTTTCTGAGATTTCACTCAAGTGATAGGCTTGGCTACCGCTCATTGTAACGCCTTCTCCAACCACCCCAACTGCAACTACAACCTCCTTTATAACCAAACACTCAAGACTGCTACATCGCTGAAAGTTTCTGATAACCTAAATGTATTCGGAACACAAGGACTTCTTATCTGGAGACAGGGCCTTCGAACCAGGAGCTCCATGCAAAATTCACTCTTTCTCTGCCTATCTAAAGAACACGGCTTTTCCTTTTCTCGGAACTCAAACTGATATATTACCGTTTTAAACTAGATATTACTTGAACAAAAATCTTGATTTTCACCCCTAACAAATTAAGAAAAAGTCAATAAAAATTTACTTGACAACTATTTTGAAATGTAATAATAATATAGTTTAAACCTCCTCAGGTGTGACCATAGTCTACCAGCAAATATAAACAGACCCAGAGCCTTTCTGAGTTTCGCAGTGAACAAAACACCGCATTCATTAGATCTTTTCTAAACGTGAATCCTTATTATGGAAAACGGAGTGGTGGGTAAAGCCCACTCGGAAACACCTTCAGTCGTTGTCCGTACTGGAGAGGGTGACCTGAATTCGGGCCAGGCTGGCGGTTATTTTTAACTTTTTGTCTTTCTCTATTTTTTTTAAATTAGTAAATATTCTTCGTATTGTTCCATTTTTCTATATTATTTTATTACATATATTATATTTTAGAAATATCACACTTTTTTAAAAATTATTTTTGATTTAATGCAGCAATACACTAATTGCATTACAGCTCTTTTGGGTATAAGAGGGTGTAAAAAGTAAAGATAAATATAGATGATGCTTTTATCAAACATTCTTGTAGTAGGCACTTGCTGTTTCATTCCGGAAGTGACAACTTTGATTGTTATCGAATGCAAGTTGTTGCTCCATGAAGTCCGAGTCTAATTGTTCCACACGTGTGATTTACGGTCTCGCAGGAAATTGACGTCCTCATCACTAAATGGCTACTAGTTCTTAACCGGAAGTCTTCCTTCGTTGGTCTTACACTAAAAATATCCCCTAAAGAAATTACAGTGAAACTTCGATTAACCGACAGGGTCGGGACCGTGACGTTTACAAACTGGAAATACACTGTACATGTATTTTATTTTCAGAAACAAATAATTTACATTTTACATTAAGTACAGTACATGCTGTTACATGAACTTACGCTTTAGACGTACATACATATTCAAATTTTAAAAGTCTATCATTTATTTTTGTTTCTTCGAGGCTCGTGTGCTTTCTGAGCTGCAATGTTCCGTACTTTACATAGAAATATCTGTGTTGCGTTTTCCTCTTGCCCCTCAATACATTTTGATAATATTGTTTCTGCTTCTGTATGGCTAAACGTAGTTTTTCATTCATAATAAAACACTCGTCTTCGTCAATTTCTTCTTCGATGTCAATCACACGGGAAACAATTTCATCGTCGTTCAAAATGTCAAAGCCTCCGTCCAATTTGTCACATCCCAACCACTCTGTTACTTCTGCTGGCGTTGTGTCTTCAGCCTTCGGTACATTTTTCGCGGCAATCTGGTTACTGTACATAGAGTACAGTAAGTATGTGTGTACTTACTAATAACTTTTAATATTTAATTAACTTTTAATAACGGACTGACGGTTAACAGAAACTGACAGTTAAAAGAGTGACGGTTAATCGAAGTTTCACTATACTCTTTTTTTGACAAAATATTGTTGCTACTGTTAACTAAATTGTTTGGACACATTTTTTGGGTTTTTTAAGTGCAAAGTTGGGCACTTTCTCATGTAAATCTGGAAACGCTGTTTAGAAACGTGATGTGAAATATTGAGTCACAAGCCTATTTTAATTCCCCTTCTTTTTATTCGTGGCATTCGTAAGCAATGAATTACGAAGGTCGTTTAACTTCTACTTGAGAAAAGAAAAGTTCACAAACTGTGGTAGTAAAGGGCAAGAAACGTTCTTAGAGGCATCTACTGTTTCACCGAATGTAGGTGGCGGTATCGTATGAAGGCGAAATGTGTTTTCTGTTCGTATTCTGAATGGGACGTCAGATGTCTTGTTTTACGAATGTCGAAGAATTAATTCCGAATGTATATCTGATATTCAATTGGTCAAGGCTAATTAAATTAAACGCCAGATGTTGCGAAAACGAGAATAAATTTCACTTTAAGGTAACCCCTAAATGTGTCGTGCGAGAAGATATCTGTAGTGCGTTTAGTCTAATTCCCTTTTTTTGTTCACTTATCTACTGTTACGGCCAATGAGAATGAGCAAAAGAGGGCGCTGTTCTGCTGAGAGAGATCAGGCAATGATGATGCAACAAGTTAACTGCAAAATGTCTTAATGTCTGTCCTTGTTTTGTGATAATAAATGTTGTGGCTGTAAATCGAATGCAGATTCTTAACGAATCCACATCAAATAACAATTTGAGATGTCAATTTTGGAGCGTCACATCCACCACTAATGAATAAGAAACTTTTCTTTAAATAAATATAAGAAAATATTATGCCGTCCTGATTTGATCCTTAAAAACGTTTCGGAAGTTTTACAGAACTTTTACAGAACTTTTACAGAACTTTCGAAACATGTTAAATTGAGCTATATCATGAAATATCATTTCTGTGGTCCATTTCGACTGTTTCCACTTACGATTCAGTGGATGACGAAATTTTCAAATAAGATTCCTCATGAAACATATTTGTCATGTTAGAGCAGGGGTCGGTAAACTTTTGATGCGGATTGTACTTTACAACAATTTAAAAATTATTCGAGAGCCATAAATATATTTTTACAAATATGGAAAATTTAAAGTAATGTATAACAAGAGCTATAGCGAAGGACGCATGTTCGTGCTGTCTTCTGCGCATGTGCCCCGTTTGAAAGTGCTAGTGTCTGTTGTGTTAAGAAGCGAGGGTGCAGTCGTTCTGTAGTCCAGTGGTGCGCAAACCGTGGGTCGCGACCCCTCTGGGGGTCGCTTGAAAATTTTTGTGGGTCGCCAAATTCAAAGAAATTTATTTGACACTAAAAAATATAAGGCTTTTCTACCACAGGTACCAGTAAAATAGTGAAATGAGATAATATTATTTATAAAAAAGAACTATATTTTTGTACGAAAACGATTGTCTGTATTAGTATACAATACCTATACTTCGGCAATCAGGCGAACAGACAGTGATAAAAGATAATTGTCAATGTGAGATGCCTGCTCTCCGGTGGGATTCATATGCAACTTGGGTCGGTCTGATGTTTAGCAGTGGCCATCTTTACGACAGCTTTTTTAAAGTAGGTGTGCGCCCCTGCTATTTAGTCTTTATACTGTGATCACAGCTAGGACCGTGCAGTTCTTTCCGTCTGTGCCTCAGTAGTTCGGTTTTGCTGCTTCTTACGTTCATTCAAGTGCATTATGTAATTCTGTTTATATACTGCTTTTGCTAATTTTAAGTAAAATTTGCAATCGTGTATGTATGTACATAACGTACTTTTTAAATATAGAACAGTTCATTAGCGTGCTCAGAGGACAATAATAAACAATTAATTAAAAATTCAATATATATATTGAAATGTTTATACAGAAAAACTGGGTTTTTTTATATTGTATTATTTTTTCGTTTTTGATTTTTTCGAAAATCAATTATCCTCAACTGATATTTCGTTGGAAACGCTACCAGTGTAGTTATTTTTTTAAAACGTGTAAGGGAACAGTTAGTTCTGTTTTTGGATTACATATGGCTGCACACTAAACAAAGCCTGCTTTTGCAGTTTAAGTGCGAGTACAAATTTATGATCATAGGATGAATTTTGAAAAATAAATGCTAATTGTAATTTTTAAATATATATTTTCCCATCTTTGGAGAAAGTAATGTTAAGCATAATTACATTAAACCGCTATAATTAATTGGCACATGTTTCGTATTTTTTTAAAGTAAGATCCAATATTTGTATGTTATGATTCACTGTAACCTCAGTGTACAATATAGATGTGCGCTCGACTGGCAATACCAGTTGAGATATTTACTTGCCTCGATTACCATGTGTAAATTTTTACTTGAGCGTTGTATTTTTTATTTTAAGTAGCGAGCATGTGCAATTGGTATTAAGAGATGTTTCCTTAAAAATTAAGATTTCTTTTCTTTAATTCTCCTCTGAATAAGCTACAAATAAACATGATTTATACAGAGTAATCCCGGACTTTATTTTCTTCCGACGTGGTAGCCGCACGTGATTGAACAAACGCAAAAAAATGAAATATTGTATATTTATAATTTTATTTTATTTTTATTTTTAATACCCTCATGATGGATAAATGGATAAAAATAGGTACCCAACGTCCAGAAAATGAAAAGAATGACAATACAAATGAGAATGATGAACCAACATCCAATGAACTTAGAAAAGCTGTGAATGAATCCAATGGCACTGTTTCTACATCAAAAAATATCGAACGAAATGTGTTATCTAATGAAAAATTGAGAAAATGTCTAGAAGAGTTTATTAAATATGGATTTACATATTGCGTTGCTAATGGAAAAGAACATTCGTTGTGTGTTAATTGCAGGGATAAATTAGCAAATGAAAGTATGAAACCAGCTAAATTAAAAGACATTTGGAACCAAACATAAAGAATTAGCAAATAAATCTGAAACATTTTTTAAAAAAACGAGCTGAAAGTATGAAAAATCAAAATGTACTTTTGAAAAAAATACACAATTCCTGAGAAGGCATCCTTAGAAGTTTTATATTTAATAGCGAAAAATTTGAAACCAAATGCAATTGGAGAATCACTCATTCTTCCTTCAGCAATTAAAATGACATCAATTATTCTTGAAGAAAAATATGGTAACGATTTAAAAACGATACCATTATCAAGAGATACCGTTTCTCGCCGAATTTCCGCCATATTACGTAATATAGAATCAGTTCTGTTAAATCGATTAAAAAACTCTCCTGTATTTGCTCTACAACTTGACGAAACTACTGACATTTCTAAACTGTCTCAATTAATTGTTTATGTAAGATACGTTTATGAAGACATATCAGAAGATTTTTTTATGTTGTAAAAAATTGGAAGGAAAAACAAATGGAGAGAAAATATTCGAAATTATTAATAGATATTTTTAAACAAATGACCTTACCTGGACACATTGTGTCGCGGTTTGCACTGATGGTGCTGCTGCTTTAACAAGTAGTAATAAAGGGGGGGGGGGTATTTCCATTAACGTCACACTAGAGCTACACAATGGGCTATTGGTGACGGTCCGGGATCAATCCCAAAGGGAAAGATCCGAGGACAGCACCACGTAATTTTGAACCACGGTCAGATGACGAGGCAACACCTGAGCTGGCACCCCACTCTCCAAACTTCCACACCACGCCAATAGTAATAAAGGATAAGAGGGCTAATAAAGAAAATTGCCCCCCATGTATAGTATTCAACCATTGCATGATACATAGACAAGCTCTTGTTGCAAAAGACATTGATGAAGAATTGCACAAGATTTTTCAGGATGTTATTGTAATTAATTACATTAAAAGCAACAGTCGTCTCTTTTCAATACTCTGTAATGAGATGGGTTCTGTGTATGAGACATTATGATGCGGCTTAATACTGCGACGTATTTTCGATTTGAGAAACGAAGTTTGCATTTTTTTGGTAGAAAATAAACATATATTGGCAAGTTCATTCATTAATGAAGATTGGCTCGGAAAACTCAGATACATGGTTGACATTTTCGAAAAAATTAACGATTTGAACTTAAGTCCACAGAGAGAGAATACAAACATTTTAATATCGAGCAGTAAAATTGAAGCTTTTAAGAATAAGCAGATACATTGGCCAGGAGAATTGAACAAAAACAACAGACATGTTCCCGTGCTTTTCAGAATTTACTAAAGAACATAATATAGATTTCTTTATATTTAGAAACACCATTTCCCGTCAGATGATAAAATTGGAAGAAAACTTTTCGAAAAGGTTCGAGAAATTTCCGGATAATGAATTAGGTTGGATACATGTTCCATTTTCGTTTGATATTTTTAAATCCAATCTCTTTAAATGAGAAAGAAAAGTTGATTGATGTTTCAAACGACGAAACACTGTGCAGTCAATTTAAGTCTCTGACTTGGCAAAAATTTGTGTTATCGATTGGAAAAGAATATGCTGATTTGAAGAAAAAGGCAATTAATATTTTGATTCAGTTTGCATCGACCTACTTATGTGAAACCGGCTTTTAAAATTAGTTGCCATTAAAACAAAATATCGATCACGATTGGATCTAGAGGATGACTTGCGATTTCTAATACAGTTCCGAACATAGAAGCAATCATGAACTCTTTGCAGGCGCATACCTCACATTGAATTCTTATGTAATAAGTTTTTTTAAAGTATTTTCCATTTAAAAAATATTTATACCCATATGCATAAATAAAATCATTGCTTCATAAAATTATGTGTTTTATTCAGACCTCTAATAAGGCACAAACATAAGCGCAAATCCCCAAAAAGAATTCAACTTTAACTACGTTGATGATTAGAAAAACGTCTATTGTCTATCCAGGGGTCGCGACAAAATAGTACACAAAATTGGGGCCTGAAATGAAAATAGTTTGCGTACCACTGCTCTAGTCCACAGTTGGTAGTCTTTGTTTATGCCAGGCCAAATGAATCTTTTTGTCACCTACTTCATTGTTACACGAATTCCAGGATGGGATAAGTTATGTATAGAGAAAAGTACTCTTTTGCGAAATTCCTTAGGAATGTACGGCCGGTTAAAATTAGTGGATGTATCACAGTAAATTTTCTTACCGCTATCCGGGATAGGAATTTGTACCATTTTGAAACTGGAATGTGATTTAAGAATCTTGAGGCCTTCATCCTCCTAGCAATAACTGCATAATCAATTGGAGCTGGAGTAGTGATGGTTTCAATTCTCGACAGTGTGTCTTCTACGATGTTTTCTTCTCCGTAAATGTACTGTATGTCTGTAGTGATCTCAGCAATGTAGTTCAACTGCCGGCTTGTCTTGGAGAGGCTTTATCGAAATTCTGCTGGAAGACAAAGGTGATAGGTTTGTGATCAGTGCAACGTTTTAGTAACGATTGTGCAACGTTTTAGTAAATGACTTACGAGGATTCACAGGAAGCAATTTGAGTGGCATCAGAACAATCAAGAGACCGTTGAGATTCTAGTACCTCAATACCCAGGAGTCGGAAGAAGGCAGATGTCCTCACAGATGATGTCATCAACAGGTTGTCTGGTAGAGTTGGAAAATGGTTGGATCCCAGAAACGTGAGTAAAGGTATCTGGAGATCCGTATGGGTGTCGCTGACAAAAAAAGCCCGCAAGGTTTTGGCATAGGTCTGAGAACAGGCCTTCCTGATAAATGAGTCATTCTGGGGGTCCCAGGAACCTAGGCTACCAACCACAAAAGGAACTGTAGTGCAACTTTTAAATTTGTGTGCAATAGCCGCACGTAGCTTCTCGTAATGTTCAGTCTTGCGTGCCCTAGCGTCAGTGAAAGATTTGGGCCCATTTTCAAAGGGTGTTGTAACGTCCACCAGGAAGAAGTCATCATCTCGGCGAAGGACAATGTCTGGTCGCAACAGACAGCCAGGAACAATGTCCTTCAGGATGGGCACAGTCGCGATCGCTTTGTCATAAGCAATGACTTCAAACCGCTCCGCACACATACCAAGAACCCTGCTAGCAATAGTATTGTCTCTTTCAACAGCGTAGAGTTAGGCATGCAGTGGTTTAGCATATGTGGGAGCGTTTCATAACTGTATCCACAGCGTCGACACCGAACGTTCTGTGGATCCCAGGGACAAGCATTCAAGGGCAGGAGGTTAAGGCGAGCTCTATGAATAAACTTCCATTCCTTGAATCTTGTGTACAAGCCAGAAGAAAAAAAAATGGGTGCTGGCTCTTGACTTCGAGACACAGTGCAAAGCCTTTCCTTCATCACGATACCCCAACAGGCGATCATTACTGTCATTTCTACAAACGTTGCGGATAGAATGGGCAGCGTTGCGCCTGTGGATGTGAGAAAGCTTAATCTGACCAACCTCAAGAGTGGGAGAGTTGTTGCAAAATGACCAACGGACGGCTTGTCTACCATAGGCCTTCCTAGCCTGCGTCCATGTATTCCCAAGAGGATTAGTTGTCATGTCGTATTTATCACCCATAAATGCAGAGATAGTCCCCCGGATCGACTTGCGAGTCCTGGACAAGTCTACGAGAAATGGTATTAAACAGGTCATCAAGAGCTGCGGTAGCGATGAATTTGTCTTCTGAAGTTAAGAGCTTAAAAGCATTGTCAATGGAGAACAGGTCAAAATCCTCTGCCGCAATGGATATGCTTAAAGGCTAAGCATGTTAACTTTTGTGGCTAAGCATGAAGGTAATCATTGGTGGCAAGAAAGGGAACAACCAGAATGTCTTTTATAAGAGGACGCAGTTGTTGGCCCAACTTCCCCCATTGGGTCTTAGAATTGACTCGTTCTCATAGCAAATGTCAACGTACATCGACGTCACGGCCAGGATTCGAACTCGGAGCAATAATTCACTTTTAGACCACATAACTGTCGAAGGGTAAGTTATGACTTTTATAATAGATTAAGATTTCCATACTTAATTGAACTATCGTTACTGTTTAAATGCTCGTCTTCGATAGAATATATATATATATTTCGAAGAATCCTATTTTTTCGAATCTTTCTCGCCTAGTTACTTTTGGGTTCATTTCTTCCCCTTTTGTTTTCGGGCGCAGTTAGACCCCGTCTCACCTCCCGAAAACCAAAAGGGGGGTGATCACCAGGGAAGAACACCACGTCCTGTTGAAGCCTTCTAATTTTTATATTTGGAGTAAGTAATATTGTTTCCAAACTCCTTGCTATGCATAGATAAATTGATTTTAGCTGTTTTTCTACAGAAAGTATCAAATTCGAAGAAAAAGGTGTAAAGAGGGGGTGAGAGACAAATCTGAAAAGTTAGATGAATGAAAAGACGCCCCTGCAACATATATATTGTGGAATTTAAGTCATTTAAGCTTGCATTTTGGTTTACGACATACCTCGGGAGTGCCATTTCAAACATATTTGTTAGCGCGTGCAACGATCCGAGAATTATATTTACTGTGCCAAGTGCAAACGATCCGAGAATTTTATATTATACAAGCTCAAACGATAATATTGTGAATTGTAATGATTAAAATGTGATAAAAGGAGGATTTATGAATTGAGAACAATTCGAAACGGAGATAGTGATCTGTTTTATATAATTTTCTATCATCTTTAGTGGTCTTAATAAACGTTAAATCTTTTTAATTAGAGTTCGTCTCCATCTGTACGACCGAAAAGCCTATCTATAATTATTTAGTACCAATCGAACTGATATTCAGATCATTCAAAAATTGAATCGATTGTCCTTCAATTGATTAGTCGTGTTCATCTATACGACACTTAACTGATAAAAGGCAATGTATTTTAGATTACATAAATGAAAATTGTAACAATTTTTTTTAAATTTAAATATTCCTCAGGTTTCCAGACATTTCTTAAACTTTTATTTCCCCCTAAAATCGCCTTAATGAGGAAAATTTAACGTAACACCAAAACTAACGATTGAAATTAGCTTAAATTTTACAAGGTCATATTAGAAGTCCTGGTTCGATTCCCATAAAAAAAAAAGAAAGTTTCCAATTCATAATTTTTTCAACTTCGAAACGGTAAGACCTAATGACATGTAATTTGGTATCTGAAGTTAAATTTTAATCTAGATACGAAATTGTGTCGAAATAGATGAATTTATAGGAAATTATGAAGATGGTGCTCAGTTTAATATTAAGACGGCCCCTTATGCATTTGAATTTATAGACGTTAGATCCTACCGAACACAATCTTTGAAATTGCTCGAATGATGTGGGGTGGTTCGTTTGTTTTTTCCGCGACTGTACATCGACGCCACGACCAAGATTAGAACTCGGAGCAAGAATTCACTTGTCACCCACATAACTGTCGAAATGTAAGTTATGATTATTTATAAAATATTAAGATTTCAATATTTTTTTAACTATCTACTTTTTAAAATGTTCCTCTTCGAAGAATCCTATTCTTAAATCTTCCTCGCTAAATTTTTATTTTCTTGTGAAACGACCATTCCAAAGGGAACACCGGTTCTCGTCCGATCACCGAAATTAAACCCCATTAGGCGGGGTCAGTATCTTGAAGGTAACCACCTGGGAATTCTAATTCACCCTTCTGATTTTTATATTTAGTGTAGGTAATATTGTTTTCAAAATCCGTGCTATGCATACATAAAAGTATTTTAGTTGTTCCTCTACATAAAAATATCGAATTTGGAGAAAAAAATATAAAGGGGAAGACAAACTTAAAAGAGTTCGATGAATGGATAAACGTCAGTGCAAGATTTACGAGTATTGTAGCGTTTAAAAAATAACTCCCGAGAAAGGAAGGCAACCAGAAAGTCAATTTGTTAGCTGAATGGTTTTTATCTCTGGCCCTCGATTCAACAGGCTTTGGGTTCGAATCCCAGTCGTGTCCTGAATGTAGTTCGTATTCTACTTTGAAGTGATCGGTATTATTAGCCCACGTCTAGCAAAACCTGCATCTGATGCACTAGAATTAGGAATGCAGGCTTTATTTCCCCACAATGTGTAGGCCCTTAAAGGACCCGTTTTTTAAACCCTACATTTTACTCGTAGATGCTGTACTTAGTGACAGCCTAGGTTCCTTCACACCTGGAAACGGAATGCGTCTTTTGGGATGGGTTGAGTTTTACCAGATAATTGGAGCAGTCTTTGACGCAGATGATGCCTGTGGTACATATCTCCCTGCAGTTGAAAATTTAAAAGACATTTTCCGGTAGGCTAAATTTGGTTGGCGTGGTGGGAAAATTTGAAGGGGTGCCAGTTCAGGTTTTGATCTGGTCATCTGACAGTGGCATAAAATTACAAGGTGTCATCCAATCTTTCCCTTCGGGATTGATCCTGAACCTTCGTCAATAGCCCGTGTGTTTCTCCAGTACGACGAAAAGAACTTCTACCGATTACAAAAAATCCGCTTTTGACAAATCCGATCCTGGAAACCACATTTCAAAAAAATTTGTCTTCCAATTTTTATTCGTTTTTGAAACGTCTAAGGAATATCCGGATATAATAGAACAAAATGCTTCTTTCTATCCGACACGAATGGAGTTTTAATGGAGTCCTTCGTTAAAAACCTTTGGGCCCCTTGATATGCAGTATCGCGTGTCTTCTGGTATCAAAATAAGTCCTCACGGTTTTTCACCCCCCCCCCCACAAAGCTTATGCGCTCATTGAACTACTATAACTGGTCGAAGCTCCTGTTTCGGAAACATACAGCTCCGATTCTATAAAGTAGGTAAACTTGGATGAATACATGTCCAAGTGAATGCTATTACCCAGAAACCTAAGGGCGATTGCTAAAGTCGATTATTTCTCCACCAATCCGTACACACTGCTATCTTTAACGAACAATAAACTCATATTCATGATCTGCGCCCAAGACGTCAAATATGGAAACTACTAACACCATCGCAGTCCTGTATCTATTACATAGCATGAATCATGAAAATCATTTACCTATGTCCTATTAAATAGAAAAGTGATTTTACAGAGTTGTGGAAATAATATCAATACATTAATGCTGTCATGGATCATTTTACCCAAACACATCTGATGTTGCTTTTAGTGAAAGATATAACTGTATACCATGACTTCGACTCCTAGGTTTTAATCCAATTTTGAACAGAATAAACAGTGCATAGCATGATATAAAATTTACAACCAATGCTTAAATGATTCCGAGAGCAAACGAGAAAAAGAATTCCCATTTCAGAGAAATTATTTGAAATAAATTAATCGAAAAAGGACATGGAAGTGATCACCCGTCCGAGCCGCTCCCCTACGGCATTTACCTCGATAACAGCTTTCGGTCATCCTTATGAATTGTTTTCGTTGCTGCTTCAGTTGCCTTTTTTGTCAACTAAATATACAGGGTGAGTCTAAACTAATACGACAAACTTCAGGGGGTGATAGAACACAACGAAACAAACACTTTTCCCCATATAATTTATGGTCGCAAGTGCAGTCAAACGCTTGTATAAAAGCCCATAGAATGTCTATTGGGTGAGTCTAAACTAATACGATAAACTTCAGGGGGTGATAAAACAAAACCAAACAAACACTTTTCACCATAGAATGAATGGTCGCTAGAGGGCACTTTCCATTTCGGCATAAACACACGGTCCGACGCAAGTTGGAAAGAAGAGGCATGAAATGTGGAAACAACGCTTTAATGTCAAATAAACATCAATAACTGCTTGACAAAACGAAATAATACAATTAGATTTGCATAAATTAAAGATAAGTACAAGGAACAACGGGTAAGAAAGAAGTGACATGTAGAAAACATGAGAAACTTTTCACATGGAAATGAAACGACATGTACAAGCATCAGTCGGTAAGTACAACGCAAATGCACAATTACAGAAGCTGTTCAAAATGTCGACCACTACACCTGATGCAGGCCTCGCATCGCCGACGTAACGCTTTTTATACAAGCGTTTGACTGCGCTCTCTAGCGTCCAACCGCTGCACTTGCGACCATACATTTTAGGGGGAAAATGTTTGTTTCGTTGTATTCTATCACCCCCTGAAGTTTGTCCCATGACCGTAAAATCATCCTGTAGGTAGCTAAAGTATTTCTGCTTTGAAACTTCTGAACAGCTTTATTATACGCCTCGTTTGGGTGCAACGCTCTTGGCGCACATTCCTTGTCGCCAAGGAAAGAGTTAGAAAAAAAATCGTTTTTTTTTAAACGGAAAATAATAAGCTCTAGCGGTGAATAATAAGCTTTAACGAACCAATGAAATCAAAGGACAATTTAACGGAAATGAAAAAGAACATTGTAGAATATTCCGAAATGAAAATCGAAACTTTTCGTTGCCGAGGTTTCCATAAAAACGGGAATAACCATAATAAAGATGAGTTGCCTTCACCTGCCATAACTCGCTGCTAAAAGTGCGCCAAGAGTGTTGCCACCAAAAGAGACGAATAATAAAGATGTACCGAAATTTCTTTGCTGTACGAATTCGAAACATGATGTCACATCACTTTATTGTCGAAAACGATAAAAGCATGTCGACAAAAAAATTCCGAAGAATGAATTGCAAATTGATTTTTATGGTTGATTGTCAACAAGAGTTAAATAAGACGCCTTTGTTGCAAAATGGTAATAGAATACATTTTATTCAAATCCGTTATGCATCATATGATAACATTTAAGTAGCTTCGGTTTGTTTATACCACTATTGAATAAAATTAATTTCTATAAGTACGAATATGTATCGTGTTTAAGTATTGAAACTAGATTTCCAATTTTAAACGTTTTTGTAGTCCTAATGGATCGCAGAAACATGCAGTTAGAGATATGAATAAATATGTAATTTAACTAAATTATTATCATGGGATTCGTTTCGTTAGTCATTATAGCCACTCGGAAGGGTGTCCCGCCTGAGCAGTTGGTCCGTGCAAAGGGGCGTCATCTATCGTTACTTTTTTCTGTACTCCAATAATTAGGACTTTTTATGGACGATTGGACCACTAATTGTATCACTTTTAAAGTTAAATTTTAATCTGTTAACTGTAATTTCGGATCAGATTTACTGTACGGTCACCCTTGGCGCGATTTTTTCCACATTGGCGATAAATTATTTTATATGGCAATCCCATCCGACCCGACAAGGAATTGCAGCAACCCTATTGGACCTTGGAAAAGGTTGGTTTTTCGGAAGGAAAGAGCGCTTCTTTTTTTTTTTTAACGAACGCATTTTTTTTAACAAAATATCGATGTTTTGCGTTCTATGATTGGTAACCGTTTTAAAATTTGAATTCTTTTTGTGTTAGTTGATGTCTTAGCTTTTTAGAAGGATTGTAATTGGTTACCGCTTAACCGGGTCGCAACGGAATATATCACCGGGTCGCAACGGAATATATTAGCAAAACCGGAGAGCTTGAAGGTGATTGATTTATTATTGCCCTATTCAAAAGTTTGTTCGCGTAGGAAAGTCCGCGTTTTTTTTTAAGAACATCCACAGGATTAATTAGACCGTAAGTTTTATTTATTTTTACTTATTGCTTATTTGTGTATTCCTCATTTATTATTACCCTATACAAAAGGTTGTTCGCGTACGAAAGTCCGCGTTTTTTTAAGAACATCCACAGGATTAATTAGACTGTTATTTTTATTTTTTTTACTTATTATTGCTTATTTGTGCATTCCTCATTTATTATTGCCCTATACAAAAGGTTCGCGTAGGAAAGTCCCCGTTTTTTAAGAACATCCACAGGATTAATTAGACCGTTATTTTAATTTTTTTTACTTATTATTGCTTGTTTGTGCATTCCTCATTTATTATTGCTCTATACAAAAGGTTGTTCGCGTAGGAAAGTCCGCGTTTTTTTTAAGAACATCCTGGCTTTGGACGCCATCTTGATTTGGCTACAAACATGTCTCGGATTCTACACCTTTACCCATTTTTCACTACGCTGTTTTCTTTAAATCTCGCTCGTGCAAGAAGTCGCCATTTTGGCGACTTTTGGCGAGATTTTGAAAAAGTCGCCAAGGGTGACCGTACAGTAAATGTTTACCGTAATTTCTCTTAAGTTTAATTGCCTTTCTTATCATTTATCAAGCCAACGCTCTTCTGTGCGAGTGTTCAGCAGCATAGGGGATTCGTCCCCGAATAAACTCTCTGACTTAAAGCCTAAGTACCATCAGTCGTGGTCACTAGATGGCACTGCTCACCTTCTCTTACGGCTGGGCGGGGCTTATGATTCATTCCGCATTTTATTTTCTTCTACACCCTAGATCGACATGTTATTAGTACGCATTTACACTGCTGGCCACCGTAAATGCAACACCCTGAAGGAAGCATGCAAATAATATGAAATTTACAACATGCATTAGCGGAGGTGAGATATGCAAATGATTAGAATTTCAGCGCAGACGCACATCACGCGCGCCTGTGGCGCCACTTCAAAGCGCTATTTAAGGCTTGGAGATTTCGACGATTTCAAGTACGGCAATTGTGTTTTTCTTGTGGTTTTTTCAAAAAAACGATCAATTATACATCGTAGAAAACAGCGATCATCTTTTGATCAAGTATCCGAGTTCGACAGTGGAAGGATAGTGGCCTACCGAGATTGTGGATTATCTTTCAGGGAAATCGGTAGTCGTGTTGGACGAAACCAAACAACTGTAATGCGGATATGTGATCGTTGGATGCAGGAGGGTACGACGGACCGACGTGTTCGATCGCATCCACCTCAGTGCACCACTTCACGTGATGACAGGCATATTGTGCGTATGGCAGTGACGGATCGCTCAGCCACATCACGAACCATAGCACAGCACATTCAGTCTGTACCGCATCATCCAGTGTCTGCGCGTACCATTCGACGCCGTTTACAGCAGAGTGGTCTGTCCGCAAGACATCCATTGCTTCGTCTACCCTTGACGCAGAACCACAGACGTTTCCGCCGCCAATGGTGCGATGAAAGAAGGATGTGGACGGCAGAATGGAATGAAATTGTCTTTACTGACGAGTCACGCTTCTGTCTGCAACACCACGATGGTCGGATTCGAGTCTGGAGACACCGTGGAGAGAGGATGCTGAACAGCTGCGTTATGCACCGCCACACTGGTCCTGCACCGGGTATTATGGTATGGGGCGGTATTGGATATCACTCGCACTCCTCTAGTACGCATTGCCGGTACTTTAAACAGCCAACGCTACATCTCCGAGGTGTTGGAGCCAGTTGTCCTTCCTTACCTTCAGGGCTTGCCCACAGCCATATTTCAACAGGATAATGCGCGACCACACGTGGCACGCATTGTCCAAGGGTTCTTCGTCAATCGCCAGATTGAATTGCTTCCCTGGCCAGCTCGCTCTCCGGATCTTTCGCCGATAGAAAACATGTCCATGGTTGCTCCACGATTGACCCAGAATACATCCCCAGCTGCCACACCAGATCAACTTTGGCAACGTGTGGAAGCTGCTTGGTCTGCTGTACCCCAAGAACACATCCAAAGTCTCTTTGAATCAATGCCGAGGCGTGTGGTAGCGGTGATCTCCAACAATGGCGGCTACTCTGGCTACTGATTTTGGCAGGAACCACACTTCACAGAAGTCTATAAATTTAATCATTTGATACTTGGTCAACATGTTATCTACAAAATAAATTTTGTTGTGATATCTCTTGTCTTTCTTGGTGTTGCAATTTGGGTGGCCAGCAGTGTATTTTAAATTTTCCATCTTTTTCTGTTGTGCATATGAACTGCTTTCGGGCGGGTGCTCCGTAAGTTATATGTCCAGTCATCCTCACTTGATAGAAGTTAGTTTCCTGATTTGTACTTTTAATACTTTTCAAATGTCTGGAATTGCGGGACATAATGCAATAAAAAGACTATCCTACCACGACGGAAATCTTAATTTTTAAAGTTCTTCACTTCGGTTGGGTACCTCCTGACGTAAAGAAACAAAATTTATGAAACTACATAAAAAGACAAATTTGACTGTCTAAAATGTGCTTGAAGCATCAAAATTCGTGTTTGGAAATTTTGCAATTGATGCAAAATTTTGAAATGAAGACGTGTAGCAGCATTTCCCCAAAGTGAAAATATCTTTATTTGTTGGTTGATTGATTGTTGTTGGATTGCCAGCTATTTAGTTTTTATCGTTTGGTAACAACCTATTTGTTTTAGTTTGAGTTGTGATTCTAAAGAATAAGTTTTTAATGGAGTAAGAGAAAAATAAAAGAATCTTTTAACGGAGTCAGATCATCATTATTATTTTAAAAGAAAACATTCACCGATATATTTATACACGCAACGATAAAGTAATACCAACAAACTGGTGACCCGGTTTTTCAAGATAATCTCGCCGGTGACGAATTTGAAAACAGAAGTGAGATGCCCGGAGACGAACTTGACAACAAAAATGAGATGCCCGAACAAGGTGAGTGTCAAAATACCTCCCTTTTGGATCGATAGGTCTGAGATATGGTTTTACCAAGTTGAAGTACAATTCAAAATCAATGGAATTGTGTCGGAGGAAACTAAATTCATTTATTTGGTTTCTCAATTGGAACCGAAATATGTTGAGAACATTTGGGTCATTGTAACAAAGGATTCTAGTACAAAATATTCGGAATGAAAAACGAGGCTGCTAGATTTATTTAAGGAGAGCTATAGCACTCGAATCAAACGCCTGATTACCGGAATCGATTTAGGAAACATGAAACCCAGTCAACTGTTACAGAAACTGAAAACTATGGCAACTTCCGATGTATCGGAAAAGCTGATTAAAACACTGGCTGGAAAAGCTGCCCGATTCTATGAGGAATATTATACTCGTCAGTAAGGAAGAATTACCAAATTTGGCCATCATGGCTGACAAGATTGCAGACATGAATCCGCAGAATGAGATTTGCTGCGCCACCACATCTGTTTCTTCAAATTGTGACCTTTTGTCCAAAATTCACTCACTCGAGCAAAAAATTGCAAAATTAAGTGTGGATCACATTTCAAGACCCCGATCACGAAACAATCACAACTTTAGAGGAAGAACACGAAGTAGTTCGAGGAAAAGATTTAATCCCCAAGGAAAGTACTGTTTTTATCATTTTCGCGTCGGAACGAAGTGCTATCCTGAAAAGTGTACACAGCCTTGCAGTTGGGCTAATGATAATAATTTGAGTCCGGGAAACGTGAGTATGCAGTAGAGAGTGTGGCAAGCTCTGCTGCTGACTACAATTTTGGGAATTGTCGCAAATATCGCTTATTTATAAAAGATAAAAAATCGAAAGTGCGTTTCTTAGTGGACAGCGGAGCAGATGTCAGCATCATTCCTGCGGCATCTCAAGACAAACAATTCAGTAATTATAAGCTATATGCTGCAAACGGTACAGAAATAGAAACATTTGGTATTAAAATGCTAACTCTGGATCTAGGATTTCGACGTGAGTTCCAATGGCCTTTTATTATTGCAAAAATTAGTAAAGATATCCTGGGAGCCGATTTCCTTAACAAATTCAATTTATTGATTGATTTGCATAATAAGAAGTTGCTGGATGGAGAAACCCAACTAAGTGTAACTGGTGATGTTGCTTCCATCAGTGAGGACAATGATGTCAGTTTTCTGAACAAAGCTTCAAAATTTTCCAAGTTATTGGAACAGTATCCTGATATTTCCAAACCAAATTTATTTATTCCAAATTTAAAGCATCAGATCATTACTAACTGCCAACCTTTTCATTCCAAAGTGAGACAGCTCGACCCGAAAAGGCTCAACATAGCAAAGCAAGAATTTAAGTTCATGATGGATAACAACATCATAAGACCTTCCAGTAGTCAATGGTCAAGCCCTCTCCATTTGGTTACGAAAAAAGATGGTTCTCTTCGTCCTTGTGGAGATTACAGGCAGCTCAACGCCAGGACAGTGCCTGATAGATACCCCATTCCCAGAATTGAGAATTTTCATATTTTAAAAGGTACTACCATATATTCCAAGATAGATTTATTTAAAGCTTATTTCCAAGTCCCCATTGCCGAAGACAAATGCAAAACAGCCATTGTCACGCCATTTGGACTCTACGAATTTAACGTAATGAGTTTTGGTTTAAAGAATGCTCCAGCAACATTTCAGATTCATAAATGAAATATTCTCGGGATTGGATTTTGTTTTTCCCTACCTGGATGATATTCTCATTGCATCTACTAGTGAAGAACAACATGAAAATCACCTCAAATTATTTTTGAAAGACTCAATAATTATGGTCCTCGCATCAATACTATCTCTAAATCTGTCTTTGGAGTGAAAGAAATCGAATTTTTGGGATACTTAGTAACGCCTCAAGGCTCACTTCCTTTACCTGACAAAGTTCAAGACATCATTGATTACAAACTTCCAACAACTTTTCACGAACTTCGAACATTTCTCGGTATTATTAACTCATATCGACGTTACCTGAAAGATGCAGCTAAGAACCAATCTCTTCTACTTGACTACCTTAAAGAAGCGAGAAAAAGTTATAGAAGAAAAATTGGGTGGACCGAAGAGGGCTAAAGACCAGTTTAATAAATGCAAAGATTTGGCTAACACTGCACTACTATCATTTCCAAGATCTGACGTACCTCTGTCACTTAATACAGATGCTTCAGATACGGCAATAGGAGCAGTGATCCAACAGTATGAATCTGATGGATGGAAACCTATCGCATTTTATTCCAAAAGTTGAATAATGCACAAAAGAACTATAGCACATACGATAGAGAATTACTTGGTATTTACCTCTCCATCAAACATTTCAAACACCTATTCGAAGGAAGAAGATTCGCCATATTTACCGACCACAAGCCAATCACACTTGCATTTCAACAGAATCCTGAAAAGGCATCTCCTCGTCAACTTCGTCATCTGCAGTACATTTCTCAATTTTCAACCGACATTCGACATATCAAAGGTCAAGATAACATCATAGCAGATACCTTATCCAGGATCGAGGAAATTTCCTTAATAGATTATGATGAAATTGCTGACGAACAAAATCAAGATGAAGAATTAAAGAGTTTAAAGACATCCACAACTTCCCTGAATTCCAAGCAATACCCGCTACCTTCTGTAAAGTTTTTGTGGTGTGAAACATCAACCAGCAACATCCGATCTTACATTCCCAAATCACACCGAATGAAGATATTTCAACAAATTCATGGAGCATCCTATCCTGGAATAAAGGCTGAAAATTGGGTAAAACTGATGACTTCAAAACTCTTCTGGACAAACATTTGGAAAGATGTTCGACTATGGACTCAATCCTGCATTCCTTGTCAAAAGAGCAAGATAAATCGTCATACAAAATCCAGTTATGGTGAATTTCAACTGCCATCAGAAAGATTCAGTGACGTTCATATAGACCTGATTAGTCCTTTACCACCATCCAACGGTAACATATACTGCCTCACTTGCATAGACCGTTACACCAACTGGATGGAAGTGGTTCCTCTACAAAACATATTGGCAGACACAGTTGCAAAAGCTTTTTACAGCAATTGGATTGCACGATTTGGTACACCATGCCGACTGGTAACTGACCGTGGTTCGCAGTTCGGATCAGAGGTTTCAACATCCTGTCCAGAATCTGCGGCATAAAATTGCAGCACACAACGTCCTACAATCCCCAAGCCAATGGAAAAATAGAACGACTCCATAGGTCTTTAAAAGCAGCTATCATAGCACATGGTAACCCAGCCTGGAGTGAAACACTTCCAACTGTTCTAGTGGGTCTACGCACTGCAATTCAAGAAGATTCCAACCATACCATTGCCCTACGGACAAAACATCCGATTACCCGGAGAATTTTTTGAAGAACCCCAAATTCACACAACACCCGAGACCTACGTAAACCAACTACAGGAAACGATGAAATACATCAGACCTAGAACCATCTCCAAAAAATATTTGTTCCGAAGGACTTAGCAACCACGTCACATGTCTTCGTACGTAAAGACAGGGTTAAAAAGCAACTTGAACCCCCGTATGACGGACCATTTCTAGTCACGGACAAAGTTGATAAGTATTTCACACTCGAAATAAAGGGTAAACATATTACAGTATCTGTTGACAGGCTAAAACCTGCTTACATTCTACAAGAACCTACTCCTGCCACGAAAAATGCATGTTGTAAAAATGAAACACCTGCACAACATAAAACTGATGAAACTAAACACCCTCCTGAATTGGAAATAATTCCTGATCAAAAACAATCACATTCAGGACGAACTGTTAGGAAGCCCATTAGATTCAGAGAGTGCTGTACATTTTGTATATAATTTTTTTATTATTTAATCTTTCAGTAACTTCTCTTTAACGTAACTTCGTTACTGGCAAGGGAGTAATGTAGCAGCATTTCCCCAAAGTGAAAATATCTTTATTTGTTGATTGATTGATTGTTGTGTTGTTGGATTGCCAGCTATTTAGTTTTTATCGTTTGGCAACAACCTATTAGTTTTTATCGTTTGGCAACAACCTATTTGTTTTAGTTTGAGTTGTGATTCTAAAGAATAAGTTTTTAACGGAGTAAGAAAAAATGCAGTGAGAAAATTGATGGTTTATTTAAACAATTACCAGTTTTTCAAATTCTAATACTTAATAACGATCGTTAAAACTTTTAAAAACTAAAAAAACTTTTCGGTAAATGGGGCGCCAACCCCAATTGTGCGCTAAAACGCCAAAGTGGTAACTTGTTTGTTTTATGTGACGACTTTTCGTTTAACGGGGAAAATATTTTCGGTATATTTTCTGCTGTCAAAGGACATCAACAACTTCATACCTCCTGTGAAATCTGAAATTGTGATAAAATCCACCTTGTAATTTATAAATTAGTCATTCTCTTCATGAAGGTTTATATTACGGTTGCATTCCTATAATTTTATCTCGAGTTCAATTTCGCGCCAACATTTGGCGCACAATTACGACTGGCACGTCGTTAACCGAAAAGTACCAAAATTAGTTTCTAACATAGTGGTGTCTGTTGGGTTTTATCGATTGAAGACAGAGTTTTATACATTAAAAATAAATTTTTATTACGTAGCCAAGTCTTATGGTTTAAAAACAACAAGAAGTCTGATCAGCTCATGATCCCCAATCTTTCTTCACTTTTATACATTCAAAGATTTACATTCTTCAAATTTATGTGCCCCACACGGCACTATAATTAGAGGTTTGAGACCGATTCCAACATGCGGCCCCATCGGTTGTAAAACCTCAGCAGATGTATTACAATTCAATATATATATATATATATAAATCTAACAAAATATTTTTCTAATAATATTTTTAAATTTATTTAACAATAAAGGCTTTGTTAAAAAGTCAGCCAAATTATTTTCCGATGAAATATAATTTACGTTAAATAGTTCATCTTTTATTAATTTACGAATAAATTTGTACTTGATATCAATATGTTTAGTTTTCTGATTTTCCTGACTATTTTTTGAAAAATAGATAGCAGATTGATTATCACAATATACTTGGGGTCTTATGTAATCACACAAACTTAATTCATTTATAATTCTACTAAACCAAATAACTTCTTTAGTGCAATCGGTTAGTGCAATAAATTCAGATTCCATTGAGCTAAGAGCTATGCACTTTTGTTTAGAAGATTTCCATGATATTGGGATGTTACCAAAATAAATTAAATAGCCACTGCTTGAATGTCTGTTTGTGAGACCACATCCCCAATTTGCATCAGAAAAAGCAATCAAATTTGAACTTTCTACATTGGAAAGATTAATTTTAAAATCCTTTGTAAGAAAAACATAGTTCATAATATCAACAACGTAAGACCAGTGTTTGTAAGTATAACCATTACAAAACTGAGACATTATATTAACGGCAAATGCAATATCTGGTCTGGATCTATCTGACAAAAACGATAAACATCCTATTAAGGAACGATAGGGAAATTTCCTCATTAAATCATTTTCAATTATTTCTTCCTCTTTAACCTTATCAGGTAAGTTACAACCAATTTTAAAAGGTAAATTCACAAAACTTTTAGGAAGATCTTTGAATTTTGACATTAATTTTTCAATGTAGGTAATTTGATGTAAATAAATCGAATTTTCAATTTCTTGAAAGTTTACGCCTAACAAATATTTAGTTTTACCTAGGACTGTAAGATCCAATTTTTTGTCCAATAATTCGATTACTTCATTTATCAAATGTTCCCTTTTTGAAAACAAAACCATATCATCTACATAAACAATTAAAATTACATCTTTAAATTTGTAGACACAGTTACACCAATTTAACTGAGAAAATCCTAATTTAGTTAAAATACCGTCTAATTCCAAATTCCATTCTCTACCACTTTGATGCAGACCATATATAGCCTTTTCCAATAGACATACTTTGTTTTCGGATCCTTTCAGCACAAATCCTTTTGGCTGTTTCATGTATATAGTATCCTTAAGGTGTCCATATAAATATGCACTTTTCACGTCAACTTGACAGTGATACCAACCCAACATAGAAATCAATAGTACAAACAATAATTTAACAATAGAAAAATTCACAACTGGTGAAAAAATATCTTTAAAATCAATGCCGGGTTTTTGCTTAAAACCTTGAGCAACAAGAGGAGCTTTATACCTTTTAGGTATATTGTTTTCGTCCATTTTTATGCTGTACACCCACTTACTTTCAATTATGGTTGTATTTGGGGGTGTGTCCACTAATTTCCATACTTGCCTATCCTTCATTATCT
The DNA here is from genome assembly GCA_933210815.1 of Meta bourneti. NCBI lineage: Eukaryota > Metazoa > Arthropoda > Arachnida > Araneae > Tetragnathidae > Meta > Meta bourneti. Next base: position 3,245,505 of record OW119926.1, read on the forward strand.
GAATTTCTTCATTCATGGCAGTATTCCATTTAATTTTATCCTTACTTGCCTGCGTTTCTTCATAACTTTTGGGGATTTCGACATTGTAACACTGATCATACATGTCGTACATCTGTTGGTCTAAAAAATTAGATTCATCACTAGAAGTAGATGGCACATTAGAAATATCCACATTAGGATGTTCAGTCTCTGGCTTAAAATTGAAATTTACAGGATCAAACCTAATCTTGTTTTTAGTACAGTACTTTTTAATATCATTTAAAGATCTCATTCTCAAATTTTCAGGAGAATAATAGTATACATCTATCCTATTGCTTTTATTTCTAGGTTTTTCGATTCTACGCCAATTTGAAATGTTAAGACTTTTTAAGTCCTCAGTTTTATCTAAATCTTTAGAATCTAAAACTTGAGTTTCACTTTCCGATTTTACTTTTATATTTTCATTTGATTGATAAATAGGAATATTAGAATTAAGATCGAAAGAAACGTACTCAAAGTTTTTACCAAATAGTACATCAACAGCTTTCTTACTTTCGTCGATATGAACATGGACTGTTTCAACTATTCTCTTCTCGTTTGGTACATATATTCTGTAACCTTTAGTTTTCAAACCATATCCTGTCAAAATACCAAGTTTAGCTCTGGGTTGTAATTTATTTCTCTGTATTTTAGGAATATGAACATATGCCAAAGAGCCAAAAATTCTAAAATGTTTTACTGATGGTTTGAAACCAGTCCGTATTTCTTTAGGAGATATACCCTCAGTTAATTTGTGTTCGCATCTATTTTTAGTGTGAATAAATGCTAAAAGTGCTTCTGACCAAAATTGTGGTTGTAAACCACTGTCTTGAAGCATAGCTCTGACACAATCCATGGCTGTTCTATTGAACCTTTCTGCAATGCCATTTTGTTCAGGGGTATAAGTTGAAGTTCTTTCGATTTTTATTCCTAGATCATTTAAAAACTTTTTAAATTCTTTGTGACAAAATTCTAAACCATTGTCAGTTCGGACACATTTTAACTTAACATTTAGCTGTCTTTCAGCTCTAACCAAGTATTTTTTAAAGTAATCAAAAACTTCATTCTTATTTCGAATAATATAAACAGTTACTTTACGTGAAAAATCATCAATAATAGATAAAAAGTATTTGTTTCCACCTAGAGAGTTAACTGGAGCAGGACCTCACAAATCCATATGGATCCTTTCCAAAACATTTTTAGTTTTCCTTTCGTACATATAGTTTCTTTTTAAGGATATTCTAGTGGATTTAGCAATAGCACAAATCTTACAATTTTTATCTATATTCTTACAATTAAGTTTTTCAATTCCTTTTACACAATTAATTTTACTCATATTTTCAATTAAGGGCATGTTAACATGACAAAACCTACGGTGGGCTTTTTCTAGATCTAAACCAGTTACATATGTATAATTTTTAATCTTGGGATAACCTTTCAAGATATACAATTTTCCAATTCTGGGAACAGTAAACAAATATTTATTATAACTATTATAAATAATCATTTTGTTATTTCCCCATTTAATTTGGTTTCCCACAAGGTCAATACGAGCACCACTAATTAAATTTCTTCTCATATTAGGCGAGTATAACACATCTTTTAAAGTTATATCATAATTTCTGTTTCTATCTAAAACTGTAAATTGAATATCACCCATACCTAATACTTCCGAGGTGCTGTCCTTGTCTCCGACTAGGATCTTCTGTGGTGGTAGTTTTCTGAATGTCGTAAACATATCACGTTCTTTACAGAAGTGAGCAGTTGCAGCAGAATCAATGAGAAATTCCCTCGGTCTTTCATTTGGAAAATTTGAAACTGCATAGGCACGTTGAAGATCAGTTTTTCGATTGTCCTCCATATAAAATAATTCACCACCAGGTTTCTGCCGATTGCATTTCTTGAAGCACTTTGATTTGTAATGTCCCGACTTTTTGCAGTAGTTGCAGAATGGTCGCGGCCCCATACGACAAACTGTCGACTTTCTTGGGCTTGAAGGAATTAATTCAGGGTCCAGTACGCATCTGCTGTGATCAGGAGTAGACGCCCGTGTCTCCTTGTATTTAGATGACTTGTTTCTTGTAGCATAAGCATCGGCCACGATACTTAATTTTGTGCCTTCGTCTTTCCGCTTCAGCTCGATTCGGCTGGATTCTGTTATTAAATGTTTAGACAAATTGTCTAGCGTGAACTCGTTGTCATCCATCCTGTATAGCAATTGTACCAGATTATCGTATTCGTGAGGCAAATGTCTTATTAGTTGAAAGCAAACTAAAAGGTCTGGGATTTCGAATCCACATTCTTTTATCTGTAACAGCTTCTCATGCACTCGTTTGCAGAAGAGTCCAATGGATTCGTCCTCCGGCTGGTAGCGGATTGAAAAGAACTCGTCCACAAGGCCTGCCAATCGTGCTCTAGATGCTGGTTCAAAGTTGGTCTTTAATATATCCCAGGCTTCCTTACCGTCCTCAGTAGATGAAATTAAGACTTGATATTTTCTGTCTATGCCCTGGTAGATAGTTGTATATGTCTTCTGCTTCCTATAACGATAGTCTCTTTTTTCTTGTTCCGGAGCATCTTCCAATAATAGAGGTTCCGTTTTAGTGATAAATTCCCAGCAGTTCCGGTCCATTAGCAATATCTTCATGTCCGTCTTCCACGTGGCATAGTTGAAATCCGATAACTTCGGGAAGGAAAACATGGACATTTCTTGAATACCCATCATACTGGAAACCGGTAGTGGCAGAATTCAGGTTCAGCTTAAGGTCTCTGGGCCCATAACCAATTGTTGGGTTTTATCGATTGAAGACAGAGTTTTATACATTAAAAATAAATTTTTATTACGTAGCCAAGTCTTATGGTTTAAAAACAACAAGAAGTCTGATCAGCTCATGATCCCCAATCTTTCTTCACTTTTATACATTCAAAGATTTACATTCTTCAAATTTATGTGCCCCACACGGCACTATAATTAGAGGTTTGAGACCGATTCCAACAGTGTCAGTTGCAAACACAAAACAAACTGTGAATATTGATATTAAAGAACATGTTTAAATTATTATTAACCTCTAATAGTTACCGTTGAAGCAGTTTTGCCTTTCTCTAGAAAATTGTTAGGTGCCCAAGAAATAATAATTTCATTTAAAACTATGAGCACAAAACTTATATTTTAGAATCAATGAACTTTACTATTAATTTGATTTCCTCCGATTTACTCAAATTTTGCAACAAAATAAGCATTACAGTTGCTTTTCGTAAAATTTACAGCCAAAACTTAAATTCTCTCAAAAGCACACGATAAAAGTAATGCCAATTTCTGAAAAATAAATTGATATAACGATTTAATCGAAAGCTGCATGCACGTGATTGAAGCGCATTCCTACGATACCTACGTCGATTATTGCTTTAGGTAAGCCTTACAAATAGTCTCCGTTGTTAAGAGCAAAGTTTTTGTTGTCAAGCACTAAGTGTAGGTGGCGGTAGTGCATCTGCTATCAAACGTATTTCAATGTACCTATTCCGAACATGACGTAATGTGGCAAATTTTGTGAATAAGATTTACAGAAATTTGTTTCTTTGTTTATACTGAAAATTCCTATCAGCAAGTTATCTACCACTCGTAAATGATAAAAAAATTTTATAAATATATATTTGAATTTATAATGGGTACACATTCTGAAGACGAACTTTAAAAACGTTTCAGTTGTTCTATTGAATAGCCGAAACACGTGTTATATGCAGCACATTCACAGGCAATGGTAAAATTTGCCGTTAAACGCTTAACTTAAATATTTCCTGTTATGGGAAAGGAAACACTTTTACGAACGTTCAAAAGTAATAACGTGTTTGGAAACTTTGCATCAATATTTACATAACCTGTTGTAACATTTTATGAAGAAGGTAGTTAAATTAACGTCGCACTGGAGCTATAGGCGACATAATATTTCATGAAATACGATTGCAGCGGCTGATTTCGATCCTCTCCATTCAATTTATTAAAAACAATTAGTGCAGTGGATGATGAAATGTTCAAGAATATTTCTCATTTGTGTTAAGCACATTCCTCAAAATATTTGCCAATGATTGTATCCATTCCAAACAGTCATTTAAAATGGAAGAATGCTGATGTGACGAAAAGGTAGGATTGGGGCATTTTTTTTCGCAGGAGAAAAAATGAAAATTTTTAGAGCCCTGTAAATGTACGAGTAAAAATCTGATTCTTGAATAAATGAATTTTATCGCTTGTGTGCCTGAAAAGCTTAGAACACATGCAGATTAGTTATTCGCCATAAGCTTAACTGCTATTTTATAACAGTTGCAAGCTGTTCGAGTTCTTGGTATTTGAAAACGATTATGTCGAGAAGGAACCTTGTGTTTATAAAGTTCTTTCTTCATGTATCTGTCACTCAAACATCAAATAATAGCGATGATAAATTACAAGTTTTCTCACTTTAAAAATTATTGATTTCAATGGTGGTTATGATCATTGTTAGGGGCAACGTATTTAACATTGAATATCTCCTAATGTAACGAAATAAAATTCATGAAACGTCACAAAAAGACAAATTTAACTACTTAAATTCTGGTTAAGGCACCAAAATTGGTGTTTGGAAATTTTTGCAGTTTATGAAGAGTTTGAATTCTAGGCCCCTTACGTAATTGCATGTATCTGAATTTGTATAGGTTATTCCCTATTGAATGGTAGATTTGAACATTCTCTACGTTAATTATGCACAAAAAAGGGACGTGGTTCGCTTTTTCCTAGCTGCAAAGGTTCACACCAATTTTTTCAATCATTCGTGGGATTCATTTTGCATGAATCATTGATTAATGAAGATTGTTTAGCTCTACCTTATGACATAGAAATTAGTTTTATAAACCCACAGAGAAAATATAAATATAATACCGTTTTTAAAAACATTCTACTTAAACACCCGTATATATACCCATATTATATACGTTTTCATGAGATATATCATTACTAGGGCCTTTACTTTAATTTTTTCCCTTTCTCAAACTTTGCAACAAAATAAACAGTACAGTAAGATAACGTAAAACTTACAACCAAACTTGTATACGCTCAAAAGATATATTTCGTCGCTCTAAAGCAACACTTAAAAGATTATTGTTGTCAGTCCGAGATCACACCCGAAGGTAAAGATTCCAGCCAGTTTCTAAGAAAGGAATCAAAAAGAAAGCGAATTAATCGAAATTACTTTCATAATTGCATTGACCGAGGCTTTCCTTGATCACTCCGCCATCAAGGGCATACCTTTAAGTTTGTATGGGCTTCACAACCCTGTGGTTCCTGAGTGATCTGTTCTACCTTTCATTCTTACCCTCCCTACCCTTCTGCTCTTTGCTTTTTCTTCCTCCCTCATTGGGGTTACTTCGGAGGTGAGGGTTTCCATTGAGAAGCTTTTCGCCACTCTTGCTTTTATTTTCTCTTACCACACACGTGTTTGCCGTGAGTTGAGTCCCGTGTCCCTGAAAAAGTGGATCTTGTCAGTTAGGGGGCGATATACTGGCCCAACACGCTGCTTTGGTCCCAGCTTCTGGCAAACGTGAGGAGTGCTTTGGTCCCAGCTTCTGGCAAACGTGAGGAGTGCTTTGGTCCCAGCTTCTGGCAAACGTGAGGAGTGCTTTGGTCCCAGCTTCTGGCAAACGTGAGGAGTGCTTTGGTCCCAGCTTCTGGCAAACGTGAGGAGTGCTTTGGTCCCAGCTTCTGGCAAACGTGAGGAGTGCTTTGGTCCCAGCTTCTGGCAAACGTGAGGAGTGCTTTGGTCCCAGCTTCTGGCAAACGAGAGGAGTGCTTTGGTCCCAGCTTCTGGCAAACGAGAGGAGTGCTTTGGTCCCAGCTTCTGGCAAACGTGAGGTGTGCTTTGGTCCCAGCTTCTGGCAAACGTGAGGAGTGCTTTGGTCCCAGCTTCTGGCAAACGTGAGGAGTGCTTTGGTCCCAGCTTCTGGCAAACGTGAGGTGTGCTTTGGTCCCCGTGTGCATCAATTGCCTAGTCAATTGGACTTCGTCGTCGGCTAGGGATCAAACGACGTCAAAGCAGTTTGTTGCTCCCTCGGAGACGGAGAAGAATTTAATAAATTGTTGCTCATAATAAAGAGAAAAAATAATTCAGATGACGATATCACCACCCACCCCGGAGTCCAGCCAGGGGATATAGTCTCCTGTACCAGTGATAATCGAGTCCATACGCTTTCAGTCACCCATGCGGCAGACACCACCTTTAACGCTTTGTTCAGTGGGTGACCGATCGCTTGATCCCTAGCCGACGAAGTCCAATCGACCAGCCGATTGATGCACACGGGACCAATGCACACCTTACGTTTACCTGAAGCTGGTATCAAAACAGCACACACAGTAATTAAAGTAATCCCCAATTGGGGCATCTCGGTCGGTCCAACGACATTTTCTTCGTTATTTCAATTTTCATTTCTCACATTTTCATGTATGCTTTGAGGGCATTTATGCATTGTGAATTTTATATGGATTAAATAGGAAGTTTGCGTTAGAGCAAACTCTTATACTTTTGAGAGCATTTATTACGAAGTTTGCGTTGGAAAAGATATTTCAGGGTTCAAATTTATGAAAGTAAATAGAATGAAAGAAATAATATAAAATGCAACTATACCATGACTATTTAAAAGCATGCAAAACCAGAAGGACTTGGTTTTAAAAATTATATTCTTATATGTAACATTAAAATGATTGTTTAGTGGTGTTTGTCATGTGCAACGCGGGTACATTTTAGAAGCAACACTTCCCCTTCTTTTTTAAGTTGGTGACCAAATTTTGCGACCAAAACTAATCCCCACAAACCGTGAAAAGTCGTTAGTGTTCGCAAATTCGTATAAGCGGGATACGCTAAAATGTTTATGTTGTTAAATTTATGAAATTTTCTCAAATCTGAAATGTAGTTCACAAATTATGGTTTCAAGTGATCTTACATATGTATTCACTTGCTTCAGTGGTTCAATTGAACTGCGGAAACTGTTTAATTTCCCTGCTTTAAAAGTGAGTTTAATTGCAAAAATGTATCTATATACTATGTTTTATTTATTCACTAGTGGTGGGAGTCTTAAAATTTTGTTATTCGATTCCTATAACTATCCTGGGTGTACCAGGTGTCCCATAGATTCGGAAACACTTCAACAACTAGAAAAAATTGAAGTAATTGGAAAATTTGAATGCGGTTTGAGATAAATTCTCTCGATGAGATATTTTTTGGAAGAGAAAATAGTTTTTAGTTCAAATGTTTGTCAAAAGATGGCGTTGTTACAAATGCAAATGTTTACAAATCTATCACGGCAGAAATTGTTCTGTCTTCCAGCACAAAAAAATACTTTGCAAGCGAGAGAAGCCACCGTTTATTGAAGCATGTAGCATAACAGGATGAATGCAGGAGATTTAATGGCAAATGACTACATTTAAATCCTCAACAAGACGGGATACTGGAATACAGTCGGGACCCTACTGCCAAAAATCTCTTTGTGTCAAATCCGGTGAGCGAGGAAGACATTCGTTTTTACATTTCCGGCTGATTAGTCGTCCTTCACCAAGTGTTTTTGTCTCGAACTGCTTCACTGGAGATATGGTATGAGGCGTCCCGTCCTAATAAAAGGTCAAGAAACTCTTGAAGGGGTCGACGGTCAAAGAAGTGTGGCGACCCCCTGCCTTAGAGCGTCCATTTGCAAAACCACAGCTCTGAAAAAAGTGGTGACCCGCTGCGAGGGCGATCACCCAAACTTCCCGTTTCTTCGAATTGTCGTACGAGGGTCGAGCGCTCCGGAGTGGTTGCTCCTTTGAATTGCTGCACTCTTCTGTGTCCTAAACCAATATAAAGTTTTCGCGCCGCTCTATCGACAAAAAAATAAAATAAAATTTTCTCTTCCAAAAAAAAGAGATAATCCCCTTTCTGAGAATACTTGTTTGCAAATCGCATTAAAATATACTAATAAATATAAATTTTTAAAGTGGTTACGAATTGATGGGACATCCGGTACAAAGAATAGGAAATAAATGCCGAATTGCTGTATAATAGATGATTTGTCAACACCAGTTATATTAAATGCCAAAAAATAAACAATAAACAATGTAATAAACAATGTTTTAAGGCAACCCCGATGTGTTGTTCTCGGAGAATTTTGGTAGCTGAAGAAAAATCTTGCCATTTAATTTGGTTTGTTTACACCAGCTGTTCTTAACCTGGGGTGGTTGCATCCCTGGGGGTGCGAGAGAAGTTTCGACGGACGACAGTGATTTAATGAAAGACGATCTTGCACGAGCCAATGCACGTATTCAAATAGAATTTGGAAAACATGACTTAGAACAATTCTGGTGTACACAGTTAGAACCTCATACACAGCTGGTAAAAACAGCATCGCATACACTTTTACCATTCGCCACCGCGTACCTATGTGAAATAGTATTTTCTTTACTTTTGCACATAAAAACAAAAGCCAGATATCTTTAAAATGCAAGTGATGACCTACGCGTAGCTCTTTCAAGAAAGGAGCCTCGCTTCAAAAGTATTATAAATGAAAACGTAGCCATTAAAAATTGAGAAATTGTTTTGTATGTGTGTGTTTATTTTTCAATAAATGAATTATTTTGCAATAGAAGTAATTTTCTAAATAAAGAAATAGAAACACACTTTTCAAATGGGGTGCGAGAACGAATTTTTAGATTCAAGGGATGCCGATTACTAAAAAGTTTAAGAACCACTGGTTTACCAAAACAATCCCTCTCATATATTTATCTACCACTAGCGAACAGAAAAAGTGTGTGTATAGATATATATTTGAAACTGGGCAACAAACATATAAGGTAAAACACACCGTTAAAAACGTTTCAGCAGTTCTATTGAGTTGCAGAAACACGACAACATCAAGCACATTATACTCCTGACGTATTCCTTTCTTTTGATTTTTGTCTCTTTTTAACAACTCAAATCTTGAACTCGCCATCTGAACGTTGCACAAAATTACGAGGTGATTACTCTTCGGAATTGATCCTGGAACGTCACCAAGAGCCCGTTGTATTCCTACAGTGAGACGAAAATTCAACTACCTACATAGACACGGGGTTATTTTTCGTGATGATATCAAAATATGTTTTGATCAAAGTATTTCAGATTTTACACGTCTTAAAATACTTCAATGAGCGCTATTATACAGTTTTTTCTTTATGAAAGGGAGAACCTTTTGCTAAGAAAAGTACTACTCTTCAAAAGTCAAATTCATTAATCGCCTTTCATTCTGCGAAGCTTCAAGTTGGAGTTTGAAAACTAAATTTAAATCCGACAGGTCCTATGAAGCTGTCGGATTTAAATTTAGTTTTTTGGAAATAGGAAAGGACTTGCTGTTTCAAACTCTCGAATTCCAAGTTTCCTTTGTGGTTCGTTTCGACTTCCTACTGGACACGATTGTCTCAAAGGCCATTTATTTAGAAACAGACTTAAGAAATCAGCTAAGTGAACTTGAATTAATTCTGGTCAACCCATCGATAATGAACATTTGGACAAGCATTCTGCACTTATTGGTTTTTACTGTATTGTTCAGAGATTTTGGGAAGCAAAGATTAGCTAGGCTCTCAAACGCCTGGCATTTTTGAAAAAATAAATATTTCACTTAACTTTTGTAATTTTTTAAACATTTTAATCGTGAAACGTCTCTACGGATAGAAACGAAAAATTTCACGTTGGCGTGGTGTGGAATCTTGGAGAGTGGGGTGCCAGCTCAGGTGTTGACTGTCATCTGACCGTGGTTTAAAAGTACGAGGCGTTGCTCTTGGATCTTTGCTTTAGGGATCGATCCCGGACCGTCAACAATAGCCCGTTGTGTTGCTCCAGTGTGACGTTAATTAACTATTTACCTACCTCACTGGAAAATTCGTATTAACTGCATAAATGCTCTCAAAAGTATAACAGTACTTACAATGTATGAATTAATGTGAATAAAAAGCTATGATAGTATGCTCTAACATTAATTTCCGATATAATCCATGTAAAATTCGAAAATAACGTATAAAAGCATAAGAAAAATGTGAGAAATGAATTGAAATAACGAAAAAGTCGAAAAGGCCATCGGACCGACCGAGACGCCTCCATACGGCGATTATTTAAATTAGTGCATTGGATGCCAGTATAGTCTACGAATGTTTTCGCTGATAGAAAGAATCGTTTCGTATGAGTTATGAATCTCATTTCCTATTGTTTCACAAAGGAAAGTAGTTCTATAAAATTGGAGAAGTAATAATGTGTTCGGAAACATTATCTCTGAACATATATGATGTCTGATGTAACATTTCATGAAGCATCATTTCTGTGACTGATAAAACTGTCTCGACACTAATATTTTAGTGCAAATATTTAATGCAGTGTATGAAGAAAATTTTACGTATGATTCCTTTGTGATATCTTATGATACATTTATTACTGTGATCTGACTTAAAAAAGTTCAGTAGATTCCGAATAAGAAAGTATTATACAAAGATTTATGCTTATGTAATTCACAATGCTCTTTATCAAAACATTTCTAAGTAAAAAGGTATATCACAATTTCCCTAGGCTCGTAGACATTTCGAAAAGTTATTTTGCCCTTAAGTTATTAAAACCTAAACGTTGCCAAAACGGGAATAAACTACTTTTTAAGGTAACTAATTCCCTTTAGTTCCTTTATCTACCACTAGTGAATAAGAAAAAAATTTATAAGTAAATATTTGAAAGGATGCGAGTATAGAAAATATTCATTTGGTTTTAAAACGTTTCGGTAGTTCAATTGAACTGCAGAAACACAGATCAAAGTTAACCACACTTAGAAAGAACCCTTCGTATATTTTCGGAAATATTCTCTCTGGACATGTAGATGACCCGTTGTGAAATATTATTTGAAATATATGAATATTATGAAATGAAATATTATTTCTGTGTATGATTTCCATTGAAATTTAGTTAAAAACAATTAATGCAGTCGATGGAGAAATTTTCAAGCATGATTCCTCATGAAGCATATTTGCCAATTGTTTGTTTCATGAACTAACGAAAATATTTAACCAAGTTTGTTCTAATCGTCGTTTACAATACCTAAACGGATATATTAATGGATAGATTCCTATGTGCTTAACTATATCTACGGATTCTTCTGTCAGGGGTGGCCTAGTTGATTTAGTCGCGCATTAGGAACAGGAGGGTTGAACGTTTTAGACACGATCTAACCAAAGACCAGTGTGTACATGTGCGGGGGTGCTGATGCTGTTACGGCCAATGAGAATTTGAGCAAAAGAGGGCGCTGTGCGCGCCTCTGAAGTTTTGAAGTGTAGAGAATTGGCCGGCGCTATTGTGCTGAGAGAGATTAGGCAATGATGATGTAACAAGTTAACTGTAAAATGTCTTAATGTCTGTCCTTGTTTTGTGATAATAAATGTTGTGGCTGTAAATCGAGTGCTGATTCTTAACGAATCCACATCAAATAACAATTTGAGAAGACGTCAATTTTGGAGAGTCACAGATGTACGTCAAATTTGTCTTTGACTCAGTCTTCTCGCGATCATGTTACTGAAGTTTGGAAAGGTGCGTGCCAGCTCAGATATTACTTCGTCATCGACCGTGTCACAAAATTACCAGGGATTGTTCCCGGATCATCGCCAATAACCCATCGAGTTACTCCATTACGAAGTAAATTCAAAAACGTACCAGTTCCATGCGTGATAGCAATTTTTGCAGCAATTGAAGAAATAAATTCCAAATTGATATGTAATAGCTGATTGCTCGTCAACACCAGTTAGATTCAACTTCAAATGTTGTCAAACAGAAATAAACAACATTTTAAGGCAACACCGATATGCGAGAGAATTATGGTATCGGAAAAAAATATTCGCATTTCTGGCTTCCTTGTTTACACCGGAAATCATTCTTATACGTATATATGAACCGTAGGGAATTACCGTGGAAACATACGAGGCCGTATCTGATCTTACAACATACACCCTCGCATGACATGTTTCATTTTGAATCGTACGTAAAAATTTCCTCATGAGTGAAACAGTAGATATTAAACACAGAAATGCTATTTCGTGAAGTAGTACAAGCGGACAACATATATGTTCAGAGAGAGTATTACCCAAAATTTAAAACTCATACGGTAAGAATAAGAAAGGATGCTTAAATTGTACTTCAAGTTACGGTGTTTCTACAGATCAATAGAACTACCGAAACGTTATTAAGTAGCATCGACAGTGCAATAACTGAGAACTTTACAAGTACTTACTAAAAATAACTGTTTCTTATTCAGTAGTAGTAGAAAAATAAATAAAAATAATAATTTCAAAGTGATTAGAATACATGCTCTCATAAGATTTTTCTCCCACTATCGTGTCTAGGGTTGAAATATCGGAATAAAGTATCGATACTTTTACTAGATTCGGGTATCGAACAATAGTATCGATACCAGTGGAAATATCGAAACAAAATTCCGATATTGGTAAGTATCGAGGTATCGGAAACAAAAAATCGAAGTAGCTTTCACACAATCATACAAAAACATTTTTTGTGATATTTTTAATGTATTAATTACAAATTAAGTACATAAATTTATTATATTAATTACAAATTATGTAACGTTATTAATAATTTATAATATTAAACATGAACGCAATATAATAATAAATATTTACACTTATATTAGAAAATTTAAAAAGGCAGTAAATTTATTGTAAAAACTAGATATATAATGAGTAATCTTTTATGCATTTACAAATTATATTCCGAACTCAGTCTCGCTACAATTTCCCAAAAAGATTATTTTCTGGAGTTTACTCCATAGAAGCCGATTTCTGGTCTCAGAGTGTAGCTCCAGCCTTGCTAAAAGGGCGCTCCGACGGCATCGAGGAGCATACACCATTTATATAGCATGTTTCGGCTGTTCTATTCAAACTGCCGAAACTTTTTAAATGGTACTTCACGTTTGACGAATTTTCCAAACAAGAAAATTTTGATATGAATTTTTTCTTAATTTGCTAGGGGTGAGAAAATAAAAATATTTGTGTAGGTAATATTTACATATTAAAATGGTAATAAACAGGTTTGAATTCTCCTGAGACAAGGAAACGTCTTTCAAAATTGAACTCAATATTATTTACACTATCAAAAACATCGCTAGTTTACAGTGTAGTTTTTAAAGTAATCACCGCATGGAGGTGCCTCGGTCGGTCTGAAAACCTTTTCTACTTTTTCCTTATTGCAATTCACTTGCGTATTTGTTTTGTCCTAGGCACTTCATATCTGTTTGGGGAACTACTTGAGATGGTTCAGATGTGGGACATTATTAGTTACCACTGGGGAGAGAATTTAAACGTTTCGATTTGCAAGAACGTTTTCCAATTTACGGAAAAATTCTGATTTTCTTTTCTCAATTACTGATAGTTTGGCGCAGCTTGAATAGAATTGCCCCTTGCGTCATAAAAAAATCATCCAACCGATAATAATACGAAGACTCCGAGTCATAACAAGGACAAGAACAAAAACAGACATTTACAGTTAACTTGTTACATCATCATTTCATGATTTCTCTCACCAGAACAGCGCCGGCCAATACTCTACACACTTCAAAACTTCAGAGGCGGGCACAGCGCCCTCTTTTGCTCAAATTCTCATTGGCCGTAACACCCCTGTCCGTACTTAGAAGCAATTGTGCAGATCACCTCCAGTACCTTTTCATCAATGGTAACTCGGTAAAACACCAGGGCAGTTGCTTGCCTTAAATTTGCTCCTGAAAACTTTCTGTGCTTGCCAGTAAGTAATATTGTTTCCATACTCCGTGCTATGCATAGATAAATGTATTTTACAGTTGTTTCTCTACAAAAAATATCGAATTCGGAGAAAAAGGGGGTGATAGACAAATCTGAATAGAGTTGGATGAATGGAAAGACGTCCCTGGAAACATTTAGATTATGGAATTTAAGTAATTTAAAACACAACTCACGAGAATGGAAGTTAACAGAAAAGACAATTTGCTAGCCGAATGTTTTTTATCTCTGGCCCTCGATTCAAAAAGTTTTGGGTTGGAATTCCAGTCGTGTGGCATGGATGTAGTTCGTATCCAACCTTGAAGTGGTCGGTGTCATTAGCAATCCTCTAGCAAAACCTGCATCCGATGAACCTGAAATTAGGAATGCAAGCTTAATTATTTCCCCCAGAAAGTGTAGGGCTTGAAAAGGACCCGTTCTTTAAACTCTCCACCAATTTACTCGGAGATAGTGCACTTAGTGACAGATTTGGGTACTTCAGACTGTATTCTTTTGGAATGTATGTGGTACCGGCCTATGACACCCGCTGTTTGTGGCGCTTCAGTCGCCAACCTACCGACACGAGATCTGATGCTGCTGGCCAACGCTAGAGTAGCAGACAGTGTTAGACTGTGTACGACGTAGGACTAACGACGACAATGTTAAACGATGAAATAATTAATGTCTATATTCTATGTTAAATGTTCAATGTAATCGTTCGTCTCAATATATGTTTGTGTTAAAAATTGAGTCCGAGTGCTTTTTGGATACTAAAATTCCTGGACTTGCGGTGTTCTTCTACATGTATTCTTTTGCTATGTGTTGACGGTTTCACCAGATGATTGGAGAAGCCCAGTCCGTCTTCTCCGACATATCAAAGCTAAGTAAGAAATAGTAACTGAAAAACGGGAGTTTATAGATTTGTCATTTCACAAGCATCCGTCAATGATAAACGGAAGTGAGAAAAGGGCTCCTCCACCCCCTGGTGGGTATAAAGAGCGATTTCACTCACGCGAATCATTTCGAAATCCTGCGTTAACGAAAGAATTGACTCTACTTTCCCAACAGAAGAGGGAATAACGGCCAAAACTAATATGCGTCGAGGTATTGTTAATTTCAATCACTGTTTCATCATTGTGTTCGATGGATTCTTTAGCCAACAATATAGCTATCACTCTTTTGTACAATCAAAAGAATTCAATTATTTTGCTGGTAAAGACAAGAAAAAGTAACATTCTATTTTTTCTGGAGATCAAAATTTGATTGCATTAAACAATGAGAAAAATATATTTCAAACTTATAAATTTGCTTAAAATAACTAAGCAACAAATGATAACAAAACAAATGATTATTTTCCAAAAGAAATAAAGATAACTACTTTTGAATGTTCAGTAACTTGGAAATCCCTAGGAATTGTAGCTAACCATTGTGAACGAAGATTTTCATTCTTTGGAAATCCAAATACCAAAATGCGTGCCAATATAATTTCCACTTTACTTGGGTATACGACACTTGTTCACCATAACTCAAATTGTTTTAATAAAATTACAAATGAAAAAAATTAAACAAATATAAACCACGTGTCAGCGGCTGTGATAGCGGTGGAGATGACGAATCCGGGGCACTAACGATTTATCGCCAAGCATGGTAACCTTGGCGTTGATCCAACTTTATGGCAACCATATGCAAAAGGTATTTCACGAAGGGGGGGGGGTATTTCAATTAACGTCACACTGGAGCAACACAACGGGCTATTGGTGACGGTCCGGGATCAATCCCAAGGGAAAGATCCGAGTATTTCACGAAGGAAAGTCCGCGTTTTTTTAAACGAAATTGGGATGGCGTCTAAAGTTATACTGGCTTTGGACGGCATCTTGATTTGGAGACAAACATGCCCCGGATTCGACATCTTTACCCAATAAATGAAATCAGAAAAGATTTTATTGGGATAGGAAAGAAGAGCTAGAAAATCTTAAAAGAAGTTACCTTATCAAAAGATAGATGGCGCCCCTAAGCACGAAACAATAGCTTAGGTCGGTTACCTTTCCTAGTGGCCAATAGATGGCGCTCCTCAGGGGCGAAGCTTTTGGTGATTCAACACAGCCACCGTTAAGTTCTAGAAATTTTTTTTCATAATTTAGAATACATTCACAGAATTTGGAAGAATAGATAAACTATTGAGTTTTTATGATACAATTAGGGGTCCAGTCGAGCCTGCCTAACTCTACAAGTGATCCTATGCTATCCAGTAATGGAATTTTGCAGAGGAGACAAGAGTTGGAATTGAAGTCAAAGACAATCAGGGTCCAAACGAAACACTCCACAGCGTCGTTTAGGTCGCTGTGGGAAAGTCTGCAGGTTTTGTTGCAGAAAAGCTCTGGGTCTTTTCTGAGAGCTTTCGACCGACTGGTCGGTCATATGGTGGTACCTTACTGGCTTAGCTTCATTCATATAAGGGGTGCTGGACGAGTATCGCGATGGCCCAAGTTGTGTGACGTCAGAACCTGTTCTACAGTTGGTTGATGGGCCTTGTTTAAAGGAGGTTTTGGTTGAGGTTTGCTTGTATAACTGTAACTATGTTACATACTTATTGTTACAGTATACAGGGTTAGCATAAATGAATGACCGCATTTTAAACATTTATATTTCAAAACTATTACACATAATATAATCAGTGATACTTGAAAATAAAGAAAAACATTCCAAATTTTTTTTCAGCTACAAATGTTTGATGCGTGAACCTTTCGTAACACGACAAATATCTAATCTGTAATCAAGTTCGTTCCACACATTTTGCAGTTTTACTGTCAACGGTTCTTAATGCAGCACTGATGTGTTCTTTAAGTTCATTTAGTGTTTTAGGCAATGATGGTTTATAAACAAGATCTTTGATGTAACCCCATAAAAAAGAAATCACATGGCGTAAGATCCGGTGATCTTGGTGGCCATGTGAATAAGGGTAAATCATTGTCACTCGCACGTTCAATCCAGCGTTGTGGAAGCTTCTCGAAAACTTTTCTCTGTCATTGTCGTCATTTTCAATCTTAATCACCGCGTTCTAGGGGAGTGCTGCCATCTATTGAGCGATGTTGAAAAAACTTGGAATGTTTTTCTTTATTTTTCATGTATTACTGATTATATTATGTGTAATAGTTTTGAAAATATAAATGGGTACTTTCGTATTAACTGCATGCCAGCGATTATTCGCTAAATCTGTCGGAAGGGGTATAAGACGGAAGAACTGGAACAATCTGGTTAAATCACTGCCAAGTGAACCACAAATACAATGTCATTCATTCTGATTGTTTCGCAAAACTTTTTTTAGAACTACAGTTCAGTGTTCATGCGTAGTTGCATTAGATACTCGTGTTCTATTTTCTGTTTTTACGTCGAAGTAAATTTTTACGTAACGCTTGATCGTTATGAAATAATGCTAGAAGAATATTCCCACCCTAATGGATATTTGGGGGCATTTGTCGCGAAACAAGAGAAACATTTCTTGTTATGGTCCCCGATCGTAGTGCTACCGCATTAATGAACGAAATAAAAAAACACATTAAAGATGGATCGTCCATTCTTTCCGACTGTTGGAAGGGTTAAAGACGGAAGAACTGGAATAATCTGGTTACATTCACTTCCAAGTGAACCACAAATACAATTTCATTCATTCTGAAACTGGCACGCACATACAGAATGTAGAACGCATCTGGGGAAGTGCAAAATGGCGAAATAAAAAACATCAAGGAACATCTCGTCACCACCTCGAGTCCTACCTAGCGGAGAGTTTATGTGGAGGAAAAACAAACCTCAAATGCTAATGCGGTTTGATACCATCCATGGTTAATTGCTAAACATTTTCCGCCCAAACAACAAAACTTGGTTGATATTCGCCAATGACATGCGGTTAATACGTAAGTACCATGACGTATTTTCAATCATTTAAACTCTCGTGTCAATTTTAATCATTACACATGCTCTTACGACTCTAGACATCAAGTTGCATTACCAGTATTGTTTTTAAGAAAATATTTCATAAATAAGGATGCATGCTTGAAGACCAAATCATTATCAAGACTTCGCGACGCTCCAACAATGGCAGACAAATTGTTGAATGCCTCGCCGAAACTTGAAACCCCTTTTTTAATCCAGCTAAACCCTCCCACAAAATACTCATTGGTCTAACGAATTAAACATCCCTATCAATACATTTAGATTCCTGTTTAGAGGCGTTATTTGTCCGGGTAACAGCGTCAAGAACGCACAAGCAGTCGAATCTCCCGAATTCGACTTTCATATCTTATTTTCACCTCAATTTTTTCTTTAACCTGACAGCACCAATTATCAAGCCTATTATCTATCGCACTGGAGATTAAGGGCGCTTCGGGGCCAGGTGCTCCGTTAAACATCATAAAAAAATCATTTCATTTATGTACTTAATTATGATGAGGAGATAAGCTGCTTGCAGTAGGTACTCCCTAATGATACGTTCAGTCCAAGATCAAATCATTTTGATTTCATGGATCACTGAAATTATATAACAAGATACTATTTAGGAGGGATAGTTATGACAATTTAAATGCATCGATACGCGTATAAAGCTTTTAACACTTAATATGAAGCTGCATTGTGTATTAAAAGTTTGTAAAACCGATGCATTTTTATGGATTTAGGCCTCGTAAACTAACAGGATGGACTTTTTTTCATTTAATAATAGAAGATTCCAAGAGCTGTCGAAATAAACTCGCTTATATCAAACCTCACTAACATAGTGTAAGAACTATTAGCCATATTGGAATCTATGTAAGAATTGTTTTATACCATTTGTTTCCTTTAATAAAAAATTATACTGTAGATACCCAATTAGCAAAGAGAATAAAACATCTAAAGTTTTAACACTAACACAGGCAGTTAATTTTTTGAATACCTTGCATTATTTTTATGAATTATCTCTAACAATGAAACAAGTTTGGGTTACATATTTAAAAAAAATCAAGTTAAAGTTTATTCTGAACTGAATATCGAACTAAAAAAGGTGCATTATTGATTAAATTCCTCGGCACTTCGGCCCACTTTCAGAGGTCCTTTCTATTTTATTGAGTTTTGTACATTTTAATTCATGCCACCAATTTAAATAGGTGTAGTGAGTAATTAAATTATTTGAATCAGGAAAAAAAATGCTTTGGGTAAATAATAAAACCTAAATTTTAAGGTAGCTTGTTAATTAACGGCACACTGATAAACACAACATGCTAATGGCGATGGTCCGGGATCAATTCCCAAGAGAAAGATCCGAGGACAACACGTAATGTCGGTCAGATGTCTAAATT
Organism: Meta bourneti; assembly: GCA_933210815.1. NCBI lineage: Eukaryota > Metazoa > Arthropoda > Arachnida > Araneae > Tetragnathidae > Meta > Meta bourneti. The sequence continues at coordinate 3,264,645 of OW119926.1, forward strand.
TTAATGTTTCTACATCAAATCAACCCTTATGAAACTAGCAATCTTCCTGTGAGAATGATTTAGAATTCAATAAAGGTGGTTTAATTTTCGTTGGAGAAATATCTTGTGAAAATCTAGCCCCGAGGAAGGTATCAAAATTCACTAATACTGAAAGACTGAAAATAAACCATATAGAAACTACGAATAAAAATTATTTTCCTCTCAGAATAACAACTGCCAAAAGCAATTAAAACTCGAATGAACAAAAATGTTACTATTACAGGCTACCAAATAAAAGTTGGCAGCAATTTATTTAAAATTTGTTAACATAAAGTAGTATGATGAAAAAGATTCAATTCAATCAGATTTTCTTTTAAAAATAATTAGTTGAAAAGTAAAATTGAGAATTGGTGAAGATGGCTATAAGTTATCACCCACTGTATAGTAATACTACGGACCCTCGAACTATTAATCACGTTACAAAATTGGTACTGAAGTTAGAGCTTAATGGATACAAAACAATCAAAAATATAATTAAGCTGCGTTAATCGAAGTTTGGTTCATCATAGGTAAAATGCATTTTGAAAACAGTAAAAACATTACGTACTATTCATTTAGTCTTATGGATGAAAAAGTATATATAACCCAGTATAGAAGATTGATTCACACTTCTGAAATAATTTGTTGAATACATTCCTGGGAAATTCAAGTCATTAATGTTTCGTAAGATTCTTCGTTTCTATTCAAATATATAAGATGGGTCAAAGGAAAACCCAGGCTATGGGAATACTGACCCATTTAACTTATTGTATTTGAAGAATTAAATATTGAAGCAAATTTGTATTTTACTCTGCTAAATGTAAAAGCTCAGGTGTGACCTCGTCATCTGACAGTGATTCAAAACTACATGGTGTTCTCGATCTTTACCTATGGGATTGATCCCAGACTGTCGCCAATAGCCCTTTGTGTTGCTCCAGTGTAACGTTAATTAAAATACCTACCTTTAAATTTCGAATTTTCCGAAGTTTAAATATAAATATTATTTTAGTACTCGGTACTTTAAAAATACAGCGTGAAATTAAATTTGATGTTAAAAAAAATAAGCATTAATTTTGTTTTTCTAAACGCTAGGTTGCGAAACAATTTTTAGTATTGGTGTTGGTATTTTCAATTAACGTCACACTGGAGCAACACAACGGGCTATTGGTGACGGTCCGGGATCAATCCCAAAGGGAAAGATCCGAGGACAACACCACGTAATTTTGAACCACGGTCAGATGACGAGGCAACACCTGAGCTGGCACCCCACTCTCCAAACTTCCACACCACGCCAACGTGAGGACATTTGAGGCCACGACAGATTTAACGTGCACCAGCCCCCTTTGTACACGACGGTGTTTGGCTGGATTCGAACTCGCAACCCTTCGGCTGCTAGTCCGTTACTCTTCCAACCGGGCCACCGCGGCCCGAAACAATTTTTATACAAGTACCATCGCACAGTGTCAGTACTTAGAGGATGCCAGCTTAGCATACAACTGCCTTCTGTTGGATCTTTCCCTTCGGGATGGATCTCGGACTGTTGCCAATAGCCCGTTGTGTTGCTCCCCAGTGTGACGTTAATTAAAACACCTTCCTACCTCTCTGCCCGCTTCGTCATCTAACCGTCGCCGAGCCTCTTGTGTTGCTCTATTGCGGCGTTAATTAATTACCTACCTTTCTGACAGCAAGCATAGTTTTCTATAAATCACGTGATCACTAATAAAAACGGAATGTAGGGTCTATCATATTTCATTGGGTATGCCAACTACGCTGGCAACCTTCGAGTTGTAGGGGGCGCAGGTTAGATTCCTGTCAGGTGCATTCCACCTTGGGTGTATTTCTCTTGTGTCAGTAAAACTGTCATTGTGTGTCTGTTACTCGATATTGTATGTCTTGCGCCATAACACTCAAACCAACCTCAAAATGTAATGGTGCCATAGGGTTCAGGGTAAAGGTTGGTATCGCGACTCCCTCTTCTAGAGGGTAAGAACTCGAATCATTTGCTACAGTTCACATTAAGGTTAGGGGCCGCGGTAGTCCAGTTGAAAGGATAACGAATCGGAGGGTTTCAAACTAGCTCCAGCTAAAGAACGTCGTGTATACGAGGGCTGGTGCACGTTAAAGCTTTCATGGACTCAAATATTCTCACGTTGGCGTGGTGTGGAAGATTGGAGAGTGGGGTGCCACCTCAGGTGTTGTTCTCTCCATCTGACCGTGGTTCAGAATTTCGGGCGTTGTTCTTAGATCTTGCCTTTAGGAATCGATCCTGGACCGTCACCAATAACACCTTGTGTTGCTCCAGTGTGACGCTATTTGAATACCTAGGTATATTAAGGTTATATTTTGTTTGTCACTTTAAAATCTATTTGGATACAAAATAGCTATAAATGTGTCTATCACTGTCGGCGCATTTTTGTAAGAACTCCTATGATCCGAGAAAGGTTTTCATTAAAAAAATAATTAAAAATTTTTTATGGACGAACTCAATGAAATGTAGATTTCGGAATCTACTTTAAAATGAGCGTCTGTGCTGTAATTGATTCTGATTGTCATAAATGGGAGGAAGAGATTTACTGGAACAACACAAAACGGGTTTATTGGCGACGGTCAGGGATTATTTTGAACCACGGTCAGATGACGAGGTCAATACCTGAGCTGTGGAATCCCACTCTTTAAATTCCACACTACGCCAACATGAAGACATTTGAGGCCAAGATATATTTAACATGCATCAGCCTCCGTGTATACGACAGTATTTGGTTGGACCGAATTTCGAACTCGCAGCCGTCCGGTTGCTAATCCGATATGGATAACCCTCGGATCTTTCTCTTCGGGATTGATCCCGGACCGTTGCCAATAGCCCGGTGTGTAGATCTAGTGCATTAACTACGTAACCTATTTCTGAAGAAATTAGTTAAAATTTCGACCGCTCAGGGTGGAAATTTGGCTCTGCGGTTCTGGTAATTTGTATATTTCCGAACTTATCTAAGATCAGCGCCTTTTTAGAAGTCTTTTCACTAATCGAAGACTCTAGCTTAGCGTCACTAAGCTTTCCTTACCGGATCGAGAGTTACTCTTCTGTCACTACCGGTAGCCCGGTTGGAAAAGTAACAGCAACCGGAGGGTTGCGAATTCAAATCCAACCAAAGACCGTCGCGTACAGAGGCTGGTACACGTTAAACCTGTCGTGACCTCAAATTTCCTCACGTTGGCGTGGGGTGCCAGCTCATGTTGCCTCATCTGACCGTGGCTGAAAATTACGTGGTGTTGTCCTCGATCTTTCCCTTCGGGATTGATCCCGGACCGTCACCAATAGCCCGTTGTGTTGCTGCCAGTGTGACGTTAACTGAAATACCTATCTTCTGTCACTGCTTCTGTTGCACTTAAGGAAATTCTGCAGTTATAAGGCTAACATAGAGATCCCCTGACGATTCCTAATCTTCGGAATATGATCGAAGAGACAAGATATTTTTCTGTAATATCAGGACGAGGTGGCAAGTCAACTAGATTGCAGAGGACAGAAGTTTCAACTGCCGTAGTGGAGTAGGAAATAACAAATGCAGAGTAGCAGTAATGCATGCGCGATATCACGGGAATGGGATGTGCCATCTTCGACAGTGTGGAGAGTTCTGTGAAATGTCTTGAAGTTTTACCCTTATAAGCTTTCCCACCCTCAAGAATTGCTTTTCTGGTGATTACTTACTTACTTAGTTGGGGGCGCAGCCCCCCCCCCCCCCCGCACCCGACATAAAGCCATTGCAGATTGGCAGGGGAGACCCCAGATAGCAAGAAGCGAGCGGTCTCAAAAAGCAAGAGCGAGACTCATGTCATTGGTCAAAAGACACGCAACGGTACTCCTTAACCCTCCTGGCGACGAGGCATCTCAAAGTTGTGTTCCCGAAAACGGCACCCCAAAAAAGCGAGTTCGCTTTAAAAGTGTCAGGGTTTGGACAAAGGGAGTGCTTTCCCCTTCTTCAGTCAATTGGTCTCAGCAGTGGTCTATTTAGACCGGACCATCAAAGAGAGCGCTGACAGTGATAGATAGCAAAGCCACGGGCTACTTCCCAGAATACCCTAAGTATACCTTCTGGAGGGTGCTTCTCAAATGCTTGTACAACCACTTTCAAATAGTGAAATAATTCAGGGGCCCAAGATACACATTCGACTGATCCATACAAATTTTCTTATACGTGTTTGAAAAAACAAATATTTACTGTAACAATGGGAAACTTTGAAATTATAAATTTATATATTTTTCTTTTAATGAGTAATTTTCTACTAATTGTAAATAAGTTAAATTCTAGCATTGATTTTCTTCCCCACAAAAGTTTGCCTCCGTTACACAGATTTACAGCATAATTTTTGTATAAATGAAGCGATGAAATTATTTATCGCAGTTGAGTTAGACATGAGAGACTTAAAGCAAAGCTAAACAAAAAATATTCAATACTTGCTTTGTTAATGTAAAATATCCTAAAGAGTAACCACAACGGATATTACCCCAAAGGTTTTCAGATTTTGGGTGTTCACATATCCGTGAAGAAATGAGTAGAATCAAAACCGTACACATATGGTAAACTGAGTTATTTTGCACCAATAACTTTTTAAAGAAATGAAGTATGGGACGTTTGGAATCTTGATCACAATTTTGAACGATTATTTTTATTAAATTTTAATGGTCTAGTTATTTCAGACAATCCCTGAGAACCCCAATAGACTAAAATGGCATCCGGATAATTAACGAATCGTTAATTATCCGGGTATATAGGCGCAAGATACAGAATACAAAAATGGAGGAATTAAGTAAATCCCGAAACATTTGCGATTTGTTTCATATAAATGGTTGAAAATAATTTTATAAATCCATACAAATTATTTGAGTGATAATGGTTTGACGTAGCCCTCAACAGTTTTACATAAAAAAAACCTAAATTTCAACCAGCATTTTCGAGGATCTGTGTCTCGTCATCTGACCGTGTTTCAAAATTACGTGGTGTTGTCCTTGGATCTTTCCCTTCGGGTTTGATCCTGGACCGTCGCTAATAGCCGTTGTCTTGCTCCAGTGCGACGTTAATTAAATACCTATCCACTGAAAATGAAGTGTTTCTCAACCGCCGGTCTCAGCCAATTACCTTGCCCTAGCATTAGTTATATCGGGTCGTAAGAGGTTATCCTGGGATTTGTCATTTTTGATATCTAAGGATTTTTTATGATGAAATATTTTATAGTGATAATATTCTGAGAATATTCGTGAATGGTGCCAAAATGTTCAGAATCAGAAAGCCTTAATAATATCTGTATAGATAACATCACTGACCAAGTAACAGTAAAGAAAATTTCTCCACTGAAAATGAAAATCAAAGGGGAAATGAATCATCTATCGGGGTCTCAAATCTGATAATACTAAATACTGTTTCTTCGCAAGTTCTCCTAGCAGTGTAAGTTTTCGTTTCGAAAATCGAGTGACGTGATTTTTTTTAAAGTAATAAGCCCTAAAGATTAAAATTTTAATATGAATAAGAGACAAGGGATTTCGTTTAACTTTGGTGTACAGAAGTCTCGTATGGAAGGTGTTTATAGCCCAACAAATATAAATATTTTGTGAACAGAATGAGATGAAAATCAGCGCAAATTATTTTAATTTTGGCCTGAAAATTTACAACGCGTTACAAGATTTCATTAGTTCAGTGATTGATAGCTAATTTCCTCCTCCATTTCCTTATAACCATGACATAATTAATAGTTGTTTTTTAATGCATGCACTTTAAAAGAATTTTAAAGGTATTTACGAGTAAATTTGTTGAAACCGGACCCTCTTATAAAACACTATCTGAATTACCCGGCGTCGATCGAATTGTTTGTAACTCAACGTAATATTCAATAGTAGTCCTATGGGGATTTCGAATTGTTTTGAGATCTCTCTACAGACCCAGGACAAATCAAATGGAGTTAATATCTAGACTATGTTTCTCGCAGAGTTTTAAAGAATGAGTGTAGCAAATTCGATATGAGTTGATCAAACTGTCATAGTAAGGATAATCAATGGTAATTTCTATGGGGATTTCGAGGGCAGCGGTAGCCCAGTTCGAAGAGCAACGGATTAGAAAACAGAGGGTTGCGAGTTCGAAACTCAGTCCAGCCAAAGACCGTCGGATACACGAAGGCTGGTGCACGTTAAATCTGTCGTGGCCTCAAGTGTCCTCACGTTGGCGAAGTGTGGAAGTTTGGAGTGGGGTGCCGGCTCAAGTATTGTTCTTGACCGTGGTTCAAAATTATGAGGCGTTGTTCTGGGATCTTTCACTTCAGGATTGATCCCGGAACATCCCCCAATAGCCCGTTGTGTTGGGGGGACATTAATTAACATCCAGGGGGACATTAATTAACTACCTACCCATTTGGATTTCGAATTGTTTTTAGCCCCTTCTCCCGACCCAGGACAAATAGAACGGGATTAATATCCTGTATAACCTATGTTTCCCGCAGACATCCAAAAATTGAATGTACTAAATCTGGTGTGAATTCGTCTTCAAAATATTCAATGTTATTCCAATGGGGATTTTGAATTGTTTTTAGCCTTTCTCCAGACCTAAAGCGGCCACGGTGGCCCGGTTGGAAGAGTAACGGACTAGCAACCGAAGGGTTGCGAGTTCGAATCCAGCCCAAACACCGTCGTGTACAAAGGGGGCTGGTGCACGTTAAATCTGTCGTGGCCTCAAATGTCCTCACGTTGGCGTGGTGTGGAAGTTTGGAGAGTGGGGTGCCAGCTCAGGTGTTGCCTCGTCATCTGACCGTGGTTCAAAATTACGTGGTGCTGTCCTCGGATCTTTCCCTCTGGGATTGATCCCGGACCGTCACCAATAGCCCGTTGTGTTGCTCCAGTGTGACGTTAATTGAAAATACCAAATACCAATACCAGACCTAAAGCAAAAGAACGTGTTAAATATGTAGTCTATATTTTCCACAGGATTCTAAGGAATGAATGTACCAAATTTGGTGTGAATTGGTATAACAGTGATCGAAAAATATTCAATGTTATTTCTAAGTGGATTTCAAATTTGTTTTGGCCCCTCTGCAGATCTAGGACCAATTGAACGGGGTTAATATATAGCCTACGTTGCCAGCAGGATTCTATAGAATGAATGTACCATATATTTGGTGTGAATTGTTCAGACAGTGATCGTAAAAATACTTAACGCTATTCCTATGGTGATTTCGAATTGTTTTACCTCTTCTGCACATCCAAGAAAAATAGAACGGGGGTTAATATGTAGCATACTTTACCCGTAGGGTTCTGAAGAATAAGTGTACCAAATTTGATGTGGATAGGTCAAACGGTGTAGATTTGTATAGAGGACAGAAAGACGCCAACTCAGCTTTGTATACAGATGTCTATCCCCTTGTTGCATTATGTGCGTTAAATATATTTTATTTCTTATCTGAAATGTTTATAATTAAATAGAATACTGCAGGTAAAATAAGAAAAGCTATGCAAATACGATGATTTGGGAAATTCAGATTTAAAAAAAATTTAGTCGCACCTGCTAGTAGCATGGCGGTGTTAAAGAATTTTAAAGACAAGTACGAAGTACATTTGCCAAGACTGGCAAATGTTAAGAATTTTAGGGCGGTAGGACGTCTCATTACCTTCAAATGGTAAAAGTTCGATATAGGTACGTTCTAGGCATATTAAGACTATATTCTCTCGTTTGATAGTGATATCTAGGAGGTGTTCTAGAAGTGACATACAAGAGCGCACCACCCCTTAAAAAACTAAATTATGTTTTGCGCAAATTACATTCATACGAGGCGAAAGGTCTTTACCCATAGTTTCTTTTTTTTTTGCAAAACATATTTTATTTAACATGATTTTCAAAGGGTTAATTATCCATTGTTAATTAATGTTTGTGAGAAAGAACCAAACTAGAGGTTTTGGAATTTTTTAATTCTTTATCGCATCGATGGCCCGCAGGTAGCCGGCTTCGCCAAACCTAGTAGAGCTCCGTCAATTATCGCACTTCATTAAGTTTCCAATACGTAGAGAAATATTAAAATAAACAATTGTGCGTAATTTAAAATGTATGTCTTGTGATTTTGGCTGCAGCAAAAATCATACCTTTAATTTGTTTTAATTTTCAATCTTTTTCCCTGAATTCATGTCCTTTCGCTTTTGTTTGGTAAATTTTAATCGTACTTCAAATGAAGCATTTAAAAATGTTTTCATCTCAAAAAGTAAAAGCAAAATAGCAGTGAGAATACATTTTCGAAAAGTGCGTGTCGGTTCCAAATTTCCAATTCAACTTCTTTTTCCCGAAGAACCCAAAAATAGACGCTTTCAAAGTGTAGCTTAACAAAGACAGGAATGCCGTCGTGATACTCAACGAACACGCCAAAGGCAGTGATTTGAGGGAAGCATTTTAGGGATTGTCCGTTCCCATCAGGACCCCTCGCACTAAAGGTCTAGAGCCACGCTCTCTCGTTAGAGGACACGGGTGGTAGAGGGGAAGGAAAAGTGACCGTTCAAAGATTCTCGGGGTTGACATTTAAGCTTACATTTTGGTTTACGAGATATCTCGGGGTTGACACTTAAACTGGCATTTTGGTTTACGAAATATCTCGGAGTGGCCGCCTGAAGGGTTAATGGGCAGGAGATTTAATCGGACTCAACATAAGAACCATATCAAGGATAGAGTGGGCTCTTGTCCCCCTCCTCCTCTCATCTTAGCACTTTAGGAGAGCAATCTGTGGCTGCACGAAGTGGTCGCGCAACGGATCAACACATTGGTACCAGAGGGTACAGGGAGGGCATGCAAATATGCACCTACTTTTTAACTATCATGGCATAATTATGCTTGCTGGCTCAGAAAAGTTATGAGACATTTGACCAAGGCGGTCGTCTCCTCAGGGAAGTGCCTTCGCTGAAAGGTCTTTTAAGAACCAACCTGCATTTGCATTACGTGGAGGGAAAACCAGCGAAAACCCTCCATGGTTGGGTGAGCAGGGACCAGGGGTTATGATATGATACACGGAAAACATTTGTTTTGATAATCATCGCTCGGATGACGGTGGATGATGCACGTCCTTGGCGAATGCTGTGGAGGCTCATTTCTATGTGAATGGTGCTGTAAACACTCGTATCTATCTGGTCTGACAAATCCCCACGTTCACCAACTTCCATTACATGCACCAAAAGTAACGGTTTGGTGTGGCTTCACGGCATTCTTTATCATTGGTCCCTACTTTGAAGAAAACACGGCTTCGGGGCAAGTGACACCTGTTAATGGCTCCAGATATGCTCCGGAACTTTGTAATTTTATCACTTCAACAGGAAATCTCTTGACATCATTATTTTCATGCAAGAGGGCTTTTACATCTCTTTACCCGTGCAAATCTCAGTGCGGCGAAACCTTTCGGCCGACAGAGTAATTAGCAATCATTTCCAACGTTATAACCACTAGATCTGAATTTTTGATATTTGGCTTTGGGGCTATTTAAAGAACTCTTTCAAATTCTTGCAATTTTAATTTTCTTCAAGAATATATAACAATTGTGTTGCTTTTAAGGGGATCTTCTAAACATGCCCTAGTTTTATTTAAATTTACCTCGGTATTTATTAAAAATAAATTAAGGGGAGCAGAATTGCTATGTATAGCTCCCAATTCCCTTAGTGTACTTTTAAGTTTATTTTATCACATAAAAAGTACTCAAAGCTAAGACTTAATTTCGAGACTAAATATTTAATGAAACTAAGATACATTTACAGATGACAGATCCTGAATGAGACATACAATGAATGACTACAAATCAAGAAATATGCTCCAATGCGATCATTCTCATGAGAACAAAATAAATTAAATAATACAAATTAGCAAATAAAGTTCCTTGTAATGACTTGGCTTGGTAATTTACATATTTGCTAGGAACTGGAATCATTTTACATCCAGGATAAGAATTCGGACGGTATAACGTATGTTAGGCTCTAGGTCGAAATATTATAAAAACACCAGGGCCAGACTAAAGTCATTCCACAGTATCGTCTTTGGGCCAAGGCTGATTTTTCGGATCCACATGTATGACAGTTCTTTGGCCAAGTCATATAATCCGAATTCAGAAATGAGGAAATCGACATCGATTGCGATGGAAGCTGATCTTTGGGTGACTGAAATGGTTTGTTGAGGACCAGAAATTCTCGCTTGTCCAACACTGTCTTGATTATCCACAGCATTATTTCCATGCAAAAATGGGCGCCCTCGATGACTGACTTGCTGTCCTGGATGGATTTGTTGAGGTATTCATGATTCAGTTTTCTTCTGAAAGTTTCCTTTGTGAAAGAACCTATGTCCAGTACCTTCTCGTGAATGAGTCTCGGGACTCTTACATCGTTTCGGAGGGCATGTCCCACCAGGATGGTGTCTTTGTTATCTTGAGAAGGAAACTGTACGTCTTCAAGGGTTATGCCCTTTAGATCTTTTTCTGTGACACCACTGAATCGGGTATTGTAGAAAACAACTCGGTGCTCAGGAAGGATAAAAGTCTGATAAACGGTCTTGTGCCTTCCACGTCCACCAATCCCAGCTTCGCCACCTCCATTCCGAGCCTCAGCCTACACTCTGAGCTGTCGCAATTGTGGTGACAAGCTGGTAGGCTGGGTCGCAACGGGTGGTGTCGTTGGCGACAGGATGGTAGGTGGTGGCAAGGTGGCAGTGAAGGTCCCCTGTCCCTTCCTGAGCCTCTTCTGGGTAATGAAGATGTACGGCTGCAAAGTCAAAGGAACAAGTTCAAGTACCAAGGCATTTCAAAAACTCACAACGCAAGAACTTTTGCTTAACTTTATTTATATCGCTTGCATATTTATAACGCATGCCAGAAGAACGCATCGACAGACATTAACAAACCTAAAATTGGATGATACAAAATTATACATATACATAATCAGACGTCCACCTATTCTCTATATATTAATGCGATGGGTTCACACGTATATATTCGTTCTCTCTGTATTCTTCCCTCCTTGACTTTTAACCGGTATTCACCTACACGACCAATGTAATCTTACATAGGATTCTCTCAACCAATAAAGGTTGTTTATTTGGCCATTGTGTGGGTTGTGGGTAACAGAATACTATGAAATCTCGTGATTGTTCAGAAGATGCGATGGCTAATAAAATAAAGATTTTTTGGGAATGTTCTGTTAAAATTGTTATTACTTCAAACTAAAAAGTACCCAGTTTTCTCTTCACCGAATTCCATTTTTGTTTAAGAACTAAATTCCCTTTCTGATTGGAGTTAAATAAAACTTCCTCTGTTAAGCTTGAGACAAAAGAAAACAAAGTATTTACCTGTCGCAAATATTTTCTGGGTAAATATATTTTTTTGCTCCCGACTCGGGAATACATACTGATGGCCCAGTGGATTGAGAGGCACAATCAGAGGGGTGTGCTTAGAATGTTGAAAAGTATTTCAATTTTTTACCCAAGCTGTTTAAAACCCAAGTACGATGGACAAAATTTTAAAGTGAGTAATTAACGTCGCACTAGAGCAACACAAAGGGCTATTGACGACGGTCCGGGATCAATCCCAAAGGGAAAGACCGAGGACAACATCACGTCATCTTGAACTAAGGTCAGATAACAAGGCACCCCACTCTCCAAACTTCCACACCACACCAACGTGAGGGCATTTGTCGCCACGGCAGATTTAACGTTCCGGTTGCTAATCCGTTGCTCTGCCAACTGGGCTACCGCGGCCCTTTTTTCTAATAAGGGATGTCTGGGTAAATCTGCAGGGTGGATTCGGATTCAATTTAATTTCGTTTCTTTCCTACTTAATATGCTCAACTGTGAGGACCAAATTGAACAAGGGGCGTGACTTTCATAATTGCTTTAAAAAACAACCATCGTTTCTTGCGCTTTTACTTGGTACCATTAATTTTCGGACTATTGACTAGCCTTAGATTGACTAGTCAATCGATGATTGGAAAGTTTGTAGAATTAAGACTGTTCCAGGCCATCATTATGATGAAGAAAATTATTTTTCTATAAATCCTACTCTTTCCATTTCCGAAGTCTACTTTTTACTGTAATACCCAAGTTCTCATTTAAGCATTTAAACTAAATTCCTGAAACATTTCAATTATGAATGGTAAGTATAATTGTTTTCTTCGGATAGTAACATTCAATTTTGAGATCCCACGCATATTTAACCTGTACTCTCGTAGTTACGCATAAAATAAATTATTTCCACATGGCAAGTGCTGTGCAACTAAAATAATTGCATTACAGAGACGTATCTAGAGGGGCGGACGGGGCACCTGCCCCGGGGGCCGGATTGGGGGGGGGGCGCTAAATTGGCCGAGTATTTTTTTTACTAGAGATATTTACGTATGATAAAAAATGAAGAGGGAAATTTATTAGTAGACTACAAAAACCAAAAACTATAAAAGGAGCTAAATGCAGAATGTGAAGAAATAGCAGGAAAGCTTAACGTAGATCCTCTTTTTAAAGAAGTACGGAGGAGGAAGAAGTGGAAGTTTGATGAGAAGGGCGAAGTTGCTATGAATTCTCAGAAAAGTTCAGATTATTGATAATACAAATAATAGATCGAATTCTGAATGAACTGAGGCAAAGGTTTCAAGTCATTCAAAACATGAATAGTTTATTTGGTTTTCTAATGGAGTTCGGTTTGAAACAATGAATGGAGTAGAATTGAAGAACCAGGCACTTGAGTTAGCTACCACATATAAAGAAACTTAAACAGGGACTAGCTGGCGATAGAAGTGGAGAGTTTTAAGTATCATGCCTTGGATTTAAGCCCTAATATGAAAACGGCTACACCATCAGGTCTTCTGACGTTAATATACAAGAACGGACTTGAAGACGCGTCCACCAACATAACGACAGCGTTGAGAATTTTCCTCACGCTACCAGTATCAATCGCCTCAAATGAAAGGAGTTTTAGCCAAACTAAAGATCATAAAAAATTACCTCAGAAACTTAACAGGACAACAACGACTAACCAACCTGAGCATCATATCAATAGAGCACAAGTTAGCTTCAAAGCTATCTTTTGAGGACATTGTAAAAATGTTTGCAGCCGAGAAAGCCCGTAAAGTTAAGTTTTATTGTAGTTCAAGCTTTCTGTGTTTAAATTAATTTTTTTCACATTTTGTCAATAGATCAAGAGATTGGGAAAATGTCTAAGTATAAGACTAAAGATAATAACTTGAGTAAAATATGTTATTCCTAACTCTTATTCCACAGTTTTCCAAAATCCTTGAATGGTTTTCGGTCGCCGTTTCGATAATTCTCTTTTTAAAAGTCCAAAAGCACAAAAGAGGTGCTTTTGGATTTTTGATTGACCTTTGTTGATTTTGATAGTCCACACATATCCCGATATCATATTTGATAAAACTTTTTCATTTCATTTGCAGCGATTATAAGTATGAAAGAATATACCAAACATGCTACTTTTAGATTATTTGTCAATGAAATATCTTAGAATTAATTAGGTATTCTATCTTGTACTAAAAATGAAATTAATGCAAATTAATCATTAACCTTTGAAATCAAACATTTACCATCTAAGTTTAATAAAAAAAATTGGACTAGTGGAATTAATGTGTGTTGGCGATATCAGGTGTTGTCGGGGAGGGTTTTGGTTTGGTTGGTCGGTGGGGGGGGGGGGCGCCAAGGCGAGTTCTTGCCCCGGGTGGAAACTAGCCTAGTTACGTCTGATTACACATGCCTAGTATTTCACCAAAAAGCAAGAGTTAAAAAATGTTTTGTTTTATGATAATATTGGTTTAACAATACTTTAAATCAAAATGTCGAAAATAGGAATCGTGACTTCCTAAATTTTAATTATAAACACAACATTACAACGATTTCCTTTAAAAATGTTTTAGATAACAAGAAAAACTAATGCATATTGAACAATACAGAATCGTGAAAATGTTGGAAAATATCAGATTAAGAAAAAACGCATTTTGTAGGCCTGTACTCGTACAATGCGTTTATGGTGTAATTCCTTAAAAAATTATCGTAATGAAATCATTCTTTTCGCTCTCAAGAGCTGCTATCAATTTTTGAAGCTAATCGATCGAATTCTCGAGTTTCTTTTTGACTGAAAAGTCTCAAACTAAATTTAAGTTTCAATTTCATCGACATTCCAAAGACGAATTTCTAAATTGTCTTTCGTTGTTTTCACCTTCATGCATTGCTGGAATATTATTCGATGTTTGAATGTTCGATGTTATATATCAAAAGCTCGAACTTTCAGTAATTCAATAGAATCAAAGTAACCAATTTGTGCCCACTTTCAATGTGACAAATTTTTCAGAACAGCCAAACCTTTAAAACGAGTTTCCTGGAATCTGATTTTACAGATGGTACCCTTGGCGTGGTTTAGACATCAGAAAATAACCAATTCCTAACCCTTGGCCTTGCTACAAAAATCGCCAAATTTTCCAACTCAAGCTTGAGTTTTCTACACATTTTCTCACGAGTTTTATGCGATTTTAAAACGTTCTTTTGCACAGCTCAGGCAAAGTTGTCCCCAAATAAATACCAATTTACCTTCCATAGAGTACGGTAATTTTAGGAATTAATAAAGCATCAAGAATGATAAAGCTCAGGAATTCCTAAACATTTCATTTATTAAATTCCAAATATTTTTTATGATAAATACATTTTGATGTCAAACGATCATTTACGACTTATTTACTGAGTAGCAGGATCAAGTGACCATTTACAAAAATTAATCTTTGAAGGTTACTAAGGTAACAAACGTTTAGGTTGGTTGGGTTTTTAGGGGTCATATTTGGTGCAGGTGCGGAAAATACAACGTGAAGTAATGGATATATGCATACGCACAAGAAAAGTTTACAGAAGACACCCAGATTAAGTTACAGGAATCTAACCAATGAAGATTTAGGAGAAAGCTTCATCTACCACCTTATGATAGGCGTAGGTTGGTTTACTTAAGATGGAAACCCCATAGAGCAAGGACCCCCTTATGAACTGAACATTTTTGGACCTCTGGAAATCATAAAATTACATGTGGACAAGTATAAGACCAGAGTGATCCTTATTTTCGCCTTAAATTAGGTAGTAAAATATTTAGATGTCTAATCAAACGTTTAAACTTCATTAACGATTAGTGATGGCGATTAACAGATAGTGAAACGGGTAGAACGAGTTCAGAAATAAAATAAACAGTGAATATACTATACAAAACAATCAAAATTAAAAGTTGGTCAACTTGACAATTTATAATATTAACGAGATCAAAACATACCTTAATATTAACGTGAACACTAAAGCTGCTTTTGAGCAATTGGCACAGCAACGCTTGGTTTAATGTCTGATATTTTCGATATTATAAGTCAACTCTCAACGCGGATTTTAAATACGGCAGCTAGAAGAAAGCAGATTCGCACAAGTTGTGGGAAAAAGTTAAGCTAGGTAGGCATTTTAATTAACGTCGCACTGGAGCAACACAACAGGCTATTGTCGGCTGTCCGAGATCAATCCCACAGAGAAGGATCCTAGGAAAACACGTAATTTCGAGCCACGGTCAGGCAACACCCGAGCTGGCATCCCTGTACAAAATTCCGGGAAATAGTTAAGCACTTCATGGCTTCCCTCGAATCCATGAGATTACAGCTAACCAAAAATAGTTGTGAAACTTTAATTTCAACGAGATGTCAGCTAAAAGATCTGTAAAGAACATTCCTATTTCATAAGACGTTGGTTGATGGCCTAAGAAAATATTTTTCATCCATAACATCGCACCCCGGCAGCAATACAGACACTACTAAAAATAGTGAATTTCTACAGTTTCGTCTGTAGAACTCACCTCTGATGCAAAATGACCAGTTGTAGTATCCATTAAAGGACAGGCTTACAGCATGTATTCGGTGTTTCTGCACAAATAGATATTCATTTTAGTTACGGCGGCCGAGATGTGATATTACGATCAGTCACTGGGTAATGGTGATTAATTAAAACCGCACTCGAGCAAATCAACGGGCTTTTGGCGACGGTCCGGGATCAATCCCCAAGGGAAAGACCCGAGAAAACCACGCAGTTTGAACCGCGGTCAGATGACGAGGTCAAAACCCGAGCTGGATTCCTACTCTTCAAACTTCCACACCAACGTCAGGATATTTTGAGGCCAGGACTGATTTAACCTGCACCATCCCCTGTGTACATTATGGTTCGAGTTTCGAACTCGCAACCATCCGGTTGCTAATCCGCTGCTCTTCAAATTAGGCTACCAAGACCCCCGACTGACATTAGAACCCAAATTTAAAGTGAATATAAAAATCAAACATACGAGGGCCTTTGTCACCAGTGACGATGAATTCCGCAAAGTGTGATCATATTCTTTCCTCCAGGTCTAAGCTTCATCACGAATAACAATTTTTCTCCAATTTAAATACAAAGCTTATTATAAAATTTATTATCAGCATCGAAACAGATAGAGCCTGAGCTGCTGTATATATTAAGAACGAGGAAGTGACGTCATGGGGAAAGGTGCTCAATGCCATAGGACGAAAAACTATAATTGACACTTTCGGCAAATCAAAAATTACCTCCAGGGGCGTTTGGTAGGTATGGTATTTTAATTAAGGTTGCACAGGAGCAACACAAGGGCTATTGGCGGTGGTCGGGGGATCAAACCCGAAGCGAAAGATACGAGGAAAACACCTCGTCGTTTTGAACCATGGTCAGACGACGAGGTCACACCTGAGCTGGCACCCCAATCTCCAAACTTCCACACCACGGCAGGGCCGCGGTGGCCCGGTTGGAAGAGTAACGAATCCAGCCAAACACCGTCGTGTACAAAGGGGGCTGGTGCACGTTAAATCTGTCGTGGCCTCAAATGTCCTCACGTTGGCGTGGTGTGGAAGTTTGGAGAGTGGGGTGCCAGCACAGGTGTTGCCTCGTCATCTGGTATTTGGTATTTTTTTTTGGTATTTTCAATTAACGTCACACTGGAGCAACACAACGGGCTATTGGTGACGGTCCGGGATCAATCCCAGAGGGAAAGATCCGAGGACAACACCACGTAATTTTGAACCACGGTCAGATGACGAGGCAACACCTGAGCTGGCACCCCACTCTCCAAACTTCCACACCACGCCAACGTGAGGACGTTTGGGGCCACGACAGATTTAACGTGCACCAGCCCCCTTTGTACACGACGGTGTTTGGCTGGATTCGAACTCGCAACCCTTCGGTTGCTAGTCCGTTACTCTTCCAATTGGGCTACTTAACAAAAACCTTAAATGGAGGGACCACGTTTTATATGTGCTTTATCTTATTTTATCTTGTGTTTTTAAATCTGCGCACGCCACAATAAAATGGGAAGAAATATTTTCAAAGTCCCAGCCCGCGCGCGCGCGAGCACCACAATAAAATAAATAAAAAAAAAGAAAGAAAAGAAAGAAGGAAAAAGAAATACCCACGGTCACTTACTGGTTACACCTGGAAGCTCTGCAGACATCAGCCACCTGGAAATCCAAGAAATAAAGAAAAAACAATGAATCCAATTCACCGTCTCCTGGAACCACTGGATCGCCCATGAGTGGCCATAGGCCTGTACAAACTTTTATGTTTTAAATAAATTGTTCGACCGTGCGCGCCCATGTTGGGGAAGAGGTGCCGTTCCCGTCCGTTGGATGGGCCGCCCGGTTCCTCTCTCAGTGCTGGTGGAAGTCACACTATCTCCCCGCCCCCATATAAGACTCTAAACCGTCGGGGGAGCGAGGGTCTAGAATTGGGCTACTGAGGCCCGATTAGCAGCCGGAGGGTTGCGAGTTCGAAACTCCATCGAACCGAAGACTGTCGTGTACGAAGTGGTTCAAAATTAAGTGTTCTCCTCGGATTTTTCCACCTCAGGTGTTCGCCTCGTCATCTGACCGTGGTTCTAAATGATGTGGTGTTGTCCTCGGATCTTTCCCTTCGAATACCGGACCGTCACCAATAGCCCGTTGCAATGCGCCAGTGCGACGTTAATCAAAATGCCAAATACCAAAAAATACCTCTGATCTTTCCCTTGGGGATTGATCCCGGACCGTTGCCAATAGTCCGGTGTGCTTCGAAAGTGCGATGCTGATTAATTACCTACCTACCGTCGTATATGTGGTGGCTGGTGCCCGTTAAATCCGTCGGGGCCTCCAGTGTCCTCACGTCGGCGTGGTGTGTAAGTTTGGAGAGTGGGTTGCCAGCTAAGATGTTGAACTCGTTATCTACCGCGGATCTTACCTTTTGGGATTGATCCCGGACAGTGGCCAATAGCCCATTGTTTTGCTCCAGTGGGACGTTAATTAACTATCTTCGTCTTCAATGCCAGTAAAACTTTCCTCGTGGGTTTGTCCATTATTTTACGACAGTTTATAAGCGGATCCTTGAGATCACACACGAGACGGAGTAGCCGAGTGGTTCTCTCTCTCTCTCGAACTCTCTCTCTCTCTCTCTTTATCGAGCTCTCTCTCTCTCGAACTCTCTCTCTCGAACTCTCTCCCTCGAACTCTCTCTCTCGAACTCTCTCTCTCGAACTCTTTCTCGAACTCTCTCTCTCTCTCTCGAACTCTCTCTCTCGAACTCTCTCTCTCTCGAACTCTCTCTCTCAACTCTCGCTCTCTCGAATTCTCTCTCTCTCAACTCTCTCTCCCTCAACTCTCTCTCTCCCTCAACTCCCTCTCTCAACTCTCTCTCTCCCTCAACTCTCTCTCTGGTCGAGGCACAGTCGTACGTACTGGTTCTTTATCCACTTTGAGCCTCAGTTCTCGGTCAATCTGCCCTTGTTTTGCGAAAAGGGGTCATAGAAGGACACCCTCTTCCCCCAAAACCTTGCCCACGGGTCGTAGGACGTGCAGTTCGATTCTTGAAACTTACCGTGGGTGTATTTCTCTTCAGTGTCAGGTCATTTGACCGTGGTTCAAAATTACGTGGCGTTGTCCTTGAATCTTTCCCTTGTGGTTCGATCCCGGACCGTCTCCAGTAGCCCATTGTGTTGCTCCCAGAGCGACGCTAATTAAATACATACCTACCTGCCTCTTCAGTGTAAGGTAGTAAGTAAAGGTAGTAAAAGGTAGTTTAAATTACGTCACACTAGGGCAACACAACGCGCGATGGTCAGGTAACAGTCGCGAAGGGAAAGATCCGAGGGCAACACCTTGTCATTTAGAATCACGGTCAGATAACGAGAGCAACTCCTCGTCATTTTAAACCACGGTCAGATGACGAGGTCAACGCCTGACTTACCCCACTCTGCAAGCTTCCATTCGGACCGCGGTGGCCCGGTTGGAAGAGACTGACTAGCAACCGGAGGGTTAGAATCCAACCAAAAGACCGTCGTATACAAAGAGGGCTGGTGCACGTTAAATACGACGTGGCCTCAAATGTCCACACGTTGGATTGATGTGGAAGTTTGGAGTGGTGCCAGCTCAGGTGTTGCCTCGTCATCTGACCGTGGTTCAAAATTATATGGTGTTGTCCTCGGATCTTTCCCTTTGGGATTGATCCCGGACCGTCACCAATAGCCCGTTGTGTTGCTCCAGTGTGACGTTAATTGAAATAACAATAACAATAACAATATTTATTTACACCTGTTCTAATGGTAAACCCAAATTATAAAACCGACATTTTCAAGTATTTGTCCCATTAAATAGCTGTTTTTTAGTTGCGCTGCAATTTAAGACTAGCAATCAGCACTTCATCTGTTTTTCTTTTCTAGTTATTCTGATGCAAATATCTCAGGGCCGATACAAACTACACCCTCACCTAATTATCTAATGAATGTTTTATGTGTTGAATGTTTTCTGAAGAGTTTCGTATTTTGTAAAGTCGCTTTCAAGTTTCAACTATATTGCGTGAATTAAATATATATTTTTGCATTGAATATGTTTAATCTCTGAAGGCATACAATGGATATAAAGAAATTTAAAAATGGTTTTATTTGTGATTTCAAACTAATCGAATTCTGTTATCCAGTAATAAACATTTTGTTGAATACCTCAAATTTTGCATATCGACGACTTAATTCTACATGCTCTTGCAAATACAGACGTACAACTCAACACAAAAGTCCCTCTGTATTCTTTATCCCCGTACCCCACATCGGTTACAGTTTTAGGGGGGGGGGAGATCTTATACATTTAACAATGTAAATTTCAACAATCTATTGTAAGAATACGAAAAAGTCTAATTGTTACAGAATCTTACAAGTACAACAATGGCCATTATCTTTATTGTTCAATTTTTCGATTGTATTCATACTCTGCTTTTTGATTCTCAAGTGAGCATCTTAAAAGTTTTCCTGCGATCTTTACTAGCGAAATACGCCAGTTTTATAATTTTTCAAACATCCAAACTTTCTGAAAGTAATTTCTCTATCGGAGAGTAATTGATTCCTTTAAAAATCGTTACCTATTTCCGAATAATGAGATATCAAGTTTTCGACTTCACGATAACCTATTTGTGAGTATCTGTATTGCCATGCATATGTAGCAATTAAAGTTTAGCATATGTACTTGAATCACAAATTTTTAAAAACTATTTAATTAATAAAAAATATTTGTTATTGACTTCGTTTTAAGGCCTAGTCAAGTCAATAAGGCCTAGTCAAGTCAAACAAAACCTGCATCTCAAGTTAATACTCGGAATTGTTTGATCTAGATTTTTTTATTAAATGTAACTAGGGTATTGTGATTAGGAATATCTTTTAGTATTGGTTGTTTGTATCTATATATCGTCCCTCTATATCGTTTCAGGGTGCCAGTGGAAAGGCCCAGAAGGGCACTAAACGCAAAAGAGCCGGGTGGACTGGAAACGGGCCTAGAGGAAGAACACACGGGATAGATGGAATTGCTCAAGGCCACATTCTAGATCCATTGGGCAAAGAGAAAGATTTGAGAGGCCAAAATATAGAGCAAATTCATCAAGTACAAGTGATCATAGGCCAAAATGAAGAGCCAACTCGCCCAGATAAGGAGAGCTGACGACCCAAAACATCGAGTCAACTGGCCAGGTAATAGAAGACCTAAAAAGCTTAGATGACGTGCCAATGGCGAAGGAAGATGAAAAAGATAATCTTAGGTTTGGTAAGTATGAAAGAAATTTATCTAATTTTCGAAAAACCTTTCTCCATAAAATTCAAAATTCATTGCCTTTTAATAGTTTAGAAAGGACTGCAATTTCTCGAATGACAAGCGGATGCTCGATTTTACTGGTTGAAACTTTGGATTTTATAGAGGGAATTGTCAATACCGCACAACCTGTCGAAAAAGCAATTCGATCCATTTCAGATATACAAATAAGTCTTACGGTATCAATGACGCCCGTTTGTATCAAGAGTTGTAAAGGTCGGAGAAAGCGTTTTGCCCATCTACTCGCGATTTGAACTGAATTTTCCTCTTTATGGATGAGATGCGTTTGGAAAATTCCCAACTCTGGCATGCGATTGGGGGATCTTCTTGAGGAGGATCAGACGATTGTCGAGATGCTAAATTTAGTCTGATCAATCTCACCTTCTTACGTTTGTGGAAACAATTTCAAACGACCAGAACAGTTACAATGGGACATAATTTGGGGCGTCGTAGGATGATAATATTCGACGATCCCAATATAGTATTACTACACCCCAAATGGTGCAAACTGCCCTTTTAGACATATGACAGTGATTATCCTCTATTGCCCTGAATCACATGATTGATGGGATGAATGCAGAACTTGTATAGAAGTCAAGGAGATACATTTTATCATAAAGTGCTCTTGGTTGATACGTGCACAAGCTGATTTCCTTTTCTCACCTGTCTGAAGTAACCATTCAAGAGTTAAAATAAATCACAAATGCATTGTTTCCTTAACGACATTAGCTGCCTCTTCATAAGTTGTTACTCCATAAATTATTTTGAATACTATAAGCGTTGGACCGACTAGATATTTCATCGAAAAGTAAGATACATTTGAAATAATCTTAGGATGTAAGTTAAGAAGAGAATATTACGAAGCGATTTTATCTGAATCTAAGAAATGTTCACAGGTGGATGATCCTCTCAACTGCCCAAAGTGAGCCGCAGCGAGGCACGAAAACGCTCGAAGAGCCCTGGGTGAGAGCCCTCGAAGAGCCCTTAGGACAGCTCAAATGTAAGTTGCCCACTTCTCATTCAATGTAAAAACAAGCGTGAAAATATTTTAACTTCAGTGTTCTAAATGGAATGTCCGAAAGTTCAAAAATTGAAATTTTAAGGCAACGTGATGGATACAGTCTCGAGTAGCATTAGGCCCCGAAAAATGAAGAAGAGTGATATTTCATCGTGTTTTACGCAAATTATTTTCATACGTTTTACATTAAATTAAATAAACTATCTTAGAAACATTAGGTAGCAAAATTTTGGTAGTGTAATGGTTTATCTATGCATTGGAATCTGCCCTTAAAATAATGTATAGAATTTTTTTCAATACGAGAATACTAACATGATCTCCCATTACTATTTTAAGTGCCGTGACATTACAATTTCTAAACACTACAAGAAAAAGTGAAAAATGTTTTATTTCAGACGATCAGAAATTTATCGTAAATTAATGAGGAGCCCAGACAGCAAGCCAAGGTTTAAAAGGTCCTCCAGTTACAAAAATGCTATCATGGCCGGCCAATGGTAAATTTCGCACTTTTCATTAAACATAGAACAAAATTTAAGTGAATATTATGTAATAACATTGTATTTTATTTTAATTGTTATATATGACTTTTAATTTCTTGCTTCGAATGTTTTGCAAATATGACTTCCAATTTCCAAAATGGGTCATTGAAATGGGTTATTTGTGCATTTATAATATACAGGGTGTCCCAAAAAGGTTGTTCCGCAATTTATCTTTTTACCATTTGGAGATAAGTAGGCAATGTAAGTTGCAAAAGTACACCAAATAAGGTAAGTAATTAAGATATGTGAATAAAATTATCACGTGATAACAATTTAAGCGGATACAGTTTTTAATTTTTATACGACCCCTCTAGATAAAAATCCGAGATAGCAAAAATGTTCCTTACCTGCATCTCTATCGTTAGTAGAAAACTGCATTTGTGTAGGTTGAATATTAACGGAGATACAAGAGGTTCCATTTTAAGGGGGCCTCATCTAAATTTAGGACGGAAACTGACCCATGGCCAAAAATGAAGAGCTAAGTTCTGCAATTAAAGATTACATTGTCTACTATTATTCATTGCGATTTTCATCTGCAGTTGCAATACTACATTACTTTGCACAATGTTGCACTTTCTGACCGAAAAAAAATGCTTTTTAGCATAATGTATACGGTTCCTAATTTGACTTCTTGAACAGATGTGCACAAGCGCTATAAGTCAACTTTTTTTGCGTCATTATGCCTCCGTTACTGTTCAACCTACAGAAATGCAGTTTTCTGCTAACGATAGGGATGCAGGTACGGAACATTTTTGCTATCTCGGATTTTTATCTAGAGGGGTCGTATAAAAATTAAAAATTGTACCCGCTTAAATTGTTATCACGTGATAATATTATTCACATATCTGAATTACTTACCTTATTTGGTGTACTTTTGCAATTTACATTGCCTACCTATCTCCAAATGGTAAAAAGATAAATTGCGGAACAACCTTTTTGGGACACCCTGTATATTTAAATGTACGTACACAAGGAGTTTGTGATGGTTGTTTGATTTGTGTATGGTTCATGATCCAAAAAGAAAATATGTGCGAAAAGCAACTCCAAATAGCAATAGAAATTGAATAAAGGTAAAATGTCTACAAAAGTGTTTGTATTTCATTCCACGTTGCAGTAAAAATTATAATAAATTTTATAAGTAATTAATAAAATGAAAGACTGTGTGATCGATTGTTTAAAAGAGTAAATATAAGATTTAAATAAGTCCATATTTTGATGCATAATTGACTGAAGATTTTTACTTTCAGCAGTACTTGTATACGACCTAAATGGCTAGGCTGGATATCTGCGTTCTTTAAACCATGAACGTTCCTGAAAGGGTCTCGGGGACTGTACCGTAGTGGGTGGAAGCGGGTGGTCGGTACAGTCCCAGGGGAACCAATGTAGCCCACCTCGACGTGGTGTTCCCCGGGCAACGCTGTGTGCTTCGGTCACAGTGGCTTAGTGGCTACACAAGGAACTCCAACGGAAGAATGGAAACAAACTCACTCTTAGTAGAGAGGTGTGAAGTACTGAGGAACAGCTTTGTAGATCTTGGTAACAAAACACTGGCCTTTGCTTGTGTTGTAGAAAGAAATCGAACCACCTCATTTACTCACGCGTTGTTTTGTTAGACACCAAATTTCGAATGAATCTATATCCCAATTTAACCACAAATGCCAAGTTTCAAGCCATTTAGTCCAGTGATTTCTGGATTGAGTGGATAGTTTGGAACTATTAATGTTACTTTACCTTTCCAGATTTTCATACATATTTTCCGAAATAATTTTCTTTCACGCTGAAATTGACCGAAATAAAATTACCTCTGAAGAGAAATATTACTAAATATTATTTGTGACTTAATAGTAATGTAATAAAATATTTCAGTGTGACGGGAAGTGTATTTCGGAAGAAACGAATATCAAATTTGGAGTTAATGTAATGGTTTTTATACTGATAATCCAAAGCAACTCGACCATGTTATTTGGAATTTGACATGCATTGTCAAAAGTTTTTGGTCTACACTCATGTCCAAAAGTTAAGCATAATT
Organism: Meta bourneti; assembly: GCA_933210815.1. Classification (NCBI taxonomy): domain Eukaryota; kingdom Metazoa; phylum Arthropoda; class Arachnida; order Araneae; family Tetragnathidae; genus Meta; species Meta bourneti. Next base: position 3,289,400 of record OW119926.1, read on the forward strand.
CGTAAAATGTGGAAAAATCGAAATAAATATGTATACAATGGTTCGAAATCACTTGTGGAGAATCGTGGGACGAAGGTAAGACATTGTGCATATGCAAAACAGTTCAGTCAACATGCGCAAAGCACAGGCGCATGTCGGAACAAGTATAAAACGGCCCCGAGCGACATGGCCAGTTTAGACAGAAATTTCGCAATTGTTGTGGTAGGGAGAGTTGTTAACAATTAATAAGGACGAAAGATATCGAAAAGATGCCAACTGGACATGTTTCTGGAGGGGCGAATTATTGGAATGCTGGAATTAGGACGATCCCAAACCAAAGCGTCTCGAATTTTGAATGTGCCTCAGTGTGTGATCTCCAGACTGTAGCAGAGGTTCCAAACCACTGGAGATGTTACCCGACGACCAGTATAAGGTCGGCCAAGGGTAACAACCGCTCGGCAGGACCGATATCTGGCGATAACTGCGCGACGTCAGAGGAACCGTTCTGCCAGAAAACTGGGTTCAGCCCTGTCAGCCGCGACAGTAGTCATAGGTTTCCGAGACAAACTGTTTACAGGAGACTCAGACACATTGGTCTCTATGCCAGACGACCAGAAGTTTGCATCCCCCTGACGTCTGCACAGAAATGCGTGCGTTTAAAGTGGAGTTTGGAACATCGGCAGTGGAGTCGACAACAGTGGGGCAATGTCATGTTCAGTGACGATTCCAGATATAGCCTACAAACTGATTCTCGTCGTACCACGATCTGAAGAGAACGTGGAACGCGTTTTCACCCGGGTGAAAATATCACGGAAAGACATCGTTTTCCTTCACGGGGAGTCATGGTCTGGGCAGGCATCATGGTGGACGGCCGCACAGACCCACATCTTTGACACAGGATCTGTAACCTTAAGTAGTTATTTTTAAATAAGAACCATATATCGTAGTTCTGATTCTTACTATCGATTAATCATTTTTGTATATGTATTCGAATACTTATTCGATTCTCAAAAGTACTCGAGTCTGCCCATCACTACAATTTACTCATCACAAATGGGCAATATTTGGTTGGTCAGATACATCCATGTTCAAAGTATATATTCGATATTAATGGTTACTCCGTATGGAGGAATAATCACGTTAATAAGTGGACTCTGTAGTCTTGATTGTAAAAATTGGCAACTTGTACTTATAGTAAATTAAAAAAATATTTAGTGGTAGCAAAAGTCAACTTTAAAAAATTAGGTACAAGCTTGAGCCAATTTTCACAAGTCAAATTATATTTCTAAATTACTTCCAAGATCCGCAGTCCACATAAAAAAGAACCACACTAAAATAAATTGCTCAGTACTTTAATGAATAGTTTCATCTTGTGAATTGATGTGAAGACGTATTCATTTGCTTATCGTTTAAAAACAAAACTATGTTACATATATTGCAAAGCCCTGTATTTTTAGGCGCTATAAATATTGAATACGGTTCAACACATTTAGGGTACCTTTAGATTGACGTTTTCTTTCCACATGTAAGTTTTTAATTAGCTCTCGTATCAATGGGCATGAATTCAGTGGAACGTTGTACCGTTAGATGGCGCTCAAATAGTTTAAATCATATTTTTTAAATGGCCAACCAGGCATTACAGTTGTAGATAATTAGTCTGCCGAAATGGCAGGTTTACAAATTGTACAACTTAGTGATATTTAATGTCATGACATATTCGATGTGTGATGACATTGTTAAATAATCAATAGGTTGAACAGAATATATAGAAAATTAACTATGACTAAAATAATCTTACAATCAGGTCTATGGCTTAGGGGTTAGCAGTTTGCATTGACACGATATATGTTTGACAAATATAATTCATGATGTTTTAAATAGAGTAAAAATGTAAGAATAGAGAGATTTAGAATTCTCTGCAGCAGACTATTGTGCATTGCATCATGCGCTGTTCCTCTGGAATTGGTGAAAAGTTAATACCCTTCTTACAATGATCGGGTCAAACTTTATAGAAGCAAAAATTATTTTTAGATATTTGTTTGCCAGTTAACAATTAAACACAAACAAAAATTCTCAAGCGAGAAGATCTTGCGATTTCCCTTCAATCCTTAAAAAGTGTGCACACGGAGCAAGTCATGTAGAGGAAAAATTTGACTTGGAACGGAAGTACTACCTAAAACATTAGCGCTCTCTACATTTTTTTTGCTGTATAATAACATTCTCATCCTGTAAGAATGGGATTCCAGCCGTCGTAATGTTTGGTAAATAAATTGTGGTTTCGGCTAAAGCATTTCTATTTCTAGGTGGTACTAAAGTCTTCCTCAAATTTTCCTTCCTCTCCAATGATAGATTTCTTTCCCAGGTGTCATTCAGGATATACTGTCTTGAAGCACTACTTCTCATAACTACTAACTACCACCAGTATACAAATTATAAAAAATTTATAAAGTAATTTTCTAACCCGTAATATTTGTATACATAATGTAGAACAAGTCTAATAAAGTTGTCCTCAACATGCTTGTGGGCGACGTTGTTAATAAACATCAGAAATTTTCGAACAATCTGATCACCTCAGATCTTAACAGTGCCCACGAACACCGTGAAATCATCTGTCTTTAAAGTGAAGACCAAATCTTCCTAAATCATGAATATTAAATACTGCAATTTCTGCGGGACTTGACCCTAATGTAATTAGTCCTGGCTGTAATCGAAGGCGGCCAATTCTTAGGTTTCCGCTTCCCCTTGTATTTTACAAGTCTGTAAGAACACACAATATTTTCTTCCCTGTATACTCAACAGGTTCTCGAAATGCTTTTAGGCCACCGGAATATCTCTGGTATATCTGGCCGCTATTATGAAGGTTAAAAATAGCACATTTCCAAATTCTGCAACTTAACTAACTGCAATTATTGAAAAATGTGCCACCTCCTGTGAGAAGAGGGTAAGCGACTGTCGTATGCACATGTGAAGAATGAAAATTTACACGCATAAAATATAGATAACTAAATATTTTTGGCAAATTGACTGTATATTTTGGGGACAGGTTTCTCAGTTTATAAAAAATTTGAAAAGTCTACGGTCTCACAATGGTTGAGAACTACTGCTCTAGAGTTCTTACGCCTGTTATTTACCAAAAAAAATTATGAAATGATTCACCTTTAAATACTTTTCTGATCATACCTCCAAGTATGGGGAATAAATAATACAAATTATTTTTCTAAAGGGGTAATGTGTAATCAAGTAAAATATACCAAAATCACACACTTTTAGTTGAGTTACTACTCCCCTCCCTTCAAATAATTTTCCTAAGTAGACTCATCTAAATTCAACAATAGATCCCTTGACCTCGAGGTAAATTACGAAAACTTTTCATCCAAAAGATTCTTGAGACTCGAAACCCGTATGCAAAACCAAACACATTATGTTTTTGAATAAGAGTTTAGATATAAATGTTACTCATATTATTAACGTTTTCTTGTAATTGAGATTTACGGAGCACATGGCCCCATAGGGGCCTTAATCTCCAATAGATAGGTGAGTGGTGCTGTCAGGTTATATGTGTGTGATTGAGCAATGATTAAGACTGAATAAGTTGGTTTGTTTGTTCCCTATTAATGTTTAAATGTAAGGACCGGGGGTTCGGGTACTGGAGTTCTTTCGTTTTCTAAAAACGAAACATTTTATAAATAGGTTTATATTAAAAGAGTGGTTTTTGAGAGCAGTTTCTCGTAAATAACTAAAATTCGCGTAGAGACAGAAACAAGAAATGTTTCGAAGAAGGAAGGTATTCTGTTTCTAGGGAGGTAAATTTTGTGCTATTCCAAAATTGCGGATTTTTTACTTTTTAAAAGAAATTATGGTTAAAATGTACGGCTCCGCGATTATTGAAGTAGTTAAAAAACTCTCATTGAAAAATTTATAAGATTATTCAATGAAATAAAAATTTGCATACTTACTGCTCTATTTAAAAAAAAAAATATCGTCAGTGTTCTGCGCCAGATCTAAAAGTAGAAAAACACTTGCCTCATGTTGTCCACTAATTAGTATTCATTTGGGCGATTATCTGACATTCTTGAATCACTAGAATTGATTGTAAAAGTTGCGTAAATAGCGATATTTGGACCAAATTTTAAACCAAAACAGAAATTAAGAAACAAAAGTAACTACTTCCGAAGTGAGTTCTTTATTTTACCACCAGGGTGGCCGAAATCGTCAATTTTAAAATCGAGTATTCGATTAAAATTCTGAGTATTTCTATTCCTTATTCTCAATTTTGTGGTCAATATCTTCGCGTTCCACGGGTAGACCGCCTTTAGCGTCTTGCCCAGGCTTTATTTAGGATGCACAGTAACAAAGATATCTATATAAGCAATATTTAGCTACCAGCGTGGACATTCAAACTAAACATACAACTAATTTCCTTGTTTACTATTATATTGCCAATCATACATCCGCATGTTTTAAAATTCTCTGCTGAAAAGTCGAGAACATGGATTACGCTTCAGCGAAAACGTAGAAATTGTTTTCCCTCTCAAGAGATCGAGAACTGAACAAGGTCTGGAGCCATCCGTTCCCATCATGGGAGTTTTCAAAGTCCGTTACTCCTCGCAATTTTAAAAAGTACTCGAAACTCGTAGTTAAGCGCGAAGCGAATTGCACATGAGTTTCGTTTTCTTTGGATGCATTTCTAAAATTCTCTAATACTGCTTGCGCTGTTGGTTCGAATTCTCTCAAAACAGCTGATTTAATTTCCTCATAATTGTTTAGATCTTTCTCGTTAATATAAGTTAGAATATTAGAAGCTCTTTCCCCTAATAAATTCAACAGAATCTCTGCTTTAAATTTCTCAGGTACCTTTTTAGTACTATATGTTCTTTCTAACGAAGTAAAAAAGAAACCCCATCCTTCCGATTTACTCGGCACTTTAATTGTTAATGTTCTAACGCTTTTTATTAAAACATCAATTGACTCCAGTTTCGTTTTTACATCCGTGATCAAAAGAAGTCTCTGTACACTATTATTTCCATTAGCCTTTAATTGCGCTAATTGTAATTCTGCTTTAATCCTCTCTAATTTAAGTCGTTCTATCTCGATTTGAGAGTCCTGATCGGATTTTTGGTCTTTCTTCTCCTCTAACACTTGATCCATAACGGTTTTTACGAATTCGATGTCTTTTTTAAACACATCACTCTCCTCAATTAAACGTCTTAAATCAATGTTTTTAGCACCTTCTCAATCTCCTTAGCAACGAGTTTTAACTCATCTTTCTTTAATTTTGCTATTCCCGACATTTTCAACTTATAAACCGAAAGTACACTAATTCAAGAAACAACGCAAACAAAAATTTGCTTTAAACTCAACGAAAACGAAATTAACTTCGACTCGAGAAGTTAATCAGTTTTTTACAAAAGAAGGCAAGAGGACAATATTGCTCTTACCTCTGTGCTAGGACTGCTGTCACACGAGACCAGGAACCCATTACTCAAAAAATCCTCACACAAAGCATATCACTTATCCAAAGGGTTACACAGTCGAATGCTCCGGTTCGACGGACCATGTTTCGGCCAATCAAAAGTTCATTAATAACTTTTAAGTATTAATTACTCATAACACACACAAAAAAATAAAATGGTGGACTGTATATTTCTCATAATTTTATTATATCTTCTCTGTCAGCTAAGACGCACAAAACGTCACATGGTTACATCTGCGCTAGCGACAACTGCGCCCTCTTTTTGTGGTCAGGCATTGCACTCAACAGAGACGTCACTTTCAAAGCCCTGTATTTCGAACAAAATTTTTTTTCCGAGATTATAAAAAATATGTTAATTCAAGGTGGCCCAAAAGGACCTGAATGCAAAATATCATTTGATTCGAAAATGGTATAGTGAACAGCCTTAATCGGATTTGAATGGATTCACCCCTACCTATCTACCGATGTTTTACTTCCATAGTTGCCACGGCATGGCACCAAAACTTGACGTCCCTCTAAAAATTTTCCCTAAAGAAAAATCCGAAAAATATTTTTCACTATTTGTTAACAAAGGAATTTTCAGTCACCAAAATTTTCGAAAAGTTGCCATTGGAAATAGGACTTAAGCAAAAAGTCGGAATTATATTATCAAATGCTATATTTAGAACTTATTTCCTGAAACCAGATCTTTAGAACTAACTTGAGCTTGGCGATCGTATGGGTGATACATTCTTCATTTTGTTAATGCGTCGAGTAAGCGGAAAGCAACAAGACTTGGCGACCTCTCTTCACCATGGCGACGAAAAATACTACCACTTTCAAGGCCGTACCGTCAACTAGAGATTTGCCTTCCCTTCTACGAGTTTAGAAACATGCAAAACTTTAATCGTTCCAATTGTTAAAAATATGGATACTAAAAAACTTGTCATTAGAATCATTCAGGGAATTCAGGACCCGCCGCCTCCCAGCTCGCCTAGAAGGCTTAGAGCTTTGTGCATGGGAAGCAGGGGGGGTGACCTCCGCCAGAGGACACGAAAGAGGACGGCAAGCAACCCAACCCATCGGCAGGCAGCACACCCGACTCCTCCACGTGCGGCCCCAAGCAACAAGGGCACCACCATTTATTAAATACTCATTAAAATTACAACGAAAAAAGGCCAACAGGGCCAAACAATAAAAATACATCGACGACCGGCACACTACCGGTTTACATGGACGATTACATGGCTCCGTACTGGCCACCCTGAAAACATAGATAAACCAAAAAATAAAAATATGTGGTTTATAATAGATATCACAAAGAAAAGAAACCGGTTTATAAAAGACACCGGGTGGCCAGAAGAAGACCAAAAAGTTTAAAAAGAAGAACAACCATATAATTTATAACAAACAATTAAGCATTAAATAACTACATAAATACAGGAAGAATAAATTTCAATAAAATAAACAAAAATAAACAAACAGAGAGTCGCTGGGGAGGAACAGAGATAAACTAAGAAATTTAAGATCATTTAAAAAGAAATGCAAATGAAATTATGATTTAAATACAATGAGAAACCGCTAAAGATAAAATCAAGAATGAATATGAAAGAAATAACTAAATAGTGATAAAATAAAATGACAATAGAATTATGGTTTAAATAAGATGAAAAATAATACCAAAGTATAAGTGACAATGGTTTAAATAAGTGTGAAGATGAATAAATATGACAATAAATATGAAATGAAATATAATAAATAAAAATGACACTTTATAAATATTTAAAAATAACAGGGCAGCAGGGTGCAATCACGAGCTGAGTGACAAAAAGAGATTATTGTGGTGTGGGAGGAGGTTCATTCGCCACCTCCCCGGCCGCCAAAACACATGCCCTAACTTTAGCCCTAGACAGTGGATTATTCAGAATGTTGCTAAACCAGGTGGGCTGGTATTCAGTAGTTGGTTTAGTTATATGGTAGGGCAATGTGAGTTGGCACCCGAAGAGGTAATGATCAGCGTCACCCAACATCCCACATGTGCAAAGGTTTGTATTAATATAGTGGTCCTGCCACCTAGTCTTTACAAATTCTTTACATATCCTTTTTAGGTGCGAAAGAGGGGCAGGAACCTCTATCTCCTCACCACAGACAGCTGCGAGCTTAGCATTGTGGTCAGCTAGCTCATTTCCGGCGATCCCCACATGTGCTCGAACCCAGTCCAGGCCAAAAAGGTTAGTGTTATCGGCTATTTGACTTTTTAATTTATTAATGTAAGTGGATCTAATATTTGAAGATTTAAGGGCCTGGATTGAACCGAGGCTGTCACTAAATATATTTATCTTTATGTTGTTCTCTATTGCATATTGTATAGATTTGTAGATGGCCACCAACTCTGCTTGAAAAACAGAGTTGGTGCTTTTAAGTTTGTATCTAAAAGTATTCACCAGTTTGTTGTCCTTAAAAATACACACCGCGGCCCCGATATTGCCATCAATACCGGAGCCGTCGGTGTATATAGTAGCATCAGGGTTTGGGAGTTGAGTTTTAAAATTAATTATTTGATTGCAAGCTGGGATGTCTATTGTTAAACCATTAAAATCATAATTATCGGGTGACAGCCCCAGTTCTGGGTCGGGCAACCGCCTTTTAATAATTTTGAATTTGGAATAGAGTGACGTGGAGTGGGGGGGATCCCACAAAGGGCATTAAGGGAGTCAGTTGGGGAGGTACCATAGGCACCCGTAATTTTCAGCATCGTTGAATAGAGTGGAGCTTTTTTATTTGCTCTTTGGTTAAATGGCCTCCCTAAATGCCAGCTCCAAAAGTAATAATTTTTTCAATAACAGTTAGGTACCAAATCTTCTGGAGCTGGCCACTGACGCCCCAGCCCCCTCCTCTAACTCTATTTAGGGAGCCCCCTATCGCCAAACACCTTGATCTTAAATTGGCGATATGCTCACTCCACGTCAGTCTATTATCGATAATTAAACCTAAATATTTTAAATTAGAGGATATTTTAATGCTCTATTGTTGTTTATTTTAAAAATTGGATTTCTAGAAAGTTTAGTGTTTTTAGCTAAAACAATGCATCGGCATTTATCAATGGACAGTCCCAATTTCAGGTTTGTAAGTACAAAAGCTATTTCCTTTAATGCGTTATTCGTACTCACCTCCAGGTCCCTCCGCGTCCTCCCTGACGTTACAAGCGCCAGGTCGTCCGCGAGGAAAACTTCGTCGGAGTTTAAATTTAGTATTCTATTAAAATAGATGTTCCACAGGGTCGGTGCGAGCACCGAACCCTGTGTACATCCTTTAACAATTTTACGTTGAATGGAAAATTCACCACTATTATAGGTTCAGGAATTCAGGACCCACCGCCTCCCAGCTCGCCTAGAAGGCTTAGAGCTTTGTGCATGGGAAGCGGGGGAGTGACCTCCGCCAGAGGACACGAAAGAGGACAGCGAGCAACCCAACCTCTCGGCGGGCAGCACACCCGACTCCCACACGTGCGGCCCCAAGCACCAAGGGCACCACCATTTATTAAATACAATTAAAAGTACAACAAAAAGGCCAACAGGGCCAAACAATAAAAAGAAGCAGACGACCGGTACACCACCGGTTTACAGTGACGACACATGGCTCCGTACTGGCCACCCTGAAAGCAAGAACAACCAAAATATAAAGAATGGTGGTTTATAAAAAGGTACCACAACGGAAAAGAACGGTTTATAAGAGACACCGGGTGCACTATTATAGGTTATAATTCTGTTTTCTAAATAAGAATGAATGAAAGCAATCATATCAGGTGGAATATTTAAATTATTGAGACTGTCCATCAGCAAAGGCCAATCCATATTGTCGAAGGCGGATTTGATGTCTAAAGTTGTGAGGGCCGAATGGCGAACACCCCGAAAAGAATTTAGTTTGTCTATGACAGAGAATACCGCCTCCTCGCAGGAGCGCTGCTCCCTAAAACCAAACTGGAGTTGGTGTAAAGTCTGATGAGAGTGCAGCCAGAAGTTTAACCTTCTGACAAACACTCTCTCTATAATTTTACCTATTGTAGGTAGTAGGCAAACTGGTCTATAGGCGCCACAGGAGGAGGGGTCCCTTCCTGGTTTTAAAAGAAAGCGGACACCCCCACCCCTGAGGCACCTAGGATAATGGGCTAACTGAATGCATTTTTTAATGGGTTGAAGCAGAAGATCCGGATAATCTTTAAAAATATACTTCCATTACTTGTAATCAATGAGATCCGGCCCCGGGGCCTTACCGTCCCTGAGACCGGAGAGGATAAGTTCAAGATCTTCAAAACAAATATCAGGGTTAAAATTACTGCTATTAAAGTTAATATGGTGGTGAACTAGAACTATTGCCAAAAAAATTATTCATAAGTAACTCAATTTTTTGCCTGTAACTTAAATCAGGTTTATCCGGAAAATAAATATCAATACTATTGTAATTTTTAGTTTTTTCAAAAGTAAATTTATATAATGTTCCATATTTAACAAAATGTCTTGAACAATGTTCTCTCCAGGCCGCCCTTTTAGCCTCAACAATTTGAAGCCTATAGGCGGCTCTCCCAGAGCGGTATTCAAGTCCGGAAGCACGGATCTCATCAGAATCAAGGTTACTAATTCTTAAATTTTTAAATTTCTTACGGAGAGCAGCGATCCTGTTCCTGGTGACGGCAAGTTCTTTAGACCACCAGTGAACCCTATGATTAGAATGTTTTTTGGTTTTTTTAAGAGTCTTATTAGCCGTGTTAGTAATGGATGTGATTAATATGTCGAAATAATGGTCGAGATCACTGGTGTTTATAATATTAGTGGCCAAAACTAACAAATCAGTAGTTAAATTATGAAAATACCTGGGAAATCTCCTCAGTCCAAATTTTGTCGGGGCCGCGGTGGCCCGGTTGGAAGAGTAACGGACTAGCAACCGAAGGGTTGCGAGTTCGAATCCAGCCAAACACCGTCGTGTACAAAGGGGGTTGGTGCACGTTAAATCTGTCGTGGCCTCAAATGTCCTCACGTTGGCGTGGTGTGGAAGTTTGGAGAGTGGGGTGCCAGCTCAGGTGTTGCCTCGTCATCTGACCGTGGTTCAAAATTACGTGGTGTTGTCCTCGGATCTTTCCCTTTGGGATTAATCCCGGACCGTCACCAATAGCCCGTTGTGTTGCTCCAGTGTGACGTTAATTGAAATACCCCCCCCCCCCAAATTTTGTCCTGAAGAAATATCCCAGGTGGTTATTAGTTTTAGTGTTAATTTCCACAGTGACGTAGTTATGGTCACTGCAAGATTCAGTGTTTAATACATCCCAATTACGCGCCAGGTCACAGATGTTGGAACTAATTAAAGTTAAATCCGGCCATCCCAGTTTGGCCAAAGAAGGTAGGCCCCTTTTCAGGAATATTAAGGATGTTTAGTGACGATGCATTGCAGAGGTCGAGCACCCGTTTGCCCCTGATATCTTCATGCCCGTATCCCCAAATTGGGGAACGGGCATTAAAATCCCCCACGATGCCTCGATGGAAGTTGAGGACTTGCAGCTCCTCCAACATGATGTCTATGTCATCATGGGGGGGAAGTATACACTTCCTAAGATCAAGGGGCCGGAGTACGTCTGAACCTCCGCAAATACACAGTTATTGTTTATAAATTTTAAACTAAAATTCAAATTTAGGTTGGTGCAAATTAATAAACTATTTTTAGAAACAAATCGTCTATGACCTGGAGAAGCCGTAAGTGGTTTTTGTTGTACCTTATAGGGATCCTGGATAAAAACGAAATCTGATTTGATGTGATCCGCAGTAACCATAGCGACACTGTGGGCAGGGAAAGAATGATTAGTGTTAATTTGAAGCATTCGGAGTGTATCAGCCATTACTCGCCGTGGTCTGTGCTAGCCTTTAACAAAGTAAGCTGCCGCTTGAGGTTTGGACACCTCTTGGCCCTGCACCCATGTCCTACATCGTGTTTAGTCTTATATCTGTCGTTGGAGTCCACGCAATTTATGCACCTCTCAGGTTCATTGCAGGACTCCAACACATGATCTTCGCTACCACAACGCATGCACCTAACTTGTCAGTGCACCGGTTCTTACTATGACCAAATTTGCCACAACCGGTGCACTGACGAACGCTCTTGAATTCGTCGACTCTACAACGTTGAAAACCTATATAAAGAAATCCCTCTTCCAGAATTTTTCTGAAATATGTAGGTTCCATATTAATAACCCAGTGATTGCCCCGTGCAGCACTGATCTTAAAACTGATCTCCATGCAATTATCCCCTATATGCTCATTTTTTAATTTCAGCGCAGGGATCACATCCCCCTCACCGAACTCTGTCAACATTCAAAATAATAATCCTGGGCCTTAGCTTAACTGGTTTGGTGACCTCAAACAAAGCCATTATAGTTTCATTCGCTTCCAGGTCATCCTGGATTGTTTAAAAAATAACGACACATGTGCAGGTACTGCATTATTTATCTACTAAATAACTGCAGTTTAATACTTTACTAAGGGGCCGCCCAGTTTGTAGCGTCGCAGATTAACTGGAGGATTGCGAGTTCGAAACTCGATCCAACCAAAGATCGCCGTGTACGCGGGAGCTGGAGCACGTTAAATCTGTCTGCCTGAAATGTCCCCGTCATCTGACCGTGGTTCAAACTTACGAGGTCTTGTCCTCGGATCTTTCCTTCCCAGATGGATCCCGATTATTATATAACTCCACTAGCTGAATTACCCGGCGTTGAATTGTTTGTAATTTGTCATAATATTACTCACTGTTATTCTTATGGGGATTTCAAATTGTTTTTACTCCCCTCTACAGAACCAGGAAAAATGAAACGGGGCTTAATATCTAGATTTTGTTTCTCGCAGGATTCTAAAGAATGAATGCACCAAATTTGGCGTTAATTGACCTGAGAGGGATCGTACAAATAATGTTATGCCTTTGGGAATTTCGAAATGTTTTTAGCCCCCCCCCTCTGTAGACTCAGGACAAATCGCCCGAACGGGAGTTTTCTAACCAGCAGTCGTCTAAGAATGAATGTACCAAATATGGTGTCAATTCGTCTGATAGTAATCGTATAAATACGCATTGTTTTTAACCCCCTCGGTACAGGACAAATTGAACGGGGTTAATATGTATCCTGCTTCCCGCAGGATTCTGAAGAATGAATATACCAAAATTTGGTGCGAATTGGTATGACAGGGATCCTAAAAGTACTCATTGTTGTTCTTATGGAGATTTCGGATTGTTTTAGACCTCAGGAGGCCCAGGACAAAACGAACGTGGCTAATTTATAACCTGTTTCCCGCAGGATTCTAAAGAATGAATGTACCAAATTTAGTGTGAATTGGTCTGATAGTGATCATAAAAATACTCAATGTTAATCCTGTGGTTATTTCGAATTATTTTGAAACCCCCTGCTGACCCGGGACAAATCGAACGAGCTTAATTAATAGCCTATGTGTCTCGCAAAATTCTAAAAAATGAATGAACCAAATTTAATGTGAATTGGTTTGACATTGATCGTATAAGTACGCAATGTAATTCTTATGGGGATTTCGAATAGTGTTTTAAGCCCCATCTGCACGCCCAAGACAAATTGTACGGAGGTTTATATGTAGCCTACGTTTCCCGCAATGTTTCAAAGATTAAGAATACCAAATTTGGTATGGATTGGTCTGATAGTGATCATAAAAATACTCAATGTTAGTCCTGTGGTTATTTCGAATTATTTTGAAACCCCCCTGCTGACCCGGGACAAATCGAACGAGCTTAATTAATAGCCTACGCATCTCGCAAAATTCTAAAGAATGAATGAACCAAATTTAATGTGAATTGGATTGACATTGATCGTATAAGTACGCAATGTAATTCCTATGGGGATTTCGAATAGTGTTTTAAGCCCCATCTGTACGCCCAAGACAAATAGTACGGAGGTTAATATGTAGCCTACGTTTCCCGCAATGTTCCAAAGAATAAGGTAACCAAATTTGGTGGGGATTGGTCAAACTGTGTAGATTTGTATAGGGAACAGATAGACAGACGCCAACTCTGCTTTACATGTATAGATTATCAACTCCATTAAAATCGAAAATTATATACTCCTTTTGTACACAATCCTCCTTCCCTATCTGTTAGTAGAATTTTTCATTAACCTGACAAGGTTAAAATTCTATTGTCAACCTTTCTGAACGGTTCCTTGTTCTTCCTTTCACTTGGAGGGAGGCGGAAGCCCGGTTGGAAGAGTAGCAGATTAGCAACCAGAGGGATACGAGTTCGAAGCTCGATCCAAAAACCATCACGTATGTGGGGGCTGGTGCACGTTAAATCTGCCGCTCCTCAATTGTCCTCATGTTGGCGAGGTGTGGAAGTTTGAACTATTCGGGTTTGATTACTGACCGTCGCCAATAACGCGTTGTGTTTCTCCAGTGCGACGTAAATTCAAATATCTACCTATACTTTAACTGACAGATTAAACGTGCACCAGCCCCCTTTGTACACGACGGTCTTTGGTTGGATTCGAACTCGCAATCCTCTATTTGGTAATCCGTTACTCTTCCAACAAGGGTTCTGGGGCCCTCGAATCTTTGTTGTGTTGAAAATTAGCTTGGATCGTATGGTCGATAATTTACTTTACAGTGAATGGCCTCCGTAGGAACAGTAAAGTATCTAGACACAGTTCTTCAAAAATTACATTAGAAAATTTATTAAATTAAAATTTAAGGGTAAACAAAATGCTGATTAACAATTGAACAAGAGGGGCCGACAAGACACAGAAAAGTCACCCTTTTACAAATAATGATTCGACACAATACAAAAGTCAATAGTTCAGGGGAAGGAGGTGGGGACCAAAGGCACAACCCGAGGAACAGATGGACTCACCCTCGGCAAAAGATCTCAGGAAAATCGGTGTGGGGTTTCGGTACGTCGGCTTCGGATATGGACTTCAGTATCCTCTCAAATCTAGTAGCAGGTCCTATCCATGAAGGAGCGTGGTTGTCGAGATCAATCCAATTCAGCTGGACCGCCAGGTCGCCGGGGAAACTCGTCAGGGCAATCCGTTCTTCCCGATTCCTTCTCTCCTCCCGATCGTCGTCTTGTAGTGATTCTCTGGGTAGCGTGGTAGATTTGAATCTACAGAGAACAGTCTGGCTTAAATAACAAACGATAATTTTATTTAAAACAATTTCTTGACTATATTAGAATCTATTTACACGACACTTTCACGAATTTCTATGCCTCTGCTAACTGGATGCGACAGGGTGTCGAAATCTCAGGACGTACGAAAGTCTCTGAGTTGGAGAAAGGTATCTCAACAGTCTCTAGATGAAACTCTACTCGTCGGGTGACGATTTCACAAGATCAGCACTGGATCCTCACTGGACGACGGGACAAGGCAGGTTCACTGCCGGACGAGAAGTCGGTACCGAACTCTCCGCAGGTCGTCGGTTCGGCACAATCAGGGATCGGCTCCACTGGGGTCGTCGGGTCAGTACAAGACAGCACGGCTCCGCTGGGGTCGTCGGATCGGCAGGCACGGCTCCGCTGGGGTCGTCGGATCGGCAGGCACGGCTCCGCTGGGGTCGTCGGATCGGCAGGCACGGCTCCGCTGGGGTCGTCGGATCGGCAGGCACGGCTCCGCTGGGGTCGTCGGATCAAAGACACTCTCCGGGCCCACTCACCGTTAAGTGTAGAGCGTAATGTATGGCCCGGAGGTGATGACCTCCACCGCAACACGAAAGGGGTCCACCGGACCCAGACCAGCATTTATTTTAAATAAGCATTACAAAGACATACAAAGCGTAACAAATACGTTACAACAAAACATAGACACAAAAAGCGTAACTGATTCGTTACTACAAAACCTCGTCAAGATATACAGTTATATTGGAACATATTCCTATGGCAAAAATCCTTAAATAATAGGAGAAAACAGGGTAGTGGGTGCCAATCCAACATCTACCAATGAAAATCCTCGGCCAGAATCGGCAGAACTAAAAACCCCACTCTGACCTGCAGAGGGGGCAGGTTATAATACTAAGAGGACAGTTTTCAAAGCCATAAGGAGAAGGTTCTACTTCGGCACCTAAATTTACTAGGGAACCGAGCGTGCAATAGGCTTATAAGAGACGCCTGCTCGATTCCCCATTATAATTTTAAAGAATGGCTTATATTTTATTTATTTATTTATTTATTTCAATTAACGTCACACTGGAGCAACACAACGGGCTATTGGTGACGGTCCGGGATCAATCCCAAAGGGAAAGATCCGAGGACAACACCACGTAATTTTGAACCACGGTCAGATGACGAGGCAACACCTGAGCTGGCACCCCACTCTCCAAACTTCCACACCACGCCAATAAAGAATGGCTTATAAAAGGCGCCGGAAATAATATAAAAGTAGTAAAACATATACAATATAACAAAAGACCAAGACACACAGAAAATAAACACAACAGATACAGAACACAAGAGAAATCAAGTCAACAGAATACAAGACCAACACCACAAATACAATAAAATTACAAAGAGTAAAACATTAATGAGATATGATAAATATACAATGAAAAATGTTAAAACTGTAAAAACAAGAAAGACAAAACAGATCCAAAATTCAATAAAAGACATAAAATGAATGGGCACCTAGTGCCACCATTCTTACGTAATAAAAAAAAAACACAGAACACACAGCCATCGGGCTCAATTCCAAAGGTTCAAGTGTCCGGGGGGCCGGCCACCATCGCCGCGGCCGCCAGCACGCAGGACTTAATTTTAAATGCCGAGCCCTTATTTAACATAATACTTCGGAACCAATTTGGCTTTAATTCCTGGCTCGGCCTAGTAATATGATAGTCCCGCGTTGCCGGACAGTCGAAGAGATAGTGGTCGGCGTCCCCCACCGCACCACAATTACACAAGTCGGAACGCCTGATTTTAAAACGGTGGAGGTAGGCCATGAAAGGGCCATGGCCCGTCAGAAACCACACCAAATATCGGTCCGAAACTAGGAGGTCGGGGTCCACCCTCGGGACAAAATCTCTGGCCCTAAGGCCACTCACCGCTGCGTCATGGCAGTCTTGCCAATACTGGATTTTAATATCTCTAATCTTCTTTTTCAGTGAGCTGATGGGGAGAGGGACCCCAAGATCCACGCCACGGACCGAGGCAAGCTTGGCGTGCCCGTCGGCAAGCTCGTTACCGACGAGCCCTGCATGTGCCCGAACCCAACTCAGGCCAAAGGTGTTAATATGATGGGATATTGATTTTTTTATGTTTATTAGGTAGTTAGACTCTTATTATATATATATATATATATATATTACTGGATTTTAAGGCCTGAATTGCACTGAGACTATCGCTATAAATATTTATTTTCTTATTAAATTTGATAGCCCATTCTATTGCTTTATAAATCGCCGACAACTCCGCCTGAAAAACGGAGTTGTCGGCCTGGAGTTTAAATTCAAGGATTTGTATTATTTTATTTTTATCCAAAATGCATACCGAGGCCCCGACATTCCCATCAATGCCGGAGCCATCGGTATACACCTGGTAATCAGATTTAGGTATGGAGCCCCGAATGTCCAACCTAATGCTGGACATCGGGACCCCATGGCAAGAAATATTAAAATCATAATCAACAGGCGATAGTCCCAGCACCGGGTCGGGCTGCCGTCTTCTGACAACATTAAAATTAATGTACAATGACAGCAGGGTCACGTGGAGCGGTGGGATACCGCAGAGGGTGTTAAGGGAGTCGGAGGGGGAGGTAACATAGGCCCTGGAAATTTTTAGTAAAAAGGATCTCTGAATGGACATGAGCCTCTTTTTCTGTTCATTATTTAATTTACCTCCCCAAATGCCGGCCCCATAGGCCAGGACTCTCTCCGTCACAGAGAGATACCACACCTTCTGGAGCCGGCCACCGACCCCCCACCCTCCGCCTCCAATCTTTTGGAGGGAACCTCCAATCTGGTAACATCGGTCTCTTAGACTAAGAATATGGTCGCTCCACGTGAGCCCACCGTCAATTGTAATGCCGAGAAACTTAACGCTATTAACTATTTTTAAAGAACGGGAGTCCAATTTAAATATTGGACTCCTTTTTAATTTAGTAGTTTTAGAAAAAATAACTGGCCGGCACTTGTCGACCGAGAGACTCAGTTTCAAGGAAACAAGTTTATCATAAATTGAATTTAAAGCATTATTGGTGTTCTCCTCCAGCAACCTTCGCGTCCCACCTGACGTTATCAACGCCAGGTCGTCAGCGAAGGCCTGGAGGTAGTATAAATCGGAATTAACATCTAAAACACTATTAAAATAAATATTCCACAGGGTCGGCGCAAGCACCGAACCCTGTGGACAACCCTTAATCAAAAATCTTGTAAAAATTTTACCGTTTAAATCAAAACTAATAAATCTGTAACTGAGATAACTAGAAATAAACTGAATAAAATAATTCGGAAAATTAAGATTACTGAGTCTGTCAATCAACAAGTGCCAGTCCATATTGTCAAAAGCGGCTTGGATGTCCAACGTGACTAATGCAGAGTGACAGTTTCCCCTAAAAGATTTTATTTTTGAAATTGCAGCGAACAAAGCATCCTCGCAGGATCTCTGCTCTCGAAAACCAAATTGTAATGGGTGTAAAATTTTATTATGAAATAAATAATAATTTAATTTAAGAATAAATGCCCGCTCTAGGATTTTCCCCAGAGTGGGCAATAAACAAATAGGACGATAGGCGCCACAGGAGGAGGGGTCACGTCCTGGTTTTAACAGGAAGCGAACCCCCCCATTCCTGAGGCACCTAGGAAAATAAGAAAAATAAAATGATTTTTGAAAAGGTATTAAAATAAGATCGGGATATTTTAAATAAACAAATTTCCAGATTTTATAATCGATGAGATCCGGCCCCGGGGCCTCCCCATCTTTGAGGTTGGAGAAGACATGGTCCAGGTCATGGGCTGTAAAATTATCCGAAGGAAAATCATAAAAATTATAATTAACTATTGTTGGGTTGTTTAAATTATCTGAAAAATGATGGTTCAAAAGCATAGAAATTTTTTCACTTTGAGTTAAATTAGGGTCCGAATTAATAAATAAGTCCAAATTACTATTACTTTTCTTATTAAAGATAAACTTAAATAAAGAGCCAAATTTTGCAACATGACCGGAACAATGCCTCCTCCAAGCCGCCCTTTTAGAGTTAATAATCATTTTCTTGAGGGCGGCCCTCCTAAAGCGATACTCTACCTCCGCGGCACGGACCTCATCGATTGGGGAATTATGAGATTTAAGAGATTTAATCTTTTTAAAGAGAGCAGTGACCCTGTTTCTCGAGGAGGCCAGCTCGCTGGTCCACCAGTGAACTGTGGAGTTAATTTTATTAAATTTTCTAGTCTTTTTAAGTGAATTTAGAGAAGCTATTTCTACCGATTTAATCAATTGAACATAATAATTTTCTAGATCACTGGTGTTGTTAATAGTGTTAATTAAACTTGCCAAATCTTTTGTTAGTTCATGAAAAGAACCAGGGAAACGTCCCAGGCCGAACTTCGTCCTGTAGAAGAATCCCTGGTTGTTAGTTATACAGGAATTATAAGCCACACAGACATAACGATGATCACTGCAGGAGTCAAAATCAAAAACAGTCCAGTCCTCCAAATGGCCAACGACATCTGGACCCGCGAGGGTTAAATCGGGCCATCCCTTCCCAGAGTGGGCAACGAAGGTAGGCCCTTTTTCCGGAATGTTAATTATTGTTAGATTATTAGCATTGCAGAGGTCGAGCACGGACCTGCCCCTTATGTCTTCATGACCGTACCCCCAAAGGGGGGAACGGGCATTAAAGTCCCCCATGGGTCGTCGGATCGGCACAAGACAGGCACGGCTCCGCTGGGGTCGCTGGTTCAAGTCTCGAACGAGAAATAAGCAGGAACTCGAGATAGGCAGCCTACGCCAGGCTACAAGAACGCGTCCTCTCAGGGTGAGAGAACCGTCTTCCAAATTATTAAGAGCTCCTTAATGGGGTTGACCGCTCAAAGGGTCACTGAGCTAAGACGCTAGCTCGGGAAACAAACAAGACTCGAGATGGGCAGCCTACGCCGGCTACAAGAACGCGTCCTCTCAGGTTGAGAGAACCGTCTTCAAAAAATATATTTTCTCCCTAAGGAGTGACCGCTCAAAGGGTCGCTGAGTTAAGCTGATCGATCGAGATCACAAGCAAGAACTGACGATTCGACTCCCTGCTTTTCCTTTTGAAACCTCCCAGCCTTTGTTCGCTGGTGGTTCTCGATTCGTTCGTTCTTGATTGGTTCTTACTTTTAATTGGTTCGTTTTTACTTTGCTCATTTTTGAGGTTGCTGATTCGGTAGAGACTCTCTGACGTAAAATGGGATCAGCTACTTAGCGCAGGTGGCTTGATTACCTAGCAGGTGGACTTAATCACCTGGCAGGTGCACTCCTAAACACCTGGGCTCTTTTCGGAACGAATCCCCTTTTGTCCTCTTCGATCCAAGTCCCGACCGTCTGGCGCCAGAGAGATGGAAATGTATTGTCCGGCTCTTTTACGACCTGTCGGCGAGTTTGCCTTTGGGAGGGATAATTGAGGGGTCCGTCAATGAATCCTCACAGTCTCCGCAGAAAGAAGTCAAAAGTACCCTCCTTGTAGGGGTGTACGACTATTTATCGTACTTCGACTTCTGAAGAACCGCCCAATCCATCAACCCTGATCAATGGTAAACCCCGTAAAAGATAAGCCCACCTGCCCCAAGAGGTCATCCATCAAAATCCCCCTCCTCCTAGTGAACAATCCACCCCGACGAAAGGGGCCAAGGGGTCAGACATCAAAGACTGCCAAATACGCCGATACTAATGAGCGCTTTCCCCTCAACGGGGACTTACATTCCTTCTCACTGTTAACCCGTGAGAAAAACTACCAAGTGCCCAAAAGGTGGCGCAAAGGCAACATAATATATACAGTCAAAAAATTACAGACAAAACAATTAATACTTACAAATCAACCCAACATCTTTGCAACGAGCATTCAGAAAACCAGTTCCCGATTAATTAAAACCGGAAATTCTTTTAAATTTAATGTTATAAGAGGAAACATTTTAGTGTATATCTACCATGAGGAGTTCAACATTTGTGAGAAACGTAAAGCAATCGTTCGTAGAGAGTATGAACCGACTCCGCAAGCATGTTGAGATATCACTGGTCTACAAGGTTTTTAGAACATAAACAAATGTAGATGTTTTTAACTAATTTTTGGGTGCTGGCTTCAGATCTGACCTTAAAAAAATAGCCACTACGTCAATTGTGTTATTGGGCATTTAATATTTGGCATCGTCCGAATTTAACGCTTCAGCCAAATAAAACGACACAAGATATTTTTATTTTCGTATTCTCCATTTTTCACTGGTTGGAAATATGTAATCGCTATAGTTTATTTTTTATTGAAAGATTAACACGTGCTGTATGTTTGCGACCAAAAATTGAAACAAAGGCAGAGACGGATGCATAAACATTCGAGATAAGTTTTCCTATAAGTGCGTTATGATCACGACGTTGCTGTAATAAATGCAGTAGCTATAGAAGTAAATTTTTTTCACTTTTGTATCTGTATAAACAAATTTTTGATAGAGATTAATTCATTTTTGATTGGGAGCAAATATTTTTACATTTACTCTCCTTTGAGTTAATTATTATAATGTATAATTTATAATAAAATAATTGTCATTCATCTTTTTAAATTTTATACCTTAGATTTATTTTGTGATTTTCCATTACATAGTTTTGGATTTTGAGAAAGGATTAATTGAAAAATATATTTTGTAATCCTTATAAGATCAAAGTTTTACAAGTATAATAATGATCGATTGAATCGAGTCGCATTTTCATCTTTTCCCTTCATATTAATACCACTTTTATGCTGGTATAAATATTTCCTCATTTGGTATTCTGAGTACACAACTGTTCTAAGTTCGGTTGTAGGTCATATAATGTCCCCCACCAAACTTTACAAAAGTACTTTTTATAACCGAACACACATTCATATAAGATGATCGATCTACACTCATAAAAATAATTATAAATTCTTTTACGTAATAATTATAAGTAAAATATGTTTAAAAATAAAATATTTATATACATTAAAGTAATTATAATTCATAATTATATTTATACTAAAAGAATTTACCTTTATCCCTCCAAAGACTTAAATAAAACTAATTTCATTTGAGCACTTGTGACAGACATTATTTTAACAATGATTAAGCTATATCAAGTATTTCTAGATTTTTCATCTTATTTAAGCGTTTTTAAATTTTTCTACCAGAAAAGCATTTATAGCTCGCACAATTACTTGTTTTATCGATTGAATCATTTTTCATCGGAGAGCTATACGAAAGCAGAAATGCAACATAAATATATGATGCAAATTCTTAACGATTTACTGAATTTTGAAAGTTATCCAAAGCGTCTGATGGAAGAAGGAAAGGGAACAACAATGTCGCCAACACCTCGAAAATGCTAGTGGTAGACAAAGGGAGAATATCGTTTTGGAGGACACACCCATTTTCGTTTCTGGTTGCGTGAACAACAATTTAACGCTGAACTGATTCGATGGCTTCTGAGGAACTATAGAATGCAGAAAATGTTCCAAGCGGACACATACGGCGGCTTATAAGGACAGAAACCATCTTCCTACCTTCAGAACGAGTTGGGGCTCGAAACCTTCCTAACAGAACCAGCTCTAAAACTAGTCTCGTTATGAGTCTCCTTGCGTTTACTCTGTGGTCCCTGATGGTTCTGACCTCTGCTTCCGAGGACACGACACGTGAAGATTCGGGTGAAAACGCGACAATCCGTCGTTCACCGCGAAACAACGACTTCTTCGATTTGAAAAACGTCGCGAGCATCGAAGATTTTAGAAAAGGATTCTCGAGTTCCAAAGGTCCACAACTACCACGAGGAGACGACTATCCCAACTACAGTCTTCATAAGAAATATGAATTCCCAAATAAGGATTCCTTTAATCCGTCCGGGATCCAAGCTTTCAAAGGACTAGAGAACGGTCCTTGGATGTTCCCAAGTGCCGAACAATCCCTGGAAATGGCGACAGCGATGAACAGACTGAGAGGGCTGGCGAAGCAAAAGGAACAGGGTGTAACGTCTTGATTCACGGGTAGCTAGACTAGTTACCATTGAAAATATCCGATTCTGGACTAAATTGGTTTATTTTACAATTTGTACAAAAAGTCGGAAAATGAATGTAAAGTTCATTAATATTAGTTCCTTGGAAGGTCCAAAGTTCTATCGAGGCGCTTAGGGCTGCTGGCGAGCCTCACAATTTCGCTCGGGGAAGTCTAACGCACGGCTACGGGTGAGCCTATTCTCAACACAAAATTACTCGAATGAGTACAGAGTTCCAAGGCAGGAAATCTCAGTCTTTCCGGACAGGATCACTACTAGGATGAGCAGTTACACGGATCTCTAGGAGGGTTCTCCTTTACGGCTACGGTCGAGCCTTTCTCACTAAAATACTCCGGCGAGTATAGGATCCCAAGGTGGGATAAATGCACAACAGTGAACGGATATTCACTTCAAGCTCCAAAAACGGTCTCTGCTGACCGCCTCTCCAAGCTCTCTCTCTGATCCTCTGTGATCCTCTGTCTCCGTCTCTCCTCTCGTCTTTCCTCTCGTGATCTCTCTTCTCGTGATCTCTGTAAAAACTCTCTATCTGTTGGGTGCTTATCGACTCCTCCTTTCCGTTTCTGGTCCGCCTTTTAGTCGGTGCTGGATTGGGTGTTGAAGATTTCTCACGTTCTTGATTGGCTGTCTCACGTTGGTCTTTCCCCTCAACTTTTACGACAGACTTCGGCGGACTTGAAAGGGTCCATCAAACCCTGTCGGAAACTCATCATCATTTATATCAATCTTCTTGGTCTCGAAATGTCGAAGAGAGCGACAGAAAGGCGCCTGCCCTTTGTTTTGAAACCACAGCGATTTCCGACCCCTGCTGGCTGGCTGTCGTTAAGAAATCATTAAGATGTTTTCGGGTGGTCGTTATGGAGTGTGGGCTTTTCCTCTCGACACCTGAGTCAACAAGACTTTTCATTTTCCCACGCTGGCGTGGTGATCGTTTCTCTAGCCGCCGTTACAAGGGGTTCCTCGGTGGACTCTTTTCGGATCCTATGTCCGTTGCCTTGGGTGTAGTCATACCACTTTCCATCGTTCTGCTGGCCGTTATTCCCTTCCTGTCAAACCGTCTCGTAGCTGGAACGGATGTCGTGACTACCATAGCTTCCAGCAGGTTGGGGCGTGCTCTGGGAGATCAACAGGTCCTGGAGTCGGTGCTCCGGAGCGTGACTGAGTTGGCATCGAGGTCCTTGGAGGACGATTCCTGCGTGCAGAGGACGGTGTGTGAGCTGGCGATGGAGAAGGCCGGCTCGAGAACTGCGAGAACTGTCGCCAGTGCGATCCGTCGCTTCGCCAGACACAGCTGGTAGCAGAGAATCGGTACCGTGGAACTTGTGGGTGCTCTGGAGAATGGTGACTGTGACAATGTGTGCCACCGAGATCCGAAATGAATAGTACGTGGAAGAGATAATTTTTATCTAGATCTTAGAATTTTGAATTTCCACATTTTGAATCTATGATGCCAAAAGCTTTTTATCTTGTTTTATTTGTAAATATTTTCAAAATAAATATTCTCATTGAAGACGACGATATCAATCCTTAGATGCGATGTCATAGTTATTTTACAGCAAGAATCCGATTCCTACAATTTCGGAATAATTATCAAAATAATTAACTTAAATGGGTTAGTTGGTTTTTAGGACACAAGAACCCGATCTGGCCAAGCTGCAGCAAACAATGGATGATGCTCAGTATTTGTAAAAGAGAAGCATAGATCTAAAAATTCAAACATAAAATGCAGTCAATTGCGAATCTAAAATTAAATTAAGTTTAATTAAATAAATGAAATAGAAATGGGGCAGTTCATAAAACCAATGTCATTGATGAATAAAAATAAGTTTCTTTTATGACGGTCCATCAGAGTAGGATGATCGGTTGGTTTTGGGGTTTTATGGCGCAAGGGCCATATTCGGCCATGCTGCGCCAGACACAAGATATACAACATCAAGTAATAGACAGACACACAAAATGAAAGTTTTACTCACACAGAAGAAAGAAATACACCCAGGGTAGGTAGGTATTTTAATTAACGTCACACTGGAGCTACACAACGGGCTATGAAATACACCCAGGGAGGGAATGCACCTGACAACCTGATCGAACCTGCGCCGCCTACAACTCGAAGGTCGCTAGCGCAGTGGGCATACCCATTGAGCCATGACTGGAACATCAATAGACCAAGCTTGTACCATTTGAAGGTGATACCCGCCCTAAAATTACGAATCTTTACCAACATCGGTACAAAATACATATAGAAATTACTTTTAATTTATTTTTAAGAATGGAAATGTTTCATCAACTCACATTCTTGAATGTCTTAAAGAGCAATTTAATCAAGATATGTAGGTATTTAATTAATGT
Source organism: Meta bourneti (assembly GCA_933210815.1). Taxonomy (NCBI): domain Eukaryota; kingdom Metazoa; phylum Arthropoda; class Arachnida; order Araneae; family Tetragnathidae; genus Meta; species Meta bourneti. The sequence continues at coordinate 3,314,418 of OW119926.1, forward strand.
CGCACTGGAGCAGAACAATGGATTATTGGCGGCGGTCCGGGATCAAACCCAAATGGAAAGATCCAAGGACAATTTTTAATTTTGAGCCATGGTCAAATGACGAGGTCAACACCTGAGTTGGCACACCACTCTCCAAACTTCCACACGACGCCAACGTGAGGACATTTGAGGCCACAGCAGATTTAATGTGCACCAGCCCCCTCTATAAACAACGGTGTTTGGTTGGATTCGATCTCACAACCCTCCGGTTGCTAAACCGTTACTCATCCAACCGGACTACCGCGGCACGTTTATTCAAGGAACATATGTGTGTGCAGTCAAAACTGAATTCGGTGGATGGGATACTGAATAACATATTCAAACTCCAATACAACCTTTACTAGCAGAACGTATTTTATTTGTCTCATTTTAAGCGTTTATTTGTCTTATATAAAGCGTGTCATTATAACAGTAAAGATGAATCATTGGTGTGGTAGCCAACCTATTCGCTGACGTTTTGTAAATTCAACAGTTAGACACGATTTAAAATTTTCCCTTAATATTCAATCCTCAGTAGAATTAAATACCTCTGAATAGCATTTTCACTGTTACTGTAATATGCTAAGTTTCATAAAAATACGTTTGCACGTTTTGTCTGAAAAACATTTATACATACACGAAACGTGTAACTATTAATGTAACACGAGGATGTGAAAAATGAATGAAAATGGAACTTATCTTACTCATTTCATCCCGTTGAGGAAAAATAAAAAAAGAACTAAAGTTTAGCTTTTAAATTGAATATTTAATTTAAGCTTTATTTTAAAGACGTTTGCCGCACATGAAAACTAGAACGGACAGTTGTCGGTATACGTTATTCTCAGAAATAAAATTACCCACTATCCTCTTTAGTTATAAACTATCACATTTTTACAAGTTTTGTGTGAAAGCAGGGTAAATTTCTTCAATAAATCGAATACGATTAAATTTTCTCATCCTATTTTTAATGGCCATAAATATAAATCAGTGGATTAAGACAAAATACTCCAATCAAGCTATATCTTTTTTATAAAAACGAGATTAATACTCCCTTTTGTGTTCGTAATGGATATATTCGTCAAATGAATATCGCGAAAATATTAAAGTTACAGTTGAAAAATTATTTATTTAAAGAAAATCACACATTTCAGGTATCGATCTGGTGTGAAATTTTCCGCAGATTTCAAATCCGTTGAAATTTTCACTCTATCTTTAACGATCGCGAAGATAGAAACTTGGACTAGAGGAATAAAAAAGCCCCGTTTAAACAGGAAACCCTCATTTACAGTGAAATCTGTTAAAAGATTAGAATAACTTATATTCAACTTATGTACATTTTTTTGTAATACATCTGTTAAAAAATGTCGCCAAGTAACGTCAGGGTTGGCGACAAAAAAAGTCGCCAAATGGATTGGGGGGTCTATACTGCAGCTATTCCAAAGTATATATAGCAGTGTAACTCAACTCTACCATGGAGTAATTTTTGGTTGACAAAATTGCGCTGTTTTTCATGAACTTGCTAAAAAAAACATATCTTCACCACAAGAGGATAACTTATTTCAAGTAATAACGGAATCGGGGAAATATTCAGAAGGGGATCAGAGGCAGTGAAGGACAGGTTCACCGGGAAATTCCAAGGAGCCGGTGCTTCTGGGAGGCCCGGAGGCCTTTCAATTAAAACGAAATCTTAACCCACGGAGACGCGCGCTACTTGTTACATGAAGACGCGCGCCGTGCTTCGTAGGCCCGAAGCAATATTTTCTTAACAAAACATAAACAAAATTTATTTTACCGTTAAAAATTAATTTAGTTAATCAAAACACAATATAAAAAATAAAAAAAGTAATTTTCATATAAATATAGCTTTTAAAATTCTACATTTTAAAATGCATTTTAAATTTATAATTATGTCACATTGATACTGAAAAACGAAATCTAAGAAACCAAATTAGAAAAAGTATTCATTTATGAAAAATTAAATTATTGTTACATTAATAAATTGAAAATAAAACTTACATTTCACTGACATTTATTGCAGAGAACATTGCTATGTTCTCCACATACATTTTTTCCACACTTAGCACAACAAATTTGTGATTTCCTGTCCTTTGAACTGGGGCATACATGGCACCTTTTTCTTGAAGAATTCTTTTGTTTTTTTGTCGGGGTGCTTCACAACGTTCACTCTGGTTACAGTTTAGTTTTTCTCGCATTTCACGTGGAAGCATTGGTTGCAAACTTCTTTCTTGTAGGTGGTCCTTCAAAAGTTCTAACGAAAGTTCTTTGATAAACAAACTTCGTTTTCTGTATTGTATCGCCGGTGTTTTAGTTGACAACAGCAGTACTCGGGCATTTATTGTTGCAATATTTAATATATTGAAAATTACAACCATGGGCCATCTTTTGCTTATTCTAGCAGTAGAATTATGTAGATGACATTTCATCCATTACATCTACAGCACCCTTTGTTAGATTATAAAATGTTATAATCTCTGGTTTCTTGGCTTCTTCTGTCGATTTATCAATGGCACTATCATTATGCATTGTAGATAACAGGACGACGCATTTGTTTTTCTTTGGCACATAGGAAACCAAAGTCATGTTTTTTTAACCAAACCTATTCGAACTCTTCCAATTATCGTACTTTGTTAAGTGTTTATTACGTACTGATATATTAAATTAAACAATTGTGCGTAGTTTAAAAAGTATGTCATGTAGTTTTGAATGCAGTAAAAATCATAACTTTAATTTTTTAATTTTCAACCTTTTTCTCAGAATTCACGTCACTTCGTGTTGTTAATTGCTTTAAGTTTTCATTTTTGTTTCGTGAACTTTTAATAGTACTTAAGATGAAATAATTTGAAATGTTTTGAAACTCAAGATTATGATTCCCAATTTTCAATTCGACTTCATTTTCCCGAAGAACCCGAAGGTAGACGCTTCCAAAGTGTAGTTTAAAGACAGGAATGCCGTGTTGTTATACACTTTGAAACACGCCAAAGGCAATCCATTGACAATACATTGTGAGGAAGTACCTTTTCGGCATCGTCCGTTCCCATCAAGACCCCTCGCACAAAGAGTCTCCAGTTACGCCCTCTCATTAGAGGACACGGGTGATCGAGGGGAAGGAAAAGTGACCGTTCAAAGATTCTCGGGGTTGACACTTAAGCTTACATTTTGGTTTACGAGATATCTAGGGTCGACACTTAAGCTTACATTTTGGTTTACGAGATATCTCGGGGTGGCCGCCTGAAGGGTTAAAACCCACGATGAAACGAGAAAATTATGTTAAAACTAAACAAATCTCAGAGAAAAACCAAAAAACAGTATATATCGAAAACCAGGAGATTGCTAATAGAATTTGCGTCTACACATATGTGAGGATTCATTGACAGACCCTCAATTATCCCTCCCAAAGGCAAACCCGCCGACAGGTCGTAAAAAAGCCGGACAATACATTTCCATCTCTCTGGCGCCAGACGGTCGGGACTTGGATCGAAGAGGACAAAAGGAGATTCGTTCCGTAAAAGAGCCCAGGTGTTTAGGAGTGCACCTGCCAGGTGATTAAGTCCACCTGCTAGGTAATCAAGCCACCTGCGCTAAGTAGCTGATCCCATTTTACGTCAGAGAGTCTCTACCGAATCAGCAACCTCAAAAATGAGCAAAGTAAAAACGAACCAATTAAAAGTAAGAACCAATCAAGAACGAACGAATCGGGAACCACCAGCGAACAAAGGCTGGGAGGTTTCAAAAGGAAAAGTAGGGAGTCGAATCGGGAGTTCTTGCCTGTGATCTCGTTCGAGAGGCTTAACTCAGCGACCCTTCGAGCGGTCACTCCTTAGGGAGAAAATATATTTTTTTGAAGACGGTTCTCTCAACCTGAGAGGACGCGTTCTTGTAGCCGGCGTAGGCTACCCATCTCGAGTCTTGTTTGTTTCCCGAGCTAACGTCTTAGCTCAGTGACCCTTTGAGCGGTCAACCCCATTAAGGAGCTCTTACTAATTTGGAAGACGGTTCTCTCACCCTGAGAGGACGCGTTCTTGTAGCCTGGCGTAGGCTGCCTATCTCGAGTTCCTGCTTATTTCTCGTTCGAGACTTGAACCAGCGACCCCAGCGGAGCCGTGCCTGTCTTGTGCCGATCCGACGACCCCAGCGGAGCCGTGCTGTCTTGTACTGACCCGACGACCCCAGTGGAGCCGATCCCTGATTGTGCCGAACCGACGACCTGCGGAGAGTTCGGTACCGACTTCTCGTCCGGCAGTGAACCTGCCTTGTCCTGTCGTCCAGTGAGGATCCAGTGCTGATCTGGTGAAATCGTCACCCGACGAGTAGAGTTTCATCTAGAGACTGTTGAGATACCTTTCTCCAACTCAGAGACTTTCGTACGTCCTGAGATTTCGACACCCTGTCGCATCCAGTTAGCAGAGGCGTGAAAGTGTCGTGTAAATAGATTCTAATTAGTCAAGACATTGTTTTAAATAAAATTATCGTTTGTTATTTAAGCTAGACTGTTCTCTGTAGATTTGAATCTACCACGCTACTCAGAGAATCACTACAGTCTACTTAAATTATTGGTGGCAGCAGGTGGGATTGTTAGCCATTAAATAAAAAATTGGCAACCACACCTTTTGCGTAGTAAGCCCACCCAGGATTTATTACGTGAGGACATCCAGTCCAGAGGCAAACTCAAGAAGAGTTGTGAAGTGAGAAAAAGCAGAACCATCCAGAACTGCTACAACGTGAAGGACATCCTGTCCAGTGTTGAAAAAAAGTGCTAGTGTGCCAGTGAAAGAAAAAAAACGAACGCCCGTCTGACATCCCAACAGAGGCAGAGCAGAGACCTGTCGCAAAAGCAGAGCCAGTCGTCAGACAAGGTAAGCTTGGCATTTCTTTAGAGGCAATTTAATAGATTATTGTTTTAAATTGTTGAGAAAAAAACTGTTGTGAAGAGTGTTTAAATTTTTAAATTGATTTAATTGTGGAATCCATTCTAAAGAAATTCTGATTACTAGTGTATGCAAAGTCGCGGAAACGTTAGGATTTAATAATTGCAGTAAATTTGTAGTGAAGATTTGGAAATTGTCAGTTTAGCAATTGCTCGAATAAGTTCCAGGGCTGTGGATGATCTTGTACCTTTAGCACATAGTTAAATTAACTTAGATTGTGAAGTATCTACGCAATTGTGAACTACCTAGTCAAGTTGAATGAAATTTAGTGAACTTGTAGTAGAGATTATTATTGTGTATTATTTTAAGTAAAAATATTTTAATATTGCATGAGTCTGGAAAATAGTTAAGGCTTAGGAAATTGACTGCATTGTGTATTATTATTTTATGTGTGTATTGTTATTTGAAAATTGAAGTTCAGAATAGTTGGTGATTGAATTTTGTAATTGTGTCACTGGGAAAATTTAGTGTAGAACCATGGCGTTTTTAACTAAGCAGAAAAAGGTAGACTTGCAGAAATTAGCATACGAGTTTAATGTTGAGTTTGGTTCCGACGATCGAATCATCGATCTAGCAAGGAAAATACAGGGATGCAATGATTTTAGCGAGGAGAGCGCTAAAGATATGATAGTTAATATCATAGAAGAGAGGAAATTGGCCGAGGCTAGAGAAGAGAGGGAATTGGCTAAGGAAGAGGAAAAATTAGCTAAGGAAGAGGAAAAATTAGCTGCGGAAAGGGCTTTCGAACTAGAGAAGCTAAGATTACAACAATCGGGAGAAGTAAATAGTTTAAGTTCGTCTAGCCATGATAGCGGGAAACCGTCTAAAAACATTAAATCAGTCATGCAAAAGTTTGATGCTGACAAAATAGATATGGCCTTGTTCTTAACTCTTTTTGAACGCCAGAGTAGAAAATTAAAAATCGAGTATGACGAATTGGTCTCACAGCTGCTTAGTCTGTTGCCGATTGAAATCGCGGAGATTATTATTCGTGAACCCGAGGAATTGAGTGATGATTATGATCATGTAAAGTCCGTACTTCTCGCTAGATTCAAGCTTAGCGCAGAATCCTTTAGATGCAAATTTCAAACGCATCAGAGACAAAATGGCTCTTTATGGAAGGACATGATCTTCGAACTAAGAAGCTATCTAGAAGGGTGGCTTAGCGGAATCCAAGTTGAGGATTTTGATTCTCTTAAGAATCTGATGATCGCTGATCAAATGAAAAGAAGGGTACCGGCCGACATAAAGGACCACTTTATTGATCAATGGGGCGAGTTGACCGAACCGAGCGCATTGGCTGAGAAGCTAGACGCGTACGAGTCAACCCGTCGAGTCAAGAAACAGGTGTTCTCCAAACTACCGGAGAAAAGGGCTCTCGACCGCCCAAAACCTATTGAAAAGCCGAATCAGGGAAAGAAATTCGGGGGGGAGAAAAATCACGGAAAGGACTGGAGATCGGGAAGTAAGGGAACCAACACAGAATGGCGGACAAGGGAATTTGAGAAACGTAGTGGCCCCGTTTGTTTTAATTGTAACTTACCTGGTCATATACGCCCTCAATGCCCCGAGTTAAAGAAAGTAGCGGAACCCTTAAATAATCTTGCTACGAGCGCAAATTTTGCTCCCTCATTTGAGCCTTATTTAAGCAAGGCCAAAATAAATGATGTTGACATGGTATTGCTGCGTGATTCAGGAACAACCATTGACCTGGGACCCCTAGACTTGGTGAAACCTGAGGATTTTACAGGCGAGCACATTTGGGTTAAGCAACCTCTGGACAACCACTTCAAGTGCCTACCTTTGGCAAGAATTAAAATCGAAAGTCCAGAACTCGGCGTAATTAGAACTAAGGCAGCAATTGTAGGTAAATCCGTCGAAATGCGACATTACCTCTTAGGAAATTCCACCCAGGAATTAATTGAATCGCAGAGAGTAAAACCAGAACTGGTAAACGCGATTATGACTAGGAGTCAAACCAAACGTCTGAGCCCTGAACAGACTGTAGTTGAGGAAAACCAGACAGAAATAGATCCACTTGAGGTAACGGAACCTGAAAATGAACTAGAGGACGAAAATTTGGGGATAGAGTTACCACCCTTACAGGAAAATTCGGAAATCGAATTAGTAGGCATTCACGCTGAAACTTTTGCCAAGGAACAGCAGAATTGTCCCGAACTCAAATCTATTTGGGATAAGGTCAGGCAAAATAAAACGAGTGAGTTCGTGATTGAAAAAGAGCTACTCTTTAGGCAGTCTAAGGATCATCGAGGCGAAGAGCGGAGGCAGCTATTAATACCCGCTATATATAAAAATAAAATTTTAAGCCTTTGTCATGATGGGTTCGGATCCCACATGGGCAATACGAAAACTAAAGATAAGCTGTTGCGCTATTATTTCTGGCCCCAGTGTATTAAGGAGATCGAGGAATATGTGAAATCGTGCGATGCTTGTCAGAAAGTCGGGAAATCCTCGGAACAAAAGAGAGCGCCCCTTAAGTTAGTGCCCGTGATCACCGAAGTGTTCGCGAAGATGAATATAGACATTGTGGGTCCCTTGCCAATATCACCGAAAGGGAACAAATATCTCCTGACGGCTATTTGCCTTGCTTCCAAATACCCGGAAGCTATTCCTTTATCAGCAGTGAACTCAGAAACCGTCACTGATGCCTTGCTTGCTATCTTTAGTAGAATAGGTTTCCCCAAAGAACTACAACTGGACAATGCTACGTATTTCACTAGCAACCTCACAACTACCTTCTTTGAGAGGTTTGGGATTAAGGTGGTGCGTAGTTCGATCTATCATCCGCAAACGAACCCGGTGGAACGGTTCCACCGGACCCTAAAGAGACTTTTGAAAGCGATGTGCCTGGAGCTAAAAGAAAATTGGGAGGACGTACTTCCATCGGCTCTCTTGGCTTTGCGGAACGTCACCCATGCGTCAACCGGTTTTAGCCCCGCAGAGCTAATTTACGGGAAGAATTTGAGAATGCCCGAATCCATTTTATTTGACAAATGGTGCCAAAGTCCCCCATGTGAAGACATTGTCACGGAGTACGTATTCCAGTTGATAAATCGATTGCGACGGTGTCAACAGGTAGCCACCGCAACCGAAACGGACGCAAAAGTTAAAAGGAAGTCGTACTACGACAAAGGATCGGTGAAGCGCGAGTTTAAAGTAGGCGATCGCGTCTTAGTATTGTCATCTTGCCAACAAACAAAATTCGCCGTAAAATGGGTTGGTCCGGGAACTATAGAGAAACAGCTTTCGGAGACCAATTACGTTGTTAAGATGCCAGGGAAGGTAGAGAAGGTACGAGTGTACCACATTAACTTATTAAAGCCATACCACCAGCGGATGGAAAGCGTAAATGTTTTGATGAGCGAAGTATTCTCTCACGACACCGTAGAATCTGATTTGGATATTCAGTATCCTATCGCAGATCCGAATATTTTTGATTTCGGAGAGGTAGTGAAAAACAGTAAATTGGAAGAGCGATGCACGCAGGATCAAATCAATGAACTTGGGAAATTGTTAAAATCCCATAGGCAATTATTTTCAAATGATCCCGGTAGGACGAATCTTATCGAACATGATATCGATTTAATTAGTGACAAACCCATTAGATCGAAACCCTACCGCACCTCTCCTAGACAAACGGAAATCCTCAAGTCAGAAATTAAGAGGATGTTGGATTTAAAAATCATTGAGATCGGGGAGTCCGATTACACTTCCCCTATGATTTTAGTAGAGAGTCCAGGACGTGACCCTCGCCCTTGTGTCGATTATCGTCGATTAAATTCCATCATTAGGACGGAATATTATCCACTGCCTAATATGGACGAGCGAATCGAACAAGTGGCAGCCGCAAAATATATAACGGTCATAGATCTGACCAAGGGATATTGGCAGATACCCTTGAGTCTTAAGGCACAAAGATTGGCCGCTTTCGTGACTCCATTCGGGTCATATAGACCACTAGTTCTTCCGTTCGGACTAGTAAACGCGCCATATTGCTTCTCAAAATTCATGGCTCAACTCTTACAAGGGTTAGATGAATTTTGTGTACCCTACTTAGACGATGTAGCTATATTTTCGCAAACTTGGGAGGAACACATCAAACATCTCGATGTGGTTCTTAAGAAAATCACGTATGCGAAATTAACAATTAAACCTGCCAAATGCAAGTTCGCACAGAGCAGTGTCAAATATTTGGGACATATGGTAGGGAGTGGATGTAGAACTCCGACTGAGGCGAAAATCCAAGCGGTAGTTGATTTCCCCACACCCAGGAATAAAACACAGATCAGACAATTTTTAGGTTTGAGTGGATATTACGCCCGGTATATCCAAAATTATGCCATAATAGCCGAGCCATTAACGAGGGCATTAAAAGGAAAGAATAGAAGGGAGGAGGTAGAGTGGTCCACGGAATGCGACTCAGCTTTCCGAGAGCTGAAAACGAAACTCACTGAGAAGCCGGTGTTGTACGCCCCAGACTTCTCAAAGGAATTTATCCTCCAAACTGACGCTTCCAACCAAGGAATCGGGGTAATCATGGCACAAAAAGGGCCAGATAAAGTTGATCACCCGATATTATATTTAAGCCGGAAGTTTACCGACACAGAAAAGAAATTCTGCACTACCGAAAAAGAATGCGCAGGCATTATTTACGCAATTAAAAAGCTGCGGCATTACTTGGACGGACAACGCTTCACTATTGAAACGGACCACAATCCGTTAGTATTTTTAAAGAATAACTCCGGGAATAACCCGAGATTGATGAGGTGGGCGTTGGCTTTACAGCCCTTCAATTACCAGATCATCCATAGGGCTGGGAAGGACAACCAACATGCAGATTGTCTGAGCAGAATGCTGTCGGAAAATTAAATAATACCAAAAGTACCGATTTAAATTGTACATAAACCCCAGTATTTGATTGAACTTATGTGATAAAATATAATTGTATCACAAGAGTAGGATGTAAGAGTATTGTAAATAGTAGATGTAACTTGAAATTTAAGTGTTGAAATCATGTTAAAATTTTGTATATAAATTCTTAAAATTGTTGCCTCTAATGATGTGTCGAGTTGCCATGTCTAACCCTTGCCTTATAGATTTTGCCATACCACAAAATCTTTCTTAGGGGGGAGGGGTTGTGAGGATTCATTGACAGACCCTCAATTATCCCTCCCAAAGGCAAACCCGCCGACAGGTCGTAAAAAAGCCGGACAATACATTTCCATCTCTCTGGCGCCAGACGGTCGGGACTTGGATCGAAGAGGACAAAAGGAGATTCGTTCCGTAAAAGAGCCCAGGTGTTTAGGAGTGCACCTGCCAGGTGATTAAGTCCACCTGCTAGGTAATCAAGCCACCTGCGCTAAGTAGCTGATCCCATTTTACGTCAGAGAGTCTCTACCGAATCAGCAACCTCAAAAATGAGCAAAGTAAAAACGAACCAATTAAAAGTAAGAACCAATCAAGAACGAACGAATCGGGAACCACCAGCGAACAAAGGCTGGGAGGTTTCAAAAGGAAAAGTAGGGAGTCGAATCGGGAGTTCTTGCCTGTGATCTCGTTCGAGAGGCTTAACTCAGCGACCCTTCGAGCGGTCACTCCTTAGGGAGAAAATATATTTTTTTGAAGACGGTTCTCTCAACCTGAGAGGACGCGTTCTTGTAGCCGGCGTAGGCTACCCATCTCGAGTCTTGTTTGTTTCCCGAGCTAACGTCTTAGCTCAGTGACCCTTTGAGCGGTCAACCCCATTAAGGAGCTCTTACTAATTTGGAAGACGGTTCTCTCACCCTGAGAGGACGCGTTCTTGTAGCCTGGCGTAGGCTGCCTATCTCGAGTTCCTGCTTATTTCTCGTTCGAGACTTGAACCAGCGACCCCAGCGGAGCCGTGCCTGTCTTGTGCCGATCCGACGACCCCAGCGGAGCCGTGCTGTCTTGTACTGACCCGACGACCCCAGTGGAGCCGATCCCTGATTGTGCCGAACCGACGACCTGCGGAGAGTTCGGTACCGACTTCTCGTCCGGCAGTGAACCTGCCTTGTCCTGTCGTCCAGTGAGGATCCAGTGCTGATCTGGTGAAATCGTCACCCGACGAGTAGAGTTTCATCTAGAGACTGTTGAGATACCTTTCTCCAACTCAGAGACTTTCGTACGTCCTGAGATTTCGACACCCTGTCGCATCCAGTTAGCAGAGGCGTGAAAGTGTCGTGTAAATAGATTCTAATTAGTCAAGACATTGTTTTAAATAAAATTATCGTTTGTTATTTAAGCTAGACTGTTCTCTGTAGATTTGAATCTACCACGCTACTCAGAGAATCACTACAACATAGTATATATAATATAAAATTTTCGATTAAAGTTGTAATAACACTAACTGCAAGATTAAAATATGAATTCTATGAAAAATAAGCTCACAGTAAATTCAGTTCAGTAAATCAGAAGTTCATTTTCAAAAGAGATATCGAGTTTAATTTTGAAATGAAATGATTTTTCAATGAATAAGTTCATTTCAATGAAAAATGAATTGGACGAATATATTTCTGTTCAATTTTGATTCTTTGAAATTGACAGCTACTTCCCTCAGGAATATGAAATTCCAAAGTGGAACGTAACAATTTAGTGAAGTCAGGGGATGAGTTTCATGGATTCATTGGAACTCCGAAAGGAAGAATGAAAACTGCAAGGGCCTCTATTCAAAGCGACTTTTAAGATCATTCTCACGGCTAAGGGGCAAAACCGTGGTTGGAGACCTTTTGTGCAAGGGGGCATGATGGGAACGGACAAGCCCTAAAATGCTATCCCTCAAGTCATTGCTTTGGCCTGTTCGTTGAGTATCACGACGGAATTCCTGTCTTTGTTAAGCTACACTTTGGTAGCGTCTATCTTCGGGTTCTTTGGGAAAAAGAAGTTGAATTGTGGAAATTTGGAACCCACAAGCACTTTTCGAAAATGTATTCTCACTGTGCTCTATTTTGCTTTTACTTTTTGAGATGAAAACATTTTTAAATGCTTCATTTGAAGTACGATTAAAAATTTACCAAACAAAAAGCAAATAACAACACGAAGGGACATGAATTCAGGGAAAAAGATTGAAAATTAAAAAATTAAAGGTATGATTTTCGCTGGCGCCAAAATCACAAGACATACATTTTAAATTACGTACAATTGTTTAATTTGATATTTCTCTACGTATTGGAAACTTGATGAAGTGCGATAATTGACGGAGTTCTAATAGGTTTGGTGAAGCCGGCTACCTGCGGGCCATCGATGCGATAAAGAATTTAAAAATTCCAAAACCTCTAGTTTGGTTCTTTCTCACAAACATTAATTAACAATGGATAACTAACCCTTTGAAAATCATGCTAAATAAAATATTTTGCAAAAAAGAAGAAACTATGGGTAAAGACCTTTCGCCTCGTATGAATGTAATTTGCACAAAACAAAATTTAGTTTTTTAAGGGGTGGTGCGTTCTTGTATGACACTTCTAGAACTCCTCCTAGATATCACTCTACCAAATGAGATAATATAGTCTTAATATGCCTAGAACATACAATACCTATACCGAACTTTTACCATTTGAAGGTAATGAGACGTCCTACCGCCCTAAAATTGTTAACATTTGCCAGTCTTGGCAAATGTACTTCGTACTTGTTCGTACTTTCTTTCGTACTTTCTTTCGTACTTGTCTTTAAAATTCTTTAACACCACCATGCTACTAGCAGGTGCGACTAAAATTTTTTAATCTGAATTTCCCAAATCATCGTATTTGTATAGCTTTTCTTATTTTACCTGCCATATATTCTATTTAATTATAAACATTTCAGATCAGAAACAAAATACATTTAACGCACATAATGCAACAAGGGGATAGACATCTATATACAAAGCTGAGTTGGCGTCTTTCTGTCTTCTATACAAATCTACACCGTTTGACCTATTCACACCAAATTTGGTACACTTATTCTTCAGAACCCTACGGGTAATGTATGCTGCATATTAACCCCCGTTCTATTTTTCTTGGGTGTGCAGAAGGGGCCAAAACAAATTTGAAATCCCCTTAGAAATAACATTAAGTATTTTTACGATCACTGCCATACCAATTCACACCAAATTTGGTACATTCATTCCTTAGAATCCTGTGGAAAATATAGACTACATATTTAACACGTTCTTTTGTCTTAGGTCTGGAGAAAGGCTAAAAACAATTCAAAATCCCCATAGGAATAACATTGAATATTTTGAAGATCACCGTTGTCAAACGAATTCACACCAGATTTAGTACATTCAATTTTTGGAAGCCTGCGGGAAACATAGGCTATATATTAATCCCGTTCTATTTGTCCTAGGTCGGGAGAAGGGGCTAAAAACAATTCGAAATCCAAATGGGTAGGTAGTTAATTAATGTCCCCCTCGAGCAACACAACAAGCTATTAGGGGATGGTCCGGGATCAATCCTGAAGTGAAAGATCCCAGGCTGTTTTTTATCGCACCAAGCACTACATAATAGGTCCGGATGTTGAATACACTGATATTGTTTTGTGTCTCCAGAGTTCTTTAATTTTAGTGATTTGAGTGCATTTGGTAAATACTTTCTATCCACTTTAATGGTACCGCATGCACGGTGCCCCAACTTCATAAGTTCAACCATAATTGGAACACTGGAAAAAAATCTGTCAAAATACACATGATGACCCTTGGATTTTATAGGAACTAGAAGGTGACTTACTACGTCATGGCCAAGTCCCATTTTGGTTTTAACGATTTTGTCCTTTTTTCCCGAGTATAAGTCAAAATTTAATACATATCCGTTGGCAGATGACAGCATCCAAATTTTCAGTCCTCTTTTTGCGGGCTTGAGAGGCATGTACTGGACAATTCCTAAGCGACCTTTATATTTTAGGAGTGCCTCATCAATTGAAAGTTCTCTTGAAGGCATATAATGTCGCAAAAATCTCTGTTTTACATCATCAACAAATGGCTGGACCTTTTGCATGAAATGAAATTTTTCATCATCCTTTGAAACTTCATCTTCCCTGTTGGACACATGAAAGTACTGTAGAATTTTTTGAAATCGGTTTCGGCTCATTATCTTTTTTACCGTACTGTTTCCCAGTACTTCATTGGTAGACCAATAGTCCCTTAACTTATAATTATAATAATCTGATATTAATTATAATATATAATAATTGTAAATTATAATAATCTGAAAACTACAGTATGATCAACAATTTATAAGCAGGTCAGTGACGGCAACATTGGAGAGCAAAGCGAACTAAAAGTGATTTACAACTGTGTAAAAGTTTACCCCACCCCTCAGCAGTTAAGTGACACTTCTCATTCAACGGTACACAAAGAAGCTACACTCCCTTCTAAATGCTAGAGGCATTCCTCACAAAACATACCCTCTACCCCGAATCCGACCGGAGGACGGTTTCGGGGTAGAGGGTATGTTTCCGACCGGGGACCAATCCGGTCTTGGGATCGAAAGAGTTAACTTGGTCGCCAAAGCAATTTGACAGTACAGTACTGTCCCTATCTGTGAAGTGTTCTTAAATTGTATCTGCAGAACCAAATTCCTTGTTTCTGTATATCTCGCAGAGCCAAATTCTGTCCATTCTGGTAAGTTTACTTGCTTTGTTGTGTTGCTTTCATTTTATTGACTCAGTTTATCGCTAATGAGTGTTCCGCCGTGACTAAGATTAAGCATTTAGAGTTAGCTGTTGCTATGAGTGTAACTGATACCTTATGACTCTAGAGGGAGAAGGAAATTCCTCATGAATGATCCTAACTGTTGTGGCCAAAATTGTTAATTGCAGAAATCTCTTATTCTAGTTGAAATACGTGCAAACTTCTCTGCAGGTGTTACGCTTGTTTATCCGTTTGAAGCCGCGAATAAACATGGGCTTATCTACTTCTTATGATCCACGTATAATCACATACTACGTGGCCAGAGATGTTTTAACAAATCGATATAATTTTAATTTAGTTTGTGCTTTCTATATGTAATTCTCTGTATTAACAAATCTCTCTAGTTTTGGTACAGCTGCAGTCTCGGCCGCGAGGAGTGGCAACGCGGTTTTTTTTTCGGCGCGCTTTTTATGTCGCCACAGAAATCTTCCAAAATTGAATATATACTGCATACATATGGATTAAATTTATAAATCTTGATAAAACAGCAATATTTGACTAGTAAAACACTGCAAATCTGGATTAAATATACACAAAACACAACAAATATTTTTTAACGGAAATCACATCTTGACTAGTGAAACATTGCAAAACTGGATTAAATATACACAAATATGCAAAAAAAATTTAACGGAATTAACGGTCGAGCAGTCATAGCAGGTTGTATTTTTCCTGTCTATTTTGTTTTATTAGTTATCTTATTATTTCCAGTATACCTTATTTCTTAAGGCCCCGTTCACATGAGGCGTTTTGCAACGCGCGTTTTACGTCTAAACAAAACGCGGGTAGCCAAAGTACATAGAGTTCTACTGGAGTGTTCACATGCAGAAATCGCGAGAATCCAAGCGCTAGACAGCTTCGGCGCTTCAACAATCTCCGGTCGTTCTCGCGATTAGAAGGCGTTTCGAGAAGCATAGGTTTCTTCGGCAGCGTTCACATAACACGCGTTTTGACAGGCGTTAGGGCTATTTTATTCCCCTAGTCCAAGTTTCTATCTTCGCGATCGTTAAAGATAGAGTGAAAATTTCAACGGATTTGAAATCTACGGAAAATTTTACATCAGATCGATACCTGAAATGTGATTTTCTTTAAATAAATAATTTTTTCAACTGTAACTTTAATATTTTCGCGATAGTCATTTGACGAATATATCCATTACGAACACAAAAGGGAGTATTTATCTAGTTTTTCTAGAAAAGATATAACTTGATTGGAGTATTTTGTCTTAATCCACTGCAACGACTTTTGGCGCAGTTTTAAGCGATTAATGCCGGCTGATGGTAACCCGAATTTTTCTCTGGTTAGGGTTCTCGTGTTTTTATGGCAACCCTGCCAGTGTCCAGAAGTGTCGATACTTCTTTTTTCTAGATTGTTCTATTTATACTGCTTTTTGGTTTTTCTTTGAGATTTTTTAGTTTTAACAAAATTTTCTCGTTTCATCGCGGGGTTTAATCAAATTTTAGTTAAAATATTTCCCAGTCATTATTCCATTCGTGGTTCCATTTGTGCTACAAAACCCCTGAAAGAGGGTAGGTTGGAGGGCTAATATTCGTTTCGGATAGTTGGAACTCTGGGAAAATTGTTTTTAAAAATTAAAAAACTAATTATTGTTATATGTGTTATTTGTGCTGATACATTAAAATGTTTAGAGATAGGTTTTAGAGAAGTATAGAGATTTATTTGAAGGAAAATTAAATAAAAATTAGCTATAGGATCGTAGGAAACACGATAAAACCTGCAAAAATAGCATAAAAAAAGAAAGGTTATCACCAGTGCCGGATTTTGTTTGCGTGTCATCTTTTGATAGTACTTCGTAGACAATGCCATATAAACAGAAATTCCGTTTCTAATTTCCTGGTTCTAGAAATAACGTTTTTTGGGGATATATTTTTACTTTACACTGTCAATTTTAAAATTTTAAGGAAATTCTTTGGTCATTTTCTAATTAGTTTCGGGCCGCGGTGGCCCGGTTGGAAGAGCAACGGACTAGCAACCGAAGGGTTGCGAGTTCAAATCCAGCCAAACACCGCCGTGTACAAAGGGGGCTGGTGCACGTTAAATCTGTCGTGGCCTCAAATGTCCTCACGTTGGCGTGGTGTGGAAGTTTGGAGAGTGGGGTGCCAGCTCAGGTGTCGCCTCGTCATCTGACCGTGGTTCAAAATTACGTGGTGTTGTCCTCGGATCTTTCCCTTTGGGATTGATCCCGGACCGTCACCAATAGCCCATTGTGTTGCTCCAGTGTGACGTTAATTGAAATTCCCCCCCCTAATTAGTTTCGTTTTTTATCAAAGTTTTACAGAAATATTCCAATTTTTCTTACGCAGTTTCGCTTTTACGATAAAACGCATTACAAATGACTCATCTGCTAGCTTCTTGAGCCCAAAAAATCCGTGATCACCCCTTAACACAAAACAAATCCTACATTTTTTTTGGTGGGTGAATCATCGACACTGGAGAGTGAAGATTATAGGGTTTCTTCCTCTAGTCTTGACAGTAAAAAACGAATACTTTCAGATTTTAGAGTTAATGAAGATGTTTAATAATGCCACAATTTTAACTACATAAAGCACTGCTTCTCCGTGATCCGCTGGCTCTTACCGGTTCCTAGGTCCAAAATATCCCGTCATTCGAAAAATTTTGAAAAACGTACGAAAAGCTAACGTTCAAAAATTTACAACCGAGGTTGATGGCATTGGAATCGTATACTACACGTTACGAAAGATTTACCTGTTTAGGTTGTCATTTCTGGTCAGCAAGTCGATTATATTGCATTTATTTATGTATAAAGGTTGAAGTTCAAAAACACTTTATTCACAGGCAATTAGGGAACGGATGTTTTACAAATCGAAAGAATATCAAATTTTTACGTCGTTTTGAATATTTTTTAGATTATTTTAGGCATTTTATTGCTCATTATACATTTCTAAGTTAACCAAATACAGGCTCTTGTGAATACAGAGAAATTAATTTTAGGTTGGGAAAGAAAGATTTTCATCCTACTTTTAAAGGCTGTAAAATTAAAACAGTTGATAAGGGGCAACAAAATATCGTATTAAAGTGACATTCCCTTTAAAAATAAGGCAATACTTCCGCTTACGCTTAGTATAACAGGAATATCTGAAAAAAGATTAGTTGCGACTATTGACAAAAAAATAATTTTTTCAAAGAAAAGCATGATTTTGGTATCGATCTAACGTAAAATTTTACGCTGATTTGAAATCCGTTGAAATTTTGGCTCTATCTTTAACCATTCAAAAGAGAGAAAGTTGGATTAAGGGAATAAAAAAACATTTTAATGCATAACGGAAACTGACCTTGAAAAGCGCCCAAGTGCTGTTCACATGGTAACGCTCGAAAATTCTTTTCAAACGCGCGTTGCAAAAAGTCCATGTGAACGGGGCCTAAGTGTAGTCGATAAGTTTCAAGAGAATTTTTCTCGCAACTTCAAGTTTACTTTTTCTGGTGGTAGACAAACTTTCGGGACTAAGGCCCCGTTCACATGAGTCGTTTTTCAACACGCGTTTTACGTCTAAACAAAACGCGGGTAGCCAAAGTACAGAGTTTTACTGGAGTGTTCACATGCAGAAATCGCGAGAATCCAAGCGCTAGATTGCTTCGGCACTTCAACAATCTCCGGTCGTTCTCGCGATTAGATGGCGTTTGAAAAAGCATAGATTTCTTCTGCAGCGTTCACATGACATGCGTTTGGAAGTGCGTTAGGGCTATTTTATTCCCCTAGTCCAAGTTTCTATCTTCGCGATCGTTAAAGATAGAGTGAAAATTTCAACGGATTTGAAATCTACGGAAAATTTTACATCAGATCGATACCTGAAATGTGATTTTCTTTAAATAAATAATTTTTTCAACTGTAACTTTAATATTTTCGCGATACTCATTTCATGAATATATCCATTACGAACACAAAAGGGAGTATTTATCTAGTTTTTCTAGAAAAGATATAACTTGATTGGAGTATTTTGTCTTAATCCACTGCAACGACTTTTGGCGCAGTTTTAAGCGATTAATGCCGGCTGATGGTAACCCGAATTTTTCTCTGGTTAGGGTTCTCGTGTTTTTATGGCAACCCTGCCAGTGTCCAGAAGTGTCGATACTTCTTTTTTCTAGATTGTTCTATTTATTTCCAGTTTCCGACATGGTCAAGTGCTCTTGCATAGGTTGTTCTTTTCAGTTTGGACACGGATTTGGATTATCCCTACGATTTCCACAAATCCACGTGCATCCATCGCTAACTGAATTCCTAACAGAAAACGTCATTTTCCTGTTGAATTTAGATTTAATTAATCCCGATTCCTTTAAAAAGTTAAAAAAGCTCTTTATCGCGACACAACTCGCAACAAAAAAAAACGATTACCAACTCCCTCAGTCCCGAAAGTTTGTCTACCACCAGAAGCGAGAAAAATTCTCTTGAAACTTATCGACTACACTTAAAGTAGAAGGCATCTTAAGAAATAAGGTATACTAGAAATAATAAGATAACTAATAAAACAAAATAGACAGGAAAAATACAACCTGATGCGACTGCTCGACCGTCAATTCCGTAAAAAATTTTTTTGCATATTTGTGTATATTTAATCCACTTTTGCAATGTTTCACTTGTCAAGATGTGATTTCCGTTAAAAAATATTTTTTGTTTTGTGTATATTTAATCCAGATTTGCAGTGTTTTGCTAGTCAAAATGTTGTTTTATCAAGATTTATATATTTAATCCATATGTATGCAGTATATATTCAATTTTGGAAGATTTCCGTGGCGACATAAAAAGTGCGCCAAAAACCGGGCGAAAAAAACACCCACGTTGCCACTCCGCGCGGCGGGAGACTGCAGCTGTACCCTAGAGGTTTGTATGAAACGTTTTTAGCGCCAGGGCAACAAAGCTGTTCGTAGAGGCCATTCCTTCTGTTTGTAATGGGCATGCTTCGCGCGGCTATCCCTCTGACATAGCAATAGTACTTTATGTACCCACCTTGCAGACCGAGCACAATTGCTATCATTTTGAAATCACCATATAACCAATTATGTTGATTGTAATTTATAAGATCCAGAACTCGTCGAAACATGGAATAACTTTTTTTACCTAAGGCTCCATAAGAGAGAGCAACAGGGATTGATGGTGATACTTCATTACTATTCGCACAGCCTTCAGGTTTGTTTTTGAGGCATCTATAAACAGTCTCCAATCGTCTGCTTTGTTCGGAATGTTCAGTTTCAGGATCAAATCATTGCAAAATACTAAGTCGTCGTCACTGTGAAAAATGTTGACACTTCTTTTTGATGATCGCGAAGAGTAGATACTCTAACTTTATCCGCCAGGAGGTTCCACTGCTGCAATTTGGATGTTAAGAGTTCAGCTTTATTCTTTGGCAGTTCTAGATCCCTAAAGTTCACATAGCGTGATTCGGTGTGCGTTACAGGAGGTACCTGTCGATTGAAATGTTGGATCTGCATCACTGGTGCTTGGAACACTTTCTAACATATCAAGTTCATTTCCATCCTCCTCCATATCTCTGCCTGTCGGAATGTTAGCGGGGATCGAGGACTGACAATCCTTCTCCGTGGGCTACTGGGCGAATGCCAGATGGTATCACAGGGTATTCAATTTCTTCGTATTAATTCATTTCTTCAAGCACGGTACCATGCAGAAATAGCAATCGGTGGTATGGTTTGTTGATTCACGCCAAACGGCGGGCACACCAAAACGCATGGAAACTTTTTCCCCAAGCATTCAGGGTGGATGAACAAGTCGTACATCAAATGTGGGAAGCCCACGATTTATCCTTGTCTACGACTCGACACCCAAAGTATAGTACATATGAGTCATTCCATGTGAAATGATTAAAAATCAGAAAAAACTGTGGCCGTAGGGTGATGGATTTTCATGAAATTTACTACAGGGTTTAAGTTTATGCATAAACAACGATATCCAAAATATTTTGGCTCAAAATGAAATATTTTGGAAGTTTCAGGCATTTTAAGGACTTGGAACTTTGAAGAGCAGTTGTGAAATCGCTTGATGTTGCATGTTTGAAGATCTTTCACAAAAACCACCTAACATGGACAACAATATTTCATATTTTTGTAATCTATGGAGAATTTTCTTTTTATCTATTTGGAAACAACAATTTTAAACATAATATTTAAGCTAAAAATTAGTAGCGAAAAATGGAAAATAGTCGATTTTGATAGAATTAAAAAGGTTTCTAAGCTAAAGGAAATTAAATGCATTGTTGAAATTCATGCCAGATACATTGCTAGGTATAAAACTACTGCTGAAGTTTGGAAGTCGGCTTTTATTTCCTTCATCGTCCAAACAGCAAAGGAAAACTATAAAATGACGGTTTTCCACTTAAAATAGGCACATAAAATGAAATGAAGGACAGCTCTGACGAAAACTATATTTTGGAAGAATATAGTTTAATATGTCTATTGTAAAAAAAATTCAGGATTGTATTTTGAGTCCCAAGGCAACAATAACAAAATTAGTAAAACGCAAAAACACGTTCTTGCCCATCCAATCAATTGGCGACTGAAAGTTTCGTCGCCAAGCGACTATTCGGATGTTCTACGAAGGGTTCATATTCCATTAGTTTCACACTAACTGGCAATGTTTATTATCGCCAATCATGACATTTCCTTCCCATTCTATGCGTATTACTCGTTTTAAATGGCAACAATGAAACCCCAAATCAACAATGAAATACCAAATTATTTTTAACTTTTGAAGGAAATTTTAAAAGCAGGACATCAAATCACAATTGAAAAGCTTAAACATTTAAAACCTTTACTTGATTGTCTTCAAATTTACTTTCATTCCTCTAGTTCAATTTCGTAGTTGCTTAAATTGAAATTTTCCTAGTGCTGCCGAATCTAGAAATTTTTATTTATTTCACTAGTGATTGTGATAAATATGGAACAAGGATTCCTGTGTGTGTGTGAGTTACGTACGTTTGGGAGAATCGAGTATAACAACGATGTTTAAATTCTTTTTTTACTCTCAAAATTAGTGATTACCCGACTAATAATGCTTAATATTTACAAAACGCATTTAATATTCACAAGTAGTAGTATTTAATACTTACGTTTCCAAAGGAAAAAGCAAATCGAAAAGACTTCTCTAACAAAATTAAATTTCTACCTAATTATTTCACTGATGGAAACACTCCTTGGATTTACTTTAAGACTTTATTTTAAGACTTTGAAAAGAAATTTCGTGTGAAATTTTGCACGTGCACCATAATAGCTATATTTCATCCTTATGTCGCATTTTTATATTATCAGAGGTTATAACTCATTATCAGCTGCGATAAAAATGTAAAATTTACGTCTAATTAAAAATTTTCCTGAGACAAAAATAATCAAATTATAATTATGAAAATTTCAGGACATACAATAGACATCTTGCTCTTTTATGTTGAAAAGTTTTGATGATTTTGGTGAAATATGCATATTTTTAATTGAAAAATCGTATTTTTCCATAATTTTTACTTTTAAATGTTTTTTTCTTTATAAAGAGTAGAAATACATGTGAGGCTTGGGTGAAATAAAGTTAACAAATTGATGTTAATTAAAGTGCTCCTAAGAGTTGTTAATTCGATGTTACACTTATGGCGGTTGGAAGTCGTCTGTCGCTTCCGCCTCCGTGACGTCACACGATGACGTGATGTTCCGCGAGTTGCGTGGTAGGTCAATTCCTACATACAATCTCCAAATTACGCCACGCTATTTGTTAGGAAAGGCTCTTCATTTAGAATAATGTTTAATATTGTCTTTCCATTTCCAGATATATCAGAGCAATTTGAAATTTGTAGCAAATTGGCAAAATTTCTATTTTAGTCCATCCTCAGATGCAACGATATAAAAATTTTAAATTTGTGTCAATAAATTATCGAAATATAGGATCGCAAACAGGCCACTTTTAGTGCTAGAAAATCTAAATTTACGTGATCTTGTCATGTCAATAATTAACAAAATATAGATTTCTGAAACCTAATATTTTGCATTTGGTCATTACAATATATGACCTATTTAAAAACTGATTTTCATTAAAATCGGTGATATGTCAGCCACAGCCGATTTGCTCATTTTGTGTGGAATGGACCCATATGCCTTTTTCACTGCAGAAGTCAGTTGCCGCTTGCTGGAACCACAAATCACGTCAGCGCATATATAGCAAAAGTTGTCCTTCGAATTTATACAGGAGCGGGGTATAGCTGCACATTCAGTGGACCACAAAATTTATGTAAAATGTATTTATGTAAAATGTATTTATGTAAAATGTACAAAGTCACTAATGAAGTAAGTCACTAATTAAACAAATCAGTAAAAAATTTTCAGACACATAATATGAACTTCTCCACTCACTGCCACGTACAACACTGAGGCCTACTTTATTTATTTTCCTTTATTTTTTATTTCACGTATCGTAATTATAACGTCCCATAGCGTTATATGTAAAATGTGAACAGTGCAATTACTCAAAACTAAGCCAGGAGATAATTTAGGGGATTTTCGTGTTCAGCGATCCAAAATTTATATAAGGTAGCTACTTTTATTTTGGTAAAAAGTGAAAAATTGTTGAACAGTGTTATTTGAGTTATTTAAATTCGAGTTATTTCAATCGAAATGTAACATAAATTAATTGAAAAAGAAATGCAATTACAATTAATACCTAGCAAATTGTATGGTACGTAGTTAAATTAAAAATTTAATCTAATTAAAACACAACATTATTCTTGACTTTTTAAGTAATCCATAGCACACAGTGTCTTTTTAGAATAATCTCGTTACGATTAATTGTTTCCCAAAATATCCTAAACACAAATTCCTTAAGTAGAGAGCTAAAGGGTTGGAAAAAGATGGATTGTGTAATATAATAACCAAAGACAGTGAACTCCATGGGAAAAGGAATGATCATATGAGTACCTCGGATACGTGAAGATGTGCCTGAGGGCAAAAGAATAGAACCAGAGGAATGCCAAAGAACAAGTGTCCCTCTCCCCTATGGTAAAACACCTGGATACCAATCGTGAACAGAGGTAGGGGCTCCTTCCACGATATATTATTAGAAGTCCTAGTTCACACTTCCCTGGATTTTAGAATACTAACCCTCCTGATGGTTGCTCGCCGAAGTATCTCGTCAGTAGTAAAACTCATGAGATCTTGATGGCTGAGATATCTTGTCTGTTGGAATCGGTCTCTGCAGAGGACTTGAAATTACAGTGCCATATGGTGTACATGAAAAGCAGAAAGTTATGTTAATCTTGAGTGTATATAAAAGATAGCAGAAGAAATAAAGTAATGGACGAGACGTCTTGATTTTGAATGCATGTTATGTTTGTAAATGCGAGTTGGTTTCAATAAAATCAATTTTTAATGTCTCGTGAACTTTAATGTCCTTTGGCCCAATCGATCAAAGCCAACATTGTCATTAGTAGAAACCTGACCAGATCTTGCACTCATCATTATAGAAAAATCGGCAATATCTTGGTGACGAGATATCTCATCATTAGCAAAATCAGATCTTGATCTCAAATCCATTTGGAGGATTAATTGACTTCAAAGTGTCCTTGACCAACTTGTCAGCAATCTTTCTCACTAGTATCAGTATTAGGAGGAATCTTCTGAACATGGATGTCAATTCCATTTCTCGCCAAGCACTGCCGATTCGACTGTTCGAGACACGTCAGAGGCGACGGTCAACATCTGAAATTGGTAACAGAAACCGTTACGTCGCTAGTGAATACATTTCGTAGCTTAGAAATAGTGTGAAAAAATGCTTAGAAATACTGTGAAAAAATGCTTAGAAATAGTGAATTTCCACTCATTGGGTTGGATTTTTCACTAGACGTTCACTAAACACTACCAAAAGAAGTGTTATACCATTCTTAACTCACCAATGTATCTGTTCTAGGTTAAATTGCTGCTCCAGTACGAAACTAGATTTGGATCTTCAATATCGAACCTTGAATCTTCAATCAAATCTTGAATCTCTTCAATCAAATATCGAAACAGCCCAACACAGTAAGTATATTTTTTTCCTTCAAATGAAGTTATGTTCGTTCACAGAATGGATATTAGCTCTAAACAGGGTAATAAGGCGGGCCGAAAACAAATTCACGGAGGCAGATTATAATAGAAAAATATGACCGTCTACCTCAAATGAACATATTTGTTAAGTTTCTCGAAATTAGGAAACATCTTAATGAGACCTGAGGTTGAAGTTTTGTCAGTCTCTCAAAACACCACCTGGAATCGCTCCCAAGGTTTTTTCACACTGACAGAGCTAAAATAACGGTTTTAGCTCGTAGAAACTACTAAAACACTTTAGGGGCCGCGGTAGCCCAGTTGGTAGAGTCGCGGATTTGCACCCGGAGTGTTGCGAGCTCGAACTCATTGAACCAAAGACCGCCGTGTAGGTGGGGCTAATGCACTTTAAATCTTTTTTGGGCTTAGATGTCCTCACGTTGGCATAAAAGTTTGGAGAGGGGCGCCAGCTCAGGTGCTGACCTCTTCAAACCGGTTCAAAATGACGAGGTGTTGGCCTCAAATGATCTTCTCATTCGGGACTGATCCTGAACCGTCGGCTTATCCAGATGTTTTGCCCCAGTGCGACGTAAATTCAACTACCTGCCGAAAACACTTGGGAGTGTTCCATTCGTGTCGAACCGGAAGTAGCCCAGCTTCTGTATAATGGTCAAACACATGGAGTTTCCTTTTTGGCTCTCATAGATTACATTTGAACGCGTTTCATTAAGTAGTTATCACCAATTTAAACCATAAAATGTTTAGAGGTTTCGGTGAATACCATAGACGCGCACAAAACAATTCATGAGAATACACTGGATAAAATATGTGTCAGTCCTTACTATCAGCAGGAAAAGACAGTTATTGGAAATTAAATTCACTTAAACAAGACTACAGTCGAAACTGAAAAGCAGATTTCAGGATTGGATTTATTCTTATATTGATTTTTAATAAAAGTGTAAATCCAAAAATACTTGCATAAATTTTATGTGAGGTTATCTGAAAATTACAGGGAGAGTCACCATTCTCAGATATACAAACATTGAAAAGTATCCTTTTTTATTTTCTCTCTCTAAAATTTCAGCAAGTGAAAATAAAATAACTACTAATAAATATACCATCGCGTTTAACTACCACATAGGGAATAATATAATGAATGCAATCTATTATTAATTAGAAATCTACATTTAATAAGCTTAACGTTTTTATGATACTAGCTGAATTACCCGACGTTGCTCAGGTTGAATTGTTTATAATTCATCGTAATATTACTCAATATTATTCCTATGGAGATTTTGAATTGTTTTTAGCCCCCCTGTAGACCCAGGACAAATCGAAACAGGGTTAATATATAGCATATATGTCCCGCAGAATTCTATAGGATAAGTGAACTAAATTTAGTGTGAATAGTTGTATGGCCACGCGTTGCGGAGGACAACGTGTTAGTAAATATCTCCCTTTTGGATTTTTCACTCTTTTTTGCATGCCTTATAGATTCACTGTTATATAATTCTATAAATTCATCATTATTATTATTATTCGGATTTAAAAGTTTTATGGTTTAATGTGTCACGGGACAACTGATTGTTAGTAAACGACATTAGATTTTTCGCCGTCTCATTGCGAGTCTTCATTTAAATTTCCCAATTTCACCCTGACGTTCAGCTTCGATCAGTCTTCTATTGGTAGCTTGTTCCTTAGATTCATTGTGACGCCTTTCACGTAGTTTGTATTTAGCTGAATTGCTTGTTATGGAACGTTTTCTTTTTGGCATTGCCGTTTAAAAAAAAAAGAGTAATTGCAACGCAAAAAACAATCGCTATAAAAAAGGCAGCAGTAAACAATTTGAAATTCCAAATGACGATGGATTGAAGAGTTGAGTTGTACAGGTTTGCTGTATTGGATGTAAAATAATTGTAAAAAATAATGCTTATTTAAAGAAGTAAAATATAAAGCTCGAAAAAGTAGTACATTAAATGTTTATTTAAAGCAGTAAAATGTAAGACACGAAAAAGTACTGCATATTTGAATTTTGAACAATTTCTACGCTTTTTTCTCGAATTTAACTCGAATATTTAAGTCAAGACTGACAAAAAAACATATAAAAATGGTGGGGCAAAAACCGCTACGGAAGCGTTACGGAATCAGCCAGTGACGTCACGGCACTCTGTCCAAAAAGGTAATTTTTTGAACATTTTATGTTACAATTTAAATTTTTGAAAATTTTAAAGGGGCGGAATAGCTTTCCAAATTTATTCTGCGTATTTTGACACCTTTCAGATCTCTACTTGCTGTGGTTGAGACGAAGATAGATTTCCAACAGACAAACTATTACACATTAATAGTGTAGTGTGCTGAAAAATCTTAGGAAATCTCAGCCTCTTTAACCTTCCTTGGGGTTGTCTTCACGAGGTATCTCGTCATCAGCAAAATTAGTCAGATTTTGACGAACGAGGTATCTCGTTATTAGCAAAATTAGTCAAATATTGATGGGCGAGATATCTCGTCGTAACCACTTGTAAGGTTAAATTGTATTTATAGGCTGAACAGCTTCCGGTGAAAAGTCTCTATGCTCTGAGAATGCTTGGTTTAACCCTCCACGTTTTTCGACAAGATATCTTGTCCATTAAGGTCTCACCAACTTTGCCGTGACGCGATATCTCGTCCATTAAGGTCTCACCCACTTTGCCGTGACGAGATACCTCGTCCATTAAGGTCTCACCAACTTTGCCGATGACGTGATATCTCGTCCATTAAGGTCTCACCAACTTTGCCGTGACGAGATATCTCGTCGATTAAGGTCTCACCAACTTTGCCGTGATGAGATATCTCGTCCATTAAGGTCTCACCAACTTTGTTGATGTCGAGATATTTCGTCCATTAAGGTCTCACCAACTTTGCTGTGACGAGATATCTCGTCATCAAAATATTGCCGATTGTTTGATGATGACGAGAGCAAGATCTGTTCTTGCTAATTTCGAGAGATCTTTCGAGAAACCACAGGAGGGTTAAATGCCATGGATAGTGGAACCACCAGCCTGAAAGCAACAGGCCATCATGGATATTTGTTGATTTGGAAAAACCGCACCTTTTCGTACATATCCACAGCATATTGGTGAAAGAGACGCCGACATTTTAAGATGTGATTGTCCTCATTTTCCCGAACCATCAGTCTGTATGAATAATAATTCATTGAACTAACTTTTTTGTTAGTTTCGGAACCTATAAACAAATTTTTGTGTTATAATAACATAAATTAACTTTGTGTTAAAGGTAGTAAACGTAGATTGTTTATTTACCTGTAACTGGATTTATCATCTTCATTGAAAAATGATACCCATCTTCACCTTGCCAAAATAAGATAGGATATTGTAACGCATCATATGATCGATGTGTTTCGGACACACGCTGCAGTTGATCGTTACGCCGTGCAAAACAATATCTCGGTTTTCTAAATTTTCACCCACGACGACAATAGCGACTTCATCAATTGTTGGCGCATTAAAACGTCTTGCGTGTTGTCCTGCAGGCGTCTTATCGGCTTTGATGACAATTTTGTGGTTATCAGATGGCATGCGGTCTAATTCGGTCGTGAATAATGCAACCAATTCGTTGTGTTGATGGAAAAACATTTGGAGTTGTTCTACAATTGGTCTTTTCACCGAATTGTGTGCACAACGCTGATCGACTTGTCTTCCTGAATCGCCCATAAAATAAATTTGCAAAAATTTGTAGTCACTATCCGCCGTTGGCAATAAAGAACCTGTTAGATGATATACACTGCTTTCCACCCAAATTGCAACACCAAGAAAGACAAGAGATATCACAACAAAATTTATTTTGTAGATAACATGTTGACTAAGTATCAAATGATTAAATTTATAGACTTCTGTGAAGTGTGGTTCCTGCCAAAATCAGTAGCCAGAGTAGCCGCCATTGTTGGAGATCACCGCTGCCACACGCCTCGGCATTGATTCAAAGAGACTTTGGATGTGTTCTTGGGGTACAGCAGACCAAGCAGCTTCCACACGTTGCCAAAGTTGATCTGGTGTGGCAGCTGGGGATGTATTCTGGGTCAATCGTTGAGCAACCATGGACCACATGTTTTCTATCGGCGTAGAGCGAGCTGGCCAGGGAAGCAATTCAATCTGGCGATTGACGAAGAACCCTTGGACAATGCGTGCCACGTGTGGTCGCACATTATCCTGTTGAAATATGGCTGTGGGCAAGCCCTGAAGGTTAGGAAGGACAACTGGCTCCAACACCTCGGAGATGTAGCGCTGGCTGTTTAAAGTACCGGCAATGCGTACTAGAGGAGTGCGAGAGTGATATCCAATACCGCCCCATACCATAATACCCGGTGCAGGACCAGTGTGGCAGTGCATAACGCAGCTGTTCAGCATCCTCTCTTCACGGTGTCTCCAGACTCGAATCCGACCATCGTGGTGTTGCAGACAGAAGCGTGACTCGTCAGTAAAGACAATTTCATTCCATTCTGCCGTCCACATCCTTCTTTCATCGCACCATTGGCGGCGGAAACGTCTGTGGTTCTGCGTCAAGGATAGACGAAGCAATGGACGTCTTGCGGACAGACCACTCTGCTGTAAACGGCGTCGAATGGTACGCGCAGACACTGGATGATGCGGTACAGACTGAATGTGCTGTGCTATGGTTCGTGATGTGGCTGAGCGATCCGTCACTGCCATACGCACAATATGCCTGTCATCACGTGAAGTGGTGCACTGAGGTGGATGCGATCGAACACGTCGGTCCGTCGTACCCTCCTGCATCCAACGATCACATATCCGCATTACAGTTGTTTGGTTTCGTCCAACACGACTACCGATTTCCCTGAAAGATAATCCACAATCTCGGTAGGCCACTATCCTTCCTCTGTCGAACTCGGATACTTGATCAAAAGATGATCGCTGTTTTCTACGAGGCATAATTGATCGTTTTTTGAAAAAACCACAAGAAAAACACAATTGCCGTACTTGAAATCGTCGAAATCTCCAAGCCTTAAATATCGCTTTGAAGTGGCGCCACAGGCGCGCGTGATGTGCGTCTGCGCTGAAATTCTAATCATTTGCATATCTCACCTCCGCTAATGCATGTTGTAAATTTCATATTATTTGCATGCTTCCTTCAGGGTGTTGCATTTACGGTGGCCAGCAGTGTAGTTCAATACTTACTTCAGTTTGCTTTTATTTTTGCATTTATTTTTTGTATGGTTTCCATGCAAAATCTCCGCACTCTGCATTTCAATCTTTTATTGGTGACGTCTTCTTTTATAACTACCTGCAATAAAATCTGAGTATTTACTGCATTAATTTTAAATGCCACATATGGAGTACGAAGCTATTTACAATAACAGAACATTTTTGTTCATTTTTCCCTGATAAGCAGTAAGCGTTATATCTGAACCTTTTATGAATAATGTGGAATGAAGAGGTTGTTTTCCTAACTTTGCTGTTGGTGCATAAGGTGCAGAACTGATTTTATAAATTTATTCATTCACAATATGGAATATTAAATGGTTTTTCTCCTAAAAATTGTCAGTTTTTGACTTGTACTGTTATTCCCTCCCATCAAAGAAATGTTAAAGGTACATTATCTCTAATTTCTGAAACTTTAATAGTGAAACATGAATTCACAGTAAAAAATATTCGAAGTAGAATGATGTAATTATTTTTTGACCTGTTTGTTCAATCGAAATTAAAGTGGGCTTATGTAGTTGTTACGTAATAGTTGCAGGGTAAAACATGAAATACATGAAAAAACAAGTCACCCTTGAAATAACAAAATATGGAGATGAAAACAGGAGACCTCAAGAATAAGATACGATAAAAAAATTAGACTGACACGGGGACCGGCTCTCAGTTGATTATTAAAATTGAAAATCAGATGTAATAAAATATGTGGATTACGAATGTGGTAAAAATCCCGAGTGATACAAAAAGGTAAAGAGTTCTGAAAACAAAGTGAGACCCAACAAGTGTGATAAAATTGGGGATGAAGTATTAAGAGTGTTGGTAAAAATGACTAAGATTTGTTCAATTAGTTAAAATTCGCTTCCATAATGGGGTCTTTAGAATGGAGATTGTAAAGACCCCATTATGGAAGCGAATTTTAACTAATTGAACAAATCTTAGTCATTTGAATGGAGATTCTAAAGACCCCATTATGGAAGCGAACGGTTGGTTTGGGGATTTTTGGCTCAAGGGCCATATTTGGCGAAGCTGCGCCAAACACAAGCCAGACAATGTTAATTAATTGTGAAAAGAAAGGATGGAGAAAGAAGTAGAGAAAATTGCTTGGTGATTCAACCCCCCTGTTTACCAGAGACAGTAAACCGCATGGGAAAGGATGTTGGTGATCCATACACACCTAAGGAATAGTATATGCTTGGGGCGCGCAAATTCTCGTTCTTGCCGAGTTCGGTGCGTTATAACTAGTTAGCGTGTGGGGGAACCATCTCTATCATTCGTGCCTTGCTTACGACACTCCCTAACAATCATCCCCTGTCAAGAAAGACGCGTCCCCAAGCGACAGGATGTTTTCTTGGAAGATTTCGTTGTCCACCAATACTCCTATTGTCTTCGAACCCCTTTCGACGAATCGACATCTCTTCATCTCTTAGGGATCATTCTTGCCATCTCTTAGGGAGGGACTTGAGATACCTATATATTCAGATGTGTTGTGCGTCAATTTTTCTGACTCTATCCTGCTTTTATTTTAGCGATCTTTGCTAAGTTATCTTTGTCGTACATCAATTACAATGGAGAATAACCAAGGTCTACCAACTCATCCTGCCCCAGGTAAGTTAATTTTATTTTATTTCAACAGTTCCTTGTTTCATACCTTCTTTACTAGAACGGTTTACTCAACCGTTCTAGTAAAGAAGGCAGTAGTGTCGTCGCAGTTCGTTCATTTGCGGCTAAGTGTATGCTGTGCATATAGGTATGCCTGATGTCTCATGACGCTAGGAAACGGCAATTGCCTTTGAGCAACAATTGAGTGATCGTGCTCTTAAGTATTAGATTGTTGATAGTATTGATTTATGTTAACATGTATGAGGGTTCTTTAACCCTCATACATGTGAATAGCAGGGAATGATTTTTGAAAGATTAAAACAATTCAATTATTCTTGGGCACTTGTTGCTTTTATCCATATATTTGAATTCTATTTCGTGAATATTAAAACGCTCATTTTAAAAATAAACATTTTAATGAGAAGTGCTAAAATTTAATTAAAATCTTCATATTCATAAGAAATAAAAATAAGTATTTTTTTGCTAACCAGCGTGTTTCCGCGTAAAAAGTGTAAATTAATCCTACTGGAGGTTACCTTGAAAAGGTATTTCGTTATTATTAACACCAATAACAGATCTTGATGGACGAGATATCTTGTCATTAGAGAAAAAGTGACCAGATCTTGCTCTCTGTCTAATCTTATATGACCGAAAGTCATATAAGACTTCAAAGTGCTTTTTCTTAGCGTTTTATTTCTCATGAATGATAGGGTGTATTTAAAATGCTGAAGCTCTTTTTATAATTGATGAAGAGAATTGAAACTTTTTGTGGTATTTGATTAGGATATATTCGATAACTTGTGCATATAAAAAGGATTAGGAAGAACAGTTACTTTTTCAAAAATTGATGAAATCAACTGACTCTTTTTTCTGTTTCTCAGTGTTACAAAAGTATTTGTAAAAAAAATATTTGTAAAAAAAATAGTGATATATGTAATCCCATCCACAAAATTGTGGGGAACACTTCGTGGAAAGCAAAAAAAAAATATTTGAAAAAAATTAAAATTTGCAGACACTTGAAATATTTTTATAAAACTTTTATGAAAACAAAGAAATGTTCAAAGGGTACCTTGTCCCCTTAAAGTTGGTATTTCTAATATTGTGAAATCGAGTAACAAAGTGATCAGCTTTGCGTTTGCTTTGTCAGGGTCTGAGTTCTATTTTGTGTTGAGTTTTAATTGTGGGAACTTAGAGTTTTATTCCAGAGCGATTTATGCTCGGTGTTTCGTGATGCGATATCCTACGCTTTTGTATGGATTGGATAGTGTCTTTTGTATTCTGTTAAGTTGGAGTTTAATTGCTGGGTCTCTAGTATAAAGTTTTTTTAGTTCATACCTATTTTTAATTGCGTTTTTAATTTCCGGAGGGAGATTTCGTTGTGTATGTTCAATGTCTTTGGAGGAGAGTTTGAGTGCGTTTAGTGTGGAGTTTTCTATGGCGGTGTCCAGTTGCGAAGGGTTAGGGACGTGCGAGTAGGAGTATTGCGCGTTAAGGGTTTGTTGAAATTTTCCCAGTTAGTTGATTTATTCCTAGTTAATGTGAGTGCATGAGATGTTAAATTCAAGGGAGACAGGATTGTGAATCGAAGAGAGCTCATGTAGCGATTTGATTTTGAAGTTATATTGGAAACCTTTAATCTCAATTTTTAAAACTCAAAATTTCCCGGCGTTACTCGGGTTGAAATAGTTAACTAACTTCCGTTTGCATTAAAAAATTGCAATTCCTATTCACCACATATAACAACTACTACAATCTAATAAAGGTGCACAATTGTTAAATACACAATTTTACAAATGTAAGTAAATGTCATATTTTACATTTTTGTACAAGTTAAATTTTTAGTAAGAAAGAAGCTTAGAGTGCCAATGTTGCCCAGAATGCGTAGAATAATTGAGAGTATGCATATGTATATAGTAGATAAAAAAAGTTTCCGTTCACATTTACTACTTCAAATAAATTATTATTTTAGAAAATAAATATTGAAATCAGAAAAATGGAAAACAAACGAGAAAAATTACATAGAAAGTTTTCCATAGCACTTAAACAAAAATATTCATGTAAATTTTGAGTTAGTACAATTTTAACAGAAAAATGTGCTAATGTGCAAGTCTCCGTATAGTAAAAAAAATATTTCGTTAAATGTTATAACTCCTATGTCTCATTTTTGAAGATCTTTGAAAGCTAACTTTTCAAAATCTTTATCGTTTGGTTCCATGTTTTTTGTAAATTGCATCTGCAAATGCTTCCGCTTTTTCGGTTTCTGTGTAAACTAGCCTTTAAGCACCGTGTAAGTTTGATTGTTTTGTTAAAGGTGTATGTACACTAGAAATCGCGAAAATCAACCAAAATATCGATCTATTTTTTAATAATTCAAACTATTGTCCAACCCCTTAGCATTCAAACGATACCAAGTTCTTGTAAATATTCGAAATAGTTTTCTAGTTACAAGGGTTTTCATTAGCTTCTAGGAAACATGTACAAACGTGTTTCCAAAACTTTAAACGCAATTTCGGAAGGATTGTTTTCCAATATAAAGCTTTGTTACAACTCAACAATGAATTGATCTATTATAATTACATTTGTATCATTAGAATATCTATAATACAGTGGATGTTTTGACACTCAGTTAAAGTTATTAGTTAAGAAATGAATTTTTTGTTTATTTTTAAATGTTAAAATTCCTGATTTTTTTTAGACTTCCTTGGTGAAAATTGTAAAATAAAACCTATTTCCCCAAGAAACTTGATGTAGGGTCAAAACATGAAGGTTCTGTTTTTTTTCTGTTGTACCATCGGCAATTAATTTGTAGTTATTTACTTTATTTTTAAAGCAGTGTATAAGAAGTTCATGATAATTGTTTTAAGTAAAAGCATATATTTTGCTTTGAAATAGATGTTTAAAAAAAAATCAGAAAAATAATGCAATAGGATGCAAATGGTCATTTTTCAATAATTCTCAATGAATAGAATTATAAAACAGCGTGAAAAGTTTTGGTAAAGGTTTTATTTTCCAATTGTTGATCCAAAGCATCTGCTATGAGCTTTCACTAGAATCACAGCCCAATTAGATCTCTGAAAAAGTCTTTTGTGGTTTGGAGGCACTTTTCAATATCGTTTCCTAAAAACACTGAGAGGCACACATGTAAGTGCGAAAGTGACAGAACTGAATTACTCTTTAGGGGGCTATAAAGCTGATAGGCAAGAAAAACTTGCTTATTAGTAATATAAATCCCACATTTTTATACCACTCTATTGCTACTAACGAAATCAACTTTTCTGGATCGTAATTCAATTTCGGAGCTATTCTTTACACAATGCTTTTCCAGCTATTATTATAAATGCTTTGGCCAAAAAATATAGAAATTTAAATTTCACACAAAATGACAAGCGAAACATGTGCTTTATTCAAATTCTGTGTTGAAAGCGACGGTCATGTGTTATATTACACAAAAAGTAATGCAGGATAGTTTCTTCCATTGTTACGAATTCGATCGAACTCATTCCGAAGTATTGAGTGGTCTGGAAATGGTTTTGATACTTCAGGGCAGATTACATGAATGACATCGAAACATCATTTCTAGATTCTTAGAATTTCGCTCTATTTGAGTTCAAGAATAAGGACACGAAAAGGTGAGATTCTTCCTACCCTTTTGCTAGAAATCCCAACCTATAGACCAAAGGGGAATGAAATATTCGAATATATGAATTTTTTCCACTCGAAATAAAAACTAACCGTTTTTTTTTTAATTTTACAGGAAGGATTAATTTCTTGTTCCGTCCGCGGTAAGTATTCATGCAATGTATTAGTTTATTTTCTCTTATGTATATTGAAAAATTAGTCTAATTTTCTCCTTATGTATATTGAATGAAGAGACATTCCTTTTATGACAACGCATGTCGGCTCCTTCCAAGTAGTGTCAGTACAACCTTTCATGTGTCTATTACTTAATAATGTCTTTCTGCTGCGGCGCAGCATGGCCAAATGGGGGCCCTTGCGCCGTAAAAAAACCCCAAACCAACTAACAACCAACCTTCCTCCAACTAAAAGCGTCATTTCGTTGAGCGATAATTTCCTAAAATAGCGAATGTTAAATTTCGCATATAAGGGAGAACTACAGAAGGAATCGATAGAAGTCTTGCGTTGTCTTGAAATGACTTTTCACTCTCATTTCCATGAAAATAATTGCTATTCATAAATTCTTCAAAGGGTCGTCCATTTGGACGAGAAACGGATTAGCAACCGGAAACCAGTTGGAAACTCGGTCCAGCCAAAGACCGTCATGTACAAGAGGGCTGGTGCACGTTAAACCTGTCGTGGTCTCAAATGTCCTCACGTTGGCATGGTATGGTAGTTTGGAGAGTTGGGTGCCAATTTAGGTGTTGACCTTGTCATCTGACCGTGAATCAAAATTATTACGTGTTGTCCTAGCATCTTTCTTTGCGCCGCGGTAGCCCGATTGGAAGAGTAACGGACTAGCAACCGGAAGGTTGCGAGTTCGAATCCAACCGAACACCGTCGTTTACAAAGGGTGCTGGTGCATGTTAAATCTGCCATTACTTCAAATGTCCCACGTTGGCGTGGTGTGGAAGTTGGGGTGCCAGCTCAGGTGTTGCCTCGTCATCAGACCGTGGTTCAAAATTAAGTGGTATTCTCGATTTTTCTCTTTGGGATTGATCCCGGACCGTCACCAATAGCCCGTTGTGATGCTCCAGTGTGACATTAATTGAAATACTTACCTCACCGACGTTAATTAGCTACATACCTACTAACCTCCATGTCAAAATTTGCATACATTCGTTAAAAATGCTAAAATGATCTTGGTTTTTCTAATTTCTTATGTAAATTGTTATGGTT
The DNA here is from genome assembly GCA_933210815.1 of Meta bourneti. Classification (NCBI taxonomy): domain Eukaryota; kingdom Metazoa; phylum Arthropoda; class Arachnida; order Araneae; family Tetragnathidae; genus Meta; species Meta bourneti. The sequence continues at coordinate 3,350,792 of OW119926.1, forward strand.
TAGGTAGGTAATTAACGTCGTACTGGAGCAACACAACGGGCTATTGGCGTCGGTCCTGGATCAATCCCCGAATAAATAGTTATGAAATATGTTTTCCCACAAACATTTTCATCAAGTCGTGATTCAAAAAGACGAGGTGTTCTTTCCCTTTGGGATTGATCCGCGAACGTCGTCAATAGCCTATTGTTGCTCCAGTGTGACTTTATCCAACTACCTACCCAAACATTTGTTTTTTTCGCGTAAAATGTTAACAGTAAAATTATTGGTAAAAAAAGCCCTTTTCAAGTATTTTTTTCACCTCTGTCTATATCACGTTGGCATGGTGTGGAAGTTTGGAGAGTGGGGTGCCAGCCTCGTCATCTGATAGTGGTATGAAATTACGTGGTGCTATCCTCGAATGATTTATTCCTTTGGGTATTGATCCCGGACCGTCGCCAATAGCCCGTTGTGTTGTTCCAGTACGACGTTACTTCACTTCCTACCTGCCTTGTACTATAATAGGTATGTATTTACGTAACGTCACACTGGAACAACACATCGGACTATTTCCGATTGTCCGGGGTCAATCCCCAAAGGAAAGATCCGAGGACACGTCATTTTGAACCACGTTCAGCTGACGAGGTCACACCTCAGCTGCGTTATAATAGGATCTTTCCCTTCGTGATTGATTCTGGACCATCACCAATAGCCCGTTGTGTTGCTGCAGTGCGACGTTAATTAACTACCTACCTATCTCATCCGAGCAGCGTGAGTTCAATTGACTTTAGCATGGAATCGCATCAACCAGAAAGCGAGATTCCATTGTCTTTCTCATCGTATGAAAGGATTACTTTTCCTGAGTTAGAGATAGCTGCAGTTTTCCTTTTACGTTTCATAGAAATACTTTCTGAAAAGTAACGGGTCTCGTCTGAATATCAGCAAAATACGCTGTCTCCCGTTTTTTAAGACCTCCCTCGGGGTAAGAGATCTAAGGCAGGAAATGATTGGTCGAGAATCTTGAAAATTGGACGAACTGAGCGGATACATTTTGGTTTAAACGTGGAAAAACAAGATTCTATACAAAAAGAGTGCTTTTTTAGAATTGAATAATAATTCAGTCTCATGGCTTTTTGATTTTATGCTTCAAATATTTGAATATATGAATTTTTTCCACTCGAAGTAAAAACTAACCGGTTTTGTTTTAATTTTGCAGGAATTCATTTGTTATTCCGTCCAAGCGAGCAGTAAGTATTCGTGCAATGTATTAGTTTATTTTCTCTTATGTATATTGAACAATTAGTTTAATTTTCTCCTTATGTATTGGGTTGGCATCTAAGTTCCCGCCGTTTTGAGTCGTTCCATCATGTTGAACATAGAGTTCCGCGTTGACCGTTTGGTTCCGTTCAAGCAATTCGTAATGGATAATCGCTCCACACTTCTGAACCTTTCCCATCGAGTGAAGATGCTTCTCTATAGCAGTGTGGAAGCATTCCATTTTCTCTGCCAGTTCCCTTGTCGTTTGACGCGAATTTTCGTGCAAAAGTTGGTTTAATCGCTCTTCATCGAACTCAACTGGACGGCCAGAACGAGGTGCGTCTTTGAGGTCAAAATTTCCATTTTTGAACTTGGCATACCAATCACGAGCGGTTCTTTCACCCTCTCTATACACAGCACAAATGTCGCGAGCAGCTTTTGCGGCTTTAGAACCTTGATAAAAAGCAAAAAGAAGGAGGTGTCGAAAATGCTCATTTTTCTCAACTTGACTTTCCATTTTAATGATCTGAAAATTAACATAAATTAACTCGAACAAAAAAAACAGATTTCGGTAAAACAAAGCATCCTCTTTCGAATGATTTAAAACATTATGCCAAAAACATTTAATGGCATGCGGAATGTTAAAATTAAAAAAAAAAAAACGGCGGGAACTTAGTTGCCAACCTGATATATTGAATGATGAGACATTCTTTTTATGACAACGCATGTCGGCTCCTTCCAAGTAGTGTCAGTAAAACTTTTATGTGTCTATTACTTGATATTGTTTGCCTTTCTGCTGCGGCGCAGCATGGCCAAATGGGGCCCTTGCGCCGTAAAACCCCCAAACCAACTAACAACCAACCTTCCTCCAACTAAAAGCGTCATTTCGTTGAGCGATAATTTCCTAAAAATAGCGAATGTTAAATTTCGCATATAAGGGAGAACTACAGAAGGAATCGATTGAAGTCTTGCGTGGTCTTGAAATGACTTTTCACTCTCATTTCCATGAAAATAATTGCTATTCATAAATTCTTCAAAGGGTCGCCCATTTGGACGAGAAACGGATTAGCAAGCGGAGGTTGACGAGTCTTTGGTTGGGTCCAGTTTCGAACTTGTAACCCTCCGTTTGCTTAACCCGTACTCTCAACCTTAAAACCAAACTTGCATAGATTAATGTTGCTTCCTTGACTGCCTTGTACTCATTTGTTTATTCTTTTTCAGAAGAAAACGAACCAATTCCATAGGTCGGAGGGACTGGTGGTTAAAACCAAGGACGATCGGGTGGTCCTCTTGAAAAGGAGGTATCCTTATTGCCTCCACGACCACCTGGTCACCCTCTACAGGGGGAGATGGCGTGAGGAAAACTTGGACGCAGCCATTTCTGCTTTCGTTTCTGAGGTCCTTCCTTGTTTGGACAAGGAGTCACGAGAGGATTACAGACATTTCCGTGAGGGTAGCCCGTTCGAAGACGAATTTGACTTCCCTCACGGTCAAATGGACGTGGGTACGTCTCAGTCCCCGGTTTCGGACGTGTTGAAGGGGTTCTACACGGCCTACCGCGAGTTCGAGGAGGAAACCGGTCTGTGTTTCTCGTGGAATACGAAAGACGTGTACCGGTTCCGCCGGGAACTCGTGGAGTTCAGGGGCCTCGACGGCTACGATTACTCCCAGCGATATTTCGTCGTGGCCGTCGACAGTGTGGAACCGATTCCGCACTACAACCGAGGGCTGGACGGTCTCTTGTACGAGGTCAAAATTATGGACGTGCAGGAGGCCCACTCAGTCCTCTTGCGGCAGCAGGGCCTAAAACAGGACAGGAAGCACTCCCTGTTGGGGGCCAGTTCCTCCCGGAATTGGAGGGAAAGGTCTTCTCCAGAAACAGGTAATAGAATATTTCTCAGCAGGGGCTCCTTAATTATATATAAATTTTAAAGTATGAAAATAATTTGTCCTACTAATGACATCGTGTGGAACGATTGGCAAAATGACTGGAACGCACAGAGTAATGACAAGCTCCATTCCGTACAGACAATTCAGTGTGGCGTGCGTTACCTGTACCGTGCTCCGATGTACTTTTAAATCTTAGAATCGGACACATGTTTTACTCATAGCCATCGTTTATTAAGAGACGGTACCTGTGTGGTCCCCTTTACTTTCCGCCATATTTTGGTCGATTGTCCTATTTTTAAACCTCACCGTCTATACTTTTGCCATAAATCAATTTTAAACCTTGCTTGAGGGAAAATTCCCACCCAAATCTTTTTTAAAATTCTATAAGGCATAACTGCTTTAACTTATAATATTTCATCTTATAATATTATCACCATATAATAATATATCACCATATTATAACTATCACCATATAATATTTCGTCTTTATTTCATTTCATCAAAACTTTGTATTATCACTCATTATTTTTATATGGATGACGAAGATAATCTCAATTTTTTCTGTTTTATCGTCTCGTTTCAAAAGTTTTATTTTCACACTTAATGTGTTTCGAGTGTTGTGTTTTTTAAATCTGCCACTCATTGTTGGCTTGAAAATCAATCTCGAAGTATTTTATTTCTAATTTCCTTGGTTACGCTCTATATTTGGCGCAGGTTGTCCGCTTTTGGACCTTTGCACCATAAAGTCCAAAACAACCAACCTTAAAGAGGGTTGAATGCAGGATGTAAAAACGGTATTCAAATACAATAATCACAGATTTTTGATTTCTGTAAGAATTAAATCTGTCGTGGCCTCGAATGTCTTCATATTGCCATGGTGGGGAAGTTTGGAGAGTGGGGTGCCAGCTCGGGTGTTGACCTCGTCATCTGACCGTGGTTCAAAATTAGCAGGCGCCCTTTGACCTTTCCCTTCCGAATTGATCCCGGACCGTCGACAATATCGTTCTGTTGCTCCAGTGCGACGTTAATTAACTACCTTCCTTGTCCACTACAGCAATTAACACGAGTGATAATTGAAATGACCAGGTGCATGAATAAAAATAGTTGGAAATGTGAAGTCAAAAGTTTTTGAAAAATTGGATGATTTAAAGACTGATGTTATTAATATTGTGTAATCTGATTGTCAATACTATCTTTCAGGGGTTGTGTCATTCAACTGGGGAATGCCTAAAAGCACCCCCGACAACTGGAGAAGGCCTTTGCAGCCTCTCCAAGAAAATGTTGATCGTGGCCAGTCTCTGGAGAATGAGACTTCGTGATTTTCCCCGTTTTCTGACTGGAGTGAAAGTTCCATCCGAAGGGCCGTGTCCTTTGGATCAGACTGCACTCCAACAGAGAGGTGTAAAATTGCATTGACTCACTCTCCAGGTACTAACCATGGCTAACACTTTCTTGTGTGGAGGTTGCTCCGGACGCACCTGTTTCCCGGGTCATGTCTACAGTACCCGTTTACCAGATTTTGTACGTATATAATTACTTATTGTGTATTTTAATTGTACTCTGTATTGGCATTGCTTGTAATGTGTATTTTGTGTTTTCATAGATTGTATTGTTTTATTTGTACTGGAACGGCGTCCTGCCATAATCATTATGCCTCGTAAAGACGCGTCACACAAGTACAGAACTCCTTCCAGGGTTAAGGTAGCTCAGTTGAAAGAGCAACGCATTAGCAATCCGAGTGTTGCGAGTTCGAAACTAGGTTCAACCAAAGACCGTGTACACGGGGCTGGTTAACGTTAAATTTGTCGTGGTGTTAGTTTGGAGAGTGGGGTGCCAGCTCCTGTGCTGATCTCGTCATCTGACAGTTTTAAAATGACGAGGCCATTTCCATTAGGGATGGATCCCGCACCGTCTCTAATAGCCCGTTGTGTTGCTCCAATGCTACATTAATTAGCTATCACCATGATTTTTATTCACATCAGTGAATAGATTTCTTAAAAATAATGATTGTGTTGAACTTCACAAAGTTGCAATACAAAATTAAAGATTAATTTACACACAAACGAGTAAAGGGGTGTGGGCTCAGGTGTGACCTCATCATCTGATCGTGGTTCAAAATGACGAGGCGTTGTAATCGGATCTTTCCTTTCGGATTGGATCCCGGTCAGTCGCCTATAACCCTTTGTGTTGCTCCAGTCCGACGTTCGTCATTTGAGGTGTTGCAATTTTGCATGAGACTTATGATACATTCATACTTGCTTGAAAAACTCGACAGCGTTTTGAGTTATGGCACTCTTGCATTGAGGGATATGCAATGTTAACTTGATTATTTATTTTTGTATGTTGTGTTTTCCAGAACAATCCTGCCAGTCAACAAGGTCTTGCCGAAGAGGTTAAACCCCAGGTCTACACTCCCAGAGGTGATTAATTTCACCCGGACAAGTGGAACTTCATTCGTGCTAAAGTGGTTTTAGCTCCCAACGCGAGCGTCAGTGCCGCGAATGACAGGAAAACTGCATTCTCATTTAACCATGGGACAATTTGCAATCAACAGGACAATTAAGAAATTATGCTTTTCTTTACCGATTCCTCTTCAGATCTGTATGCTGTAAAACAAATTAAGGTTTCCTAAACTTAAGGGGCCGCGGTAGCTATGTTGAACCAGCTCAAGTGTTGTCCTCGGCCATCTGACCGTGGTTCAAAAATACGTGGTATTGTCCTCTGATTTTTCCCTTGCGATTGATCTAGGACCGTCGTCAATAGTCCATTGTGTTGCTGCAGTGCGACTTTAAGTAATTACCAATATCACGTCAGATCTGTGTCCGGTAAAACAAATTAAGAATTTCCTGAATTTAAAATTAAGTCTATTTATTTCATCAACTCGCTCCACTTTACTGAGTAATTTGTAAAAAATATTAATTTTTCATTTAATTATTGAGGCTTGAGAATGATTAAGTTTTGTTTGAATTTGAAATTAGATTTTTCTTAACATGCATTTAGTTTCAGAATTTTTTGCTTCTAAACTAATGTAAATTAGTACAAAATAACAAAATCGGGTTGTCCACTCTTATAGATTCGATTTGTCCCTTCCACCATTCTGTATCACTAATCCATTTGAGAAAATAATGTATTTGTTTGAACGGAATTCATTAATTCTGAGGTATTTAAAATGTTTTTCCAAAAGCGATTTTTGCATTTTTTAAAATGAGCAAAACAAATTACCTTTTTGTTTACATCCGTGTATGCCTTTGTACTATATTGTGTGAGGATTCATTGATGGACCCCTCAATTAACCCTCCCAAAGGCAAACTCGCCGACAAGTCGTAAAAGAGCCGGACAGTACGTTTCGATCTCTCTGGCGCCAGACGGTCGGGACTTGGATCGAAGAATGACAAAAGAGGATTCGTTCCGGACAGCGCCCAGGTGCTTAGGAGTGCACCTGACAGGTGATTAAGTCCACCTGCTAGGTAATCAAGCCACCTGCGCTAAGTAGCTGATCCCATTTTACGTCAGACAGTCACCATCGAATCAGCGGCCTCAAAGGCGAACAAATTAAAAACGAACCAATTAAAAGTAAGAACCAATCAAGAACGAACGAATCGAAAGAACCACCAGCGAACAAAGGCTGCGTGGTTTCAAAAGGAACAGCAGGGCGTCGAATCGTCAGTTCTTGCCTGTGATCTCGATCGATCAGCTTGACTCAGCGACCCTTTGAGTGGTCACTCCTTAGGGAGAAAAGCATTGTTAAAAGACGGTTCTCTCACCCCGAGAGTACGCGTTCTTGTAGCCTAGCGTAGGCTGCCCATCTCGAGACTTGTTTGTGCTCCAGAGCTAGCGGCTTAACTCAGCGACCCTTTGAGCGGTCAACCCCTTTAAGGAGCTCTTATTAATTTGGAAGACGGTTCTCTCACCCTGAGAGTACGCGTTCTTGTAGCCTGGCATAGGCTGCCTATCTCGAGTTCCTGCTTTGTTCGAAAGAATCGAACTAGCGACCCCAGCGGAACCGTGCCTGTCTTGTGCTGATCCGACGACCCCAGCGGAGCCGTGCTGTCTTGTACTGACCCGACGATCCCAGTGGAGCCGATCCCTGATTGTGCCGAACCGACGACCTGCGAAGAGTCCGGTACCGACTTCTCGTCCGGCAGTGAACCTGGATTGACCCGTCGTCCCGTGAGGATCCGGTGCTGACCTTGTGAAATCGTCACCCGACGAGTAGAGTTCATCTAGAGACTGTTGAGATACTTTTCTCCCACTCAGAGACTTTCGTGCGTACCTGAGATTACGACAACCTGTCGCATCCCGTTAGCAGAGGCATCGAATTCGTGAAAGTGCCTTGTATATAAACCCTCATCTAATCAAGAAATTGTTCTCAATAAAATTAATGTTTATTATTTAAGCTAGATTGTTCTCTGTAGATTTGAATCTACCACGCTACCAGAGAAGTTATTACAATTGTAATCAACTAAAAACAATTGTTTTTGCTTTGATTGCTTTTGAAATTTCACAAAATGCAGAATGGCTTTGGATTTCTCAGTGACTGTATGAAATGAATCAGAAAAATGTATAAACTTGCTCAAATTTCAATTCAGATATCATCTGTTCCTATTCGTGATTAATGAGATCCCCGCTTTTATAAATTGAATTCTTTTTACAATTTTTTAATGAATTTGTTAATTTTTATAAACTTGATTGTGGTTATTACATTTATTTAATATTCTATATTTATTGAGTTTTAAAAAATAAAAATATGTTTTCGATGCTCTCTTTATGCATTCACTTTTTACCAACTGTCTATGTAATGGAACAAGTATATTTTGCTATTGATATTTACACTATTTTGTATAAAATGTAAAATATTTTAAAATCTGATTTGATATGTCATATTTCTAAATATTATAAAGAAAAAGGTTGACACTTTTTATTTTAAAAACAGCTTTGTCCATTCTTTTAAATGACTTCTAAGACAGTGTGTTAGAACAAAACTAACGATAATCGCGGCGACCCTCTAACAGATATTCAAAGTACAATTCGTACATTTACTGTTTCTTTTTGAACGACTTACAAAATAATAAATTTTTTGGATGTCAGGATAATAAATGTGTTTTATTACGCTCATTAACTTTTCTGTACTTTCTGATTCTTTTACTTGAGAGATATATGTTTATGTGAATAGCGTCTTTACATTAATGCCTGAAGAGCGTTTTTCTGATCCAGTTTCAACAAAAGGCTCAATTATAATTGCTATTCGTCTTAGAAACTGATGTAATGCAATTGTTGAGAAATGTTAAAACTTTGTACTTAGACTACTTAGAGAAAAACGCTTTTATCAATCTACAGAGGTTTTAATGAAAGCATGGTAAATAAAGTTCAATGTAAAACAGTGAATTGATGAACTTTAGACTGTTTTCATTGATTGCTGTTGGGAAAATGCGATTAGTTTTGATTTTAGCAAACATGATTGATAATAGATTGGCAATAACATGATTGATTTTAGTAAAGATCCTTTGCGCCTACATAAAATTAAGACCCACTTTAACTTGTTTAGTAATTTTTTTTCTCCTATAAGTACTTGAAACAGAAACAATAGATTACTAAAATGTATTACTCAAATCAATTTACGAAAGTGAGATATAACTCAAAGTACTCATTAATTTTAACGATTTATTTAATTTTATTTTTTGTTTAAAAACAAATCTTGCCTTTGTGGGTATGAATGTGCAACACAAAACAATAAATTTTGTGCGAAGCGATGAACTTTGTTGGAATCGGTCTCAAACCTCCAATTATAGTACCGTGTGGGGCACATAAATGTGAAGAATATGTAAATCTTTGAATGTATAAAAGTGAAGAAAATTGGGGATCATGATCTGATCAGACTTCTTGTTTTCTAAAATGTATGTTTTAAACTATAAGACTTGGCTACGTAATAAAATTTATTTTTAATATATAAAACTCTGTCTTCAATCGATAAAACCCAACAATTGGTTATGGGCCTCAGACCTTAAGCTGAACCTGAATTCTGCCACTACCGGTATCCAGTATGATGGGTATTCAAGAAATGTCCATGTTTTCCTTCCCGAAGTTATCGGATTTCAACTATGCCACGGACATGAAGGTATTGCTAATTGACCGGAACTGCTGGGAATTTATCACTAAAACGGAACCTCTATTATTGGAAGATGCTCCAGAACAAGAAAAAAGAGACTATCGTTATAGGAAGCAGAGGACATATACAACTATCTACCAGGGCATAGACAGAAAATATCAAGTCTTAATTTCATCTACTGAAGACGGTAAGGAAGCCTGGGATATATTAAAGACCAACTTTGAACCAGCATCTAGAGCACGATTGGCAGGCCTTGTGGACGAGTTCTTTTCAATCCGCTACCAGTCGGAGGACGAATCCATTGGACTCTTCTGCAAACGAGTGCATGAGAAGCTGTTACAGATAAAAGAAGGTGGATTCGAAATCCCAGACCTCTTAGTTTGCTTTCAACTAATAAGACATTTACCTCACGAATACGATAATCTGGTACAACTGCTATACAGGATGGATGACAAGGAGTTCACGCTAGACAATTTGTCTAAACATTTAATAACAGAATCCAGCCGGATCGACCTGAAGCGGAAAGACGAAGGCACAAAATTAAGTATCGTGGCCGCCGATGCTTATGCTACAAGAAACAAGTCATCTAGATACAAGGAGACACGGGCGTCTACTCCTGATCACAGCAGATGCGTACTGGACCCTGAATTAATTCCTTCAAGCCCAAGAAAGTCGACAGTTTGTCGTATGGGGCCGCGACCATTCTGCAACTACTGCAAAAAGTCGGGACATTACGAATCGAAGTGCTTCAAGAAATGCAATCGGCAGAAACCTGGTGGTGAATTATTTTATATGGAGGACAATCCAAAAACTGATCTTCAACGTGCCTATGCAGTTTCAAATTTTCCAAATGAAAGACCGAGGGAATTTCTCATTGATTCTGCTGCAACTGCTCACTTCTGTAAAGAACGTGATATGTTTACGACATTCAGAAAACTACCACCACAGAAGATCCTAGTCGGAGACAAGGACAGCACCTCGGAAGTATTAGGTATGGGTGATATTCAATTTACAGTTTTAGATAGAAACAGAAATTATGATATAACTTTAAAAGATGTGTTATACTCGCCTAATATGAGAAGAAATTTAATTAGTGGTGCTCGTATTGATCTAGTGGGAAACCAAATTAAATGGGGAAATAACAAAATGATTATTTATAATAGTTATAATAAATATTTGTTTAATGTTCCCAGAATTGGAAAATTGTATATCTTAAAAGGTTATCCCAAGATTAAAAATTACGTATATGTAACTGGTTTAGATCTAGAAAAAGCCCACCGTAGGTTTTGTCATGTTAACATGCCCTTAATTGAAAATATGAGTAAAATTAATTGTGTAAAAGGAATTGAAAAACTTAGTTGTAAGAATATAGATAAAAATTGTAAGATTTGTGCTATTGCTAAATCCACTAGAATATCCTTAAAAAGAAACTATATGTACGAAAGGAAAACTAAAAATGTTTTGGAAAGGATCCATATGGATTTGTGGGGTCCTGCTCCAGTTAACTCTCTAGGTGGAAACAAATACTTTTTATCTATTATTGATGATTTTTCACGTAAAGTAACTGTTTATATTATTCAAAATAAAAATGAAGTTTTTGATTACTTTAAAAAATACTTGGTTAGAGCTGAAAGACAGCTAAATGTTAAGTTAAAATGTGTCCGAACTGACAATGGTTTAGAATTTTGTCACAAAGAATTTAAAAAGTTTTTAAATGATCTAGGAATAAAAATCGAAAGAACTTCAACTTATACCCCTGAACAAAATGGCGTTGCAGAAAGGTTCAATAGAACAGCCATGGATTGTGTCAGAGCTATGCTTCAGGACAGTGGTTTACAACCACAATTTTGGTCAGAAGCACTTTTAGCATTTATTCACACTAAAAATAGATGCGAACACAAATTAACTGAGGGTATATCTCCTAACGAAATATGGACTGGTTTCAAACCATCAGTAAAACATTTTAGAATTTTTGGCTCTTTGGCATATGTTCATATTCCTAAAATACAGAGAAATAAATTACAACCCAGAGCAAAACTTGGTATTTTGACAGGATATGGTTTGAAAACTAAAGGTTACAGAATATATATCCCAAACGAGAAGAGAATAGTTGAAACAGTCCATGTTCATATCGACGAAAGTAAGAAAGCTGTTGATGTACTATTTGGTAAAAACTTTGAGTACGTTTCTTTCGATCTTAATTCTAATATTCCTATTTATCAATCAAATGAAAATATAAAAGTAAAATCGGAAAGTGAAACTCAAGTTTTAGATTCTAAAGATTTAGTTAAAACTGAGGACTTAAAAAGTCTTAACATTTCAAATTGGCGTAGAATCGAAAAACCTAGAAATAAAAGCAATAGGATAGATGTATACTATTATTCTCCTGAAAATTTGAGAATGAGATCTTTAAATGATATTAAAAAGTACTGTACTAAAAATAAAATTAGGTTTGATCCTGTAAATTTCAATTTTAAGCCAGAAACTGAACATCCTAATGTGGATATTTCTAATGTGCCATCTACTTCTAGTGATGAATCTAATTTTTTAGACCAACAGATGTACGACATGTATGATCAGTGTTACAATGTCGAAATCCCCAAAAGTTATGAAGAAACGCAAGCAAGTAAGGATAAAATTAAATGGAATACTGCCATGAATGAAGAAATTCAGATAATGAAGGATAGGCAAGTATGGAAATTAGTGGACACACCCCCAAATACAACCATAATTGGAAGTAAGTGGGTGTACAGCATAAAAATGGACGAAAACAATATACCTAAAAGGTATAAAGCTCGTCTTGTTGCTCAAGGTTTTAAGCAAAAACCCGGCATTGATTTTAAAGATATTTTTTCACCAGTTGTGAATTTTTCTATTGTTAGATTATTGTTTGTACTATTGATTTCTATGTTGGGTTGGTATCACTGTCAAGTTGACGTGAAAAGTGCATATTTATATGGACACCTTAAGGATACTATATACATGAAACAGCCAAAAGGATTTGTGCTGAAAGGATCCGAAAACAAAGTATGTCTATTGGAAAAGGCTATATATGGTCTGCATCAAAGTGGCAGAGAATGGAATTTGGAATTAGACGGTATTTTAACTAAATTAGGATTTTCTCAGTTAAATTGGTGTAATTGTGTCTACAAATTTAAAGATGTAATTTTAATTGTTTATGTAGATGATATGGTTTTGTTTTCAAAAAGAGAACATTTGATAAATGACGTAATCGAATTATTGGACCAAAAATTGGATCTTACAGTCCTAGGTAAAACTAAATATTTGTTAGGCGTAAACTTTCAAGAAATTGAAAATTCGATTTATTTACATCAAATTACCTACATTGAAAAATTAATGTCAAAATTCAAAGATCTTCCTAAAGGTTTTGTGAATTTACCTTTTAAAATTGGTTGTAACTTACCTGATAAGGTTAAAGAGGAAGAAATAATTGAAAATGATTTAATGAGGAAATTTCCCTATCGTTCCTTAATAGGATGTTTATCGTTTTTGTCAGATAGATCCAGACCAGATATTGCATTTGCCGTTAATATAATGTCTCAGTTTTGTAATGGTTATACTTACAAACACTGGTCTTACGTTGTTGATATTATGAACTATGTTTTTCTTACAAAGGATTTTAAAATTAATCTTTCCAATGTAGAAAGTTCAAATTTGATTGCTTTTTCTGATGCAAATTGGGGATGTGGTCTCACAAACAGACATTCAAGCAGTGGCTATTTAATTTATTTGGGTAACATCCCAATATCATGGAAATCTTCTAAACAAAAGTGCATAGCTCTTAGCTCAATGGAATCTGAATTTATTGCACTAACCGATTGCACTAAAGAAGTTATTTGGTTTAGTAGAATTATAAATGAATTAAGTTTGTGTGATTACATAAGACCCCAAGTATATTGTGATAATCAATCTGCTATCTATTTTTCAAAAAATAGTCAGGAAAATCAGAAAACTAAACATATTGATATCAAGTACAAATTTATTCGTAAATTAATAAAAGATGAACTATTTAACGTAAATTATATTTCATCGGAAAATAATTTGGCTGACTTTTTAACAAAGCCTTTATTGTTAAATAAATTTAAAAATATTATTAGAAAAATATTTTGTTAGATTTATATATATATATATATTGAATTGTAATACATCTGCTGAGGTTTTACAACCGATGGGGCCGCATGTTGGAATCGGTCTCAAACCTCCAATTATAGTGCCGTGTGGGGCACATAAATGTGAAGAATATGTAAATCTTTGAATGTATAAAAGTGAAGAAAATTGGGGATCATGATCTGATCAGACTTCTTGTTTTCTAAAATGTATGTTTTAAACTATAAGACTTGGCTACGTAATAAAATTTATTTTTAATATATAAAACTCTGTCTTCAATCGATAAAACCCAACAAACTTCTCCCTTTAAGGGTTAGTTGAAAGAACCTTGCGCTGTCTTAAAATTATCATCTGTCACTTGAGATCAATTCTGTTTTGGAGAACCTAGAACGACAGCTCATATCTACTCAAAGTCTCTTCCCATATTTTTAATGTGTTGGCAACACGTTTTGCCATTGATAATTTAGATATGCAGAATTTACCTGCTCTTTAATTCAACTGATAAACCTAGAAGCTATTAATGTTAATATTGCGACCGTGCCATTTCACTCATTGATAAATTGAAAAATATAAAAAATGAGTTAAATAAATCTGAAAATAATTTACATGAGCCATGAGAACTACCATCAGGTATAGTCCACCATTGTCTACAACTTCGTAGAAGGACTTCTCATGTATGAATGATTAAAAGAATCGGATGTATTAGTGAATAAATACCCCAAGAAAAAAAATTATGTCAGTCCAATGGAATCGATGTCAGACGTCATTTAAAAGGGGGCAATTCCAAAGTACACCATCAGTACCAAGCCACTTTAGGAAGGAAGGTATTCTCTCAAAGGCAGGAATTGTCTAAAGGTTAAAAGTTTGCATATATTGTTTCTATATGGTCCCTCTTCTCGACGCTATCAATTTTAAACGTCAGTGTGACACGCCTCGGTCGGGAGGAGTCTCGTTCCCCCGGGCCAATCGACCTGTGCTCTTACGGAGGGGAGGTTTTAAGTAAAGCCTTATTATAACCCTTCAGGCGGCCACCCCGAGATATCTCGTAAACCAAAATGCACGTTTCAGTGTCAACCCCGAGATATCTCGTAAACCAAAATGTAAGCTTAAGTGTCAACCCCGAGAATATTTGAACGGTCACTTTTCCTTCCCCTCGACCACCCGTGTCCTCTAATGAGAGGGCGTAACTGGAGACTCTTTGTGCGAGGGGTCTTGATGGGAACGGACGATGCCGAAAAGGTACTTCCTCACAATGTATTGTCAATGGATTGCCTTTGGCGTGTTTCAAAGTGTATAACAACAGGGCATTCCTGTCTTTAACCCTCTGCATACGACGCGGCCGAATATCGTTTCCTTCGTTGGTTACGGCCGCCGCCCCAACGGCTTTAGAAGCAAATTACGGAAACGGCCGAAAACCGCCTTTGCAATGCTTTCCCCCAGGAGGAGAGCGAATGCGCTTCTTCCCTTATCAGCTAATGTGCCATTTTCTTTTGTCCGGTGGCGAGTATGCCTAGAAGGGACAGGTTATTACCGGGTATAGTGAAAGGACAGGTGGGATTTCAGTTCGTATGGTCACTATCACTCGAAGTACCTGTAAGTTGTCTTCGGAGTCGAACAAACGAATTACGAGGCTCCCCGTCGATAACCCTGACATCTTTGTCGACGGGGAGAATAGGCTATTCACGCGCGGGTCTCTGTTGAAAAGAAAAGAGGGGATGGAAATCGAAACGAGCTTCGGCCGTTCCTTCAGGAGTTTGAGATCAGAAAGAATCCGAACCCTTCGTAACAAGAGGACTGGAAATTTTCGGGCGGTTCGGCCGCTCTCCGTATCCAGAGGGTTAAACTACACTTTGGAAGCGTCTACCTTCGGGTTCTTCGGGAAAATGAAGTCGAATTGAAAATTGGGAATCACAATCTTGAGTTTCAAAACATTTCAAATTATTTCATCTTAAGTACTATTAAAAGTTCACGAAACAAAAATGAAAACTTAAAGCAATTAACAACACGAAGTGACGTGAATTCTGAGAAAAAGGTTGAAAATTAAAAAATTAAAGTTATGATTTTTACTGCATTCAAAACTACATGACATACTTTTTAAACTACGCACAATTGTTTAATTTAATATATCAGTACGTAATAAATACTTAACAAAGTACGATAATTGGAAGAGTTCGAATAGGTTTGGTTAAAAAAACATGACTTTGGTTTCCTATGTGCCAAAGAAAAACAAATGCGTCGTCCTGTTATCTACAATGCATAATGATAGTGCCATTGATAAATCGACAGAAGAAGCCAAGAAACCAGAGATTATAACATTTTATAATCTAACAAAGGGTGCTGTAGATGTAATGGATGAAATGTCATCTACATAATTCTACTGCTAGAATAAGCAAAAGATGGCCCATGGTTGTAATTTTCAATATATTAAATATTGCAACAATAAATGCCCGAGTACTGCTGTTGTCAACTAAAACACCGGCGATACAATACAGAAAACGAAGTTTGTTTATCAAAGAACTTTCGTTAGAACTTTTGAAGGACCACCTACAAGAAAGAAGTTTGCAACCAATGCTTCCACGTGAAATGCGAGAAAAACTAAACTGTAACCAGAGTGAATATTGTGAAGCACCCCGACAAAAAAACAAAAGAATTCTTCAAGAAAAAGGTGCCATGTATGCCCCAGTTCAAAGGACAGGAAATCACAAATTTGTTGTGCTAAGTGTGGAAAAAATGTATGTGGAGAACATAGCAATGTTCTCTGCAATAAATGTCAGTGAAATGTAAGTTTTATTTTCAATTTATTAATGTAACAATAATTTAATTTTTCATAAATGAATACTTTTTCTAATTTGGTTTCTTAGATTTCGTTTTTCAGTATCAATGTGACATAATTATAAATTTAAAATGCATTTTAAAATGTAGAATTTTAAAAGCTATATTTATATGAAAATTACTTTTTTTATTTTTCATATTGTGTTTTGATTAACTAAATTAATTTTTAACGGTAAAATAAATTTTGTTTATGTTTTGTTAAGAAAATATTGCTTCGGGCCTACGAAGCACGGCGCGCGTCTTCATGTAACAAGTAGCGCGCGTCTCCGCGGGTTAAGATTTCGTTTTAATTGAAAGGCCTCCGGGCCTCCCAGAAGCACCGGCTCCTTGGAATTTCCCGGTGAACCTGTCCTTCACTGTCTCTGATCCCCTTCTGAATATTTCCCCGATTCCGTTATTACTTGAAATAAGTTATCCTCGTGTGGTGAAGATATGTTTTTTTTAGCAAGTTCATGAAAAACAGCGCAATTTTGTCAACCAAAAATTACTCCATGGTAGAGTTGAGTTACACTGCTATATATACTTTGGAATAGCTGCAGTATAGACCCCCCAATCCATTTGGCGACTTTTTTTGTCGCCAACCCTGATGTTACTTGTCGACATTTTTTAACAGATGTATTACAAAAAAAATGTACATAAGTTGAATATAAGTTATTCTAATCTTTTAACAGATTTCACTGTAAATGAGGGTTTCCTGTTTAAACGGGGCTTTTTTATTCCTCTAGTCCAAGTTTCTATCTTCGCGATCGTTAAAGATAGAGTGAAAATTTCAACGGATTTGAAATCTGCGGAAAATTTCACACCAGATCGATACCTGAAATGTGTGATTTTCTTTAAATAAATAATTTTTCAACTGTAACTTTAATATTTTCGCGATATTCATTTGACGAATATATCCATTACGAACACAAAAGGGAGTATTAATCTAGTTTTTATAGAAAAGATATAGCTTGATTGGAGTATTTTGTCTTAATCCACTGCTTTATGTTTATGGCCATTAAAAATAGGATGAGAAAATTGAATCGTATTCGATTTATTGAAGAAATTTACCCTGCTTTCACACAAAACTTGCAAAAATTTGATAATTTATAACTAAAGAGGATAGTGGGTAATTTTATTTCTGAGAATAACGTATACCGACAACTGTCCGTTCTAGTTTTCATGTGCGGCAAACGTCTTTAAAATAAAGCTTAAATTAAATATTCAATTTAAAAGCTAAACTTTAGTTCTTTTTTTATTTTTCCTCAACGGGATGAAATGAGTAAGATAAGTTCCATTTTCATTCATTTTTCACATCCTCGTGTTACATTAATAGTTACACGTTTCGTGTATGTATAAATGTTTTTCAGACAAAACGTGCAAACGTATTTTTATGAAACTTAGCATATTACAGTAACAGTGAAAATGCTATTCAGAGGTATTTAATTCTACTGAGGATTGAATATTAAGGGAAAATTTTAAATCGTGTCTAACTGTTGAATTTACAAAACGTCAGCGAATAGGTTGGCTACCACACCAATGATTCATCTTTACTGTTATAATGACACGCTTTATATAAGACAAATAAACGCTTAAAATGAGACAAATAAAATACGTTCTGCTAGTAAAGGTTGTATTGGAGTTTGAATATGTTATTCAGTATCCCATCCACCGAATTCAGTTTTGACTGCACACACATATGTTCCTTGAATAAACGTGCCGCGGTAGTCCGGTTGGATGAGTAACGGTTTAGCAACCGGAGGGTTGTGAGATCGAATCCAACCAAACACCGTTGTTTATAGAGGGGGCTGGTGCACATTAAATCTGCTGTGGCCTCAAATGTCCTCACGTTGGCGTCGTGTGGAAGTTTGGAGAGTGGTGTGCCAACTCAGGTGTTGACCTCGTCATTTGACCATGGCTCAAAATTAAAAATTGTCCTTGGATCTTTCCATTTGGGTTTGATCCCGGACCGCCGCCAATAATACGTTGTTCTGCTCCAGTGCGACATTAATTAAATGCCTACATATCTTGATTAAATTGCTCTTTAAAGACATTCAAGAATGTGAGTTGATGAAACATTTCCATTCTTAAAAATAAATTAAAAGTAATTTCTATTTTGTACCGATGTTGGTAAAGATTCGTAATTTTAGGGCGGGTATCACCTTCAAATGGTACAAGCTTGGTCTATTGATGTTCCAGTCATGGCTCAATGGGTATGCCCACTGCGCTAGCGACCTTCGAGTTGTAGGCGGCGCAGGTTCGATCAGGTTGTCAGGTGCATTCCCTCCCTGGGTGTATTTCATAGCCCGTTGTGTAGCTCCAGTGTGACGTTAATTAAAATACCTACCTACCCTGGGTGTATTTCTTTCTTCTGTGTGAGTAAAACTTTCATTTTGTTTGTCTGTCTATTACTTGATGTTGTATGTCTTGTGTCTGGCGCAGCATGGCCGAATATGGCCCTTGCGCCATAAAACCCCAACAAACCAAGCCTCTTTGTTGCTAGAACATCGCCCCTTGGAATGGGCCTAAAGGCAATGGATCATCAACCCCTGGACATCTGGACAAAGCGATACCTCCTCTTTTTCCGACTAAACTGAACAGAAAGTCAGTGTGATCCTGATTGGCTGACGGTCTGTACCTGTTTAACTTGTTTAAAGCAATTTGACAGTGCAGTACTGTCGCTTGTATCTGCAGAACCAAATTCCTTGTTTCTGTATATCTCGCAGAGCCAAATTCTGTCCATTCTGGTAAGTTTACTTGCTTTGTTGTGTTGCTTTCATTTTATTGACTCAGTTTATCGCTAATGAGTGTTCCGCCGTGACTAAGATTAAGCATTTAGAGTTAGCTGTTGCTATGAGTGTAACTGATACCTTATGACTCTAGAGGGAGAAGGAAATTCCTCATGAATGATCCTAACTGTTGTGGCCAAAATTGTTAATTGCAGAAATCTCTTATTCTAGTTGAAATACGTGCAAACTTCTCTGCAGGTGTTACGCTTGTTTATCCGTTTGAAGCCGCGAATAAACATGGGCTTATCTACTTCTTATGATCCACGTATAATCACATACTACGTGGCCAGAGATGTTTTAACAAATCGATATAATTTTAATTTAGTTTGTGCTTTCTATATGTAATTCTCTGTATTAACAAATCTCTCTAGTTTTGGTACAGCTGCAGTCTCGGCCGCGAGGAGTGGCAACGCGGTTTTTTTTTCGGCGCGCTTTTTATGTCGCCACAGAAATCTTCCAAAATTGAATATATACTGCATACATATGGATTAAATTTATAAATCTTGATAAAACAGCAATATTTGACTAGTAAAACACTGCAAATCTGGATTAAATATACACAAAACACAACAAATATTTTTTAACGGAAATCACATCTTGACTAGTGAAACATTGCAAAACTGGATTAAATATACACAAATATGCAAAAAAAATTTAACGGAATTAACGGTCGAGCAGTCATAGCAGGTTGTATTTTTCCTGTCTATTTTGTTTTATTAGTTATCTAATTATTTCTAGTATACCTTATTTCTTAAGGCCCCGTTCACATGAGGCGTTTTGCAACGCGCGTTTTACGTCTAAACAAAACGCGGGTAGCCAAAGTACATAGAGTTCTACTGGAGTGTTCACATGCAGAAATCGCGAGAATCCAAGCGCTAGACAGCTTCGGCGCTTCAACAATCTCCGGTCGTTCTCGCGATTAGAAGGCATTTCGAGAAGCATAGGTTTCTTCGGCAGCGTTCACATAACACGCGTTTTGACAGGCGTTAGGGCTTTTTTATTCCTCTAGTCCAAGTTTCTATCTTCGCGATCGTTAAAGATAGAGTGAAAATTTCAACGGATTTGAAATCTGCGGAAAATTTTACACCAGATCGATACCTGAAATGTGATTTTCTTTAAATAAATATTTTTTCAACTGTAACTTTAATATTTTCGCGATACTCATTTGACGAATATATCCATTACGAACACAAAAGGGAGTATTAATCTAGTTTTTATAGAAAAGATATAGCTTGATTGGAGTATTTTGTCTTAATCCACTGATTTATGTTTATGGCCATTAAAAATAGGATGAGAAAATTGAATCGTATTCGATTTATTGAAGAAATTTAACCTGCTTTCACACAAAACTTGCAAAAATGTGATAGTTTATAACTAAAGAGGATAGTGGGTAATTTTATTTCTGAGAATAACGTATACCGACAACTGTCCGTTCTAGTTTTCATGTGCGGAAACGTCTTTAAAATAAATATTAAACAAAATATTCAGTTCAAAAGAGCTAAACTTTAGTTATTTTTTTTATTTTTCTTCACAACGGGTGAAATGCGAGAGATAAGTTTCAATTTTCATTCATTTTTCACATCCTCGTGTCACATTGAACTCGATATCACTTTTGAAAATGAACTTAAGTTACTGTGAGCTTATTTTTCATAGAATTTATATTTTAATCTTGCAGTTAGTGTTATTACTACTTTAATCAAAATTTTTATATATACGTGTAGACGCAAATTCTATTAGCAATCTCCTGATTTTCGATATATACTGCTTTTTGGTTTTTCTTTGAGATTTTTTAGTTTTAACAAAATTTTCTCGTTTAATCCGGGGTTTAATCAAATTTTAGTTAAAATATTTCCCAGTCATTATTCCATTCGTGGTTCTATTTGTGCTACAAAACCCCTGAAAGAGGTTAGGTTGGAGGGCTAATATTCGTTTCGGATAGTTGGAACTCTGGGAAAATTGTGTTTAAAAATTAAAAAACTAATTATTGTTATATGTGTTATTTGTGCTGATACATTAAAATGTTTAGAGATAGGTTTTAAAGAAGTATAGAGATGTATTTGAAGGAAAATTAAATAAAACTTAGCTATAGATCGTAGGAAACACGATAAAACCTGCAAAAATAGCATAAAAAAGAAAGGTTATCACCAGTGCCGGATTTTGTTTGCGTGTCATCTTTTGATAGTACTTCGTAGACAATGCCATATAAACAGAAATTCCGTTTCCAATTTCCTGGTTCTAGAAATAACGTTTTTTGGGGATATATTTTTACTTTACACTGTCAATTTTAAAATTTTAAGGAAATTCTTTGGTCATTTTCTAATTAGTTTCGTTTTTTATCAAAGTTTTACAGAAATATTCCAATTTTTCTTACGCAGTTTCGCTTTTACGATAAAACGCATTACAATGACTCATCTGCTAGCTTCTTGAGCCCAAAGAATCCGTGATCACCCCTTAACACAAAACAAATCCTACTTTTTTTTTGGTGGGTGAATCATCGACACTGGAGAGTGAAGATTATAGGGTTTCTTCCTCTAGTCTTGACAGTAAAAAACGAATACTTTAAGATTTTAGAGTTAATGAAAATGTTTAATAATGCCACAATTTGAACTACATAAAGCACTGCTTCTCCGTGATCCACTGGCTCTTACCGGTTCCTAGGTCCAAAATATCCCGTCATTCGAAAAATTTTGAAAAACGTACGAAAAGCTAACGTTCAAAATTTACAACCGAGGTTGATGGCATTGGAATCGTATACTACACGTTACGAAAGATTTACCTGTTTAGGTTGTCATTTCTGGTCAGCAAGTCGATTATATTGCATTTATTTATGTATAAAGGTTGAAGTTCAAAAACACTTTATTCACAGGCAATTAGGGAACGGATGTTTTACAAATCGAAAGAATATCAAATTTTTACGTCGTTTTGAATATTTTTTAGATTATTTTAGGCATTTTATTGCTCATTATACATTTCTAAGTTAACCAAATACAGGCTCTTGTGAATACAGAGAAATTAATTTTAGGTTGGGAAAGAAAGATTTTCATCCTACTTTTAAAGGCTGTAAAATTAAAACAGTTGATAAGGGGCAACAAAATATCGTATTAAAGTGACATTCCCTTTAAAAATAAGGCAATACTTCCGCTTACGCTTAGTATAACAGGAATATCTGAAAAAAGATTAGTTGCGACTATTGACAAAAAAATAATTTTTTCAAAGAAAAGCATGATTTTGGTATCGATCTAACGTAAAATTTTACGCTGATTTGAAATCCGTTGAAATTTTGGCTCTATCTTTAACCATTCAAAAGAGAGAAAGTTGGATTAAGGGAATAAAAAAACATTTTAATGCATAACGGAAACTGACCTTGAAAAGCGCCCAAGTGCTGTTCACATGGTAACGCTCGAAAATTCTTTTCAAACGCGCGTTGCAAAAAGTCCATGTGAACGGGGCCTAAGTGTAGTCGATAAGTTTCAAGAGAATTTTTCTCGCAACTTCAAGTTTACTTTTTCTGGTGGTAGACAAACTTTCGGGACTAAGGCCCCGTTCACATGAGTCGTTTTTCAACACGCGTTTTACGTCTAAACAAAACGCGGGTAGCCAAAGTACAGAGTTTTACTGGAGTGTTCACATGCAGAAATCGCGAGAATCCAAGCGCTAGATTGCTTCGGCACTTCAACAATCTCCGGTCGTTCTCGCGATTAGATGGCGTTTGAAAAAGCATAGATTTCTTCTGCAGCGTTCACATGACATGCGTTTGGAAGTGCGTTAGGGCTATTTTATTCCCCTAGTCCAAGTTTCTATCTTCGCGATCGTTAAAGATAGAGTGAAAATTTCAACGGATTTGAAATCTACGGAAAATTTTACATCAGATCGATACCTGAAATGTGATTTTCTTTAAATAAATAATTTTTTCAACTGTAACTTTAATATTTTCGCGATAGTCATTTGACGAATATATCCATTACGAACACAAAAGGGAGTATTTATCTAGTTTTTCTAGAAAAGATATAACTTGATTGGAGTATTTTGTCTTAATCCACTGCAACGACTTTTGGCGCAGTTTTAAGCGATTAATGCCGGCTGATGGTAACCCGAATTTTTCTCTGGTTAGGGTTCTCGTGTTTTTATGGCAACCCTGCCAGTGTCCAGAAGTGTCGATACTTCTTTTTTCTAGATTGTTCTATTTATTTCCGGTTTCCGACATGGTCAAGTGCTCTTGCATAGGTTGTTCTTTTCAGTTTGGACACGGATTTGGATTATCCCTACGATTTCCACAAATCCACGTGCATCCATCGCTAACTGAATTCCTAACAGAAAACGTCATTTTCCTGTTGAATTTAGATTTAATTAATCCCGATTCCTTTAAAAAGTTATAGTTTAATATGTCTATTGTAAAAAAAATTCAGGATTGTATTTTGAGTCCCAAAGCAACAATAACAAAATTAGTAAAACGCAAAAACACGTTCTTGCCCATCCAATCAATTGGCGACTGAAAGTTTCGTCACCAAGCGACTATTCGGATGTTCTACGAAGGGTTCATATTCCATTAGTTTCACACTAACTGGCAATGTTTATTATCGCCAATTATGACATTTCCTTCCCATTCTATGCATATTACTCATTTTAAATGGCAACAATGAAATACCAAATTATTTTTAACTTTTGAAGGAAATTTTAAAAGCAGGACATCAAATCACCCCAATTGAAAAAGCTAAACATTTAAAACCTTTACTTGATTGTCTTGAAATTTACTTTCATTTCTCTAGTTCAATTTCGTAGTTGCTTAAATTGAAATTTTCCTAGTGCTGCCGAATTGAAATCTTTACTTTTTTCACTAGTGTTTGTGATAAATATGGAATAAGGATTCCTGAGTTACGTACATTTGGGAGAATCGAGTATAACAACGATGTTTAAATTCTTTTTTTTACTCTCAAAATTAGTGTTTACCTGACTAATAATGCTTAATATTTACAAAACGCATTTAATACTCACAAGTAGTAGTATTTAATACTTACGTTTCCAAAGGAGAAAGCAAATCGAAAAGACTTCTCTAACAAAATTATCTTTCTGCCTAATTATTTCACTGATGTAAACACTCCTTGGATTAAGAAGACTTTAAAAAGAAATTTCGTGTGAAATTTTGCACGTGCACCATAATAGCTACAGTGAGTGTAGAAAGTATTCGTATACCCTTAGTGTATGTTTAAAAAATGCCTGTAACTTAAAATCTATGCAACTAAATTTCTCAATAATTAATGAATAATATGTACAAGTATTTATTTAGTATTCTACAAGATTTTTCATTGAAAAAAGGCAACTATACAAAAACATAAACTTCCATTTGTCTAATGGTGCAAAACTATTCGTACAGATAAAAAAATTTGCAGTTTTTCATCAAAAATTTTATATTTAATAACTGGTTGGGTATTCTTTTGCCTTAATAACTTAGTACAGCTTGGAGCCTTCGTTGCATAGACTCGACCAGTTTTGAAGTTACAGAGCTGGATATGGAATGCCATTCTTCTAGAAGAACTTTTTTACGATAATGTTTGTTGGAAATCGATCTTAGTCGTACTTTTTTATCCAGAATATCCCACAGGTGCTCAATTGGGTTGATATCCAGTGACTGGGGAGGAAATTTCATGAATTTTGGTGTATTCTACAGCACCCAGAGCCGCGTGTTTAGGGCTGTGTGCTTCGGATTATTATCGTGCATAAAAAGATAATCACATTTAAGTCCCATTTTCATGGCACTGGACTAAAAATTATTTTTTAAAATGTCTATGTACATCTTATGGTCCATGATTCCGTCAATTACTACTAAATTTCCTACACCAGATGCACTCATACATCCCCAAACAAGCACAGAGCTCTCTCCATGCTTCACTGTTGGAAAAAAGATTCTTTGGATCCATCTCTGCATTTGCTTTTCTACACACCATTCTTGCACCATCGGACCCAAAAATGTTAAATTCACTCTCATCTGAGAATATAACTTTTTTCCAAAATTCTGGGCTTTCTTGCAGATGTTTTTGTGCAAATGCCAAGCGCAGTTTACGGTTCTTCTCATTTACGAAGAAATTTCTCCGAGCAACTCGACCGTGAAATCCTGCTTTTCTGCATGCATTTCGTACAATACTTACCGAAGCGTTTTCTCGGGTATTTCTCAGCTGAACTGCAAGTTTTTGAGCACTTATTCTCGGATCTTTCTTCAATTGTCGAACGATGAATCGACAGTCCGAAGAGTTGAGAATTGATGGTCGACCAGAGCGGGCCTGATTAAGCAAGCTTGAAGAGGCACCAAATCTTTTAACTATGGACTGTATAGTAGAACGGGGTCTCCGAATCACATACGAAATTTGATTTAAAGTTTTACCGTCTTTACGAAGCTTTAAAATTTTTTCTCTTTCCAAAACAGGTCTCAGTACCTTTCCGTCCCATTTCGACAATTTATACTTCGAAAGCAAATTTCAAGTTAACTTTTTACTGAATATATATACTCTTTAGCATTTAAATTCATTTACCTACCTTGTACTTCCGAAACCAATCACGAAACGCGAAAATAAATTTGCATTTTTCGCGTGTACGAATACTTTTTACGCGTGAGAAACCCATTTCTATTTTTTGCAGTTACGTTTTAAAAAATAACTTTCAGTATATTTTGGTTATTGGATAAAAATACACTTTGTAAAAGATTTTTCGAACATGTAATAATTATTTTAATGATTTTTATCGAGTTTAAATGTTAAAACCGCGTTTTTCACTTTAAAATTCGCACTGTACGAATACTTTCTACACTCACTGTATATTTCATTCTTACATCGCATTTTTATATTATCGGAGGTTATAACTCATTATCAGCTGCGATAAAAAGTAAAATTTACGTCTAATTAAAAAGAAATCGTGAACAGATAGGGGCTCCTTCCACGATATATTATTAGAAGTCCTAGTTCAAACTTCCCTGGACTTTAGAATACTAACCCTCCTGATGGTTATCTCACCGAAGTATCTCGTCAGTAGTAAAACTCATGATGGATGAGATATCTTGTCTGTTGGTCTCAACCTCTGCAGAGGACTTGAAATTAGAGTGCCGTATGATGTACATGAAAGTAGAAAGTTATGTTAATCTTGAGTGTATAAAAGATAGCAGAAGAAATAATGTGTTATAGAAGAGACGTCTTGATTTTGAATGCATGTTATGTTTGTAAATACGAGTTGTCATTAAAAAATAAAATCAATTTTTAATGTCTCGTAGGCTTTAATGTCCTTTGGCCCCAATCGATCAAAGCCAACAATGGTTATGGGCCTTAACCAAAACCAAGTATGGAAATTAGTGGACGCACCCCAAATACAACCATAATTGGAAGAAAGTGGGTGTACAGCTTAAAAATGGACGATAAAAATACACCTGAAAGGTATAAAGCTCGTCTTGTTGCTCATGGTTTTTAACCAAAAACCAGGCATTGATTTTAGAGATTTTTTCACCAGTTGTGAATTTTTCTATTGTTAAATTATTGTTTGTACTATTGTTTTCTATGTTGGGTTGGTATTACTGTCAAGTTGACGTGAAAAGTGCTTATTTGTATGGACGCCTTAAATATACTATATATATATATATATATATATATATATATATATATATATATATATATATACATATATATATATATATATATATATATGAGACAACCAAAAGGATTTCTCTCTGCTGAAAGGGTCCGAAAACAAGTATGTCTATTGGAAAAGGCTATATATGGTCTACATCAAAATGGCAGAGAATGAAATTAGACGGTGTGTGTATTCTACCTAAATTAGGGGGGGGGTTCTCAATTAAATTGGTGTAATTGTGTCTACAAATTTAAAGATGTAATTTTAATTGTGTATGTAGATGACATGGTTTTATTTTCAAAAAAAGAACATTTGATAAATGATGTAATCGATTTATTAGACAAATAATTGGATCTTATAGTCCTAGGTAAAACTAAATATTTGTTAGGCGTAAACTTTCAAGATTGAAAATTCGATTTATTTACATCAAATTACCTATATTGCAAAATTAACGTTAAAATTCAAAGATCTTCCTAAAAGTTTTGTGAATTTACCTTTTAAAGTTGGTTGTAACTTACCCGACAAGATTAAAGAGGAAGAAATCGAAAATCAATTAATGAGAAAATTTCCCTATCGTTCCTTAATAGGATGTTTATCGTTTTTATCAGACAGATCCAGACCAGATATTGCATTTGTTGTTAACATAATGTCGCAATATTGTAATGGTTATACTTACAAACATTGGTCTTACATTGCTGATATTATGAACTGTTTTTCTTACGAAGGATTTTAAAATTAATCTTTCTAATGTAAAAAGGTTCAAATTTGGTTGCTTTTTCTGATGCAAATTGGGTATGTAATCTCAGACATTCAAGCAGCGGCTATTTAATTTATTTTGGTAACATTCCAATATCATGGAAATCTTCTAAACAAAAGTGCATAGCTCTTAGCTCAATGGAATCCGAATTTGTTGCACTAACCGATTGCATTAAAGAAGTTATTTGGTTTAGTAGAATTATAAATGTGCGATTACATAAGACCCCTAGTGTATTGCGATAATCAATCTGCTATCTATTTTTCGAAAAACAACCAAGAAAACCTTAAAACGGAACACATTGATATCAAGTAAAAATTTATTCGTAAATTGATAAAGGATGAACTATTCAACGTAAATTATATTTCATCGGAAAATAATTTGGCTGAATTTTTAACAAAGCCTTTATTGTTAAATAAATTCAAAAATATTAGATAAATATTTTGTTAAACTATATGTTGAATTATAATAGATCTAGAGAGGTTTTACAACCCATGGGGCCGCATGTTGAAATCGGTCTCAACCTCTGCAGAGGACTTGAAATTATAGTGCCGTATGGTATGTATGAAAGTAGAAAGTTATGTTAATCTTGAGTATATAAAAGATAGCAGAAATAGTGTAATGGACGAAACGTCTTGATTTTGAATGCGTTATGTTTGTAAACACGAGTTAGTTTCAATAAAATCAATTTTTAATAATGTCTCGTAAACTTTAATGTCCTTTGGCCCAATCGATCAAAGCCAACATTGTCATTAGTAGAAACCAGACCAGATCTTGCACTCATCGTCATAGAAAAATCGGCAATATCTTGGTGACGAGATATCTCATCATTAGCAAAATCAGATCTTGATCTCAAATCCATTTGGAGGATTAATGGACTTCAAAGTGTCCTTGACCAACTTGTCAGCAATCTTTCTCACTAGTATCAATATGAGGAGGAATCTTCTGAACATGGATGTCAATTCCATTTCTCGCCAAGCACTGCCGATTTGTTCGAGACGCGTCAGAGGCGACGGTCCACATCTGAAACTGGTAACAGAAACCGTTACGTTGCGTGTTACAGTTCGCTAGTAAATACATTTCGTAGCTTAGAAATAGTGTGAAAAAATGCTTAGAAATGGTGACTTTCCACTCATTGGGTTGGACTTTGCACTAGACGTTCACTAAACACTACCAAAAGAAGTGTTATACAATACTTAACTCACCAGTGTATCTGTTTTAGGTTAAACTGCTGCTCCAGTACGAGCCTAGACTTGGATCTCTTCAATAGACAGGATCAAATATCGAAACAGCCCAATACAGTAAGTATATTTTTTCCTTCAAATGAAGTTATATTTGTTCACGGAATGGATATTAGCTCTAGACTGGGTAATAAGGCGGGCCGAAAACAAATTCACGGAGGCGGATTATAATAGAAAAAATATGACCGTCTACCTTAAATGAACATATTTGTTAAGTTTCTCGAAATTAGGAAACATCTTAATGAGACCCGAGGTTGAAGTTTTTGAGTTCTGTCAGTCTCTCAAGACACCACCTGGAATCGTTCCCAAGGTTTTTAACACGGACAGAGCTAAAATAACGGTTTTAAATCGTAGAAACTATTAAAACACTAGGGACCGTGGTAGCCCAGTTGGTAGAGTCGCGGATTGGCACCCGGAGGGTTGCGAGCTCGAACTCGTTGAACCAAAGACCGCCGTGTAGGTGGGGCTAATGCACTTTAAATCTTTTTTGGGCTTAGATGTCCTCACGTTGGCATAAAAGTTTGGAGAGGGGCGCCAGCTCAGGTGCTGACCTCTTCAAACCGGTTCAAAATGACGAGGTGTTGGCCTCAGATGATCTTCTCATTCGGGGCTGATCCTGAACCGTCGGCTTTATCCAGATGTTTTGCCCCAGTGCGACGTAAGTTCAACTACCTGCCGAAAACACTTGGGAGTGTTCCATTCGTGTCGAACCGGAAGTAGCCCAGCTTCTGTATAATGGTCAAACACATGGAGTTTCCTTTTTGGCTCTCATAGATTACATTTGAACGCGTTTCATTAAGTAGTTATCACCAATTTAAACCATAAAATGTTTAGAGGTTTCGGTGAATACCATAGACGCGCACGAAACAATTCATGAGAATACACTGGATAAAATATGTGTCAGTCCTTACTATCAGCAGCAAAAGACAGTTATTGGAAATTAAATTCACTTAAACAAGACTACAGTCGAAACTGAAAAGCAGATTTCAGGATTGGATTTAATTCTTATATCGATTTTTAATAAAAGTGTAAATCCAAAAATACTTGCATAAATTTTATGTGAGGTTATCTGAAAATTACAGGGAGAGTCACCATTCTCAGATATACAAACATTGAAAAGTATCCTTTTTTATTTTCTCTCTCTAAAATTTCAGCAAGTGAAAATAAAATAACTACTAATAAATATACCATCGCGTTTAACTACCACATAGGGATAATACAATGAATATAATCTATTATTAATTAGAAATCTACATTTAATAAGCTTAACGTTTTTATGATACTAGCTGAATTACCCGACGTTGCTCAGGTTGAATTGTTTATAATTCATCGTAATATTACTCAATATTATTCCTATGGAGATTTTGAATTGTTTTTAGCCCCCCTGTAGACCCAGGACAAATCGAAACAGGGTTAATATATAGCATATATGTCCCGCAGAATTCTACAGTATAAGTGAACCAAATTTAGTGTGAATAGTTGTATGGCCACGCGTTGCGGAGGACAACGTGTTAGTAAATATCTCCCTTTTGGATTTTTCACTCTCTTTTGCATGCCTTATAGATTCACTGTTATATAATTCTATAAATTCATCATTATTATTATTATTCGGATTTAAAAGTTTTATGGTTTAATGTGTCACGGGATAACATAACTGATTGTTAGTAAACGACATTAGATTTTTCGCCGTCTCATTGCGAGTCTTCATTTAAATTTCCCAATTTCACCCTGACGTTCAGCTTCGATCAGTCTTCTATTGGTAGCTTGTTCCTTAGATTCATTGTGACGCCTTTCACGTAGTTTGTATTTAGCTGAATTGCTTGTTATGGAACGTTTTCTTTTTGGCATTGTCGTTTAAAAAAGAGTAATTGCAACGCAAAAAACAATCGCTATAAAAAAGGCAGCAGTAAACAATTTGAAATTCCAAATGACGATGGATTGAAGAGTTGAGTTGTACAGGTTTGCTGTATTGGATGTGAAATAATTGTAAAAAATAATGCTTATTTAAAGAAGTAAAATATAAAGCTCGAAAAAGTAGTATGTTAAATGTTTATTTAAAGCAGTAAAATGTAAGACACGAAAAAGTACTGCATATTTGAATTTTGAACAATTTCTACGCTTTTTTCTCGAATTTAACTCGAATATTTAAGTCAAGTCTGACAAAAAAACATAATAAAAATGGTGAGGCAAAAACCGCTACGGAAGCGTTACAGAATCAGCCAGTGACGTCACGGCACTCTGTCCTAAAAGGTAATTTTTTGAACATTTTATGTTAAAATTTAAATTTTTGAAAATTTTAAAGGGGCGGAATAGCTTTCCCAATTTATTCTGCGTATTTTGACACCTTTCAGATCTCTACGTGCTGTGGTTGAGACGAAGATAGGTTTCCAACAGACAAACTATTACACATTAATAGTGTAGTGTGCTGAAAAATCTTAGAAAATCTCAGCCTCTTTAACCTTCCTTTGGGGTTGTCTTCACGAGGTATCTCGCCATCAGCAAAATTAGTCAGATTTTGACAAACGAGGTATCTCGTTATTAACAAAATTAGTCAAA
This sequence comes from Meta bourneti, assembly GCA_933210815.1. Classification (NCBI taxonomy): domain Eukaryota; kingdom Metazoa; phylum Arthropoda; class Arachnida; order Araneae; family Tetragnathidae; genus Meta; species Meta bourneti. Next base: position 3,381,908 of record OW119926.1, read on the forward strand.
TATTGATGGGCGAGATATCTCGTCGTAACCACTTGTAAGGTTAAATTGTATTTATAGGCTGAACAGCTTCCGGTGAAAAGTCTCTATGCTCTGAGAATGCTTGGTTTAACCCTCCAAGTTTTTCGACAAGATATCTTGTCCATTAAGGTCTCACCAACTTTGCCGTGACGAGATACCTCGTCCATTAAGGTCTCACCAACTTTGCCGATGATGAGATACCTCGTCCATTAAGGTCTCACCCACTTTGCCGATGACGAGATACCTCGTCCATTAAGGTCTCACCCACTTTGCCGATGACGAGATACCTCGTCCATTAAGGTCTCACCCACTTTGCCGATGACGAGATACCTCGTCCATTAAGGTCTCACCCACTTTGCCGATGACGTGATATCTCGTCCATTAAGGTCTCACCAACTTTGTTGATGACGAGATATCTCGTCCATTAAGGTCTCACCAACTTTGTTGATGACGAGATATCTCGTCCATTAAGGTCTCACCAACTTTGCTGTGACGAGATATCTCGTCATCAAAATATTGCCGATTGTTTGATGATGACGAGACCAAGATCTGTTCTTGCTAATTTCGAGAGATCCTCCGAGAAACCACAGGAGGGTTAAATGCCATGGATAGTGGAACCACCAGCCTGAAAGCAACAGGCCATCATGGATATTTGTTGATTCGGAAAAACCGCACCTTTTCGTACATATCCACAGCATATTGGTGAAAGAGACGCCGACATTTTAAGATGTGATTGTCCTCATTTTCCCGAACCATCAGTCTGTATGAATAATAATTCATAGAAGTAACTTTTTGTTAGTTTCGGAACCTATAAACAAATTTTTGTGTTATAATAACATAAATTAACGTTGTGTTAAAGGTAGTAAACGTAGATTGTTTATTTACCTGTAACTGGATTTATCATCTTCATTGAAAAATGATACCCATCTTCACCTTGACAAAATAAAATAGGATATTGTAACGCATCATATGATCGATGTGTTTCGGACACACGCTGCAGTTGATCGTTACGCCGTGTAAAACAATATCTCGGTTTTCTAAATTTTCACCCACGACGACAATAGCGACTTCATCAATTGTTGGCGCATTAAAACGTCTTGCGTGTTGTCCTGCAGGCGTCTTATCGGCTTTGATGACAATTTTGAGGTTATCAGATGGCATGCGGTCTAATTCGGTCGTGAATAATGCAACCAATTCGTTGTGTTGATGGAAAAACATTTGGAGTTGTTCCACAATTGGTCTTTTCACCGAATTGTTGTGTGCACAACGCTGATCGACTTGTCTTGCTGAATCGCCCATAAAATAAATTTGCAAAAATTTGTAGTCACTATCCGCCGTTGGCAATAAGGAACCTGTTAGATGATATATTTGACCCTGAATCTGCAAAGGTAAACATATAATAAATAGATGTAATATAGGATATTGTATAGCGAATTGTTTGTGCCACCATGTGGCTCTCAAAATACTTTGTCAGCACTGCCATTCCCCATCAACTTTTTTAAACACACTCACTTCTGGCTGCTTTTGGCAATTTACCGAGCTACAAACGTACTTTAAGCCATTTGAATTGATACACCATTTCAATTGAAAGCTGCCAACGTATTTTGCATCAGGCACGTGGTGGTAAAAGTTTATTGTTTTTCAATATACTTACCTTGAAAGTTGGCATAAAATTTTCTCGAATAACTTTTGTTGCGCCAAATGACATCATTTGAAAGCAATTATTGTATTGCTGGATATGAGTCAAAAAATGTTTAGAATCTGGCCCATTTCCGGAAACCAATGAATGTAGTTGTTCTGGTGGCGGTACCAATGGCGTCAATTTGACTTGAACGCAAAACAATCCAGGGGCTTCATTTTTAAACTTAAATGCCTTGCAATATTGACACACAACGTTCATTGGTTCAATAGCAACGATTTGCTGTGAACTGTAATCGATTTCCACGTTATAATTAAATGCAGCTCGATAGGGGTTAAACGTAACATTTCTATGTTGTTGATTTCGATTCCATCGATTCCGTTCAACTTCATTCCGCGTTTCGCGTTGCTCGTCAGTTTGGCTTGCTCTTTTATATCTTTGACTTGTAGCATTGCGAGTTCTGCGAATTAAGTTTGTATGTCTAATTGCTGGCATTTTTAAAAACAAAAATTCAACTGAAAATAAAAAAAATATTCTATTGTATTCTTCTTTATAACCATGTATACCTTGTGTTAGTCTATCAAAACTTACCAAAACTCCATATTAAATTGAACTTTTAATATTACGCGTGATTGCTCTGAACTAACAGTGATGAACAAACACTTCTCAAAAAACTCACTGTACAATTGAATCGACTGTGAAATGTGCACTGAGAAGTGATAAATTAATTATTTTATCAATATAATTCCGACCGATGCATCTGTTTTAAACGATATTTGCAGCGCGCATTCTGTCAATCGCGCCAACTGTCAAACAACTGACAGTTATGTCAAACGCCATAAGGTTACATTAGAAAAGTTAACATAATCGTTAAGTTTTCTCAAATTTTCTAATGTTCCGCGCAACTTTCTTAATTTTTTCTTTCATAAGAACCTTCTCCTGACAATAACAAACATAACAAAATAAGAATTAGCGAAATTGGTCCAGCCGTTCAAGCGTGATGCCGTGACCAAGGGAAATAGGGATTCATCTATATATATAGATAGATAAGCATTTTCGTTACATATAATACTATAGTTGGCTATTTTAAGACCTCCGCTATTTGTTTTCATGAACAAACTTCCATTTCAATCTATTATACTATTTTACGGACTGTTTTTCGGGTGGGGCCCTCCCGATCTGAACACGACCCCTGACTCTCAGATGCTCCCTACAGCTTTCAGAAGGGTAGGTAGTTAATGAACGTCGTACTGGAGCAACACAGCGGGCTATTGACGACGGTCCGGAATCAATCCCGATCCAGGACCGTTGCCAATAGCCTTTGGTTTGCTTCAGTGCGACTTTAATTAACTACCTACTCAAACCGTCGTTTGTTGTTTGAGTGCAACATTAATTCAACTTCCTACTATCTCATAATTAGATTCTGAATTCCGTAATCTCATTGAACTCAGAACTCTAAACTTACCTCAGAAGAACGTTGAAAAAAATGTACGTAGATGCAGGGTTTATAGAATAAAGTATAGATTCCATTAACCTTGCTCTTGATATACTAAATTTTTTGAATGGTTGGCCTTTGCGGGTTGAGAAAATCACTTATTCGGTTTCGTCTGCAAGAGCCCCCGAAATGTGTAGGTTCGATTCCTCCCTGGGTGTATTTCTCTCATCTGTGTCAGTAAAGCTTTCACTGTGTGTCAGTTACTTGATATTGTATGTCTTGTGTCAATTACTTGATATTGTATTGTGTCTGTCGCATCATGGCCCTTGCGCCATAAAACTCCAAAATCAACCAACCAACCAACTCCGAAATGTGTGGGGCCATCGTAGCTCAGTGGGTATGCCCACTGCGCCAGCAACTCTCGAGTTGTAGGCGGCGCAGGTTTGATTCCTCCCTGATTGTATTGCTCTCTTTTGTGTCAGTAAAACTTCCGTTGTGCGTAATGTCTATTACTTGATATGGTATGTCTGGTGCACCATGGCCAAATATGCCCCTTGCGCCATAAAACCAACCCCGAAATGTGTGTGAAAAGGCGTCATTAAAAATTAGTGAGATATTCTAGTAAAATTCGACTTTTGTATGTAAGATATGTATTTGATATATTTGAGAAACTTACAGCAACCTTAAAAATGGTCGGATAAAGTCATCTTTCAATTTTGAAACATCAACAGCACGATCACAAGTGCTGATTAACATTTGCTGACGTAAGACATAAAAATGGGATGGGCACTTGATTCAAAAATCACCACCTGCGATTCGAAACATTTTTCATTGCGACTTTGAAAACTCTGACACTGAAATTTTCTCTCTGCGGATGAAATTGTAAAGTCACGTGCTTTGTTTTTTCCAACTGAGTGTCACGTGATGTTGTCCTTGGTTCTTTCCCTTTGGGATTGATCCCGGACAGTCACCAATAGCCCGTTGTGATGCTCTAGTGTGACGGTAATTAAAATAGCCCCCTCGAAAAAATTTTCATGACGACTTGAAGAAAGTACCATAAGGATTCGATTTAAAACTGAATTTCTGTTAGAGTAAAGCGAATTTTAAATAAGACTGCTTAACTTGGGATATCGCAGTAAGGAAGTATTTAAACTAGGATTGCGGAAAAATAGAAATTTTTTGTCTTTGAGACAGATGGTCGAGGTTGCTTACTTGAAGTTGAAACTGTTCGCATGTAACTTAGGTACCTGTGAAACATTCGTTGAATGCAGTGATTTTGTGAAAATTGTAATCGATTGAGTTTGCTTTGTCTAATGATGCATTTAGTTTTAAAACAAGCTACGCTATTTCACATGCCGCTAAATAGAATTTTTAAGAAAAAAATTCGTTTGCTTCAAAATAAATTTATCACGAATGCCGTAACTGTTTAATTTACCATCTCCTCATATTAATGATGAAATTCGAAGATATGCATAGGATAAGTGCAAAACTACTGTTAGATAATGGTTGTAACTGTAACCGTAAACCCTAACTGGTCAAGCGCCATATTCTAATCCGAGTTAGATTTGATCTCGAGGTACAGCTGCAGTCTCCGCCGCGCGGAGCAGCAACGACTTTTGGCGTGGCTTTTGGCGCAGTTTTAAGCGACTGATGCCGGCTGATGGTAACCCGAACTTTTCTCTGATTAGGGTTCTCGTGTTTCTATGGCAACCTTGCCAGCGTCCAGAAATGTCGATTCTTCTTTTTTCTTGATTGTTCTATTTATTTCCGATTTCCGACATGGTCAAGTGCTCTTGCATAGATTGTTCTTTTCAGTTTGGACACCGATTTGGATTATCCCTGCGATTTCTACAAATCCACGTGTATCCATCGCTCTGAATTCCTAACAGAAAACGTCATTTCCCCGTTGCATTGATCGCAAGAAAATTTAGATTTAATTAATCCCAATTCCTTTAAAAAAAGCTCTTTATCGCGACACAACTCGTAACAAAAAAAACGATTACCAACTCCCTCAGTCCCGAAAATTTGTCTACCACCAGAAAAAGTAAACTTTAAGTTGCGAGAAAAATTCTCTTGGAACTTATCGACTACACTAAAAATAGAAGACATCTTAAGAAATAAGGTATACTAGAAATAATAAGATAACTAATAAAACAAAATAGACAGAAAAAATACAACCTGATGCGACTGCTCGACCTTTAATTCCGTTCAATTTTTTTTGCATATTTGTGTATATTTAATCCAGTTTTGCAATGTTTCACTAGTCAAGATGTGATTTCCGTTAAAAAATATTTTTTGTATTTTCTGTATATTTAATCCAGATTTGCAGTGTTTTACTAGTCAAAATGTTTTTTATCAAGATTTTGTGTATATTTAATCCATATGTATGCAGTATGTATTCAATTTTGGAAGATTTCCGTGGCGACATAAAAAGTGCGCCATAAAAAACCGCGTTGCCACTCCGTGCGGTGGAGACTGCAGCTGTACCGAAAAAGTAAAAGCGATGTTACAAAATTATTTTCCGTACACTTAAATTACATTTCTCTATGAAATATAAGTGATTATTCTGATCACTTCAATCAACATTTAACCAATTCAACCCAAGCAACGCCGAGTAATTCTGCTAGTAATAAATAAAATGCTTTATACGTTCAAAAATTAACTACACATTTATAATGAAATCGATAGTTAGCTGTAAGTTATATTTTTATGTTATGAATTAAAAATTATGGTCTTTAATGAAGAAATTCATGCTCATTTTTCTAGTTATTACTCATCTTTTTTTTGTTTAAACAGCAAATTTTTAAAACCATAAATAATAACTATGCTGTTCTTGAAACAACAATGATAGGAACAGGTTTTTGTAAAAAGTGGGAACAGGTTGTTCCCGTTCTTTTTGAAGAACAGGTGAAAAAGAACAGTTCGTTCTTTTTTTCATATCGCCAGTTCTATGCTTAACATCCATACGTATAGGACAGTCATCCAGTACTCTGTGTAAAATATTTCTTTTTTTTTTGTGGTCAAGATTTATTCATACGTTTGGATTAAACAAAATTAAAGGATTACTTTTCCAATTTTAAGGTAAGATTTTAAAAAATACTTGACTGGATAATATTTAGCTATTATTATTGTTTTAAACAGTACAGTTAGGCTTAGCATTTAAGCCTAACTATACTGTCGGAATGTTAGCGGGGATCGAGGACTGACAATCCTTCTCCATGGGCTACTGGGCGAATGCCAGATGGTATCACAGGGTATTCAATTTCTTCGTATTAATTCATTTCTTCAAGCACGGTACCATGCAGAAATAGCAATCGGTGGTATGGTTTGTTGATTCACGCCAAACGGCGGGCACACCAAAACGCATGGAAACTTTTTCCCCAAGCATTCAGGGTGGATGAACAAGTCGTACATCAAATGTGGGAAGCCCACGATTTATCCTTGTCTACGACTCGACACCCAAAGTATAGTACATATGAGTCATTCCATGTGAAATGATTAAAAATCAGAAAAAACTGTGGCCGTAGGGTGATGGATTTTCATGAAATTTGCTATAGGGGTTAAGTTTATGCATAAATAACGATATCCAAAATATTTTGGAAGCTTCAGGCATTTTAAGGACTTGAAATTTGAAGAAGTTGTTAAATCGCTTGATTGCTTGAAATTTACTTGATTGTCTTCAAATTTACTTTCATTCCTCTAGTTCAATTTCGTAGTTGCTTAAATTGAAATTTTCCTAGTGCTGCCGAATCTAGAACTTATTATTTATTTCACTAGTGATTGTGATAAATATGGAACAAGGATTCCTGTGAGTTACGTACGTTTGGGAGACCCAGGTAGCACATATATGTCGGCCAATGTTGAAAAAAAATATTGGCCAATATTGCTGTCGGTATTGGCCAATGCAAAAATGACCCCCCCTGGCGATATTGCTCAATATCGATTTTACGACATTGATAAATATTTTTTTCTGACGTTGCTCAATATCGATTTTACAACATTGATAAATATTGTTTTCTGACATTGCTCAATAGCAGTTTTACGATATTGCTCGATGTTCTTTTTCAACATTACTCAATATCTGCTTCCTAATATTGATAGATATTTTCATTCAATATTAATCAATATCCTTCTTACGGCTTATGTGATTGTTTATTTAGAGGACATACAAGATTACAGCCATCTGAAATTTTTAAGAAATAGAATTTTAAAAATATTTATATAGTAAGTACAATAATTTATAGAATTGAAGAACATATTAGTTTTAATATTTTAAATTATTAAAAATATGTTCATTACAATTTTTGTAACTATTGTATTGTATATTACATAAATATTTTTTAATGATTATTGTTTAACATTACTAAACTTATTCATAAAATAGTAAAAAAATTTTGGATAATCACATGCCGTAAATAGGATATGGACCAACGTTGAATGAAAATACAGTTGAACCTTGTTAACATGAACTCTTAGAGGGGAAGGTTATATCTTTAACAATATCAGTAATTCATGTTATCGGTGTAGAATTCAGCGAAATTAAGTTTGATAAGCGTGTTCACATTAACGAGATTAGACTTCTTTCCTAGCATAAAATGGCTATACATCATTTTTACGTGAAAATTAACAAATTCTGCAAAATGACAGATCTCTTAAAATGGAAGTGAATTCAGAAAATAAACTATCTAATAAAACAGTTCTTTGAATTCAAAATGCTTTACTTTTGCAAAAACCTTTTTCTCTGCAAGAGGAAAATTGAATTTGTCCTTCCCTAGAAAGTAATAGCTTTCTTCACTGCTTTTAACGTATTACCATTTTATATTTCATGAAAACAATTTCTAAAGCAATGCTTTTAGAAATTGTGGCTTACTTGGCTTCTTCAAACCTAAAAATGTGTCCATTATCAAATAAAATTTAACCATTTAAAATCCATTTTTCACCCTTTAAATGTACTCCTCGGTAGCTTGAAAATAAAAAAAGAATGCATAGTACACGTACAGGTTCCAGTTTTTACATGTTTTATTGTATAAGATTTTCAATTCAGAAAATTGTTAGTTTTAGAAAAATATTAAAGTCACAAATGTTAGCTTAGCTGCAGATAGCAGCTAATATTTTAATTTCTTCCATTTTTAAAACTAAGACCAATGTTTTTATTTGGAAAGTTGCATAAAAGTCACATGTGCATACTTTAAGTTCTTGTTTCATTAATTAATTTCTCTCATAGAAATATAGGGCTATAACAATTTTAATTTTTGCCAATAGTATAATCTAGCTCAAACCAGTGAAATTGTATTATAATACGACTTGATAAACAGTTACTTGGTATAAAAACAGGTGTAATTCTAAGAACTGACACAATTATGAGATTCAGATTTATATATATAATTTTGAATTCTTCTCAAAATGAATTACTTCTTGAAACCACTGTTAAAAAATTAATATCGTAGGAAATGTTTAATAACAAAAGACAGATAAAGGGACACATACTGTTTATTGGCATTAAGATAAACCAGCAACTCTTACAAAGTTAAGAGGAAGGGTTATTGATGACAGATAATTTCATTCAAATTGAATTTTCCATTACTTAAAAAAAAATTCAAAAATCACAATTCAAAAAATTTATTTTATTTTAAAGACAGGCTATTATCTGATGGGCGAATTCTTCGCCCATTCCATTCTGCCGCACCAGCTGAGATTTGCTTCGCCAAACATCTCTGACAATTTTTCCTTGTCCATATCTTTATACTTCATAGCAGCTGCCGCTAGGAGGGGAAAAAAGATATTTAGCTTTGGTTAAGAAACTTAAGTTTAGAGGTTTGAATACATTAAAACATCAACATCTATAAAGCAAATCTTCAAAATTTTTTATCAAAAATCTCTTTTTCAACCTTTAAAAAATCTTACACGTATACACAATCTTGTTAGACAGAAATTGATGTAAGCAAAATCGATATTCATTTGACTCAAATTTTACCCCAACAAAGTAGTACACATGATTTTAATTTATACATTTAAATATCAATAAGTAACAAGAAATACATTACTTTCTAAGAGACAAGTTTTCTACAATTTTTAAATTTATTTTATCATGCTCAATGCAATATTTACCAATTTACAGTATATTTAAGCTTACCTAAGATAACAGTCATTATTTTGTTGAAGGCTAAAAAGATTTTCCTTTTCGTCCATACCCGCTGAACTGCATAGCAAGGTCTTGGGCCAAAATCTTTTTGGTCAGACTCAGTAAATACAAAAGAGCAGGCTGTTTTGCCATTACCCACTCCATGGAGATAACGAACCTGAAAAATTTACATTCAATAAGTGCTTAATTCATAAAGCCTTTGTAATGATAATTATTTTTAAAATACAGGCAACATTTACCATGACTGTTGATAGTTCTCTTTCCTCTTTCAGTTTTTCATTAAAATATTTTAGTTCTTCCTCAGTGGTGATGGGTAGCTCCATCCCAGATGGAAGAAAATCTAATGTAGTATTTTCTAGATTTCATTGTAGTTCGCTCCATTAGACAGTCAATTTTCTCATTTAACTCATTCATTTTAGAGTTCAGCCCCTCTATGTACTTAAACATGTGCTGAACTGCAAAATAAAAATGATTTTTTAATTTTAAAATATGAGGGAATAATAAAAAAGATCAAATACATTCAAACACTTTACATATGTACAAGAATCCTAAAAACAGTATTTAAAGACAACTAAATTTATAAAAAGTGAGTACAGTAAAACTTGCTTAAAAGTTCTTCTTTAAAAAGTTTTACTGCATAATTAATAATTTGCTGACATTCCTTGTTTAAAAAGTTTTAAACGATAAAGCTCAAAAGGTTTATTTCCTTAAAACTTTCTTTCCTTATTTTCTAGATCATTTACACCCAGGGATGGCCAACTTTGGGTTGTTAGTGCCCCTTTTGGTGAATAATTATCCAATTAAGATATGAACAGAGTTGTGTACAATTGATGAATTGCACACAAAGACGACATCCAATTTTTTCACACCTTTCCGCTTAAAATCGAGAGATTTCAAGCAACAAACTATTGTAGCTAGTCTAGCCGCTGCATTTTAAGCATGAAATATGTATGTTATCGAGCTTTAACAATAATACATTAAATTTAATGTTTTATGTGTTCTAATAAGCAGACTAGTCACATATAATCAATGAAAAGCTTACAAAGGTACAGTTTTCAAATAAATGTAATATTTTTTGTGTTAGATGTTTGAGTCAAGAATGAGGATTGGTATTACCAGTGTGATGGGGTGTCTGCATTTTAGAATAAATTAACCCTACTGAAGTAACAATCCTGGTCTTTCAAACAGAATTAAATAGAAAAGTGCAGCAAAGAGTGATTTCACATATAATTACCACATACAAACAGAATTTAACAAAAACTGTTGTTAATAAAAAATTACATAGGGCAGTCTGAGTGATATCTTCAGTGGTTTGAGAAAATGCCTGTGAATCTACAATATGAGATAAATCAATATTTTTAAAGTGATCGGTTCAGAATTTTAAACGATTATTAAATTCAGATAACTTAAAATTAAAAAGCTTAAAATTCTTAATTATTTAACCCTTCAACTGGCTTCTATCAGTCTAAGAATATTAAATTCAAAAAAATACTTTTGCAATTTATTGCATTTGGCAGAAAAGATCTTACACTACAACAGAACAAATGTTGTTTGAAAAGTACAATAAGTATTAGTGGGCAATTCATCAAGGAAATTAAATTCAAAATGTTTATGAATTATCTGGCATTTTTTTTACAAAAGAACACGTAAATGGGAAAAACCTTTTATCACTACAGAGTAGCGTATTCGTAACGTAATGCGGCAACCAAACACACAGAACGACCACGTGACCAAACATGGCTTCAGTTCAAAAAATAAATATCGGCCAATATCAGCTCAATATCCTTTCATTGACATCGTTTTCACAATGTCGCCAAATATCAATGCAATATCAAATAATATTTAAATTTTTGAAAAAATGGCTAAAACATTCCAGTATCATTCTTTACATTATTAATACATGATTATGATATTATAAAAAATGTTATTTACTGTCTTCCTCATTATATAAAATTAAACAACATCTAACAATATCGACAGATATCGTAATTCCGATATTCGACATTCAGCGACATTCAAAATATTGGCCGATATTGGTGGAATGTTGGCCGATGTTGTTGTGCTACCTGGGGAATCGAGTATAACAACGATGTTTAAATTCTTTTTTTACTCTCAAAATTAGTGATTACCCGACTAATAATGCTTAATATTTACAAAACGCATTTAATATTCACAAGTAGTAGCATTTAATACTTACGTTTCCAAAGGAAATAGCAAATCGAAAAGACTTCTAACAAAATTAAATTTCTACCTAATTATTTCACTGATGGAAACACTCCTTGGATTTACTTTAAGACTTTATTTTAAGACTTTGAAAAGAAATTTCGTGTGAAATTTTGCACATGCACCATAATAGCTATATTTCATTCTTATGTCGCATTTTTATGTTATCGGAGGTTATAACTCATTATCAGCTGCGATAAAAAAGTAAAATTTACGTCTAATTAAAAATTTTCCTGAGACAAAAATAATCAAATTATAATTATGAAAATTTCAGGACATACAATAGACATCTTGCTCTTTTATGTTGAAAAGTTTTGATGATTTTGGAGCTTTTCCTCAGTGAAATATGCATATTTTTAATTGAAAAATCGTACTTTTCCATAATTTTTACTCGATGTTACACTTATGGCGGTTGGAAGTCGTCTGTCGCTTCCGTGACGTCACACGATGACGTGATGCTCCGCGAGTTGCGTGGTAGGTCAATTCCTACATACAATCACCAAATTACGCCACGCTATTTGTTAGGAAAGGCTCTTCATTTAGAATAATGTTTAATATTGTCTTTCCATTTCCAGATATATCAGAGCAATTTGAAATTTGTATCAAATTGGCAAAATTTCTATTTTAGTCCATCCTCAGATTCAGCAATGACGGCTATTAAATTATATTCTGATGTTTCTTAAGAACCCTTTTCTGAAGAATGCAACGATATAAAAATTTTAAATTTGTGTCAATAACTTATCGAAATATAGGATCGCAAACAGGCCACTTTTAGTGCTAGAAAATCTAAATTTACGTGATCTTGTCATGTCAATAATTAACAAAATATAGATTTCTGAAACCTAATATTTTGTAGTTGGTCATTACTATATATGACCTATTTAAAAACTGATTTTCATTAAAATCGGTGATATGTCAGCCACAGCCGATTTGCTCATTTTGTGTGGAATGGACCCATATGCCTTTTTCACTGCAGAAGTCAGTTGCCGCTTGCTGGAACCACAAATCACGTCAGCGCATATATAGCAAAAGTTGTCCTGCGAATTTATACAGGAGCGGGGCATAGCTGCACATTCAGTGGACCACAAAATTTATGTAAAATGTATTTATGTAAAATGTACAAAGTCACAAATGCAGTAAGTCACTAATTAAACAAATCAGTAAAACAATTTCAGACACATAATATGAACTTCTCCACTCGCTGCCACGTACAAGACTGAGGCCTACTTTATTTATTTTCCTTTATTTTTTATTTCACGTATCGTAATTATAACGTCCCATAGCGTTATATGTAAAATGTAAACAGTGCAATTACTCAAAACTAAGCCAGGAGAGAATTTAAGGGATTTTCGTGTTCAGCGATCCAAAATTTATATAAGGTAGCTACTTTTATTTTGGTAAAAAGTGAAAAATTGTTGAACAGTGTTATTTGAGTTATTTAAATTCGAGTTATTTCAATCGAAATGTAACATAAATTAATTGAAAAAGAAATGCAATTACAATTAATACCTAGCAAATTGTATGGTACGTAGTTAAATTAAAAATTTAATCTAATTAAAACACAACATTATTCTTGACTTTTTAAGTAATCCATAGCACACAGTGTCTTTTTAGAATAATCTCGTTACGATTAATTGTTTCCCAAAATATCCTAAACACAAATTCCTTAAGTAGAGAGCTAAAGGGTTGGAAAAAGATGGATTGTGTAATATAATAACCAAAGACAGTGAACTCCATGGGAAAAGGAATGATCATATGAGTACCTCGGATACGTGAAGATGTGCCTGAGGGCAAAAGAATAGAACCAGAGGAATGCCAAAGAACAAGTGTCCCTCTCCCCTATGGTAAAACACCTGGAAAATTTCCTGGATACCAATCGTGAACAGAGGTAGGGGCTCCTTCCACGATATATTATTAGAAGTCCTAGTTCACACTTCCCTGGATTTTAGAATACTAACCCTCCTGATGGTTGCTCGCCGAAGTATCTCGTCAGTAGTAAAACTCATGAGATCTTGATGGCTGAGATATCTTGTCTGTTGGAATCGGTCTCTGCAGAGGACTTGAAATTACAGTGCCATATGGTGTACATGAAAAGCAGAAAGTTATGTTAATCTTGAGTGTATATAAAAGATAGCAGAAGAAATAGCGTAATGGACGAGACGTCTTGATTTTGAATGCATGTTATGTTTGTAAATGCGAGTTGGTTTCAATAAAATCAATTTTTAATGTCTCGTAAACTTTAATGTCCTTTGGCCCAATCGATCAAAGCCAACATTGTCATTAGTAGAAACCTGACCAGATCTTGCACTCATCATTATAGAAAAATCGGCAATATCTTGGTGACGAGATATCTCATCATTAGCAAAATCAGATCTTGATCTCAAATCCATTTGGAGGATTAATTGGCTTCAAAGTGTCCTTGACCAACTTGTCAGCAATCTTTCTCACTAGTATCAGTATTAGGAGGAATCTTCTGAACATGGATGTCAATTCCATTTCTCGCCAAGCACTGCCAATTCGACTGTTCGAGACACGTCAGAGGCGACGGTCCACATCTGAAATTGGTAACAGAAACCGTTACGTCGCTAGTCAATACATTTCGTAGCATAGAAATAGTGTGAAAAAATGCTTAGAAATAGTGACTTTCCACTCATTGGGTTGGATTTTTCACTAGACGTTCACTAAACACTACCAAAAGAAGTGTTATACCATTCTTAACTCACCAATGTATCTGTTCTAGGTTAAATTGCTGCTCCAGTACGAACCTAGATTTGGATCTCTTCAATATCGAAATCTTGAATCTCTTCAATCGAATATCGAAACAGCCCAACACAGTAAGTATATTTTTTTCCTTCAAATGAAGTTATGTTCGTTCACGGAATGGATATTAGCTCTAAACTGGGTAATAAGGCGGGCCGAAACCAAATTCACGGAGACAGATTATAATAGAAAAATATGACCGTCTACCTCAAATGAACATATTTGTTAAGTTTCTCGAAATTAGGAAACATCTTAATGAGACCTGAGGTTGAAGTTTTGTCAGTCTCTCAAAACACCGCCTGGAATCGCTCCCAAGGTTTTTTCACACTGACAGAGCTAAAATAACGGTTTTAGCTCGTAGAAACTACTAAAACACTTTAGGGGCCGCGGTAGCCCAGTTGGTAGAGTCGCGGATTTGCACCCGGAGGGTTGCGAGCTCGAACTCGTTGAACCAAAGACCGCCGATTAGGTGGGGCTAATGCACTTTAAATCTTTTTTGGGCTTAGATGTCCTCACGTTGGCATAAAAGTTTGGAGAGGGGCGCCAGCTCAGGTGCTGACCTCTTCAAACCGGTTCAAAATGACGAGGTGTTGGCCTCAGATGATCTTCTCATTCGGGGCTGATCCTGAACCGTCGGCTTTATCCAGATGTTTTGCCCCAGTGCGACGTAAGTTCAACTACCTGCCGAAAACACTTGGGAGTGTTCCATTCGTGTCGAACCGGAAGTAGCCCAGCTTCTGTATAATGGTCAAACACATGGAGTTTCCTTTTTGGCTCTCATAGATTACATTTGAACGCGTTTCATTAAGTAGTTATCACCAATTTAAACCATAAAATGTTTAGAGGTTTCGGTGAATACCATAGACGCGCACGAAACAATTCATGAGAATACACTGGATAAAATATGTGTCAGTCCTTACTATCAGCAGGAAAAGACAGTTATTGGAAATTAAATTCACTTAAACAAGACTACAGTCGAAACTGAAAAGCAGATTTCAGGATTGGATTTAATTCTTATATTGATTTTTAATAAAAGTGTAAATCCAAAAATACTTACATAAATTTTATCTGAAAATTACAGCGAGGGTCACCATTCTCCTTAGATATACAAACACTGAAGAGTATCCCTTTTTATTTTCTCTCTCTAAAATTTCAGCAAGTGAAAATAAAATAACTACTAATAAATATACCATCGCGTTTAACTACCACATAGGGATAATACAATGAATATAATCTATTATTAATTAGAAATCTACATTTAATAAGCTTAACGTTTTTATGATATACCTATAGTGTGCTGAAAAATCTTAGGAAATCTCAGAGCCTCTTTAACCCTCCTGGGGTTGTCTTCACGAGGTATCTCGTCATTAGCAAAATTGGTCAAATATTGATGGACGAGATATCTCGTCGTAACCACTTGTAGGTGAAATTGTATTTATAGGCTGAACAGCTACCGGTGAACAGTCCCTATGCTCTGCGAATGCTTGGTTTAACCCTCCAAGTTTTTCGACAAGATATCTCGTCCATTAAGGTCTCACCAACTTTGCTGATGACAAGATATCTCGTCATCAAAATATTGCCGATTGTTTGATGATGCCGAGATCAAGATCTGGTCTTGCTAATTTCGAGAGAGTCTTCGAGACAACCACCAGGAGGGTTAAATGACATGGAACCACCAGCCTAAAAGCAACAGGTCATGGATATTTGTATTGGTTTTGATTTGGAAAAACGAGCTCATCGCTGGCTCCCTTCAACTGTCTTTGCAACCACTTGTTCGGATCTTTCCCTTTGGGATTGATCCCGGACCGTCACCAATAGCCCGTTGTGTTGCTCCAGTGTGATGTTAATTGAAAATACCAATACCAACCACTTGTAACGGATGTTTGATTTGTATTGACGGACCCTTTCTCTTCCAGTGGAGCGTCAGTGTGCTGGGGAATGTCGAGAGTACCTGTCCGACCCGGGACTGAAACCGAACTACAACGTCCCGGCGAACCCGCAGAAGGTCTTGATGGGCATAAAGTGGCAACCGGTGGTGGTCGTCTGGGACCCTTTCCGCGAAGAGAGGCCGGACGTTATCGACACCATTCTCGCGGCCTACGGTAGGCCGAAGAAGACATGGAACAGGTGCGTATGCAGAAGATGGAACCATACATGGTGAAGTAAAAGTAGACTGAGCATTACTAGTGAGAGGTTCTTCAGTTTGAAAAACATGTCGACTGTAGTCACGTGACAGTTCAGTGAAAAATTGACTTGGTTGGCCGATTTGGCATCTTATAGCCTCTTTTGGCAAAATGAAATCTTGTGACAGGGCATTTCTATTGACAAGTGGTGAAATCGCCAGTCTGCATGTCGCGCGGACCAATCAGTGATCAATTAATGGATGGATGTCTGTCCCGCCAACCAATTCCGATTAATTCGTTTCCGCTAGGCAGACCAAAACTGTCTAAGGGTCAGTTTTGGTCACATGATTCTGGACACGTAAAAAGGTTACCATTGCTCACTCTACTTTTATATTTCCTCTATGGGTGGAGACCTCATCTTGTTTTTGTGGCCATTCTCTTTTTAAATGTAACTATACAAAGAACCTTCATATCGCCGAGTCAACTGATCAAACGAACCTCTATTTCGTTCAAAAAATATTTCTTATAATCTATTAGAGGAGCCACCATGGCTCAGTGGGTTTGCCCACTGCACTAGCAATCCTTGAGTTGTAGGCTGCGTAGGTTTGATTCCTACCTGGGATTATTTCTCTCTTCTGTGTCACTAAAACTTTCCTTGTGTGTGCCTATTATTTAACTCAATTATTCTCAACATAACTTAAAAGTAATATACCGTAATTAAATCCATAGGTCTTTTTTGATGTGTGTTTGACTTTAACACTCACTTTGCTTTTATTGGATTGAACTTGGTATCCGAGAACGTACTGGTGCATCAGGGCACACACTTAAAAGGGCCGGGTTTTTCCATTTCAGCACATAAGGGCCCTTGAAGCAGATCGACTAAGTATGGCCTTGCGCCCATAAAAGTCCCCCAAAAAACAACAATAAGGACCCTTAAATAGAATTAATATCTTTTTAAGCCATAGTTTTTACAAAAGCACTGCATATTTAATTTCACCTTCATTCATAAACCAAGATCAATGACATTTGTCCAAATTCAATTGCCAAAAAAATCAATGGCATTATATGTATAGGTTAGCTACAAATGAAAGACTGCTAAACTGGCTCCATGAGATCCAAACCTAACATTAGTTCGTAATTTTTTTTTCACCTATGCATTCAATGGGTCATTTGTTGCCAGCTACGTAAAATGCAGCCTTAAAATGAAACATAGCCTTCCGGACCCGCTTCCTCCCATCTCACCAACAGGTGTGGAGCTTTTCCTGGGAGGAAGGGGAAACTTCCAGCCATGCACGAAAGAGGAACGGCGGGAAACCCGCACCAACGGACAGCATTTATTGTTTTAGCAAGAAAAAATATACATCAAACACAACACAAATAAGCCAACAGAGCTTTTGGACGACCGGCACATACCGGTTTACAGCTTTAACAATTAGATACATTAAACAATAAATCAATTACATCAATATACCACGACCACAAACAATGAAAAATATATATAACTTAAGAATAATGAAAATTTTACAATGAGGATGGATAGGGTAAAATAAATAACAATGTAATATGTGTAGATGGATATAAAATAGTCCAATATATTCAATAAAATTAATTTTAGTAATTTTAAGTTAATAAAAATGACTACAAAATATAAAATCGAGAGTCTTAAAACAGTAAAAGGTTTTAAAAATTTAAAAAATCTAAATTTAAAATTGGGCAGGACCTAGTCCGTAGCCCACTACACCAGGGGGAACCAATAAAAAAGTGCCAGGAATTCAATCATGGGGGGGGGGAGAGTGCAGACACCTCCCCGGCCGCCAGCACACTTTGTCTTATTTTATATATTGATGTTCTATTTGACAAAATATTGGCACACCACTTAGAAATAGCCTTGAAAAGGCCTGACTTTTTCTGTTGCTTGAAAGATTCTTTTTATCCTACGTGCGTTTCCGTGCCATCGGCCATCAATCCAGGAGCAGCCCAATAGTTCTGAAGTGAAAAACATGGCTCGAAAACATTATCAACACTATTTAAAATTCTACTGTCAGGAATTTAAAGGGCGGGTCTTGAAGTGGTCTCCAGTCATCGTCCAGTTCGCAAAGGGCCGATCTCGTAAACTCCAATACAGTGTCTTTGTAGGTAGTGATGTCGGGTAAGAAGACAAAAGCAGTGATTCCTACAGCTTTGAGCAGGGAACTTGGGATACGAGCTTTATTCCTCTATAAAGTACTGCAATTCTTTCCTGTGCACATCTCCGTAGATTGAGTCTGTTAGTCTTTACAGAAGAACATATAAGACTCTTGATGTAACGTAGATAACGTAGGGGATTTAGGTTGAGGCTAATGTGCTCCTTATCAGCCGATTGGTCCGCCTGTTCATTACCATATATACCAGTGACTTTAAGAATCCACTGTATGGCAACTTTTTTCTTTACCTTTCCAAGGTGGCGTGGTTTTTTCGCTACCATCGATGTACTCAAGATCATTCATTTTGACTAGGGGACTCATTTGCTTAAAGATTTTTAACCCTATGAATGAATCTTCTTTAGTGTGTGGCTCCAAAACGACAACTCTATTTAAAAGTAACACTCGTGCATTTTGCAGGTATGCGAATGGAAAGCCTCAAGGCTGGAACTCGGTGTTATTCCAGTACGAGAACCAGGAGACGGTGTGTTCAACTCTGACGCACTTGTCTCGGGAATACCCGGAATTTCAGGCCTTGAGTGTCGAGTCCCTGGTGCGAACGGTGGCTGACATAGAATCGAAGAGACTCGACACCTTCTGCACCCGGATGAGAGTGAAATGCACCGGAATAGTGAACGACTTACAGATGATGTGGTTCAACGATGCAGCGCGCTATTTCGGCTCACTCACAAGTCCGGAACTCGTTGGCTATTCATCCTTTCCCCAGCATGTGGTGTACGAAATACAGTTCAAATATTTCACCCAAGCTTTCGCTGCTGACTTTACATTGGACGGTGAGTGGAAATTTTATCGGTTTCTCGTAGTGACGCAGGTGCTTAGTTTTCTAGACTTTTTTCGGCTCACTGCCCGTGGTAGCCCGGTTGGAAGAGTAACGGACTAGTTCGAGTCCAACCAAAGACCGTTCGCGTACAAAGAGAACTGGTGCACGTAAATCTGTCGTGGCCTCAAAAGTCCTCACGCTGGAGTGGTGTGGAAGTTTGGAGAGTGGGGTACCAGCTCAGGTGTGACCTTGTCATCTGGCTGTGGTTCAAAATTACGTGGTGTCCTTTGGGGGTTGATCCCGGACCGCCGCCAATAGCCCGTTGTGTTGCTCCAGTGTGACGTTAATAAAATACTTACCCACTCTTCGATTTCTTTGGCGCCCCTCAATAGAAAATTATCTTAATAGTAAAATGCAGGGTTGCCACAAGCGCCATTTTTCTATTGTTCAACCTTGGCGCGCGATTAGGGATACCTTTTAAATCAAACTCGTCTCAAAAGTTCCTATATTCAAAATTTTGGAGGGCGCGAAAACCCGGTCGGAAAAGCAGCGGATTAGTTCGAAACTCGATCCATACATCCGTCGTGTACGTGGGAGGATGTTACACGTTAAATCTGTCGTGGCCTCAAATAGAATCACGTTGGTGTGGAAGTTTGGAGAGTGGGATTCCAACTCAGGTGTTGACCTCGTCACCTGACGAGGTGTTGTCCTCGGATCTTTAACTTTGGGTTTGATGTCGGACCGTCGCCAATAGCCCGTTGTGTTGCTCCAAGTGTGACCTTATTTAAAATACCTACCCAGATCGATAAAATGACAGTAATACCACTAATAAGAAGCCTGGTGCTGTACTACCACTTTGCCTACATTAGGCTCTATTTTCATCTAGCAGCTGTTGGAGTTCTTTTTAGTTAACCCTCCAAGTGGTTTCGACGAGATATCTCTACCGTCAACATCTGACCAATTTTGCTAATGACGAGATATCTCCTCAAGACAGCCAACCACAACGGTTCACTATGCGCGCGCCTGTGTGGCAAGTGGTTAAGTGTTTGATTCAGACATTTTTAGGCGACACATTTTGTAATTCTTTTATAATCTTATTAGCACTCTTTCGCGTCAACACCCTCCCCTCACAGGGGAGTGGTTGCGCCCACTCTACACCTCACAAAACACATACGTGAAGATCCGCTCTTAAAATTCAGACAGCTGTATGTTAATATGTTATGAACATAAATGTATACGATTGCCAGAGATTTAGAAAAATTATTTTTTAAAGAGTTTCCTAATACATACTGAATATTGTAGTACCGTTCCATTTATTTAAATGCTATGAAAATTTATTGCATAAGGTGTTTCTAATTACTGAAGACATCCTGCATGACCCAAAACACCCAATAGGTCTTTAAGGTGTGTGTATACACTATAATTTTTTTTTTAATTTTGACTTTAAAAATCCAGTTTTTTTTCACAATAGGTCATTGGTTTGTGCTTAAACTCATTTTAGTGTGAAAAATTCTGATTAAGCTACTCATTAATTATCTAATTTAGATATAATTAGCTAACTAGCACGTTATTTGAACAGTGATATCTCAAATTCTAATGTGTTCAGAAAGACAATTCCTGTTGGAAATTATTCCTAATATTATTCTTCATATTTTGACCCTCCATCAAGTTGCTAGAGGGAATACGTTCTTTTTTACAATTTTTTCCACGAAGGAAGTCTAAAAAAATCAAGATTTTTTTCAGAAATTTCAACATTTAAAAATCAACTAAAAATTCATTTCTTAACACCCACTGTATTATATAGATTATAATGACACAAAAATAATTATAATAGATCAATTCATTGTTGAGTTATCAATATTCGAAAGAAGCATCCTATTGCAAAAACAGTTCTTCAGAAATCGAGTTTCAAGTTTTGGAAACGTGTTAGTCTATGGTGACAGTACCTAACCCAAACCCTTATAACTTGAAAACTATTTCGAATATTTACAAGATCTTGGTATCGTTTGAAAGCTGAGGGGTTGGACACTATTTTGAATTATTAAAAAATAGATTTTAGTCAATTTTCGTAATTTCTAGTGTATACATACACCTCAGAAACTGCAGCAGCGTACGACATGGGCATGCGTGCTCCTTTTCTGAATAGAAAACACGTAGGTGCGCATGCGTATGTTTCTGCCGATTTACGCCGGACTGATGTTGGATGCGATGATGTTGATGCGATGTTGGATACAGGTGCGACTTGCCTAAGCCTGTTCACGGATGGCCGTAAAGAACATCACTCGAAAGTCCAGCCGGGCAGCATTCATTTGCAAATCAGAAAAACAAATACAGATGGCTGAGAGCCACAAAATTTAAAAGTTGGCATGCAGCGTGTTTTTTCTTTGTTACCCATTGCATATTAAAACATCTTTATAGGGTCATGATATTGAATGATCCCGCCACCATTCACGTCGGGAGATTGTCCAATTCACATGGAGATGAGTCACTTAGAGAGACCAGAGTATCAATTAAACAGTTGTAGATTAGCTTTTCGGCTGCACACGTGAAAACAAACACTTGTAAGAAAAATGTCGATTCTTATCAATAAAGTAAGGACGATACAATTTACAAAGGCGGATCTCAACTCTCTTGTTTACTTCTCCAATTCTTCCAAATTAATTTCTTATCCCATTCCATATCATAGTTATAATTTGCATGTGCATAATTAAAAATACATTCGCTATTATCAGAGTTTGAGTCAGATGACAAGCTCAATACTTGAGCTGGCACCCCACTCTTCAACTTTCCACACCACACCAACGTGAGGAAATATGAGGCCACAATAGATTTAACGTGGACCCATGTACACTGCTGGCCACCGTAAATGCAACACCCTGAAGGAAGCATGCAAATAATATGAAATTTACAACATGCATTAGCGGAGGTGAGATATGCAAATGATTAGAATTTCAGCGCAGACGCACATCACGCGCGCCTGTGGCGCCACTTCAAAGCGCTATTTAAGGCTTGGAGATTTCGACGATTTCAAGTACGGCAATTGTGTGTTTCTTGTGGTTTTTTCAAAAAAACGATCAATTATGCCTCGTAGAAAACAGCGATCATCTTTTGATCAAGTATCCGAGTTCGACAGAGGAAGGATAGTGGCCTACCGAGATTGTGGATTATCTTTCAGGGAAATCGGTAGTCGTGTTGGACGAAACCAAACAACTGTAATGCGGATATGTGATCGTTGGATGCAGGAGGGTACGACGGACCGACGTGTTCGATCGCATCTACCTCAGTGCACCACTTCACGTGATGACAGGCATATTGTGCGTATGGCAGTGACGGATCGTTCAGCCACATCACGAACCATAGCACAGCACATTCAGTCTGTACCGCATCATCCAGTGTCTGCGCGTACCATTCGACGCCGTTTACAGCAGAGTGGTCTGTCCGCAAGACGTCCATTGCTTCGTCTACCCTTGACGCAGAACCACAGACGTTTCCGCCGCCAATGGTGCGATGAAAGAAGGATGTGGACGGCAGAATGGAATGAAATTGTCTTTACTGACGAGTCACGCTTCTGTCTGCAACACCACGATGGTCGGATTCGAGTCTGGAGACACCGAGGAGAGAGGATGCTGAACAGCTGCGTTATGCACCGCCACACTGGTCCTGCACCGGGTATTATGGTATGGGGCGGTATTGGATATCACTCTCGCACTCCTCTAGTACGCATTGCCGGTACTTTAAACAGCCAGCGCTACATCTCCGAGGTGTTGGAGCCAGTTGTCCTTCCTTACCTTCAGGGCTTGCCCACAGCCATATTTCAACAGGATAATGCGCGACCACACGTGGCACGCATTGTCCAAGGGTTCTTCGTCAATCGCCAGATTGAATTGCTTCCCTGGCCAGCTCGCTCTCCGGATCTTTCGCCGATAGAAAACATGTGGTCCATGGTTGCTCAACGATTGACCCAGAATACATCCCCAGCTGCCACACCAGATCAACTTTGGCAACGTGTGGAAGCTGCTTGGTCTGTTGTACCCCAAGAACACATCCAAAATCTCTTTGAATCAATGCCGAGGCGTGTGGCAGCGGTGATCTCCAACAATGGCGGCTACTCTGGCTACTGATTTTGGCAGGAACCACACACACTTCACAGAAGTCTATAAATTTAATCATTTGATACTTGGTCAACATGTTATCTACAAAATAAATTTTGTTGTGATATCTCTTATCTTTCTTGGTGTTGCAATTTGGGTGGCCAGCAGTGTACATGAGTCTTTGGTTGAACCTAGTTTCGAACGCGTAACCCTCCCATTTCTAAACCGTTCCTCTTCCAACTATGTAACGCTAGTAACAGTTTCACACGCATAATAAAAATTAAATTCACGGAGCACTTGCGTACGTATTGTCAGCTTACAGCAGAAACTCATCAACAGAAATTTTTTCGGAGATACTAAATGCTTTTCCATAATGAGAAATACGTAGTCGTAATGTTAACGGTAAAAAGCTATATTTTATACTACCAAAGTACATATAATTTTTGGTTCTCTCCACACACGCATCAATGTTGTGGCAAGTCCACCCTCACGGAGGTCGATCATGCGGGCCCGTTCGAACTCCGTTAGTTGCTCGTTTGGCACTCTGCATTTTTGGCGAGGCATATTGACTTCCAATCAATCATTTACAGCAGTCAAACGACGATACACACATTTTAACGCACCTTTACAGGGCTTTTTATACACGGCTCACTTGGAAGTTTAAGGGTGTTTCTCGGCCCACACATACGTGATCACTTTGTAATTCTAATCATTTGCATATACTAACCTGTTTTGCATTTTCTGCAAGTTTCATTTAATTTGCATGATTCCTTCATGGTATTGCAATTTTCACAAACAGTAGTGTATATACCAGCGATTTTCAACTTGAGTGGCGAAGGAATGGCTTTGGTGTGCCTTATGGTAAAGCGGTTTAAACCGTGATTTATTTAATTTATGGCTTTAGTTAATACTGGTTTTGTTTGCTGGGTTTTATGGTTCAAATTTAGTTTTGACAATTGTGTTCCCAACTAATTTAAAGTAATACCAACACTTTGAATATCCATATAAATAACATTGAGGTTTCATATTTACAATGGAATTCATAGGTAGGTAATTGACGTCACACTGCAGCAACACAACGGGCTATTGGCGACGGTCCATTATCAATACCGAAGGGAAGGAACCGAGGACAACACCTCGTCATTTTGAACCACATGACGAGCACAACGCCTGAGCCGGCACCCCACTCTCAAAACTTCCGCGCCACGGCGACGTGAGGACTTTTGAGGCCACGACCAATTTAACGTCCACCAGACCTCATATACATGAAGGTTTTAGCTAGATAGTTTAGAACTCGCAATCTTCCGGTTGGTAATCCGCTACCCTTCCAACCTGTTTACGTCGATACTACCTGATCCTAGGACAACTTGTTCCGACAGCGTATTCTAGAAATCTGTCTTTGGGTCTTTGAACAACTTCTTGCCAGGAGCTCCCATGCTTGTTAATAAGGGAGCTCTGGTGAATATTTGCATTGACGGTATGATTTGTAACATCACATTGTTTCAGGTTCCTCGATGAACATGTACAATATGTCCGTAGAGATCATCCATACGGAGCATACTACGGCCCTCCTGCGGCAGCTGCGGTTGCGAGTACAACACCACTTCCAGGCGCAGCCCATGGCCCCGAGGCCCTTGGAGGCCCCAAAGGGAGCCCTTCTGCGGAATGGGCGGGACATCCAGGCACCGCCCCAGGCAGCGTTCTCCAGCCATCACCGCATGTCCAGCGAAACATTACTTTGGAAACAGAAGAAGCTGAAATTACTTTTGCTGGCAAAAAACAACCGCGAGAGGAAAATGGGGCAATTAAGCATTGCGGCGCCCCTGCAGCAAGCAGGGCCGCGACAAGGGGCACCGACGGTGGTTCCATGGTCATCGTTTTCCGGTCCTGCTAACGACGGTGAGTAGTCTTCCATCAATTCTCAGAGGTCTGAGTGTTGCATCGCAATACGGGTCGATAAAATTTTCCTCGTCTACCAGACGAAAATTTTGTCCTTCGTTCTTTTGTTACGTAAAAAACCAAAGAATGATTAAGGGGAAATAGGTTTAGAACTACGTTTTTTTATTGATTTTCATGAATTTTTTTGGCAAGGAAGGAATGCATATAATTTATTGAAACTTAGAGTACATTTTATACATATATTTAAGTAAATACAGTAATTGTTTTGAAGTATTTCCTCGGAAAATATTGAAGATATCAGCTGCCACCCATCGGAGGTCACCATCAGACGTAGCTGTTTGTGTACACTCTGGAGGTCAGAGTTTTCATCTGAAATCAATAAGGTTTTAAATTCACTTTAAGGACAGGATGTCTTTCTTCTATATGAACCTAACTTCTCCCAAAAATATAGAAAATTGCATTTTTTAGAGGTGTTTAAAAAAGAGCATAATTTTTTGCCATTTTTTTAACATTTTTTTGCAATGAAAAAAAATACTTTAAACAATGATATTACTCCGAATTTAGGTTCATATAGAGCGTAAATGTATAAAGAAACTAACTATCAATTTTCAAAATGATTGGTTAAGAACTTTTTGAGCTAGAGTGTACACAAATTCAAAAAAAGTCGTTTCGAGAAAAACGCGTTTGAAAAAAAATGACCGAAAACGACAAATTCAAGGCAGTGTAACGTCTTGGTTCACGGGTAGCTAGACTAGTTACCATTGAAAGTATCCGTTTCTGGACTAAGGTGTTTTATTTTACAATTTGTACAAAAATCGGGAAAAATTGAATGAAGAGTTCATTAATGTTAGTTCATTGGAAGGTCCAAAGTTCTATCGAGGCGCTTCTTAAGGCTGCTGGCGAGCCTCTCACAATTCACTCGGTGGAGTCTAATGCACGGCTACGGGTGAGCCTTTTCTCAACAAAAATACTCAGATGAGTATAGAGTCCCAAGGCAGGATATCTCAGTCTTTCCAGATAGGATCAGATCAATCTCCACTACTAGGATGAGCAGTTGCACAGATCTCTAGGAGGCTTCTCCTTCACGGCTACGGTCGAGCCTTTCTCAATAAAATACTCAGGTGAGTATAGAATCCCGAGTGGGATAAATCAGCCTTATCAGTTCTGGTGAACTTTAGATCTCGGTGAAGTCTCCACTACTCGGGCGAGTGGCGACACAGGTTTCTCGGAGGGGTCTCCTTCACGGCTACGGCGAGCCCTTCTCAATAAAATACTCTGGCGAGTATAGAATCCCAAGGCGGGATAAATGCGCCGACAGTGAACGGGTGTTCACGTCTCTCTCCAAAACGGTCTCTCTGCTGACCACCTCTCTCTCTCTGCTCTTCTCTCCAAGCTCTGTCTTCTGTCTGCTCCTCTCTCTCTCCCTCTCTCTGATCCTCAAAACTCTATATATAGTGGGTGCTTCTCGACTCCTCCTTTCGTTTTGGGTCCGCCTTTTAGTCGGTGCTGGTTGGCTGTTGAAAATCTCACCATCTTCGGACCTTCCCGAATGGCTCTCGCACGTTGGCCTCTCTCCTTGACTTTTACGACAGACTTCGGCGGACTTGAAAGGGGACCATAAAACCCTGTCGGCAATGGTCATCGTAATTCATCTCCGTCCTCTTTGTCTCGAAATGTCATAGAGAGCGACAGAAAGGCGCCTGCCCTTTGTTTCGAAACCACAACGATTTCCGACCCCTGCTGATTGACTGTCGTTAAAAAGTCATTAAAAAGATGTTTCGGGTGGTCGCTTCGGTGTGGCCTTTTCCTTTTGACACTTGAGCCGGCAAGATGTCCGTTTCTCTAGCCGCCGTTACAGCAGTAATAAATTTATTTGAACTACTTACTGGTTAATCAGCGATTCCAGCACCATATAGCAATCCTTCTTCATATCCTACGCTTTGAGCTTGCAAGTCTTCTTTCCAAGCTTCCTTAGCCTGCGTCGATTTTGTCGGCTTATGCGTCGATTATCCACTCCTTGTGCGTAACTGAAGCTGCAGTTGCCAACTACAATATTCAGCTCATTCATCACCAATAAAATGATTGAATTTCCTTCATTACGTGGTCTACTAGTGCGATTAGAAGTACCATGCTCTTTTTTCGGATACGTTGACATTTTGTCTCCAAACTTGAAACACACGTTACGAAGGTCGGTGCTAAATTAATGTTAAAACGTACGCTTTGTCAAAACGACGCCATGCTTTTAGTAAATATCTTCTACCCAAGGTCTCTATTGTGCAAATGAACCGTTTTACAATGCCACGCGCTTCAGCACTTAATGAGAAACGCTCACTTAACCGCTCATAACTTCAGAATGAATTGAAATTTTTATTACTTTGGGAACATATTTTTGAATAGTTTTACCAACAATTTATGGAATTTAAAAAAATCATTTTTTTTTTGAGTCGTCTAAACCTATTTCCCCCCTTAAGTTTGGGTCCAGTGACAAGGCAGATGACCAAGGGTAAGTCCATTGATACGAAGGTGTTTAGGGCTGCCGTACGCAAAATCGTGTATGTCGATCGGCATACGGGATTTTTGTTTCTCCACCTCTTAGTCACTGATGGAATAATAGAGGTCCATGGTAGCCCGGTTGGAAGAGTAACGGATTAGCATCCAGCTAAAAGTCCGTTTACAAAGGGGGCTGGTGCACGTTAAATCTGTCATGGCCTCAAATGTCCTCACGTTGGTGTGGTGTGGAAGATCGGAGAGTGAGGTGCCAGTTCAGGTGTGACCTCGCCACCTGGTTCAAAATTGCGTGGTGTGGTCTTTCGGGTTTGATCCCGGACCGTCGCCAATAGCCCGTTGCGTTGACACGATTATTTTGCTACCACGATCAGATGACGAGGTCACGCCTGAGCTGGGACCCCACTCACCAAACTTCCACACCATTTCAACGTGAGGACATTTAAGGCCACGACAGATTTAAGGTGCACCAGCCACAGTTTTATACGACGGATTTTGGTTGGATTCGAACTCGCAAGACTCCGGTTGATAGTCCGTTACTCTACCAACCGGGCTACCGCGGCCAGTGAAAAGGAAGGATGGAGGGGTGAAATAAAAAGATCTTTTGGAAATCCCTGTTTACTAGAGGCAGTTAACCCCATGGGAAAATAATAGATCACTATGTACCATAGTGATCTATCGGGTTTATGAAGTCAGTTCACACCCCTTGAGGGACTGTCTCATTAGAATTGGGTTACCTGGGTTTTATGGCGCAAAAGCCATATTTGGCCATGCTGTGCCAGACACTATCAAGTAATGGACATCCACACACGAGGCAAGTTTTTCTGACGCAGAATTGAAAAATACACCCAGGGAGGAATCGTACCTGTGCCGCCTACAACTCGCAGGTTGCTAGCGAAGTGAGCCAAGACGTCCCGAAATCATGCCGAGATTAACATAGGTGATTGTTTATTTCGCGAATTTGTAATCGATCTTTCCGGCACCGACAGAAGAAGTCGAAGTGTGTCGTTGGGTGCCGAATGCATTGATAACGAGTTAGCAGGGGAAAACCATCCACGGCGATCGCCATTCATGCTTTTAAGTATGGCAGCCTTCTAACGCGCTTTCACGCCTTCAGAAATCAACTGACCCAAGTTCGGCTGCCTTCTCCGTGAGCCGTACTCTATCATTACCACCGAGATAACAAGGCCAGACCGCTCTGACGTTTCAATCGCGTGACTCGCTAATTAGTAGTCATAACAACCATCGCCGCATGGCCGGCTACTAATGGATTGCCTTTAATGTAGCGTAAGAAATTAGGTTTTGATACTATTTTACCGGAAAGTAAGTGCAGTTGCAGTTAAATATTGTTATATAACATTTGTGGAACATTACAGTGTCAAGGTGTTAAAGGCTTTCGTCAAACAACACGTTTAACATGTGTCCAGACCGATTTCTTTAGGCTTAACCACGAGGCTATCCAAAATGCCCTTTAGATGCTGTGTACCTTCTTGCTCTGGAAATTTGGATAGGATGATGCACCAAAAGTGGCGGTTTTCTCCTTTCCAGAGGATGAAAATATTAGAAAAAGATGGCTCAGGGCGATTCCACGAGCCGACTTTACACCATCAAAACGCAGCAAAGTCTGCGAACTTTATTTTCAAAACGATGATATCGTCCGGAATGTATCGTCCGAAAGCCTTTAACACCATGTTCCACAAATGTTATACAACAATATTTAACTGCAGCTGCACTTACTTTCCGGTAAAATAGTATAAAAACCTAATTTCTTACGCTACATTAAAGGCAATCCATTAGTAGCCGGCCATGCGGCGATGGTTGTTATGACTACTAATTAGCGAGTCGCGTGATTGAAATGTCAGAAACGTTGTTATCTCGGTGGTAGCGACTATATACGGAAATCATGGGAATGATTTGCATGCATTGGAGTCCAGCATGCCGCTGGACATAACGAATAGACTCGTTTAAACAACGTGATTCCGACGTTAAGTTTCGGAGTTGGACTACCCAAATCTAATCTTTGAGTAGGCACTTTTTGCATCAGCTATGCCAAAATTAAGTTAAGCTACGTCATTAGTGTTTGTGCATATTTTTTAATTTTTGATGGTTTTATCTCTGCATATGTATATCTGACATTTTGAATCCGAATTTTACTGTAAGTCTACCTTTTATTTTAAAAAATAATGCAGTGCATATTACCGGTGAAACATTCATACCATTTAATTTTGTTTTTTAAGCCTCTTGTATTTATATTTCAGGCAACGGCCCAAGAACGAGTAGATACCGTTTCGCACGCTGAAATGTTGATGCCCCCCACCATTCCAGATTACATAAATTTTCTCACAAATCTTGGGACAACGTCGCCCGAAGTGGTCAACGATTTGAAAGCATTCGGACATCACAGTTCATACAGCGCCCAATGTCGTGTACGTTCACTGTAAAGTGTTTCAATGTGGACTGGTCGTACACACATGTCCAAAAATTACTAATAATTCAATCTGAAATTGGTCCTGATGCGGACGTCACAATGTGCAGATATTCTATTCGGAAGGCTGTCAGAGTTCTCGTAGCAGAGTCCTTCAATCGCGCATGTGAAGTCCCATTTTTGTTTGCCTTAACATGAATTGTTTTTTAAGTATTTTTGTGTGTTTGAATATGAACTGAAAACTATTTTTTGTTTAGTTATGAGTTGTATGTGCTTTGTATGCTTTTAATAAACAATCTTTTAATTTTGACATTTCTTCGTCTTTGTTCATCAAATTCAAGTCACAATCACACACCGAAATCGAGGGAATTCGGGCACTTTCTTGTTTCATCACCAGGGAAGCATCCATCTTTCTTTCTGGGGGAGGTACCCAGTTTTCGTCAGGGGCTCGATTTGAAATGATTAAAATGTCGAATCGGATAACTACATATGTGAAAGAGTACTGCTGTTTTCGTGATTTTAGAATTTGAAACACAGAAATTTAAAGAGCGTAAGAATTCAATGAAATCAATTCTACTGAGTAGGCATGTCAATCCCATAGACGCGAAAGACAAATAGACTGAACATTGCTATAGAGAAGAGCTTCGAAAAGTTTGACCGACATGTCGACTAGTGACTGCTGTATGGAACATTGACTTGGTTGGCCGATTTAATATCTTATCTCCTCGTTTGACGATGTAACATCTTATCGCGATGAGATATCTCATCAGCTAAACCAGACGATGACGAGATATCTCGTCATAAAGATACTACTAATTTTTTCGAACTGACGAGATCGAAATCTGGTCAGTTTTCTTCAAATGACGGAATACGTCATCGAGACAACTACTTGGAGGGTAAAGTAATGTGAGGTATTTGCTATCAAATCAATAGCACTTGGTAAATCTTTTTTGTCCTAATGATTCTGGGGCCGTGGTAGCCAGGTTGGAAGAGGAGTGGATTAGCAACCGGAGGGTTGCGAGTTCAAATCCAACCAAAGACCATCGTGTACAAAGGGGGCAGGTGCACATTAGATCTGTCGTGGCCTCAAATGCAGGTTCGATTCCTCCCAGGTGCATTCCTCAATGGGTGTATTTCTCTCTTCTGTGTCCGTAGAAACTTTCATTGTTGATGTCTTGTGTCTACTAAATAGGGCCCATTAAAACCCCAACAGTCAAACACATTGAATACAAGTAATGTCAAACAATTCTTTCGCCCAAACTACCTTTCACAGGAGCCATTGAAAAGAACATTGATTGTCACACAAGTCATTGGGGTTGGGACCTGAAAACCTTTCATCACAGGAATCTGTCTTGCAAATTGGTTTAGAGGACCAACGTGTGTGGGTTTTTGATTTCGTGACAATGGATAGTGTCATCTGGTGGCAAGTGACGTGTTCTTCATTTTGCATTCTGTTCGAGTTGGTGGCTAAGATCTTCGATTCCTCAATTTTGATGAAATTTGGGACGTTGCTGGGATACGTAAGTTAGTTGAAATTGCTTATTATATATACAAAACTTACTCCAACTTTGAATAATTGATTTTTTAACACACTTAGGGAGGATTCCGAGCTTTTAGAGGATCCTGATATAGCCAATACTACAGGGTGTCCCAAAAAGGTTGTTACGCAGTTTATCTTTTTACCATTTGGAGATAGGTAGGCAATGTAAATTGCAAAAGTACACCAAATAAGGTAAGTAATTAAGATATGTGAATAAAATTATCACGTGATAACAATTGAAGCGGATTCAGTTTTTAATTTAAATACGACCCCTCTAGATAAAAATCCGAGATAGCAAAAATGTTCCTTACCTGTATCTCTATCGTTAGTAAAAACTACATTTCTGTAGGTTGAATAGGAGATACGGACGGAGTTATAACACAACAGAGATACAAGAGGTTCTATTTTAAGGGGGCCGTATCTAAATTTAGAACGGAAACTGACCCATGGCCAAAAAAGGAAGAGCTAAGTTCTGCATTGCTGCAGATGGAAAACATTTCGAACACGCGTTGTAAATTTCCTTTTATTTTTATTTAAACCATTTTTTATACAATATTTTTATTAAAGATTACATTGTCTACTATTATTCATTGCAATTTTCATCTGAAGTTGCAATACTACATTACTTTGCACAATGTTGCACTTTCTGACCGAAAAAAATGCTTTTTAGCATTGCCTATACAGTCCGTAATCTGAATGCTTGATAGCTGTGCACAAGCGGTATAAGTCAACTTTTTTGCGTCATTATGCCTCCTTTACTGTTCAACCTACAGAAATGTAGTTTTCTGCTAACGATAGGGATGCAGGTTAGGAACAATTTTGCTATCTCCTATTTTTATCTAGAGGGGTTGTATACAAATTAAAAATTGAATCAGCTTAAATTGTTATCAAGTGATAATTTTATTCACATATCTTAATTACTTACCTTATTTGCTGTACTTTTGAAATTTACATTGCCTACCTATCTCCAAATGGTAAAAAGATAAATTGCGTAACCCACCATTTTAATGCGTCAAACTAAAACTCATTAAACGCTGAATAATATCTACTATGGTTAAATATGCATCTTATTTGCATAATGGTCGTATGTACTCATATTTATTTTGACACTATCTGAAGATTCAAATGACAGCACCCACGTTTTATGCAGTCAGTAGATTTGTGATATTGAAGGTTTTTCAAAATTTTAATTTTTGTTAAGATCTAGGCACAATTATCAAAAATACTCGAAAGACAATTCGGAGTCCGTTTCAATGTTTAAGATTGCAATCGAAAGTCATGCGTTGGAATGATTACAAACTAAATTTTCAGTTAACAATTTCCTAACCCCCTTAATTCTTTTTTTTTCATTTAAAATTGCTCGCAATGAATCATTAATGCGTTTAAGAATATCTATAGACTTATCTATTATTTTAAATTATTCAGACATAACCTACTCAATTCTTGAGTCAATTTTATTTCACATTTCATCTTTTGATACGAAATACAACGTACTTGTTAATTTGATTTCGCCATAGAATACACTACGCAAATCTTGATGTCAAAGTGCAGTTCCAAAGAGAAGGAAGGCAGTGGATCATAGATCAGTCGATTTTGGAATAGGTGGAGGAGGGCTGCCATATACAAAAGCATGATTGACGATCGCCGTGTGATTTTCCCAGCGCCAACTCATCACTGCTATCGTTTGCAGCACAGAACGATAGAACCAAAACCCGTGCTAAAGACGCCAGTTGTGTAAGTGCTTTGTTTTTGTTCCAACCAATCACCTTATTTAAAGAATAGATTCGATGCGTCGAAAACAAAGTGATTAATATGGGGGTATTTAGTTAACGTTTCTCTGGAGCAACACAACGGGCGACGGTCCGGGATCAATCCCGAAGGGAAAGATGCGAGGACATCAGAAATGTAGTAGAAAAGCGTAATTTTCTCTTAACTATAATTCGTTTGAAATGATTGTTTTCTGTCTTGAATTCTGAAAGAATTGTTGAGAAATTTTATGGATTTTGATAATTAGTTTTAAATCCCCCTATACCCAGTGGTCGGCAAACTCATTAGTCAAAAGAGCCAAAGATCAGCAGTACAACGATTAAGATTTCTTTTGAGAGCCAAATTTCTTTTCAAGAACCATGTTTTTAGGAGTCGGTTTAAACTAGCTACTAACATTAAATAAAACCAGATATCATAATAATAATAATCTTATTTACAAAAAATATTTTTACATTAAAATAAAAATATGACAAAACACGCATTTAATGTGAACAATGTCCTTGCATTTCCTTGGAAAGTTTGGATAAGTCAGGTTTGTATGTCGTTGTTTTTAATTTCAAGCAGGATTCCAGGTTCTCATCAATAAGACGATTTCTCAATTTACTTTTGATAAGGTTCATGCTTGAAAAAGATTGTTTGCATGAATATGTAGAGCCAAAGAGTGAAAGAACAGCAAATGCTAGTTTTTTTAACTGATCATATGAGTCAGGAATACTATTCCAGGTGTTGAAAATTATCATGTCTTCCTTCTCCAGGTCTTTCAAAGCAGACCACTTTTTCTGTGAACTAAAATCACATTTATTTTTCTCCAATTTTTCCATGTCAACGTTAAGGCGTTCAAATTTGGAGCTCCATAATTATTTGTTTTTTGACTCCAGTAATTCCATTTCAAAAGCACCAATGTCAATATTAAAGGGAGAAAAATTCAATTCTGTAACGTCAGCACTGAGAGGTTTTTTAACCGGAATGAATTATTATTTCTTTTACCTGCTTGAACCGCCTACTCGCTTGGCTCGCCCGTTTAGTTTGCTGTGTTATTCAGTTCTGTACTTCCACGCTCTTTGGTTGTTGGAACAAAAAATGGAAGCAGATAAAGATATTTTAATTTCTAAAGTGTTTCTAAAAAGTGTCATTTGGGACGAAAGGTTGTTTTGTATCTCGTATATTTATTTTAATTAATAAGGTATCTACTTGCCTTTATAGGTTGCCTTAAAGTTTTGGAACTCAACATTACCCCACAAGGGATTTCATTATTTTGGAAATTAATTGTTTATTTTCATGTATTTTGAAATGAACACTTAAATAAATATTGTATTAACACTGCAGTACCCACATGCAGTTCTATAATAATTAAAAGTCAAATTACAGCAGTATTTACTCAACATAACCACTGCATTTCATAGTAATGTGTAGTTAAATTTTTCATAAACGCTGAATAGGTTTGAACGGGACCTTGAATGAATTAGGCAAATTCTAAAATATCTGAGGAATCTCCCTTTTAATGCAAAAAGAAAAGCTTTGTAAGGCACAATGAGTATTTTTTTCTTTTTCTGTGGTTTCCTTTCTCTTGGTGATTTTCAACTTCAGCTGTTTATCAGTTCGTAAATAATTTTAGACCTAAACTGATTTGTACTATCTTTAAATTAGTAAAACTGGGCAGCACATTGCATTTCTATTATGTTAATTAATAGCCTCTCGTAAGTAAGACGAAACTGTTTAAAAACAAATGAGTGCCATCAACTGGCTGACTAGTTAAAGACCAACGGATTTGTTCATTGTTTGATCTCTGAACTTTTTAAAAGGTAATAGGGTATGTCAGGACTTGGGTTGATACATCAAAGGAATCAATAAAATGAAATCCTACCCACTACAAAATCATATACACGCAATTTTATTTAAAACGAGGATGAAAATACAACTACAAGGTAAGTATTTGCAAAACAGTGAAGGCTTTTATTATGACTAGACGACTTAAATTGCAAACTCCATGACCGCATTCCATTAAGGTTTTAGTACTTTAAAGTGTTAAACTGATTTCTTTGTGTGTGAACTCCCGAGTAAAGTTGGTGTCCATTGTTCATGATACAGATGAACATTTGGCATACAAAATTTCGGTTTTCTAAATTCGAGGTAAAAGTGCAATTGAATTTGAGAAATCAATAAGAAAATATGTAAGTCAAACCTTACAAGCTGAATATACTAAAATTGAATTGTAGACAATTGACTTGAAACCCATATAAAATTTTTAATTTTCTTATAAATTAAGCTGTAAATGAGCTCTGCAGATATTTTTCTAGAGATGGTGGGAGAGGTACACAAGTCAAAAAAATTGCAAACTTTTTGTTAAAGGTAGAATTGAAATTTAAAAAAGTTTTCCTAAAGACTTCCATAAAAATGCAGATTTAAAAATAAAAGATTTCCTGAAAAATCTTTGCTGATGACTTGGTGCATTTTCTACTAGCTCTAGATTTTTCTGATCCTATTATACCTTATTGTATGAAGTTTTTGCAGTATGGAAAGAAAGGATTGTTTTCCTTCTGTATAATTAAAATGTAGCAATCAAAATATAATTCATGAATCTAATGAACTTTAGCGAATCTTGTTCTTTGTGTAAAACAAATTTAAAAATAGACAATAGGTAGTAGACAAAAGTAGGTAATTTGTATAATATTGTATTTAAATCATAAAATACATTAGTTATTTGTAATGTGCAGTACTTTTTTATGGAGTTTTCAAGTTATAAATTAAGTTATGAATGCATAAATATTCAAGTAATTGGATAAAAAGTTAATCTTAAAGGTTTAGAACATTCCTATTTCACATTTAAAATTGAAGTACTGCTGCCAATATCGAATTGAAATGAATATTATTTTTACACTACAGTATTTGGTCAGTAAAAATTGCAATGCAGTATTTGGTCAGTGATCAAAAAGTATTTTTAATTAAATAAAAAGTTCTATAACATTAAAATATTTAAATTATGATACTTAAAAATTAATTCATTGAATTCATTAATTTATTTATGCATGCCACTTTTCTTCGTTCGCACTTGCCATACATTTTCACCTGTATGTGAAGATCTTGCATTTAAAACTATACAAATTCTTCATTGTTGAAAGTTTGGAATTATAAAAAAATAATATGATCCAAAACATTCTGGTTTTTCTATAACTTTTATTTGGGCTGCTTAATAATTATATTTTTTCCTTTTACAAAGTGAACAAAATGGATTTGTCTGTTTTTGTATGCAAGCACTTCCACGTAGGTGTTTAATTTTTACTTAGCTTTTAATTTCATTTGCACCACGCAATGCCTCTCATTGCTTAAAAGCAACTGTAAAAGAGAGGGAATTCTCACATTATTGTGCACTAAATCACATCTAGTATACAGACAGTGCTAATAAATGAAGCTGTATTTATTTTGACATACCTTATTATTGCGATATAAAATAATATTGTTGACAAATGATTATCTGTAGAACATTAAACTTATTGACTTTGATAGTCATTTATGGACTATTTGCAATATATCACTGTATAAATCTACGTTGCTGCTGCTCTAGAACGGAGCATCAACTTGAACTCGGATAAGGACTGCAATGCCCATTGAACTTCTATTCTGAAAGTTGAAAATTCCACTGACTTCGACAGTGTTGTGACAAAGAAAGCATTGATTAACATTCTTTAACAATGGTGGCTGAAACAAGATCACATGTTCCCTATGCAAATGGGTTAGATTCTAAATTACAGCTACATAAATAGTGTGCTGTACTGACTGCCTCAGCTGAGGTATGTTATAAGTCTGAATTGAATGCAGCATATGCTGTAGAACTTAACCTGGTCCTTAAAATGTCCTGGGATAAATATGCAAATCCTTCACATTGCAAAGATGCCATACAGACTGATTGTCCAGTGCATTCATCTAAGATTGAACATTGTTACTCTTTGCAGTGTGTCCTGTATAACTCGAACAATGTTTCGGGTTCATTGTGCCAACTTCTCACAATTCTGCCAGCATGGGTGATCAGATGGGATCTAAACTGTTTCACAAGAATTAATCTCGCTTTGTTTCTG
The DNA here is from genome assembly GCA_933210815.1 of Meta bourneti. NCBI lineage: Eukaryota > Metazoa > Arthropoda > Arachnida > Araneae > Tetragnathidae > Meta > Meta bourneti. Next base: position 3,419,509 of record OW119926.1, read on the forward strand.
ACTTCTGCAATGGTGATATTCATCATATAATTAATGAGGATACAAGTATTGGGTCAGTCCGATGAGAAATAACTTTGGGAATGACCCCCATACAGCTAAAAGTAATTAATTACCTACAAGCTTCCGGCATCTTACGTCACAGCTACTATAAATAGCTATCACACACATGTGAAGTACAAGTTCTAGATTTAATTTGTTTGCGCGTAAGGTGATTCCAAATTCGACATGGAAAACTCAGATTTGAGAGTCATCTTCCTTTACAAATTTAAACTGAGGCATTCTGCTACAGTTGCTGCTCGAAACATTAACGCAGCATTCGGGGAAAATACAGCCAGTGAACGAACCATTCGGCGATGGTTTGCGAAGCTTGGAAGTGGAGATATGGACCTGAAAAATGAACCGCGTGGTTACCGAGAAGATGCAGTTTCAGCCTAAGTGTGGTTGAAGATGAACCGCGGAAAACATGTGAGATAACGGTCGAGCTAGGTGTCCACCACACTACAATTGTTCGCCGTCTGGCTGCACTGGGCAAAGTCAAAAAGATGGATTCTTGAATGCTTTAACTTATGTGCTACATATAAGTTTTCGAAAAAATGGTGGAGATGTCGAATCCGAGGCACTAGCGATTTATCGCCAAACATGGTAACCTTGGTGTTTTGTTACAGCTTTATGGCAACCCTATGCAAAAGGTTTTTCGCGTACGAAAGTCCGTGGAGACTTTCCCGTGTCCCGTAAATGACATACTGGCTTTGGACGCCATCTTGATTTGGCAACAAAAATTGCTTGACGACAAACATGCCTCGGATTTTACATCTGTACCAAAGTGTTCATTTCAAAATTAATTATTTGTTCATTGTTTATGTTTTGCAAAAAAATCACGAATTATAGATAAAATATGAATTTACAAGGCAATTTAGGCAAAATATTTAATGTTTGTGCTGCCATCTACCGTAGAAGAAAGTAACTATATGATAGAAAATTAGGAATGCATCTGATTTTAGTACGTATAAGTGTTACGCAATTATGCTAATATATATACGTTTCTGAACGTATATATTCGGGTTCGCCCTTTAGAGGGTTAACGATTATGAAGAAGACTGCGACATAATGTTATTCAGGAAAGAGTGACAAATATAAGGCATTTCTTAATCTCTTCCGCTTACTGAATTAATATTGTAGTTTCATATGAAGTATAGCTTCCGTTAAACTAGTTTGGTTCATTTATTGTATCTCTTCCGATTTATAAACGTCATATGACCGTGGTTCAAAATTACGTGGTGTTGTCCTCGAATCTTTCCCTTTGGGATTGATCCAGGACCGTCACCAATAGCCCGTTGTATTGCTCCAGTGCGACGTTAATCAAAAATAGCTACCTACGATCCATACAATGTGGATTCCCTTAGTCTTCGAAGCATTTCCTCTGTATCTCGCTAAATTCACTTGATTTGAGGAATGGTTTCATGGAATATGGTTTTATATTACTTAAGTTAAATACTAGGTAGGCAGTTAATTAACGTCGCACTGGAGCAACACAACGGGCTATTGGTGATAGTCCTGGATCAATCCCGAAGGGAAAGATTTGAGGTCAACGGCTCGTAATCTTGAACAGTCGGATGACGAGAACACCTGAGTTTGCACTCGTCTCCAATTTTCCACACCACGCCAGCGTGAGTACATTTGAGGCCACGACAGATTCAACGTACACAAGCCCCCGTGGTCTTTGGTTGGACCGAGTTTCGAACTCGCAATCCTCAGGTTGCTAATCCGTTACTCTTCCAACCAGGCTACAGAGGCCCTGCGTAAAAACAGGATCATGACAATTAATTTAATTTTTTTGCAAAATAACACTTTAAAATTGCTGTTTTTATAAACGTTTGGTAAAACAAGTATTTCTCATTCCTGTAAATAGGTTCTGGTCTAATAAGACCTCGCCTTGCAAGAAATGACAGGGCGACAAAACAGACCATTTTTTTGTCCTTTTACTTGTTGACGTTGAACTATAATTTGATTTGTCGCAATATAATCTATTTTCTTTCTTTCCGCAATACGACGTATAATTAGACGGGACCCGCAGTTCGTTCAGAAACCATTTGTAAATGAGCAATTATAAATAAATATTTATGCAAAAATAACTCATTTAAAATTCGATTTATACTAACTAAACGTATAATCTGTTTTTCTACGCCTCATTTTTGTTAGTGGTATTCGATTTTTTTTAAATGAAGTACATAAAATGGTAACGAAAGATGGCTGGTGCTTAGATATATTTATTGTAAATAATTATTAAATAAAAAGAATCAAATTTTATGATAATCTGAAGAGATTATTTTTAAACATTCATCAAAAAGTGTGGTTCAGCCACACAGATAGTGTAGGTTTACAAATGCATCCCCTACGAATCCATACATGGTGGGGATTATTTCTTTACAAAGAATCTGAAGAACATTCCACCTGAAAAGTAAAACGCAAATAGCTGTAAACAACACTAAATATTATAATACACTTTTAAATCACAAAACAATAACCTCTCTCAGGAGATCTTCCGTTCTGTTCAAACCCTTTCTTGGTCAGCAAGATCCACAGATCTGCATGTATATTGTCATATATCTCCACCAGAGGGGGCTTTACAACTTCCTAATTTATGACATCTCTGATATACTGCTACAATTATGAAGAGTCCTCTATACAGGATGAGTTTAAATTGTTTTTACAAAATAAGAGGTGTGATAGTACCCATCCAGACGAGCCATAATTACCATGGAACATAGGGTCGCATTCCACTCTGAGAGGCAGAAAAGAGTCAAATTAGAATTTCAACATGAATTTACAACAGTGTTGGGAAAGCGAATGAACGATACCAAAAGTTGCACAATCTGATTGATTGATCAGAGAAAAACTCACAGCAAGTGCTCAAAGTGGCGTTGCACAGTTCACACCGGCGAAGGAATGACTGGCTCTCGAAGATTCCTGGCGTTGTGTTCATTTTGTCTGCGGTAACACCGATTCTCGCTACGAGATCTTCAGCCGAGTCCACAGGCGTCTGGTACATCAGGTACTACCGACCAGGCCATTTTGCTTAGGAGATATGCTACGTAGGCAGGTATAAAACGACGTCAGAGGCGATGACTTGTTCATGCTCTTTCGACTTTACTCTTTTCTGCCTCTCAGAGTGGAATGCGACCCTATGTTCCATGGTAATTATGGCTCATCTGGATGGGTACTATCACACCTCTTATTTTGTAAAAACAATTTAGACTCACCCTGTATATTTGTTATTCCGATCGAAGAATTGACTTCAGAGTATTTCGACTTTTTTTTGTCAGATCACATATGAAAATATCTTTGTAGAAAGTTGGTTGCTTTTTGGGTTTTATGGCGCAAGGGCCATATTTAGCCATGCCGCATCAGACACAAGACAACGTCAAGTCATGGACATACACACACAAAGTCTACTGATTCAGAAGAGAGAAATACGTCCTGGGAGGAATCAAACCTGCACCGAATACAACTCGCAGGTTTCTAGCGCAGTGGGACACACCCACCGGCCCCTCTTTGTAGAAAGAAAAATTAATAATAAAACAAATCGAACAGTTCTGGTGAATGAAGAGTGTTGACAAGAATTTAACGAGTGAGGATGGAATGACATCTCATCACCTTTACGGGATTGGACACAGCAGCGCGCGGTGCCAGCGCCATCTAGCGGTCAGGCAAACTTCACGAACATCTCCTTTTTGTCAATCGGAAGTCTTTGATCACTCCATTGTGAAAAGTCCTTTCTAGCCTGGTGGCAGCCTGGTTGGAAAAGTAGCGGATCAGCAAGCGGAAGGTTGCGAGTTCTAAAGTCGATCCAACCAAAAACTGAACTCGTGGATGCTGGTACACGCTAAATCTGTCGTGGCCTCAAATGTCCTCATGTTAGCGTGTGGTGGGTGTTTGGAGTTTGGGATGCCAGCTTAGATGCTGACCTCGACATCCGACAGTGGTTCAAAAAGGCGAGCTGTCATCCCTTCGGGATTGATCCCGGAGCGTTATCAATAGCCCTTTGTGTTGCTCCAGTTCGACGTTAATTGAATTACCAGCCAACCTTTTCAGACCTAACCTAAACCTAAGTAAGGTTAGGATAAAAGAGAAATCTGGCGTACCTTTTCTTAAGTAGGTTGCCAAACTTCGCAATTTATCTTCCTCCAAAGCGCATCACGAAGCGCAGCAAGACACCATCCAGGAATCGGACACATCCTTACCCTAAACACAAATGACACAATCACAACCTCGAAAGGAAATGACCTATCACTTGACAAAGCACCCGATTCTACAGAGTTTAATACCATATAACACGAATTTTAAAATTTAATAGGCTGATTTGAGTGAACTTTTCGACATCAGAATATCCATTGCATGAACCTACACTACTGGATTGTGGAATTTGATCCAGGACTGGATTGCTTTTTTTTATGGCACAAGGGCCAGATTTGGTAATGTTGCGCCCAATACCCAGGACTATGACAAGTACAAAACGAGGTACAAATTTTGAAAATGTTAAATACGATTCGTTCAGAGGAAAGGAATGACACAGGCCATGTGGATCGCAAAAGGGAAAAGTCTGGTTTATTGAAAACACAACATATATATATATATACAGATAGGATAGGATTGCATTACAACCAATAAGATTCATTAAAATGGACGGACGTCCAAGAAAGCTGTAGAACATTCACACATGCTGCCTGTAAAGAGTGACTCAGCTCTAGCAGCACAAAGAAAGACTTCTATGGGTGATTACATTATACAACAGAAAGGGTCATTAAAAGTTATTTGAATTTGGTAGGTAGTTGAGTTAATATCCCACTGGAGCGACATAACGGGATAACTGGCGACGGTCCGGGAGCAATCCCGAAGGGAAAGCCCGAGGACAGCACCACGACATTTTTGTCATCACAACACCTGAGCTGGCACCCCGCTCTCCAAACTTCCACACCACGCCAACGTGAGGACATTTGAGGCCACGACAGATCTGACATGCGCCATTCCCCTTATACACGACGGCCTTTGGTTAGTTCGAGTTACGAACTCGCAACCCTATGGTTGCTGATCTCTTCCAACCGGCTCCGATTGTGAATTTGAAAAATATTATTAAAAGTGACGCAATTAGAGGTTCTTTCCACTCCATTATCCAATTGGATAGCTGACGCGAATTAAATATAATGAGCTTAGAATGCGGAATTTTTATAATTCGTAAATCTCAACGGATACATCGAGGTTTAAGTGTTAGCGAGAAGGTGCAGAAGTCTGCACCTTCTTTTCACTGCACCTTTTTTTCACTGCGAGATGGTGCAGAAGTCTGCACCTTTTTTCTTTTTCTTCTGCTGACCAGTCTTTTCAGAGATTTTTCTGATCATGTGTTTGGCACAACTTGGGCAAACAAATATAGACTTTGCGCCATAAAACCCCAAAGCAACAACCAAACTATACAATTTCAGGTAGGTTGGCATTTGAATTAACGTTGCACTAGAACAACGCAACGGACTATTGGCGACGGTCCGGGATCAAACCCGAAGGGAAAGATCGAGGACAACACCTCGCAACTTTGAACCACGGTCAGATGACGAGGTCACACCTGAGCTGGCATCCCACTCTCCAAACATCCACATCAAGCCGACGCTAGGACATTTGTGACCACGACAGATTTAACTTGCACCAGCCCCCTTCCTAGACGAAGGTCTCTGGATTCGAATTCGCAACCCTCCGATTGTTAATCCGTTATTCTTCCAACCTGCTTACCACGGCCCTATCCGATTCCAGAGCGTGGGCCGCAGTGGCCCGGTTGGGAGAGTAACGGACTCGCAACCGAAGGGTTCGCGAGTTCGAATCCAGCCAAACACCGTCGTGTACAAAGGGGGTTGGTGCACGTTAAATCTGTCGTGGCCTCAAATGTCCTAACATTGGCGTGGTGTGGAAATTTGGAGAGTGGGGTGCCAGCTCAGGTGTTGCCTCGTCATCTGACCGTGGTTCAAAATTACGTGGTGTTGTCCTCGGATCTTTCCCTCTGGGATTGATCCCGAACCGTCACCAATAGCCCGTTGTGTTGCTCCAGTGTGACGTTAATTGAAATACCCCCAGAGCCGCCGCTAAATGTCTGCAGACATGCATAGACGAAAGAGAAACTCTTGGTGATCTCTCTAAAATCAGTACACTTGCTACGTAATGTCAGATTGGTATGAGATAATGAGAATGCTATATGATGTGTTCATGATCACATTTTGAACATGAAAACCCAGTCTTTTGGACAATACTAACTTTTAATTGGCAAAGACCTTCTTGAACTCGTCTTCCATATTCAGGATCCGCCTGTCTGAAGTTGTTGACGGCTCGCTCTTGTATAAAGTCCTGGGCGTTTTTCAGATTGTTGACAATATTGCTCACCAGTCGTTCCTGCTCTCCCTCGTTTAGAACCTGGAATGAGCGAGTTAGAAAATACGCACATGAATACTTTATAGTACAAAGGTAGTACGTACTGTACCGGATGAGATGGAGTGATGAAAGTTACAAATGGTAGCGTAAAATAACTAGAACTGATATTCACCACAACATTTATTCGTACATCCTACAGCTATTATATACAAATTTACAGATATTTTGTGACAGAAGGGTTCGACTGAGGTTAGGAACGAGCGTCCGCTCGCTTCTCGGTCTGGATCGCAACTCCCTGATTTTCCCACTTTCTTCGGCAACATCTAAGGAAAAATCCACTTGAAGTGGAATTCTGAGTGTAGTCAAGAGGCTTGATATTTTATGAGATCATGAATGTCAATTATAACGTCAGATGAAGATGCTTTATGTGAGTGCTTGGAACTTTATAACCGATGTAATGTCAGTTGAAGTGCTGGAAGAGTATTTCCCGGGTGAGTTAAGGACAGATGGTTACTTGCGAAGAATTTTATCATCTCTAATTTAGAGAATTACGGAACATGACGTTTTGATCAGAAAAGCCGCCTTATTAGAGAGGGTTGAATGGGAAGTGTTACAGTACTTGAATTTACGTCGCATTGGAGCAACACAACGGCGGAAGTCCGAAATCAATAACGAAAGGAACGATCCGAGGACGACACGTAATATTGAACCACGGTCAGATGACGAGTTGGCATTCCACTCTCCAAACTTCCTCACGTCTCGTGAGGACATTTGAGGCAGCGGCAAATTTAATGTGCACCATTATTACAGTACAGAGACGTCCATTTTTGACTTTCAAGATTGAGATGCTGTTTTCTGAACAGCACCTCAAGGTTGGCCATTAAGTTACAACAAAGCCTTTTACTAAACCTGTTGTCCCATGTTGGCGTGGTGTGATAGTCTGAAGAGTGGGGTGACAGCTAAGGTGTTGATCTCCCATCTGACCGTAGTTCAAATGACAAGATGTCCTCGAACCTGCCAATAGACCATTGCGTTCTCCAGTGTAACGTAAATTCTACTACCTACATAAACCTTTGGCCCCGATGAGATTTAATGACTCTTTATGTGGCCCTTTTACTAAAAGTTTACTCATTCCTAGTCTAAGAATAGCACACAAATCTCCAAGTACTACGATTTCCTAGTGGGACTTCAAACCATGTTGGTCCAGCCCAAGACGAGTATCCAAACGTCTTTTCGATATATAACTGGACTTGGAAGGCTATTATATGTTTATGATTATACTTTCTCTTTCAAAACACGTCGATTATATCCGACAGTTAAATTATTCATCTTATTTAATTCCAAAATTTAATGGGTGTTTCAAAATTACGTGGTGTTATATTCGGATCTTTCCCTTCGGGTTTGATCCCGTACCGTCACCAATAACCCATTGTGTTGCTCCAGTGTGACGTTAATTAAAATACCTACCTAAGTTTATTGTTAACAAATCCGACATTTGTACGTATTGTACGTTAAAAACTATCAATGATGCTTTGAGTGCAATGTGTTTGTTTAAAGGAGCTCATTTGCTTTCCGTAAAACAAAAATTCAGTTGAGCTAGAAGTCTAGTTACAGGGGCATAAAGGTTTCTGATGTGAAATACTTTTTAAAATCGGAACAGTACTGGAGACATGCACGAAAAGTCGAGCTTTACAAAAAAGCGTTACAACTGTTTTGTCTAATGATTTCAGAGCTAGAAGAAACGCCCCAAACGATAAAAAATAGCGACTTGTAAGCTACCGAACAATTACAGGTCTTTAATCAAAAAATTATTCCTCAATATTAATGTCTAACTGTTCTTTAATCGCTCAAACGGGCCGCGGTGGCCCGGTTGGAAGAGTAACGAACTAGCAACCGAAGGGTTGCGAGTTCGAATCCAGCCAAACACCGTCGTGTACAAAGGGGGCTGGTGCACGTTAAATCTGTCGTGGCCTCAAATGTCCTCACGTTGGCGTGGTGTGGAAGTTTGGAGAGTGGGGTGCCAGCTCAGGTGTTGCCTCGTCATCTGACCATGGTTCAAAATTACGTGGTGTTGTCCTCGGATCTTTCCCTTTGGGATTGATCCCGGACCGTCACCAATAGCCCATTGTGTTGCTCCAGTGTGACGTTAATTGAAATACCCCCCCCCCTTAATCGCTCAAACTGTAAATTAATTGTTGATTATGCTCAATAAACAATCGTTCAAACTTCCCATGTCTGCTTCATTTATTCCACAATCCAACATCAGACCCGAGTATTCACGTCGAAACTACGGTTTGTGTCCTCGACACTCATTTTTTCGGTATTATTTTCAAATGATCGATCAATTAATTGAAGAAAAACTAACCAATCATTACAAACTAAAATGGCAGGTAGGTATTTAACGCTGCATTGGAGCAACACAACGGACTATTGGCGACGGTCCGGAATCCAACCCGAAATGAAATATCCGAGGACAACACCTCATAATTTTGAATCAAGGTCAGCTGACGAGATCACACCTGAGTTGGCATCCTATTCTCCAAACTTCCACACCTCGCCAACGTGAGGACATTTGAGGACACGACAGATTTAACTTTCACCAGCCCCCTTTGTACACGATGATCTTTGGTGGATTCGAACTCGCAACCCTCCGGTTGCTAATCTGTTCTCTTCCACCGGGCTACCGAGGACTTTAACTAAAATGGCATCAAAATTAATTTTGAATCACACTGATTGCGTTCTGCGTCTATTGAGTTGAGACACCGAATACTGTGAGTTCAGGTACTCTAAATTGCCGAATGGTCATTGCACTTGGAAGTGCGAATATACGCAGAATGGGTGTCTGAATCGTAAACGATTCCTCACCTCTCGGTAGAAGATTCCCGCCTGGGTGAAGTTGTCCTCATCTGAACTGTCGAACCTGTCCGCGTCTCCTGATACTGGGAAAGGAGGAGTTCTCTCGCTAGGATCTTCTACGGGGCCACCGAAACTGTTTGGGTAGTAATTAGGAGCACCATCTGAAAAACACAAAAATAAACTCACATGCTAACGGATATGTACGTAGAACACATGTAACGGATATGTAGTTGTTATAAAAGAGATGTCCTTAAGGTGTACGTATACATTAGAAGATTTTTTTTAATTTTGATTTAAATAATCCAATTTTTTACAATATATCATTGGTTTGTGCTTAAACTCATTACAGTGTGAAAAATTCAGATTAAGTTAGCCATTAATTATTTAATTTAGATTATAATGATATAAATAACATGTTTTTAACAGTGATCTCAAATTATAATTTGCTCAGAAAGACAATTCCTATTGGAAATTATTCCTAATATTTTTCACGTTTTGACCATCCGTCAAGTTGCTAGAGTGCGACGTTAATTAATTACCATTACCACAAATATGTTTCCCAAATTTTAAACTCAATTTCTGAATAACTGTTTTTGCAATGGATGCTAGTTGAAAAAGATTTTCACCAAGGAAATCTAAGAATTGAGATTTTTTCAGGAATTTCAACATCTAAAAATCAACTAAAAGTTCATTTCTTTACTAATAACTTCGACTGAAGGTCAAATATCAACTCTATTATATAGATTACGACACAAAAATAATTATATTAGATCTATTCATTGTCGAGTTATCACTGTCGGAACAAAGCATCCATTGCAAAAACGGTTCTTCAGAAATTGAGTTTAAAGTTTTGGAAACATATTTGTGGTAATGGTAATTAATTAACGTCGCACTAGAGAGCAACACAACGGGCTATTGACGACGGTCCGGGATCAGTCCCGAAGGGAAAGCACGTCATTTTGAACCACGCGCGGATGGCGAGGCAACACCTAAACTGGCACTCCACTCTCCAAACTTCCACACCACGCCAACGTGATGACATTTGAGGCCACGAGATTTAACGTGCACCAGCCCCCTTCATACACGACGATCTTTGGTTTGATTGGAACTCGCAATCCTCCGGTTTCTAGTTCGTTACTCTTCCAACAGGGCTTCCACGGCCCAGTGGAGAAAGCTCGCTTGGGAATACTGGGGTCCCGATCCCCATGTTTACCAGAGTCAGTAAAAACAGCCAACGTGATGACATTTGAGGCCACGAGATTTAACGTGCACCAGCCCCCTTCATACACGACGATCTTTGGTTTGATTGGAACTCGCAATCCTCCGGTTTCTAGTTCGTTACTCTTCCAACAGGGCTTCCACGGCCCAGTGGAGAAAGCTCGCTTGGGAATACTGGGGTCCCGATCCCCATGTTTACCAGAGTCAATAAACACCACGTGAAAAGAATAGATCACTTGGGTACCCGGAGGTTGTGATGCCTGGTTTCCGAAGTGTGCGAAGATGAAAATAAATTTGGAAAGTGCGCATAGTGGTTTTACTTTTTAACAAAGCTTTCCTTTTTTTAGTTAAAATACGTGAAACCTACCTTGGTTTCCATCCATACGAAAACCATCTCGTTCGTAGTTCCTGGGGCGTGCTCTGTAGGGGCAATTGACGGGAATCTGCAAGTAATTGGGTCCCAGTCTGTACCTGTGCGTGTCGCTGTACGAGAACAGGCGGCCCTGAAACACAAATACAGGACACAAAGAAAATGCTTGAAAAAGACTTTAGAATAAAGGTACCCTACCCTCTCTTAACAATCGAAGTGATTTCGATGGGATACATCATCCATCAAGATCTGGTCAATTTTGCTAATGTCGAGATTTAACGTCATCAAGATTTTTTCTTAATATGACGAGATCAAGATCCGACCAGTTTTCTTCTAATAACGAAGTACCTTGTCCATCAAGATCCGCTAATGACGAGTTGGTTGGTTTTAGGGGTTTTATGGCGTAAGGGCCATATTTGGCCATGCTCCGCCAGGCACAAGACATACAACATCAAGTAATAGACACAATGAAAGTTTTACTGAAACAGAAGAGAGAAATACGCCCAGGGAGGAATGTACCTGACAGAAATCGAACCTGCGCCGCCTATAACTCGAAGGGTGCTAGCACATTGGTCATACCCACTGAGCCACGGCGGCCCCTGCTAATGATAAGATACCTCATCAAGATAACCACCAGGAAGGTTAATCTCAAATGCACAGATATATGGGCACTTGAGAATTCGCATCTTAACCCTCCTGGTGGTTGTCTCGATGAGATATCTTGTTATTGGCAAAACTGACCAGATCTTGATGGACTAGATACCTCGTCATTAAACAAAATTGACCAGATCATCTAATCATCATAAAAAATTCGCCAATATCTTGATGACGAGATATCTCGTCATTAAGAGCATTGGTCAGATCTTGATGGGCGAGATTTCTCGTCGAAACTACTTGCAGAGTTCTAGCCCATGTAGTTTTTAGTACTCGTGAATCAACACGATTTTTTGTGAGAATTAGATATGTATATGACACACGAGAAATAAGGATGAGTATATAGCAACAATTCCGAATCTTAAATCGGGTACTTCTAGTTCACGCACGTTAAATGTTAGTCTCAATCAGAAGTAAAAGAATCCAGAAAATAGATGGATCAGTTTAACGACAGTCCATTCCACTAGGATAGCGATTTTCAAACTTTTCATCTCACGGCACACACTAATTACTAAAACTACGGAATACCAAAAAACATAAATGTATTCGCCAATCTGACAAAAGAACGTATAATTTTGATTTATTTGTAATTACCTATCCCCGTTGCTCTAACGTAGCTTTTTAAAGTCTTTACGAAACGATTTATTTAGGATTCTTTGTAATAAAAAGAGTAATACTCAAAATTATTTATACATGTGTTACTAGAAATTATTTGAGAACACACTTGTTCAAAAGTTCGAAACCAAACCGTTGGAACGAAATGAACACAATTCAAATCGTTTCACTCGATGCTCACGATTCGTAAGACACACCGGTGCGCCATTCTTGCTGTAGTGGTTGAAAATAGCTGCTTTAAGACATCATTATTTGTAAGTTTGTAATTTCCAAGTGGTTTCGACGAGTTATCCACCAACATCTGACCAATTTTGCTAATGACGAGTTATCTCGTCATCAAGGTATTGCCGATTTTTTATGTGGATCACCGGGCGATTATAATAAATAGACAGGCATCAGCTGAACTTCAGTGGAAGATGCCACCACATTTCATCTTTCTGGTGATTGAGTGTAATTTAGCTGTGCCATTGATAAAAATAAACATTTTGTATAATATATTTAGGGCTCTTTTTGGCGTCTTATTTGGTCTTGGTGAATTAGCGACATAAGATTTCATTTTCCTCAGAAGTATGATTCCGTAACAATGCTATCAGTGAAATTTTTAATGTATTGTGAGGATTCATTGATGGACCCCTCAATCAACCCTCCCAAAGGCAAACTCGCCGACAAGTCGTAAAAGAGCCGGACAATACGTTTCCATCTCTCTGGCGCCAGACGGTCGGGACTTGGATCGAAGAATGACAAAAGAGGATTCGTTCCGGACAGCGCCCAGGTGCTTAGGAGTGCACCTGCCAGGTGATTAAGTCCACCTGCTAGGTAATCAAGCCACCTGCGCTAAGTAGCTGATCCCATTTTACGTCAGACAGTCACCATCGAATCAGCGGCCTCAAAGGCGAACCAATTAAAAACGAACCAATTAAAAGTAAGAACCAATCAAGAACGAACGAATCGAAAGAACCACCAGCGAGCAAAGGCTGCAAGGTTTCAAAAGGAACAGCAGGGCGTCGAATCGTCAGTTCTTGCCTGTGATCTCGATCGATCAGCTTGACTCAGCGACCCTTTGAGTGGTCACTCCTTAGGGAGAAAAGCATTGTTAAAAGACGGTTCTCTCACCCCGAGAGTACGCGTTCTTGTAGCCTAGCGTAGGCTGCCCATCTCGAGACTTGTTTGTGCTCCAGAGCTAGCGGCTTAGCTCAGCGACCCTTTGAGCGGTCAACCCCTTTAAGGAGCTCTTATTAATTTGGAAGACGGTTCTCTCACCCTGAGAGTACGCGTTCTTGTAGCCTGGCATAGGCTGCCTATCTCGAGTTCCTGCTTTGTTATCGTTCGAGAGAATTGAACTAGCGACCCCAGCGGAACCGTGCGTGTCTTGTGCTGATCCGACGATCCCTGATTGTGCCGAACCGACGACCTGCGAAGAGTCCGGTACCGACTTCTCGTCCGGCAGTGAACCTGGATTGACCCGTCGTCCCGTGAGGATCCGGTGCTGACCTTGTGAAATCGTCACCCGACGAGTAGAGTTCATCTAGAGACTGTTGAGATACTTTTCTCCCACTCAGAGACTTTCGTGCGTACCTGAGATTACGACAACCTGTCGCATCCCGTTAGCAGAGGCATCGAATTCGTGAAAGTGCCTTATATATAAACCCTCATCTAATCAAGAAATTGTTCTCAATAAAATTAATGTTTATTATTTAAGCGAGACTCTTCTCTGTAGATTTGAATCTACCACGCTACCAGAGAAGTTATTACAGTCTACTTAAATTATTGGTGGCAGCAGAGGACATCCAGTCCAGAGACGAAACTCAAGAAGAGTTGTGAAGTGAGAAAAAAAAGGCAGAATCATCCAGAACTGCTACAACGTGAAGGACATCCTGTCCAGCGTTGAAAAAAGTGCTAGTGTGCCAGTGAAAGTGAAAAAAACGAACGCCCGTCTGACATCCCAACAGAGGCAGAGCAGAGACCTGTCGAAAAAGCAGAGCCAGTCGTCAGACAAGGTAAGCTTGACATTTCTTTAGAGGCAATTTAATAGATTATTGTTTTAAACTGTTGAGAAAAAAACTGTTGTGAAAAGTGTTTAAATTTTTAAATTGATTTAATTGTGGAATCCATTCTAAAGAAATTCTGATTACTAGTGTATGCAAATTCGCGGAAGCTTTAGGAATTAATAATTGCAGTAAATGTGTAGTGAAGATTTGAAAATTGTCAGTTTAGCAATTGCTCGAATAAATTTCCAGGGCTGTGGATGATCTTGTTAGCTTTAGCACATAGTTAAATTAACTAGATTGTGAAGTATCTATTCAATTGTGAACTACCTAGTCAAGTTGAATGGGCTTTAGTAAAGTTGTAGTAGAGATTATTATTGTGTATTATTTTAAGTAAAAATATTTTTTAATATTGCATGAGTTTGGAAAATAGTTAAGGCTTAGGAATTTGACTGCATTGTGTATTATTATTTTATTTGTGTATTGTTATTTGAAAATTGAAGTTCAGAATATTTGGTGATTGAATATTGTAATTGTGTCACTGGGAAAATTTTGTGTAGTACCATGGCGTTTTTAACTAAGCAGAAAAAGATAGACTTGCAGAAATTAGCTTACGAGTTTAATGTTGAGTTTGGTTCCGACGATCGAATCATCGATCTAGCAAGGAAAATACAGGAATGCAATCATTTTAGCGAGGAAAGCGCTAAGGATATGATTGTTAATATCATAGAAGAGAGGAAATTGGCTGAGACGGAGGCTAGAGAAGAGAGGGAATTAGCTGAGGAAAGGGCTTTTGAACTAGAGAAGCTAAAAATACAACAATCGGGAGAAGTAAATAGTTTAAGTTCGTCTAGCCACGATAGAGGGAAACCGTCTAAAAACATTAAATCAGTCATGCAAAAGTTTGATGCTGACAAAATAGATATGGCCTTGTTCTTAACGCTTTTTGAACGCCAGAGTAGAAAATTAAAAATCGAGTATGACGAATTGGTCTCACAGCTGCTTAGTCTGTTGCCGATTGAAATCGCGGAGATTATTATTCGTGAACCCGAGGAATTAAGTGATGATTATGATCATGTAAAGTCCGTACTTCTCGCTAGATTCAAGCTTAGCGCAGAATCCTTTAGATGCAAATTTCAAACGCATCAGAGATAAAATGGCTCTTTATGGAAGGACATGATCTTCGAACTAAGAAGCTATCTAGAAGGGTGGCTTAGCGGAATCCAAATTGAGGATTTTGATTCTCTTAAGAATCTGATGATCGCTGATCAAATCAAAAGAAGGGTACCGGCAGACATAAAGGACCACTTTATTGATCAATGGGGCGAGTTGACCGAACCGAGCGCATTGGCTGAGAAGCTAGACGCGTATGAGTCAACCCGCCGAGTCGTCAAGAAACCGGTGTTCTCCAAATCACCGGAGAAAAGAGCTTTCGACCGCCCAAAACCTATTGAAAAGCCGGGTCAGGGAAAGAAATTCGGGGGTGAGAAAAATCACGGTAAAGATTGGAGATCAGGAAATAAGGGAACCAACACAGAATGGCGGACAAGGGAATTCGAGAAACATAGCGGCCCCGTTTGTTTTAATTGTAACTTACCTGGTCATATACGCCCTCAATGCCCCGAGTTAAAGAAAGTAGCGGAACCCTTAAATAATCTTGCTACCAGCGCAAATTTTGCTCCCTCATTTGAGCCTTATTTAAGCAAGGCCAAAATAAATGATGTTGACATGGTATTGTTACGTGATTCAGGAACAAACATTGACCTGGGACCCCTAGACTTAGTGAAACCTGAGGATTTTACAGGCGAGCACATTTGGGTTAAGCAACCTCTGGACAACCACTTCAAGTGCCTACCTTTGGCAAGAATTAAAATCGAAAGTCCAGAACTCGGCGTAATTAGGACTAAGGCAGCAATATTATGTAAATCTGTCGACATGCGACATTACCTCGTAGGAAATTCCACCCAGGAATTAATTGAATCGCAGAAAGTAAAGCCAGAACTGGTAAACGCGATTATGACTAGGAGTCAAACCAAACGTCTGAGCCCTAAACAGATTATAGTTGAGGAAAACCAAACAGAAATAGACCCACTTGAGGTAACGGAACCCGAAAATGAACTAGAGGACGAAAATTTGGGGATAGAGTTACCGCCCTTACAGGAAAATTCGGAAATCGAATTAGTAGGCATTGACGCTGAAACTTTTGCCAAGGAACAGCAGAATTGTCCCGAACTCAAATCTATTTGGGATAAGGTCAGGCAAAATAAAACGAGTGAGTTCGTGATTGAAAAAGAGCTACTCTTTAGGCAGTCTAAGGATCATAGAGGCGAAGAGCGGAGGCAGCTATTAATACCCGCTATATATAAAAATAAAATTTTAAGCCTTTGTCATGATGGGTTCGGATCCCACATGGGCAATACGAAAACTAAAGATAAGCTGTTGCGCTATTATTTCTGGCCCCAGTGTATTGAGGAGATCGAGGAATATGTGAAATCGTGCGATGCTAGCCAGAAAGTCGGGAAATCCTCGGAACAAAAGAGAGCGCCCTTAAGTTAGTGCCCGTGATCACAGAAGTGTTCGCGAAGATGAATATAGACATTGTGGGTCCCTTGCCAATATCACCGAAAGGGAACAAATATCTCCTGACGGCTATTTGCCTTGCTTCCAAATACCCGGGAGCTATTCCTTTATCAGCAGTGAACTCAGAAACCGTCACTGATGCCTTGCTTGCTATCTTTAGTAGAATAGGTTTCCCCAAAGAACTACAACTGGACAATGCTACGTATTTCACTAGTAACCTCACAACTACCTTCTTTGAGAAGTTTGGGATTAAGGTGGTGCGTAGTTCGATCTATCATCCACAAACGAACCCGGTGGAGCGGTTCCACCGAACCCTAAAGAGACTTTTGAAAGCGATGTGCCTGGAGCTAAAAGAAAATTGGGAGGACGTGCTTCCATCGGCTCTCTTGGCTTTGCGGAACGTAACCAATGCGTCAACCGGGTTTAGCCCCGCAGAGCTAATTTACGGGAAGAATTTGAGAATGCCCGAGTCCATTTTATTTGACAAATGGTGCCAAAGTCCCCCATGTGAAGACATTGTCACGGAGTACGTATTCCAGTTGATAAATCGATTGCGACGGTGTCAACAGGTAGCCACCGCAACCGAAACGGACGCAAAAGTTAAAAGGAAGTCGTACTACGACAAAGGATCGGTGAAACGCGAGTTTAAAGTAGGCGATCGCGTCTTAGTATTGTCATCTTGCCAACAAACAAAATTCGCCGTAAAATGGGTTGGTCCGGGAATTATAGAGAAACAGCTTTCGGAGACCAATTACGTTGTTAAGATGCCAGGGAAGGTAGAGAAGGTACGAGTGTACCACATTAATTTATTAAAGCCATACCACCAGCGGATGGAAAGCGTAAATCTTTTGATGAGCGAAGCATTCGCTCACGATAACAGAATCTGATTTGGATATTCAGTATCCTATAGCAGATCCGAATATTTT
Source organism: Meta bourneti (assembly GCA_933210815.1). Classification (NCBI taxonomy): domain Eukaryota; kingdom Metazoa; phylum Arthropoda; class Arachnida; order Araneae; family Tetragnathidae; genus Meta; species Meta bourneti. The sequence continues at coordinate 3,437,121 of OW119926.1, forward strand.
TGATTTCGGAGAGGTAGTGAAAAACAGTAAATTGGAAGAGCGATGCACGCAGGATCAAATCAATGAACTTGGGAAATTGTTAAAATCCCATAGGCAATTATTTTCAAATGATCCCGGTAGGACGAATCTTATCGAACATGATATCGATTTAATTAGTGACAAACCCATTAGATCGAAACCCTACCGCACCTCTCCTAGACAAACGGAAATCCTCAAGTCAGAAATTAAGAGGATGTTGGATTTAAAAATCATTGAGATCGGGGAGTCCGATTACACTTCCCCCATGATTTTAGTAGAGAGTCCAGGACGTGACCCTCGTCCTTGTGTCGATTATCGTCGATTAAATTCCATCATTAGGACGGAATATTATCCACTGCCTAATATGGACGAGCGAATCGAACAAGTGGCAGCCGCAAAATATATAACGGTCATAGATCTGACCAAGGGATATTGGCAGATACCCTTGAGTCTTAGGGCACAAAGATTGGCCGCTTTCGTGACTCCATTCGGGTCATATCGACCACTAGTTCTTCCGTTCGGACTAGTAAACGCCCCATATTGCTTCTCAAAATTCATGGCTCAACTCTTACAAGGTTTAGATGAATTTTGTGTACCCTACTTAGACGATGTAGCTATATTTTCGCAAACTTGGGAGGAACACATCAAACACCTCGATGTGGTTCTAAAGAAAATCGCGTCCGCGAAATTAACAATTAAACCTGCCAAATGCAAGTTCGCACAGAGCAGTGTCAAATATTTGGGACATATGGTAGGGAGTGGATGTAGAACTCCGACTGAGGCGAAAATGCAAGCGGTAGTTGATTTCCCCACACCCAGGAATAAAACACAGATCAGACAATTTTTAGGTTTGAGTGGATATTACGCCTGGTATATCCAAAATTATGCCATAATAGCCGAGCCATAAACGAGGGCATTAAAAGGAAATAATAGAAGGGAGGAGGTAGAGTGGTCCGCGGAATGCGACTCAGCTTTCCGAGAGTTGAAAACGAAACTCACTGAGAAGCCGGTGTTGTACGCCCCAGACTTCTCAAAGGAATTTATCCTCCAAACTGACGCTTCCAACAAAGGAATCGGGGTAATCATGGCACAAAAAGGGCCAGATAAAGTTGATCACCCAATATTATATTTAAGTCGGAAGTTTACCGACACAGAAAAGAAATTCTGCACTACCGAAAAAGAATGCGCAGGCATTATTTACGCAATTAAAAAGCTGCGGCATTACTTGGACGGACAACGCTTCACTATTGAAACGGACCACAATCCGTTAGTATTTTTAAAGAATAACTCCGGGAATAACCCGAGATTGATGAGGTGGGCGTTGGCTTTACAGCCCTTCAATTACCAGATCATCCATAGGGCTGTGGGAAGGACAACCAACATGCAGATTGTCTGAGCAGAATGCTGTCGGAGAATTAAATCGTACCAAAAGTACCGATTTAAATTGTACATAAACCCCAGTATTTGATTGAACTTATGTGATAAAATATAATTGTATCACAGGAGTAGGATGTAAGATTATTGTAAATAGTAGATGTCACTTAAAATTTTGTATATAATTTCTTAAAATTGTTGCCTCTAATGATGTGTCGGGTTGCCATGTCTAACCCTTGCCTTATAGATTTTGCCATACCACAAAATCTTTCTTAGGGGGGAGGGGTTGTGAGGATTCATTGATGGACCCCTCAATCAACCCTCCCAAAGGCAAACTCGCCGACAAGTCGTAAAAGAGCCGGACAATACGTTTCCATCTCTCTGGCGCCAGACGGTCGGGACTTGGATCGAAGAATGACAAAAGAGGATTCGTTCCGGACAGCGCCCAGGTGCTTAGGAGTGCACCTGCCAGGTGATTAAGTCCACCTGCTAGGTAATCAAGCCACCTGCGCTAAGTAGCTGATCCCATTTTACGTCAGACAGTCACCATCGAATCAGCGGCCTCAAAGGCGAACCAATTAAAAACGAACCAATTAAAAGTAAGAACCAATCAAGAACGAACGAATCGAAAGAACCACCAGCGAACAAAGGCTGCAAGGTTTCAAAAGGAACAGCAGGGCGTCGAATCGTCAGTTCTTGCCTGTGATCTCGATCGATCAGCTTGACTCAGCGACCCTTTGAGTGGTCACTCCTTAGGGAGAAAAGCATTGTTAAAAGACGGTTCTCTCACCCCGAGAGTACGCGTTCTTGTAGCCTAGCGTAGGCTGCCCATCTCGAGACTTGTTTGTGCTCCAGAGCTAGCGGCTTAGCTCAGCGACCCTTTGAGCGGTCAACCCCTTTAAGGAGCTCTTATTAATTTGGAAGACGGTTCTCTCACCCTGAGAGTACGCGTTCTTGTAGCCTGGCATAGGCTGCCTATCTCGAGTTCCTGCTTTGTTATCGTTCGAGAGAATTGAACTAGCGACCCCAGCGGAGCCGTGCGTGTCTTGTGCTGATCCGACGATCCCTGATTGTGCCGAACCGACGACCTGCGAAGAGTCCGGTACCGACTTCTCGTCCGGCAGTGAACCTGGATTGACCCGTCGTCCCGTGAGGATCCGGTGCTGACCTTGTGAAATCGTCACCCGACGAGTAGAGTTCATCTAGAGACTGTTGAGATACTTTTCTCCCACTCAGAGACTTTCGTGCGTACCTGAGATTACGACAACCTGTCGCATCCCGTTAGCAGAGGCATCGAATTCGTGAAAGTGCCTTATATATAAACCCTCATCTAATCAAGAAATTGTTCTCAATAAAATTAATGTTTATTATTTAAGCTAGACTCTTCTCTGTAGATTTGAATCTACCACGCTACCAGAGAAGTTATTACAGTATGTAATGCTGATTTTTTATGATGACGAGATATAGGTCTGGCCAGTTATCTTCTAATGACGAGATATCTCGTTCATCCAGATCTGGTCAGTTTTGCTAATGATGAGATACCTTGTCAACATAACCACCAGAAGGGCTAACATAAAACCCCGATTATCCTATCCATGTACAGTATACACAGGAGTCGCGCTCCCTGGATATTCAATAGATCTTTTTCTGCCTCTCATCCCACTATATTCTCCAATCCCTCTTTTTTCCATTCATGAGAATTTTTATTGACGTTGTCTTGTGTTTGACGCAGATCGGCCAAATGCCATAAAACTCCCAAACCAAATAATTTATCCATGTACATGTGGTATATGTTACCGTGAAAGACCGAAATTAGAGAATGTCATTATTCTGCGGTGAATGTCGACACATACCAAATACGTCGGTGAAAGACCGAAATTAGAGAATGTCAATATTCTCCGGTGAATGTCGACTCATACCAAATACGTCGGTGAAAGACCGAAATTAGAGAATGTCAATATTCTCCGGTGAATGTCGGCACACACACATATCAAATACGTCGGTGAAAGACCGAATATTTGGTTATATTCTTATACATTCGGATCATAGCCGGGGTATGTCGACAAGAACATAAGCTCTGGTGGGGGTCGAAACGAGAAGGCGGAGAGGCCACAGCCAAAGAGGCCTCTCCTCCTTCAGTTTAAGTTATTGCAATAAATAAGATTGTATAACGCTAATCACATAATTTATGTGTAAGTTTATTATTGGTATTCTCATTTAGAATGTACTGTAATTTTTAGGTTCAAGTTTATTTACATGTGCTGTTACTTAAGCTTTCTCCTATTTTGACATATATCATAATGTGTTTTAATAATAAAATATGTTTTAATAAGTTTCATTTTTGTCTTAACGTAACAAAAACATTTTCATTCACCATTCACCATCAGTGCATGCTGAATGTCGACATTTGCCGGTGTAAGTGAGAAATAATGATATTTAGCAAATACTTCCGACATACACCAAGCGACTACGTGAATGCTGACATTCACCGGAGAATATCGACTTTTTCCAGATATCGGTCTTTCACAGTAACATATACATGAGTACTCATATGCTTGTCTAGTTGGTTTCTGTACTTAAGAATACGTTCCGAGACGACCCAAATACAAGCGATTGATAACCATACCTGTAATAGTTTATCCGGGCTTGGTTCGATACCGGGGGGTAGAGAAGAAACGTCGAACGCAATTTGCTCCACCTCGGCGAAGTAGTTTTGAGGATTCCTGTCCAGGACAAACTTCCCGACTTCCATCAAGGGGAACTCGCTTTGGGGCCAAACCTGAAAGAAATACCAAATTAAAGTCCTGAGTTATGATGCGGTGCATTAAATATTTTAAAGATAGCACAAGGTTTAAAATATTCTAGGTAGGTAGGATTGGATTTATGTCGCACTAGAACAACACAAAGGTCTATTGGTGACGGTCCGGGATCAATCTTGGGGCCGTCGTGGCTCAGTGGCTATGTCCAACCTTCGAGTTGTATTTAGCGAAGGTTCGATTCCTGTCAGGTGCATTGCTCCCTGGGTGTATTTATCTTCTGTGTCAGTAAAACTTTCATTGTGTGCGTCTATTACTTGATGTACGTCTTGTGTCTGGCGCAGCATGGCCAAATATGACCCTGGCGCCATGAAACCCCAAAACCAACGAAACGGGATCAATCTCTAAGGGAAAGATTCGAGGGCTAAACCTTGTCCTTTATTCTATCCCTTCGATACTGATCCCAGAGCGTCACCAATAGCTCGTTATGTTGCCCAGTGCAACTTTAATTCAATTACCTACCACATAGGGTAAGTTACAGGAAGAGAAACCGAACCTCCTATAGCACAGACTGATAGTGCAGTAGGCAAACTCAATGATCCACGAGAATATACAGGGTGAGTCTAAATTGTTTTTACAAAATAAGAGGGGTGATAGTACCCATCCAGACGAGCCATAATTACCATGGAACATAGGGTCGCATTCCACTCTGAGAGGCAGAAAAGAGTAAAGTCGAAACGCGTCGAGCATGAACAAGTCATCGCCTCTGACGTCGTTTTGTACCTGCCTATGTAGCATATCTCCTAAGCAAGATGGCCTGGTCGGTAACGCACTGGCGTCCTGTCCAGTGGCTTGGCCTCCTCGCTCAAAGGACCTCAACCCACTGGACTTTTTCTTCTGGGGGCACATGAAATCTTTAGTGTACCAGACGCCTGTGGACTCGGCTGAAGATCTCGTAGCGAGAATCGGTGTTGCCGCAGATAAAATGAACACAACACCAGGAATCTTCGAGAGCCAGTCATTCCTTCGCCGGTGTGAACTGTGCAACGACACGCTCCACTTTGAGCACTTGCTGTGAGTTTTTCTCTCATCAATCAATCAGATGGTGCAACTTTTGGTATCGTTCATTCGCTTTCCCAACACTGTTGTAAGTTCATGTTGAAATTCTAATTTGACTCTTTTCTGCCTCTCAGAGTGGAATGCGACCCTATGGTCCATGGTAATTATGGCTCGTCTGGATGGGTACTATCACCCTCTTTTTTGTAAAAACAATTTAGACTCACCCTGTATATTGAAACATGCTGCTATTCAATCTATTCCTGTTTGTTTATTTTCTCCGATTTCCCAAAGTGTGGGAGAGCCCAGAGTCACCAAAAGTTTTCCAATCATCCAGAGACTTGAAGGTGGATACTCGGAAATCAAACACGCAATTTGGGAGTATTTAATTAATGTCGCACTGCAGCAACACAACGGGCTATTGTCGACGGTCCGGGATCTATCCCCAAGGGAAATAATCCAAGGACAACGTCACGGTAAGATGACTAGAACAACACCGAGCTTGCACCCCACTCTCCAAACTTCCGCACCACGCCAAAGGAAGGACATTTGAGGCCGTGACCGATTGAACGTGCAATAGCCCCCGTATATACGACGGTCGTTGATTGGATCGAGTTTCGAACTACTCGCAACCCTCCGGTTTCTAATTCGTTGCTCTTCCAACTGCTACCACGGCCACAACCCAGTTGGAAGAGTAACGGATTAGCAACCAGAGGGTTGCGAGTTCGAGACCAACCAAAGACCGTCGTGTACAAAGGGGGCTGGTGCACGTTCAATATGTCGTGGCCTCAAATGTCCTCACGCTGGCGTGGTGTGAAAGTTTGGAGAGTGGAGTGCCAGCTCAGGTGTGACCTCGTCATCTGACGGTGGTTGAAAATTACGAGGTGTTGACCTCGGATCATTCCCTTCGGGTTTGATCCCGAACCGTCGCCAATGGCTCGGTGTGTTGCTCCAGTGCGACGTTAATTGAAATACCTACTGTGGTTCCAACACGGAATTTGGCCTGATAATCATTTTTTACTACAGTTAATTTGTTATTATAGTTCATGTCAGTTTAATCTGACATGCGTGGTGTAAAACGTGGTATACCTTGGTGACGTCGAAAGGATCGAACCTGAAGCTTTCTGCCTGTTCGAATGTCATGACTTGTATGTAAAAAGTCCACGAAGGGTACTGTCCTCGTTCGATGGCGTTGTACAAGTCCCTGATGGCGTAGTCGGGATCCGAACCGGCCAGCTCGTTCGCTTGGTCAACGGGAAGATTCCGAATCCCTTGGTCAGTCTGAAACAATGAAAAGAAACCCGCGACTACAATGAACATACGTAATTCAGTTGCTTTCATCATAATGAAATAGACAGATCGGGCTCATCGAACTTCTAATGAAATAGACGGAGTTATGATATTTCTTCTAGTCGCTCGCTTTGAAGAAACGTCAATGTGGCTGTGGGGGAAAAGTATGAATCTCCTAAAGTATTGATTGGTTAAAGTGATTATCCACCGTCATCCAAAACACCAGTCTGCGTTTCGGCAGCCAATCGGCAAAGTCGATTCCATGTGATTCACCCTTCAGAGATCTTACGACAGTGACTGCCAATATGCTGCCTATTTCATTAGGAGGAATTTGGATTAGATTTTGGGGTTGGGTATGGCGCAAGGTCCAAAAGCGGACAAGCTGTGCCAAACGCAAGACGGAATATGACCCAATAAAAGTATAAAATATTGAAAGATTAATGGTCTAAATAAAGATAAAAGCGCACATTGTGGAAGAAGGTGTTTATTTTTGATTAAAGATATAACAAAGCACAAGATTAAAATTTACCATCTATATACATATACAAGGTGAGTCTAAATTGTTTTTACAAAATAAGAGGGGTGATAGTAGCCATCCAGACGAGCCATAATTACCATGGAACATAGGGTCGCATTCCACTCTGAGAGGCAGAAAAGAGTCGAATTAGAATTTCAACATGAACTTACAACAGTGTTAGGAAAGCGAATGAACGAATGGCGGACCTGTGGCTTGGCCTCCTCGCTCACCGGAACTCAACCCACTGGATTTTTTTTCTTCTGGGGCACATGAAATATTTAGTGTACCAGACGCCTGTGGACTGAAGATCTCGTAGCGAGAATCGGTGTTGCCGCAGACAAAATGAACACAACACCAGGAATCTTCGAGAGCCAGTCATTCCTTCGCCGGTGTAAACTGTACAACGACACGCTCCACTTTGAGCACTTGCTGTGAGTTTTTCTCGGATCAATCAATCAGATGGTGCAACTTTTGGTATCGTTCATTCGCTTTCTCAACACTGTTGTAAGTTCATGTTGAAATCCTAATTTTACTCTTTTCTGCCTCTCAGAGTGGAATGCGACCCTATGTTCCATGGTAATTATTGCTCGTCTGGATGGGTACTATCACCCCTCTTATTTTGTAAAAACAATTTAGACTCACCCTGTATATGTAATCATGGTTTGATGTTTTGAAACATGTTGACCAGCAACAAGGTGTATAATATAAAAAGGTATGAGTAATGAGTTGTGAATAATAAAACAAAATATCAAATGAGGTTCAAAAAGTCAATGTCGTTTAAAAATGAGAAGAGATTTGAATGGGGATTTTCCCCAATCAAATCTCGTAGATTTAAAATTGTGCTTTTAAAAAATCCGATACGTTGATAATGAAAAACAGGACAGACAATTAAAATTTGAAAAACAGAAAATGGAGTAGAGCATGAATTGCAAATGGGTGCGCTCTTTCTTAATAAAAGATGACGGTGGGTGAAACGTGTCCAATGCGAAGGTGATGATTGAGCGAAGTCGCTATCGTAAGACCTCAGAAGAATAAACACATTGGCTTACGAATCGGCTTCTGTCGATTGGCTACCGAAGCACAGACTAGTGTTTTTCAGTCTCGATGGATAATCACTTTAACCAATCAATACTTTGTCCCACGTTAGAATTCATGTATTTCCCATAACCACATGACAGATCTTCAAACCGAGTGATCGGCAGAAATGGCAGAAACTGCGCGCACATGAACCGTTTATTGTCGATGTCTACTTTCATCAAGTAGTCTTTGGCTACTTTAGGCAAGTTCTTTGGCATTCACTTGTGCTTGGCTATATAGACATTCTTCGCAAGGGCCTAGGAGCAGAAGAGTGAGTGCTCTTCAGGACAAATCATTCCTGAATGTCTCTGGATTAAATGATACTGTGACAATCGAGTGACCGATGCCAATTTAACTAATGTTTGCCTCCTTATGTTAGCGTTATACATCTGACAGGTACTTACTCATTCACTACAACATAGAACTTATTGAAATCCATTACAGCCATTACGGCGCACTACAAGTAACTTAAAAAACCGTATTGTATAAGTTTTATAAAATTCTGTCTTTTCATTTGTAAAATAAAGTTACTCCTCATTATATCGCGCTTCTTGGGAGGCCAGGAAAGGCACGAAATGTCTAGAGGAGCTATGTAGCCGCATACCGAGAAATAATTACTTATTACAAATAAAAGGACATAAGTTATATAGTAAATTACGTTTTTTTCCTTTTACTACTTATGAAATTGAAGCACCAAAATAGCTCCTACCAACCCTATTCAAAATGAATAAGATCTTATGCAGGTGTAGCGAAAAACTAAGCCACGGTTAGGTAGGTATTTTAATTAACGTCGCACTGGAGCAACACATGGGCTATTGACGAAGAGAAACACCACGTAATTTTGAACCATGGTCAGATGACGATGTCACACCTGAGCTGGCACCCCACTCCAACTTGAAAGTCACCTTGGGAAGGTCAAGAAAAACTTTGCAATGAACTGGCGGACCCATTGGATAAGGCTTGAGCAGTTGCCCCAACCTGAATCCTTTTACCTCTACGTCACATCAAGAGGCTTATACGCTCTTCTATAAAGACTAATACTCTCAATCTGCAGATGTGCACAGGAAAGAACTGAAATGCTTTATTGAGGAACAAAGCTCGTGTCCCAGGTTCCATGCCCAGAGCTGTAGGAGTCGCTTGCCTTTCGACTTCTTACTCCACATGACTACCTACCTACAAAGATGCTTACACCGTATTAGAGCAGCGAGATCAGCTATCTGTTCCCTTTGAGGACTGGACGACATGACTAGACAACCTCAAAGACTGCCCTAAAACTCATGACAATAGAGTGGTAAATACTGTTGTGTTATGTTTTTAAGCCAGTCTTTTCACTTCCGAGCGGTGGCCCGGTTGGAAGAGTAACGGACTTGCAACCGAAGGGTTGCGAGTTCGAATCCAGCCAAACACCGTCGTGTACAAAGGGGGCTGGTGCACGTTAAATCTGTCGTGGCCTCAAATGTCCTCACGTTGGCGTGGTGTGGAAGTTTGGAGAGTGAGGTGCCAGCTCAGGTGTTGCCTCGTCATCTGACCGTGGTTCAAAATTACGTGGTGTTGTCCTCGGATCTTTCCCTTTGGGATTGATCCCGGACCGTCACCAATAGCCCATTGTGTTGCTCCAGTGTGACGTTAATTGAAATTCCCCCCCCCTTTTCACTTCCGAACTCTATTGGCTGTTCATCGGTTATCGACCGAGACTGGAGACGAGCGTAGAATAAAAACAAATAAAAATCGATGGAAAACCCTAGTAAAATACACTCAAACCTGTTTTTGTGCGGTCTTTTTTTGTGCGATTTTGACGAAAGTGATTTTTTTTACCACAAGAAAATTCGCGTATTGTCAAACTCCGAAGGATAATGGTTATACATTTTGAAAAGTTTTGTATGTGTAAAATAAGTACATATGTAAATAAAATATTTAAAAATGTTCGCATGTGTATTTTCTAAATCAGATTCCAAAAGGTTTGGCGAGATTCCAAGTAGCTGCCATGCCTCGTGTCTTGATTTCGTTTAAAAAAGCAGTTCCTAGTTATTTCGTAAGGTTTTGAGTTATTTTCTACGTGAGACTTTTTTATGCGGTCCCTATTCACCGCATAAAAAATACTTTTTAAATGTGTTTTATTTTAGGATATATATAAAATATTTTTTATAGCTACTCGTGAAGTTTTGTGCGATTTTTTTATGCGTTTTCTTTTATGCGGTCCCTATCCACCGCACAAAAACAGGTTTGATTGTACTAAATACGGTTAGAATAATTCTAAAAAGAAAAATTTTCCTTTTCATCCTCGCATGGCTCTTTTTGGGATCTATGATGATAATTCTAAGTTTTACGTAAAGATCATTATATTAATGACGGTATTTACAAAATTCTCATCATACAAAACCCACGCGAGATAGGCAGATATTTAATTAACGTCGCGCTGGAGCAACACAACGGGCTATTGACGACGGTCCGGGATCAAACCCGAAGGGAAAGATCCGAGGAGAACTCCAAGTAATTTTGAACCACGATCAGATGACGAGATCGTACCTGTGTGAGCTCGTACCACTCTCCAAAATTCAACACCTAGCCAAAGTGATGATATTTGAGGCCAGATTTAACGTGCACCAGCCCACCTTGTACACAACGGTCTTTGGTTGGATTCGAACTCGCAACCCTCCGGTTGCTAATCTAGTTACTCTTCCAACTTGGCTACCCCCAACGCGAATACATAACCATACTTTAAGCGAAGAATTCAATGTGATCTAAAGTGGAATTTGAAGTAGCAATATAAAAATTATTTTTTTAGTATTATTACTAATTACTTTGAATAATTATTTAAAACTACATTGGGACTACACTGCCAGAAACTAATTTTAAACAACTTTATTAATTCAAGTTTTGTCTGAAAATGATATTGATACACAAACGTTAATACAACTCGTTTTATTTAAAATATAAAATCATTAACTTATTCTTGACTTTGTAATTCACATCATTTAAGAGTTAAATTTCTAAATTTTTCAATTTTGCAAATTTTTCAAATATTGCAAAATTTTCAATTTTCAAATATTGCAAAATTTTCAAAAATTTGAAAGCCTTTGCCCCTTATGTATATGACTCGTGTATAGCAAGAAATGACTGCAGCAAAATCAATCAAATCCTCACGCTTGAAGACGAAATTAACGATGCCAGTTTAAGATCCTTGAAACATTTACAAACCAAATATTCTTTATGAAACGTTTTTTGCCTCTATAATGCATAGTGATTCCAACTGGAAAGTAATTACAAAACAATACTTTGCTCATACCATTCGAATGAGTTGCTTGTCCTTAATGTAAGCAAACCCAAGAAAAACCTCACATCTTCAATTTCTTTTCATTCTAATGGTAAAGATTCATTTCACAAAGGACTGTTCAAGCTTGCACCTTCGAAGTCTTCAAATGTATCACTTTTTAAAGCATCGTTTGCATCACTTATCTCAAAAGATCCTATATTAGATAACTGCAAATGGCCTTTTGTTAATTAACCTATATGCACTTGTGTATGTGTACGTTCAGAACTTGATGTTATATGTCTTATGTTTGGCGAGAATGGCCAAATATGGTCCTTGCACCATGAAACCCAAGCAATCAACCTATATACATTTAAAAAAAATTCCTAAGTGTTTCGAGCCCGTTGTGTTGCTCCAGTGTGACGTTAATTGAAAATACCAATACCTAAGTGTTTCGACGTTACTAATATACCTACCATTTTTCTGGTAGGTAGGTATTTTAATTAATGTCACACCGTAACAGCACAACGGGCTATTGGTGACGGTCCGGGATCAATCCCAAAGGGAAAGATCGAGAACACCTCGTCATTTTGAACCACTGTCAGATGGCGAGGTCAACACCTGAGCTGGCACACCACTCTTCTTCCACGGGCAGTAGTAGCTCGGTTGGAAGAGTAACGGATTAAAAACAGGAGGGTTGCGAGTTCGAATCCAACCAAAGACCGTCGTGTACAAAGGAGGCTGGTGGAAGTTAAACCTATCGTTACCTCAAATGTCCTCACTTTGGCGTGGTGTGGAAGTTTGGAGAATCGAGTGCCAGTACAGGTGTTGACCTCGTCATCAGACAGTTGTTCAAAATTAAGTGATGTTGTCCTCAGGATTGACCCCGGACCGGCACCAATAGCCCGTTGTGTTGTTCCAGTGTGTCATTTATTGAAATACCTACCTACCAAACTTCCACACCACGCCAACGTGAGGGCATGTGAGATCACGACAGATTTAACGTGCAAGACGATCTTCGGTTGAAACTCGATCCAGCCAAACTTGAAGCGAGCACTTAAAAATGCCTTTCTCCCTGGTTTTTGTGGACGTCTTCCTCACATCAGCTGGGTCTCTGATCCAGAGGTGTTCAATTTATGATTTTCAGTACCGTTGAATCGGGGTTAAATGTCTATAATTGTCCGTCAAAAATGGCAACAGTAGTATTCGCTATCCAGAGGTGTTCAAGTTATGATTTTCAGTTCCGTTGAATCGGGGTTAAATGTCTATAATTGTCCGTCAAAAATGGCAACAGTAGTATTCGCTATCCAGAGGTGTTCAAGTTGATTTTCAGTACCGTTGAATCGGGGTTAAATGTCTATAATTGTCCGTCAAAAATGGCAACAGTAGTATTCGCTTACCTTGTAATGGAACTTGCAGTAGACCGCTTCGTTGTTCCCGTTGACGAGTTTAAAAGTATGAGATCCGTATCCGTTCATGAATCTGTAGCCGTACGGAAGGCCTCGGTCGGAGAACAGCACCGACACCTGGTGAGTAGTCTCTGGTCTGAGGCTGATGAAGTCCCAGAACATGTCGGCATCCTACGATTCAATAATGCTATCATAACTGCGGAATCGAGAGTAATAAGGACGAGAACAAAAACGTAAAATTTCATTAGAAAAAGAAGTCAATGGCATCAGGGAGTCACATTCTACACCCATGATGACCCCTTGCGAAGAAAATAAGTTGTGAATCTCACACTTAACCCTTTCGGGCCTAATGAACATATACGTCCCAGAGATTAGATTGGGTCAATAAATCCCACTTTTGAATGGGTTTTTACGTTTTCAGTGTTCTTAAGGAATTAGGATATGACTAGGAATAAAAATATTAGGAATAAAAATATGACTAAAGAAACCTGGCAATACTTTCAGATTGCAAATGGCGGACTTATGGTTTTGAGCACGCCCATTCATTCTGATGAATTCGTGACCGTGGTTCAGAAACAAAAAGATGGTACAAAATTAGACGTTAGTTGACCAGAAGCCATTTCCCACTACACTATGTACATGAATGGAGTTGACCACTATAATGAAATGGCTACTTTTTAGGGTCATGGCAGAAAACCAGACAAGTGGTGGAAAAAGATTTTTAGTTATGATTTCTGTTGTGAATGCATGGATTACGAAGTGTGATGTGGAACACAAAACAGAAGCACTATTATCATTCATGGTCCCCTTAGCTGAGCAACTAATAAATGTTGGAAGGGAGAAAGCAAACACAAAAAGAACGCGAAAGTACGGTCGTCCGTCAAAAAGAGCAAAAACTACTAAACTACTAAATTAAACTACTTTTCAGAGTTAAATTTTATTCATGCAAAAGTCGGGGCGAAAGGGTTAAATGTCTCAGGACGACAGGATTAAACGTCTCAGAAATGCACTAGTCCTGCTGATAAACTTCATTCTGGTCACCACTAACCAAGCGCCTCAAGTTCTCCCAGACTAGGTCTGTGCCGTTATTATTTATTATCCTAAAATACCTAATTTCATCAATTTATTTTGCGCTTTACTCAATCTTAAATCCCATGTTTTCCAAATACCCATAACACTCTTGATCCAATTTCTAAATTAACTTACTTATCTAAATTTATCAATTCCCCGTTAATTCTTAATTATTAAAAATTCCACTTTCAAAAAACCTCTTTCATTAATTCATCTTTAGATTGTATTTTCCTTCCTCTCTGAGACGTTTCACGTTTCATTTGGTGTCGGTTCCTCTAGCAAACCAAGCCTACTGTACTTGCTCTCACATCAAGACACTCCCTCTCGACTTACAAGTCCCTATTTATATCTTGAAACAAATTTCTGGAACTCAATATCAGCTATGTTGAACATAAGTACAGTAAAACCTCGATCAACCGTCATGGTCAGGGCCGTGACGGTTAATCGAATAGACGAATAACAGAAAATACTTAAACAACAACCCATCCATTGCATATGGTTGAATGATAAAAAATGCACGGTTACGAACTGGAAATACACTGTACATGTATTTTATTTTACAGGAATATACAATTTACATTAAGTACGGTATAGTACATATTGTTACATGAACTTACGTTCAAGACGTACATACATATTCCAATATTAAAATAGTCTCATTTTCTATTGTTTCTTCCAGGCTCGTGATTCTCAGCGGCAATGTTCCGTACTTTACGTAGAAGTATAGTATGTATGAGTACAGTATGTATGCATGTGTGTACGTACTAATAACTTTTAATATTTAATTAACATTTTGGTAAAGATGTAGAATCCGAGGCATGTTTGTCGTCAAGCAATTTTTGTCGCCAAATCAAGATGGCGTCCAAAGCCAGTATGTTCGTTAAAAAAAACGTTGACTTTCCTACGCGAAAAACTTTTTGCATAGGGTTGCCATACAGCTGGGTCAAAACACCAAGGTTACCATGTTTGGCGATAAATCGCTAATGCCTTGGATTCGACAACCCCACCTTAACTTTTAATAAAACGGACTGACCGTTAACAGAAACTGACGGTTAAAAGAGTGACGGTTAATCGAAGTTTCACTGTACTTAGACCTGGAGACGGAGACTTCAGCCTCCGCACACCCCCTCGTCCAAATTAAACTTCTGTGGCCCTACCTTTAAGTGCGTGACGGGATTTCTCTTCTGGGAGTGAATGAAACTGGGGAAGAGGAGTGGGTCCCGGATGAAGAAGATGGGCGTGTTGTTCCCGACAAGGTCCCAGTTGCCTTCCTCCGTGTAGAACTTGACAGCGAATCCACGGGGATCCCGTGTACTGTCCGCAGAGCCACTCTCACCGCCTGAAAAGGACAAATGAGAGAGAAATGCTTACATCGGAAGTTCTCGACAAAATGGTTATTACTGAACATTTAACAGTTGCTTATTTTTAGGTTTTATAGCACAAGGGCCATATTTGGTCAAGCTGCACCAAACACAAGACAACGTCAAGTAAAAAATGTCGTGGAAGAGAAAAAATAGGGGAATTTCTGAACATTTACCAGTTGGTTATTTTTAGGTAGGGGAATTACTAATAATTAAATAGGGGAATTACTGAACATTTACCAGTTGGTTATTTTTAGGTAGGGGAATTACTAATAATTAAATAGGGGAATTACTGAACATTTACCAGTTGGTTATTTTTAGGTTTTATAGCACAAGGGCCATATTTGGTCAAGCTGCACCAAACACAAGACAACGTCAAGTAAAAAATGTCGTGGAAGAGAAAAAATAGGGGAATTTCTGAACATTAACCTGTTGGTTATTTTTAGATAGGGGAATTACTAATAATTAAATAGGGGAATTACTGAACATTTACCAGTTGGTTATTTTTAGGTTTTATAGCACAAGGGCCATATTTGGTCAAGCTGCACCAAACACAAGACAATGTCAAGTAAAAAATGTCGTGGAAGAGAAAAAATAGGGGAATTTCTGAACATTTACCAGTTGGTTATTTTTAGGTAGGGGAATTATACTAATAATTAAATAGGGGAATTACTGAACATTTACCAGTTGGTTATTTTTAGGTAGGGGAATTACTAATAATTAAATAGGGGAATTACTGAACATTTACCAGTTGGTTATTTTTAGGTTTTATAGCACAAGGGCCATATTTGGTCAAGCTGCACCAAACACAAGACAACGTCAAGTAAAAAATGTCGTGGAAGAGAAAAAATAGGGGAATTTCTGAACATTAACCTGTTGGTTATTTTTAGATAGGGGAATTACTAATAATTAAATAGGGGAATTACTGAACATTTACCAGTTGGTTATTTTTAGGTTTTATAGCACAAGGGCCATATTTGGTCAAGCTGCACCAAACACAAGACAACGTCAAGTAAAAAATGTCGTGGAAGAGAAAAAATAGGGGAATTTCTGAACATTTACCAGTTGGTTATTTTTAGGTAGGGGAATTACTAATAATTAAATAGGGGAATTACTGAACATTTACCAGTTGGTTATTTTTAGGTAGGGGAATTACTAATAATTAAATAGGGGAATTACTGAACATTTACCAGTTGGTTATTTTTAGGTTTTATAGCACAAGGGCCATATTTGGTCAAGCTGCACCAAACACAAGACAACGTCAAGAAAAAAATGTCGTGGAAGAGAAAAAATAGGGGAATTTCTGAACATTTACCAGTTGGTTATTTTTAGGTAGGGGAATTACTAATAATTAAATAGGGGAATTAAAGAACATTTACCAGTTGGTTATTTTTAGGTAGGGGAATCACTAATAATTAAATAGGGGAATTACTGAACATTTACCAGTTGGTTATTTTTAGGTTTTATAGCACAAGGGCCATATTTGATCAAGCTGCGACAAACAAAGCAAGTCAAAAATGTCATGGAAGAGAAAAAAATTGGGGAATTACTGAACATTAACCTGTTGGTTATTTTTAGATAGGGGAATTGTGAACATTTACCAGTTGGTTATTTTTAGGTAGGGGAATTATTAATAATTAAATAGGGGAATTAGTGAACATTTACCAGTTGGCTATTTTTAGGTAGGGAATTGCTAATAATTAAATAGGGGAATTAGTGAACATTTACCAGTTGGCTATTTTTAGGTAGGGGAATTGTTAATAATTAAATAGGGGAATTAGTGAACATTTACCAGTTGGCTATTTTTAGGTAGGGGAATTACTAATAATTAAATGGGGGAATTAGTGAACATTTACCAATTGGTTATTTTTAGGTAGGGGAATTACTAATAATTAAATAGAGGAATTAGTGAACATTTACCAATTGGTTATTTTTAGGTTTTATAGCACAAGGGCCATATTTGGTCAAGCTGCGCCAAACACAAGACAACGTCAAGTAAAAAATATCGTGGAAGAGAAAAAAATAGGGGAGGTAGTCGCACTGAGGCAACGCAACGGGCTACTGGCGATGGTCCGGGAACCATCACGAAGGGGAAAGATCCGAGGACAACTCGTCATTTTTAGCCACGGTCAGATTACGAGGTCACACCTGAGCTGGCACCCCACTCTCCAAACTTCCACATTACGCCAAAGTGAGGATATTTGAGGCTACGACAGATTTAACCTGCACCAGTCCTCACGTGCACTACGGTATTATGGTTGGTCCGAGAAAAAGAGAAATTGGGGAATAGAGTTGTGCGATGAAAGCGAAAAAGATCGCTTGGGTATCCCGGGTGAGCGACTCCCGTGTTTACTAAAGGCAGTATAAACCTCACGGGGAAAAAAGATCACTAGAGAACCTCGGATCAGTGAAGTAAATACATATCTAAAGGAGACGTGCCCCTGTGTACGAACCTTTATCGGACATTGGGTGACCGTATAATAAATGGCATACAACAGGCTGACATATCTATGAATAACACTAATTTCAAAGTGTGATTTGATGAACATTTTATCCCATCATTTGTTTTGGAATGAGATTTAGGTTTTTTAGATCGATCAGTGATGTCACCTGCTTGAACTTCCGTCTATGCCACAACATATTCAGGATGTTTCAAAACTTTCTGTAAAATTTTGAGAGATTGAGAACACAAAACTAAACATAATTCGCACAGGGATGTATGTCCACAAATTTTTTCAATGGATTCCCCCGGATGGATTCTTTGCTTGGCACCACGATCACCCGATTCATCACGCCCCCATCTATTCTTTCCTCTAGCCCCATAAGGGGCTTACCCGCATGGAATCCTGCCGTCTTCCTTGCTTGACTTCTGACCATTTTTGACCTTCTGGACCGATACCATGAATCCTATCATTATTTAAACCAATGGGTGTGGCTATTTGGTCGATAAATGAGTGTTTATGTGTAAAAAAATTCTACATTACCTCGGAAATGTGACGATTAGAGGGCTGGAGATATCTCAAAGGCATCGTATATAAGGTAGGTAGTTAATTAACGTCGAATTGGAGAAACACAACGGGCTATTAGCGACAGTTCGGGATCAACCCCAAGGAAAAGATGAAAGGACAACACCTGACCTGGCATCCCACTCTCCAAACTTCCACACCACACCAACGCAAAGACATTTGAGCCACGACAAATTTCAGGTGCCCCCATGTATACACGACGGTCTTTGACTGAACCGAGTTTCGAACTCACAACCCTCCAGTTGTTAATCCGTTACTCTTCCAATTGGGATAAAAAACTGTAGGTCAGGAATTATGCTATCATTATGCCAATTCTTAGCTTCATGTTGCATTATGCCAATTCTTAGCTTCAGGTTGTATGTCGAAACAAAACCTCATGTTTGTATCATGTCAATTCTTAGCTTCATGTTTGTATCGTTTCAATTCTTAACTTCATGTTTGTATCGTTTCAATTCTTAGCTTCATGTTTGTATCCTGTCAATTCTTAGCTTCATGTTTGTCGCGTGTCAATTCTTAGCTTCCTGTTTGTCACGTGTCAATTCTTAGCTTCCTGTTTGTATCGTGCCAATTCTTATCTTCCTGTTCGTCACGTGTCAATTCTTAGCTTCATGTTTGTCACATCTCACTTCTTAGCTTCATGTTTGTAACATGTCACTTCTTAGCTTCATGTTCGTCACGTGTCAATTCTTAGCTTCCTGTCTGTATCGTGTCAATTCTTATTTTCATGTTTGTCACGTGTCAATTCTTAGCTTCATGTTTGTATCTTGCCAATTCTTAGCTTCATGTTTGTGACATCTCACTTCCTAGCTTCATGTTTGTAACATTTCACTTCTTAGCTTCATGTTTGTCACGTGTCAATTCTTAGCTTCCTGTTTGTCACGTGTCAATTCTTAGCTTCATGTTTGTCGCGTGTCATTTCTTAACTTCATGTTTGTCGCGTGTCAATTCTTAGCTTCATGTTTATCGCGTGTCAATTCTTAGCTTCCTGTCTGTATCGTGTCAATTCCTTGACTGGGCTGGTCGCACTGTATCAAACTTCAGAGCTGTATCATTCAGATCCAAAATTAAATATTTTTCATCAACCCAAGATTGATTCTCGTATTTATTCAATGTATCCTTTTCTATACATATTTAAGTAAGGTATTAGAAACTCGAGGCGATACTCGATCTAATCAAAAGACAGTCGTATATGTGTCGTGACCTCAAATGTCCTCACGTTGGCGTGGTGTGGCAGTTTAGAGAGTGGGTTGCTAGCTCAGGTACTGACCTAGTTACCTGATCGTGGTTTAAAATGCTGAGGTGCTATCCTCTGATCGTTACCTGCGGGACTGATCCACGACAGTCGCCCAAAGCCCTTGTGTAGTGCGTCGTAAATTCAAATGCCTACCCATATTCCACAGACTGTAATGTCAAGTTCCAGTATCTCCAAATTTTTAATATAAATAGAGTCAAATACTTTGTATAATGGTTAACTCCTTTCAATGTATTTTTTTCTGTGACATTCTATGCAAATCACTGGGCCCAACTCGTCTCACCGTTGATTTTGGAAGTGCAAAAACGAGCTACTTACTGACGAATGAGAATCGGACTGCTATGGGCGTTTTCTTGCCCACCTCGCTGAACAGACCGGCCCTGGTGTACTGCGTTATGTCCTTCGTCACCACGAAGTGTCCGAAGGCACCCGCACCTTTGGCGTGCACCACTCGTTCGGGGATCCTTTCTCTGAAACAAAAAAAGCATTGTGATCTCGTGCTGAAGCAGCTGATATTACTTAACCCTCCAAGTGGTTTCGACATCTCGTCCGTCAAGATTTAACCAATTGTGATGATGACGAGATATTTCGTCATCAAATTGCCGATTTCTTTTATGACGACGGGATCAAGATCTGCTCCGTTTTCTTCGAATGACGAGATATATCGTCCATCAAGACCTGCTAATGGCTTCGCTAATGACGAGATATATCGTCCATCAAGATCTGCTAATGGTTTGGCTGATGACGAGATATATCGCCCATCTGCTAATGGTTTAGCTGATGACGAGATATATCGCATATCAAGATTTGCTAATAGTTTGGCTGATGACGAGATATATCGCATATCAAGATTTGCTAATGGTTTGGCTGATGACGAGATATATCGCCCATCAAGATCTGCTAATGGTTTGGCTGATGACGAGATATATCGTCCATCAAGATCTGCTAATGGTTTGGCTGATGACGAGATATATCGCCCATCAAGATCTACTAATGGTTTGACTAATGACGAGATATCTCGTTAAGAGAACCACCAGGAGAGTCAATTCTTGTTTAAGTCTTTGATGTTTGAAACTGCAGTTTCGAACAGAAAAACTTCAGAACGTTGTTACACACCCGATTCAAAGTCCGCCTTTTGGTATCTGACAAATATGAACTACATTTGCATCATGGACTGTAGAACAATGAAGTCACGTCCCTGGTTGACCAGATTGTCTTGCAATGGTTTGGTTGGCTGTTTTCCGGTTTCATGGTGCAAGGGCCATATTTGGCCAAGCTACGGCCAACACAAGACAGGCAACCACAATGAGGGAGGAAGAAAAAGCAGAAGGGTAGGTGAGGGTAAAGATGAAAGGGATCACTCGAGTACCTCGCGGTTGGGATGCCCGTACACACCTAAAGATGTACCCCTGTCTTGCAACGAATCCACTTCCTTTATGTCCCATCCAGGGGAAAGGCCGTTCTTGGGGTATTGACCGCCCCATGCTAACCTCAACAAGTAGCTTTTCTCAATAACCATTTAATGCTCCAAATGAATCGCCTTTGGTAAAATCTTGTTAATTCAATGAAACAATATCACACGGATAGGTTAAAAATGCGTCCAATCGGGCTACCGCAGCCATCACAACCAACGGGCTCGTTATGGGCAAGGAAATGGCTGACTTCTTGGCCAAAAAAAAGGGAACCTCAGTTCACTCCTATGGCCTTTAAGACCTGTCCTTTCATTGGGCCAAATTGTTTGGCAAAAGTTTCAACCTAAGGAAATATCGATTTTCCCAAGTCACGGACGAGATTTTTGGCAAGAGGAATCTCGTCATGGACCTCTTTTAGAAACGTGAGCAAGTACGTATTTAGAAAATAACTCCCCATGGAGCCCGATCGTATACCCATCTTTCTATTTGAATCGAAAGGTAAGTAGTTAGAAAGTAGGCAGTTAATTAACGTCGTACTGGAGCATAACAACTGGCGACGGTCCGGGATCAATCCCGAGGGGAAAGATTCGAGGACAGCGCCTCATAATTTTCAACCACGGTCAGATGACGAGAACATCTGAGCTGGCACCCCACTCTCCACACCACGCCAACGTGAGGACACGACGTCTTTTCCTGAACCGAGTTTCGAACTCGCAACCCTCCGGTTGCTCTTCCAACTGATTCCAGCAGTCCTTGAATCGAAAGGCCGTGATGCTAAATGAACATTACGTTTAATGATTTATTGACTGTTCCAGACATTTTTTTGCAAATGTCCGGCCGTTTAAACATGAATCATTATGGCACTAGAAAGGTGGAATTCTGAACCACTTTGCGTTACCCTGGCGCACCATGGGAAGAGGTTCACGTTACGCCTCACAAACATCCACACATTCGTGGCCTTTTATAGAGGTCCTACATTCATTCCAGACGGACAAACATCCATGCCTTAACATCGGATTCGGAACCTTTCGAGTCAGAGAGAGAAGCCAGTATCCGGCCACCAAACCGTTTGGTTGTTTCAAACATATCTATGTGCATTTTACCTGTCTGATAAACGAAACTTACGCTGATTTAATTAGCTCTTCAGTGGTTTATCTTTTATTTTTCTTTAATATTTAAAATATTTCGTGAAGAATTCGGGCCCAGTCTCTAAGCAAATATTAGGTTCCCATATCTAGAAGAATGGTCAATAGGTTTTTCTCGGTTCGTCCAATCATTTCTCATTCAAACAGTCACATAGGACCTCCATAGATGGATTCCTCTTAATTTAACAACAGATCAATTGATCACTGAATGATAATTTCGTTTACAAATTTACTGTAGGCTTACGGCCGTATTCACAAGTCCGAGTTGAAGCACCTGATCAAGGATGATCGCCCGATTATCGAAGAAACCGTATTGACAATCCGAGATTTAAATTGCCGTCTCGGTTTTAAATTTTGATCCTCCGAAATGGGAGGTTTAACACTCGGTTGAGGGTTAACGCATGCGTTGTGTAATCTTTTAGCGAAGGAAGCGAAGCCGTCCGTCAACAAAACAAAATGGACGACACATTTCATTCTGTGCTAGACTACAGAATTCTGACTAAGGATTCTCAAATATTACGTTTGGTAGCTGAGAGTGGTGACGAATTTATAAAATTTATTCGTGTGATAAAACTTTGTTGATATCAGCTATAGAATCGCTAGTTCATCTGCGTTGACCACGGCAGATGCAAATTCGTCGCAGAACAAAAATGCTTTTTTCTTGATTTACGCTTATTATTTCTACGTATAAAAAGAACAATGCAAGTTACTTCACTGCATCAACACTCCAATACTGACGAGAAAAAGCAATCGCAATTCAATTCTGCCTCCGAAGTTTTTGGCCAGCATGGAATGTTTTTAGATCCTGGCGTCATAAGAAATGTAAACAACGTCACGTGATCGAGAGAGGACATTTACCAATCACAGCGAGCTTGTCGCTTTAATCGGTGGGTCACTTAATTCCCGGTTTGTGAATATCTTCTTGGATAATCCCTGGTTTAACTCTGATCCACGGATTAACTCGAGTCTTGTGAATACGGCCTTTAGAGGTTAAACTCCTTCACTGACAAAACAGATTTTTTTTAAACTATAGCTGTTTAAATAACTGACAATTAAGTTTTAGGCCAAAAAATAAAAATCCAATTCGGGTATTATACGTCTTTTAAACTGATTGCAAAATGACAATACATTCTTCATAATCATTAAAATAAGTATTTAGTGAATCCAACAGAATGTCAGTTAATGAGTTTCTGCTCTAAGTCAACGATATGTGACTATTTAGACCTGTCCATGATTTATGTACAGGGTGGTCCAAAAGACTAGACCATTTTAAAATATAACTTTTTTGCTATTAATTTTCAGATTATTTATATGTAATCCTTGGAAAATAGTTATGGAGAAATTCACGACAGAGCAAGGATTAAAAAATCCAATTTTATCTACAAAATCAACGGCCAATTGTGCTAACCAAAGAGCTTACATACAGCTCATCCGGCGGTGGAGCTCGTAAGGCAAATTTTTGGACGGCGGATAATTTCACGAAACTCTGAATTCAATTTGTCTCTACCCTCACCTGACTTTACGGCTCTAGACTTTTTCTTGCAGGGATATCTTAAAGAAAGAGTATACCGTAACAAACCTCGGACCATACAGCAATCGAAGGCCAACATCCGTGAAGAAATTGAAGGAATAAGCCAAGAAACAATACGAGACATGATGGAGCACACTTTAGAAAGAGCTTGCAACTGGTCACCATTTTGTTCTTGAGAACAAAATGGTGGTCATTTGAACTACATAATCTACAAAACTAATTAAAAATAATTTCCAAGAAGTATATTTATTGTT
Source organism: Meta bourneti (assembly GCA_933210815.1). NCBI lineage: Eukaryota > Metazoa > Arthropoda > Arachnida > Araneae > Tetragnathidae > Meta > Meta bourneti. The sequence continues at coordinate 3,460,920 of OW119926.1, forward strand.
TATAAAAGAATAAATGTGAATTTTTAATACATAAAAGAGTTATTCTATTTTTAAATGGTCTAGAGACTTAGCGGTCACATGAGTCTTACAAAACTTCGATTTACATCTATTAAGCATCTACAGCATTTATTTTTGTATCAATAACATCTTGAAGGTGCCTGGAATTACGCCCATCGATAAGAGAAAAATCGATACGATCTCACCTGTCAAAATGCGCTATTTCTTCTATGTAGACTGTATCTTGAAGGAGAACTGGTCCTCTTGGTCCAGCAGTAAGAGTGTTCAATTTATCAGCTATGGGAGTTCCGAAAGCTGTTGTCAATGTTTTGGTTCTACGCTGCAGATAAATACGAAGAAAAAATATTTTATGTTTGTATGAGGCTGTCAAGAGATTTGCGTTAACAACCACTAACGAAACTTTTCCCATTACATTAAAGCAGGGGTGTCAAACTGGCGGCCCGCGGGCCGCATGTGACCCCCGAGGTGATTTTTTGTGGCCCACGATACTCTGAAATAAAATGAAAACAGGACAATATGTTATGAAGAAAATAGCACTTAGGGGAGATTGAGGCAGTACCCTAACACAATTTCGTCATGTTAAAAATGTGTGAGCAACTATTTTCGTCCATGAAATTAAATAAAACGGTCTACAGATCAAGATTAACTGATAAACATCTATCTGCCATAATGAAGATTGTCTGTTCTCAGTCTTTGAATCCAGATATTGGAAAGCTAGAAGGAGGAAAGCGTTGGCAAGTTTCCGATAAAAAAAATCAATTTTAGTTTTATAAATTCATTAAATTAAATAAAAGCAATTATATAGCAATATTATAAATTATTACCTTAAATTCACTTAATTACATAACGTGTTTTAATTATCCTATTCATATTCCCGAATCCTCACTTCAAAGTATAATTTTAAGACAATTTGTAAATGTGATGTGGCCCGCGTGAATCTTACCAGTTGCATTAATTGGTCCGTGTTTTAATTGAGTTTGACACCCCTGCATTAAAGTGTCATGGTAGCCCGGTTGGAAGAGCAACGGATTAGCAACTGGAGGGTTGCTAGTTCGAAACTCGTTCCAGCCAAAGACCTTCGTGTACGGGGGGGGGCTGGTGCACGTTGAATCTATCTGTCTAATGTTTTCACGTTGGCGAGATGTGGAAGTTTAGAATGGAGTGCCAGTTCAGGTGTTTGACCGCGGTTCAAAATGAGAGGTGTTGTCCTCGTACCTTTCCCTTCGGTATGCATCCCGGACCATCGCCAATAGCCCGTTGTATTGTTCCAGTGCAACGTTAATTCAACTACTTACCTACCTACCATTGCATTAGTACCAGAAATGCTCATACAACCTGTAAATTTCTACTAATTTCATACTCTTCCAGATTATTTATTATTCATTCAGTTCCGAAATTCTCTACTTGATTATTTTTTAATTTTGACGAATTACAATTGTCTAATCTTCATTTAGTTCAAGTTTTCAGACCTAATCAAAGTAATAAACCACATTCTCTGTTCAACCATTTTGCAACCTTCCGAAAAATATAAATATTTTTGACAGTGTGTATTTTCTTAAAATAATGTTCACAGTATTTATCAGCTTTATACAGAAACTCGTTAAATGACATTGTTTTCGGAGACGCTAAATGCTTTTTCATGAGTAATACTGCGATATTGTAATCTGTTTAAAAGACATAACATTACATAAATACTTATAATTTTTTTATCTAAAAATTAATATTTTAGGCTTTAAACAGCGGTACTGAAAAATTCTATCTGTCAATTAACGAGTTTCTGCTCTATGCCGACGATCTGTCGTGTTAGGCTTCACTTTCTTCTGAAAACCTAAACATTCTAGGTATTGTTGAAGCTTTAAATAATTATGAACATAGTAGTACTTCATAAAAATATGGTAAAATATTAATAATAGAAAATGATTGAGAAATGTTGCACGAATACCTTATTCCCTCTCGAGAAAAATTAGTTTCTTTAAATATATCCAATATCTAAACTGACATTTAAACATTACTAAATGTTAAAATTTCAATCAACTCATCATTGATAGAGCTTTGTAGGAATTCGTTTACTATCTTTCCTTAACGATAAAATGTTTGTAAAAAATCTTCCTAAAAAGTATTTTATATAAATTATATATTAATTACAAACACTGCCTAAGTAAAATATGAATCATCCTTTTGGGCAGTGATTCCCAGCCTTTGGCCCACCTCACAAGCATGAATACTTACACGACACACTATGAAAGAACATTTTTCTATTAACATGATTAATTTCTTCTATTTCATACTAGGGATTCCATTAATAAGATTCTTTCTATCAATTATTTTTGCATTATAATACATAAACATTCGTTTCAGGTAAGTCTTATGCAGACATAAGCACGAAAATGGAATGAAAGTACCTAATCCATATATCCTCAGTGATTGATATTTGAAATACTTTTATGATTAATTTTACATGATTAATTTCTTCTATTTCATACTAGGGATTCAATTAATAAGATCTCTTTCTATCAATTATTTTTGCATTATAATACATAAACATTCGTTTCAGGTAAGTCTTATGCAGACATAAGCACGAAAATGGAATGAAAGTACCTAATCCATATATCCTCAGTGATTGATATTTGAAATACTTTTATGATTAATTTTACATGATTAATTTCTTCTATTTCATACTAGGGATTCAATTAATAAGATCTCTTTCTATCAATTATTTTTGCATTATAATACATAAACATTCGTTTCAGGTAAGTCTTATGCAGATATAAGCACGAAAATGGAATGAAAGTACCTAATCCATATATCCTCAGTGATTGATATTTGAAATACTTTTATGATTAATTTTACATGATTAATTTCTTCTATTTCATACTAGGGATTCAATTAATAAGATCTCTTTCTATCAATTATTTTTGCATTATAATACATAAACATTCGTTTCAGGTAAGTCTTATGCAGACATAAGCACGAAATGGAATGAAAGTACCTAATCCATATATCCTCAGTGATTGATATTTGAAATACTTTTATGATTAATTTTACATGATTAATTTCTTCTATTTCATACTAGGGATTCAATTAATAAGATCTCTTTCTATCAATTATTTTTGCATTATAATACATAAACATTCGTTTCAGGTAAGTCTTATGCAGACATAAGCACGAAAATGGAATGAAAGTACCTAATCCATATATCCTCAGTGATTGATATTTGAAATACTTTTATGATTAATTTTACATGATTAATTTCTTCTATTTCATACTAGGGATTCAATTAATAAGATCTCTTTCTATCAATTATTTTTGCATTATAATACATAAACATTTGTTTCAGGTAAGTCTTATGCAGACATAAGCACGAAATGGAATGAAAGTACCTAATCCATATATCCTCAGTGATTGATATTTGAAATACTTTTATGATTAATTTTACATGATTAATTTCTTCTATTTCATACTAGGGATTCAATTAATAAGATCTCTTTCTATCAATTATTTTTGCATTATAATACATAAACATTCGTTTCAGGTAAGTCTTATGCAGACATAAGCACGAAAATGGAATGAAAGTACCTAATCCATATATCCTCAGTGATTGATATTTGAAATACTTTTATGATTAATTTTACATGATTAATTTCTTCTATTTCATACTAGGGATTCAATTAATAAGATCTCTTTCTATCAATTATTTTTGCATTATAATACATAAACATTCGTTTCAGGTAAGTCTTATGCAGACATAAGCACGAAAATGGAATGAAAGTACCTAATCCATATATCCTCAGTGATTGATATTTGAAATACTTTTATGATTAATTTTACATGATTAATTTCTTCTATTTCATACTAGGGATTCAATTAATAAGATCTCTTTCTATCAATTATTTTTGCATTATAATACATAAACATTCGTTTCAGGTAAGTCTTATGCAGATATAAGCACGAAAATGGAATGAAAGTACCTAATCCATATATCCTCAGTGATTGATATTTGAAATACTTTTATGATTAATTTTACATGATTAATTTCTTCTATTTCATACTAGGGATTCAATTAATAAGATCTCTTTCTATCAATTATTTTTGCATTATAATACATAAACATTCGTTTCAGGTAAGTCTTATGCAGACATAAGCACGAAAATGGAATGAAAGTACCTAATCCATATATCCTCAGTGATTGATATTTGAAATACTTTTATGATTAATTTTACATGATTAATTTCTTCTATTTCATACTAGGGATTCAATTAATAAGATCTCTTTCTATCAATTATTTTTGCATTATAATACATAAACATTCGTTTCAGGTAAGTCTTATGCAGACATAAGCACGAAAATGGAATGAAAGTACCTAATCCATATATCCTCAGTGATTGATATTTGAAATACTTTTATGATTAATTTTACATGATTAATTTCTTCTATTTCATACTAGGGATTCAATTAATAAGATCTCTTTCTATCAATTATTTTTGCATTATAATACATAAACATTTGTTTCAGGTAAGTCTTATGCAGACATAAGCACGAAATGGAATGAAAGTACCTAATCCATATATCCTCAGTGATTGATATTTGAAATACTTTTATGATTAATTTCTTCTATTTCATACTAGGGATTCAATTAATAAGATCTCTTTCTATCAATTATTTTTGCATTATAATACATAAACATTCGTTTCAGGTAAGTCTTATGCAGACATAAGCACGAAAATGGAATGAAAGTACCTAATCCATATATCCTCAGTGATTGATATTTGAAATACTTTTATGATTAATTTTACATGATTAATTTCTTCTATTTCATACTAGGGATTCAATTAATAAGATCTCTTTCTATCAATTATTTTTGCATTATAATACATAAACATTCGTTTCAGGTAAGTCTTATGCAAACATAAGCACGAAACAAATGGAATGAAAGTACCTAATCCATATATCCTCAGTGATTGATACTTGACATAGTTTTTTTATATCGTATCTATGAACTAAATTGTCAGATTTGACTGAGTGCACTTATTTTATAAAATTATGATGTGAAAATACAAAAGGTAAAATTAATTATACACAAAATAATTACTGACTATAAATATTCTAAAATAATTTAATGACAAAATAAACATTTTAAGTATTAATTTAAATATCTCAATATTCTTTTGGCCACAGTTAATATATATATCCTTCTTATTTCAGTGAGATATTTGGCCTTGTTTCTTGTTATATCTGGGTCTAGGATCGAAAGAGTTACAGGCAATTAATTCATGATCAAGACTTTTCAATGATGATCCCTTTAAATTCTTGATAGTGAGCATAGAAGAGAAACTTTGTTCACACATGTGTTCACACGTGTATGGTGTAGCAAATGATAAAAGAATGTTTATGACTTTTTCGCTGAAGGATAGCCCTTCCGTACCATCGCTCCATAATCAGGACTTTACGGTTAAATTTTTGGCGGCACACCAGTGTGCCGCGGCACATCGGTTGGGAAGCACTGCCTTAGGGGACCGCTGTAGCCAGTTGGAAGAGCACCGGATTTGTAACAGGAGGGTTGCGAGTTCAAAACTCGAACCAGCCAAAGACGGTCGTGTAGGTGGGGGATGGTGTACGTTAAATCTGTCATGGCCTCAAATGTGCTCACGTTGGCGTGGTGTGGACGTTTGGAGAGTGGGGTGCCAGTTCAGGCGATGACCTCGTCATCTTGACCGTGGTTCAAAATGGCGAAGTGCTGACCTCGGTTCTTTCCCTTCGGCATGAATTCCAGATCGTCGCCAATAGCCTGGGGTGTTGCTCCAGTGCGACGTTAATTCAACTATCTACCTACTTCATCCCTTAGATTTGGTATGGTATTTTTAATTAACGTCACACTGGAACAAAACCACGGGCTATTGTCGACGGTCCGGAATCAAACCCGAATTGCAAGATCCGAGGACAACACCACGTAATTTTGAACCACGGTCACATGATGAGGTCACACTTGAGCTGAACGTCCACAACACGTCAACGTGAGAACATTTGAGGCCATGACAGATTTAACGTGCACCAGCCCTTTTGTAGACGACGGTCTTTGGTTGGATTCGAACTCGCAACCCTCCGGTTGCTATTCGTTACTCTTCTAACCGGGTACCGACCGCTCATAGATTTGGAAATTAATTGTATTAATTGATTTGCCAGTGAAATAGTTTACTAGATGCACTAGAAAGACTATTCGAGTTAAATATGGTGACTTAATACTTACTTGGTTCGCTTTCCGAAAGCGGTTGAGTTGTTCCGCTGCTTCATCTCGAGCTGCCGGGAGGTGATAGCGGAGAACACCATTTTCTCTATTGAAGAGCGCTTCTGCGTCAAAGTAAGAACTTCTGAGAGACTTCAGGTACTCGCCCGACCAACTTCGCTAATTAGTCAAGAGTGAAGATAAAAGTTGTTTTATAATTGAACGGAACGACGCGTTTTCCGCCAATGTTCCTCATGATCGGTGATCGTTCCGCCAACAAGGTGGAAGGACAACTCTTTCGCTTAACCCTACTGGTGCTTGATCTCGATCGACGATATATCTCGTCATCAGAAGAATACTGACCAGATTTGATGGACATGTCGTCACGGAAGAATATTGACCAGATTTGATGGACAAATATCTCGTCACAGAAGAATACTGACCAGATTTGATGGACATATGTCGTCACGGAAGAATACTGACCAGATTTGATGGACAAATATCTCGTCACAGGAGAATACTGACCAGATTTGATGGACAGATATGTCGTCACAGAAGAATACTGACCAGATTTGATGGACAGATATGTCGTCACAGAAGAATACTGACCAGATTTGATGGACATATGTCGTCACGGAAGAATACTGACCAGATTTGATGGACAAATATCTCGTCACAGGAGAATACTGACCAGATTTGATGGAAAGATATCTCGTCACAGAAGAATACTGACCAGCTTTGATGGACAGATATGTCGTCACAGCAGAATACTGACCAGATTTGATGGACAAATATCTCGTCACAGGAGAATACTGACCAGATTTGATGGAAAGATATCTCGTCACAGAAGAATACTGACCAGCTTTGATGGACAGATATGTCGTCACAGAAGAATACTGACCAGATTTGATGGACAAATATCTCGTCACAGGAGAATACTGACCAGATTTGATGGAAAGATATCTCGTCACAGAAGAATACTGACCAGATTTGATGGACAGATATGTCGTCACGGAAGAATACTGACCAGATTTGATGGAAAGATATCTCGTCACAGAAGAATACTGACCAAATTTGATGGACGAAATACCTCGTTATGATAACTGACCAGACCTGAACTCGTAATCAATAAATTGGCAACATCTCGCCGTTAGAAACATTGGCCATATCTAAATGAACAAGATATCTCATCGAAAAAACTTGAATGGATGGTTGGGTTTTTATAGCACAAGGGCCATATTTAGTCATGCAGCGCCACACACAAGATATAAAATATAGCAAGTAATAGACACACACGCATAATGAAAGTTTTGCTGACACAGAAGATAGAAATACAGCCAGGGAGGAATTGTACCTGACAGGAATTGAACCTGCACTGCTTACAGCTAGCAGGTTTGCTAGGGTAGTGGGTATACCCAGAGCCACGACGGTCCCACCTTAAAGAAGGTGTACCCTGAGGTCAATATTATGTCGGTGGAAAGAGATAGTTTAGCATTCATCATATCTCAATTAGAAATAAAAATCGTAACGAATATTTCCAATTTGTTAAGAGCACCGATGTGTCACCACTTCAATCATCTATGGAAAATGGGATACAACCCGTTTCTATGGCGACAGACAGGTGCAGACTTAGAACCGAGGGCAGTTCTCGTAGTAAAGACAGAGTATCCCGTAAGTGATATGTAGGTATTTTTAATTAACGTCATAACTGGAGCAACACAATGGGCTATTGGTGACGGTCCAGAATCAAACCCTAAGAGGAAGATCCAAGGACAACGCCTCGTAATTTTGAATCATGGTCGGATGACGAGGTCACACCTGAGAGGGCACCCCACTCTCCAAACTTCCACACCACGCCAACGTGAGAACGTTTGAGGCCACGAAAGATTTAACGTGCACCAGCTCCTCCTTTTACGCGACGGTTTCTGGTTGGATTCGAACTCGCAATCCTCCGGTTGCTAATCCGTTACTCATATAACCGGGTTACTGCGGCCCGAAATTGAATTGGAGCAACACAACGGGCTACTGGAAACGGTTGGTTGTTTTGGGATTTTATGGCGGAAAGGCCATATTTGTCCAAGCAGCGCCAAACACAAAACAGGTGATGTCAAGTAATTGTGAAAAGGGCTACGGACGACGGTCCGGGTTGGTATGTTGTTTTAAGGTTTTATAGCGCAAGGGTCGTATTTGGCCAAGCTGCGCCAAGCACAAAGCGTCAAGTAAAAAATGTGAAAGGGGAAAAAAGAGGGGTTGGGAACTAGTAGTGGGATGAAAGCAGAAAATATCACTTAGGTATCTCATGGGTTGGGTAAACATCATGGGTTGCTGTTTTTGTTTTATGGCGCAAGGGCCATATTTGGCCAAGCTGCGCCGAACATAAGATAGACAATGTCAAGTAATTGTGAAAAGAAAGGATGGAGGAGGAAGTAGAGAATGATCGCTTGGGCATCCTGGGGTCACAACCCCCGAGTTTACAAGAGTAGCAAGCCCCCTCGGGAAAAGAATAGATCACTAAAGTACCTCGGGTTCGTGAAACCCGTTGTGTTGCTCCAGTGCGACGTTAATTCAACTACCCTACCCGATATTTGTCATTATTCTCCCCCTCGATTATGATAAAATACTCGGCAGGTCATTTTTAATTTACACAAGAATATTCAAATATCACTCAGCAAGGACAACTGGAAAATTGAATGGAATTTGTAAAGGGGGCGGCTCGTTTGCACGTGGACGATCAATGCCCCAGAAAGTCTTGTTGACAAGTGTGCGTATTCTTTCTTAGTGGGGCTTTAAAGTTTTTCGACTCAAAAATTCGAACTCCTAAGCTTCCCTTACAGTCCTCGATTTCCCATGTCCCTGGATAGGAAATATTTCAAACTAGTTCATATGGATTAGTAAAGATTATCGGTAGTCCTCGAGTTTTACAATTTCGCCACCTACCGGTTGCTTCAGCATCCCTTCGACTGCCTCTAATGGCCAACACGTGCCACTTGTTAGAAAATTTCAAAAGCGCTCTCAGATGTGACCGAAATAGATTTGTTACAGAAGATAGCTTTCGTTCTCCTTTGAACAACCGCTAATACGGACAACTTTTCTCCCCGTGTTAGTATAGAACAGAAAAGAAACATTGTATCTCTGAACTCCAAAGAGCGTGACTAATCTGGACTTTTGTGTTATTTGGCCTTGGAACAATTTCTTCTTGACATATTTTCACACATCCATTGGCACAAAGAAAAACGATCACGATTGTGTTTGAACTAACGCTTATGTCACTAGTCTTCCAATCGCCACAAGCGGTCGTGGCTCAATGGATATGCTCACTGCTCTAGCAGCATGGGGCTGCGCAGGTTCGATTCCTCTATGGGTGTACTCTCATCTGTCAGTAAAACTTTCCCTGTGTGTATGCCCATTGCTTGATATTGTCTGGTGCAGCATGAAGTATGGCCCTTGCGCCATAAAAACCTCAATTAACGACCTTCGACGCCATGCTTTTTATAACTTTTCCTTTGAATCCCCTCTAGTAGTATTGGGTTGATGCAAAAGTTCGTCCCGTTTTTGACGCTAGATGTATTGCATCGCAAAACCGAAGTATTATCTACTTCACACTGTAAAGTTTGATGTTTGAAAGAAATTTCAGCGAATACTGGGGAAAAAATTGTGTTTTTCAAATTTTGCTAAGCATTAAAAAATGACAGAATATAAGGAGCATTTTCGACACGCTATTTCCGAAAAGGCAAGAATGCTTCGCAGACGCAGATGTGATTTGTATGGTGAGGTGCCGTTGACGATTACACGTGTCGTAAGTGGCTCAGAAAATTTCGTGAAAACAATTTTAATCTTAGCGATGCATCACGTTCTGGACGACTGAGGCTAATGGCAACGAAATACAGAGGCTGTTCAGACATTTTTTGAACGATTTTGATGAGCTGTAAAAAAATTGTATGCTACGAAAGAATTTTATTTTCGCAGCAGTTAAATAGTTAAAGTATAACGTATCGTCTGCTAACTCAGAGTTTTCAAAATGGCGCTTTTAAATAAACAATGGATGGAAGGCTGTTTACGCTCTTTCTGAAGAAAATTATTTATTCAATTATTCAAAAACGCTGTAAAAGTCATGGTTTTTCGATATCTAAAGGTACGATAAGTAATATTATTGAGAAAGGGAAAAAAGTAAAAGTGGAAAAATACTTCCCCCAAATACGTATCCAGAAAGGAAAATACTTTCTAAGAATATTTGTAAGGTACGATCTTTAATTTTAAAAGAGAATCCGCCAAGTCAAAGGACTATTACAAAGTCATTAAAAGTTCAGTTTCAACTGTAAATAAAATAATTAACAGTGATTTGAATCTTAAAAAGGCCAAAAAATACAATGTTCATCGTCTATCTCCACGACATATTGCAGAAAGCAGAACTCGCTGCATAATTCTGTATGAGAAACATTTAGCTGGAGAAAGATGGAAAAATGTTGTGATAATAGACGAGGCGTGGGTGTATTTAAAAGATTGCAATAAAAAAGAACAATTTATTATCATAAAAGAGGAGAAAAATCTTAAAACGTGGTTCAACTTTGTAACTTTAACGTGAGAACTTTCTCTAAGAGATTTATGATTGTTGACGGTTTTGCATATAATGGAAAATTAAAAGCAAAAAGGAGGGGGAAAATGTAAAAAACAACTCCCACATACTATCAAGACCATATTTTATCCCCAATATTCAAAAAATAAATACCATATCTTTACCCACAGTGCCAACAATCAGTAGATCTGCATCAGGATAAAGCAAGCAGACACACATCTAAATCCACTATTAAATTCTTAGAAAAAATGGAACAAGAAACTGGTATCAAGTCCCTTTACTGATATTCCTGCTAAATCTCCAGATGCCTCACCCATGGACTTTTGTACTTTGGTAAAAGAGTATTATCGAAACGTCGACCGAAAACCATTCAAGGATTTGGAAAACTGTGGAACAAGAATGGGATACCTGTCGATACTATAAGTCATTATTATCGTGAAAACTAAGGTGTAGAAAGATAGTTAACAGTAAGAGCTATCAAATAGAACACTTAAGACACAAAAATTTCATGCATAAAATTGATCTTCAGTCCATTAAAATCGTTCAAAAAATGTCCGAACAGCCTCTGTATTGGCGCTAATTGAAAGCGATTGTCATAGAACTCAAGATCGGAGAAATTCTTGGAATCAACCAGTCAACAGTGTCAAGGCGATTACATCAACTTGGAATGGTTAGCAAGGCCGATGTATGGGTGCCGCATGAGTTAACGGAGAAAATTTTGATAGACCGAATTTCTGCTTGCGATTCTCTATTGAAGTGCAACCATTTTTAAAGCGGATGGTTACATGTGATGAAAATTGGATTGTATAATGGTCTAAGCGTTACTTTAACCAGCGCAAAGGCCAGTTTACATCCGAAGGTTATGCTATGCATTTGATGGAACTGGAAGGTAATCGTTTATTATGAGTTGAGAAAAACGGGATGAAACTTTTGCACCTAATACATAATTTAATAAATGCACCAGGCATTACTTAACAAATAAAATATTTTATAAAACTAGGTTTTAATATCGAATTGAATTTAGATCAAATTCAATGTTTTAGTTTTTATATTTGTGTTGCTTAAGTTTTCGAGGAATTAAGGAATTTGTAACGGACAGTGAAGCTTTCCCCCTCTCAATCACTGTAGCGCCCCTAGCGGAAATCATTCAAGTTAGTGAGTCTGCTACAAACAGCCGGCGGAGTAGGACGTGCAATGTCCGCCATTAATTTGGAACCCTTCTCTGTAAATATATTTCTTTTCTCTTTGCAATGTAGTTCATGTTTGTAATTGTTCTAATAAATATTTAGATTGAAGTCCTTTTCATTCATGTATTGTGAGCAGTTATAAACGTAAAACACCCCTAACTACAAATTCATAATATAAATTTCAAACCAAAGTTGCATCGATAAGTGCTTATAGCATAATTTAAATTCAGTAACAAAGAGTAAAAATGTGGTTACCATGAATTTAGATTGCGTTACTAAATATTCATTCTATTCTAAGATTTTTTTTGTACATTTAAAATTTGATTTATTAAACATTTCAGCTGATAAAAGAGGATAAAATTATACAACGAAGGCTAAACTCCAAAATTGCTTAATTAAAAAGTGTTGGGTAGGTAGGTATTTTAACTAACGTCACACTGGAGCAACACAACGGGCTATTAGAAAGTGTTGAGACTTGAAATTTAATTGTACGTGAAACTTTGCACGTGAAAAGGGTTTTGTCAATTTTTGCGGTTCCTACATTAACCGTTGCAAGATCGAATCCAACCAAAGACTCGTGTCCAAAGGATGCCTATGCTAGTGAACGTTAAATCTGTCGTGGCCTCAAATGTCCTTGGTGTGGAAGTTTGAAGAGTGGGGTGCCAGCTCACAGGTGTGACCTCGTCATCTGACCGTAGTTCAAAATTACGTGGCGTTGTTCTCGGAACTTTCCCAACAGGTTTGATCTCGGACCTTCGCCAATAGCCCATTGGGTTGCTCCAGTGCGACGTTAATTAAAATACCTAATCCTACATTAACCCTTGAGGGGTTCACGCGCATATATCCGTTTTTCACAACCTCCAGTCTTACACGATTTCTAACCACTTTCGACTAATAGAATCTTTCCAAGAATTCAATAGGAATTTCAATAGGTTGGTAGGTACTTGATTTAACGTCGCACTGGAGCAACACAACGGCGACGGTTCGGGTTCAATCCCGAAGGGAAACATCCGCGAATACCACGTCATTTTGAATCACGGTCAGATGACGAGGTCAACACCTGAGCTAGCACTCCAAACTTCCACACCACAGCGTGAGGAAATTCGAGGCCACGACGGATTTAACGTTCACCAACCCCCACGTACACGGCGGTCTTTGGTTGGACCTAGTTTTGAACTACCAACCCTCCGGTTGCCAATCCGCTACTCTTCCAACCGGGCTACCACGGCACAATAGATGTGACTAAATAGTCATTATGTGCGCGTGTTGTGTGAAATCTCATGAAGCTTAAAGGATTAACTGGTTAAATAAGTATAAACTACAAATATATATATTCAATATAAAGCGTTTATTTCCAACAGATAAAAATTTGAAAATGAGTGTTAAATACACTCTTTTAGCAACGTTGTCACTTTTAATAATAGTCTATTCAATATAATTTGAATTGATAGAAATACATTAATATGAATGCCATTAAAAAGGATTATTATAATCAGCTGTTACGTATCCATGGTTACTCCTTTCATGCACAATTTCCTGCAAAAAAAGAAAATTTAATTCAAATTAGGAGAAACAAGTAGCTTGTTAATTAGAAAATAGATCTTGTTTAGTATTTATTGTACAGTTATTTAAAAAATTTCAAAATATTTGAATAAATTGTTTAGTATACAAACATAAAATATTTTCAGTCTTAAGAGATTCGATATAATGGAGAACATATTCAATTCCAAATCACCATTTAGATCCTTTTTCATTTCTCCAATAGTCTATTCTTTAAATACAGAAAATACCATTAATTCAAATTCTGTTATTGAATATTTTACAATACAATATCTTCACGCCATTATAGTCTTACAAACATTTGATTTTAAAAATTATAGCTTTTACTGAATCTCCAGGTTGATAAAATGTATCGCGTTTTCCCATATAAATGTATTTTCGTTCTTTGTATAGTTTATCTCACTACTGGACGATTATTTTTGCTTTTATACAAGGTATTATTTCAGGAGTCGTGTATATTAATCTACTTTTCCTATTTGAATAATGTTTCTTGCTAATATATTACGTATTATTCCAGTTAAGCTACTGATAATTTTCCAGTATGAAATTATACATTTTTATGCAATAAAGTTGCGATGCTTCTTGTGTCAATTCGAGTATTTAAAGGAAGTTTTCCACTAGTTAGACATTAGTATTGATCTAATCAGTTATTTTGTCAATACAAAATTTTAAAACCTTGTGAATTCAGTTTCAGCAACACGAAAACGAAATCATTATGAGATGCAAATACAATCTTTGATATCTTGTATTCAGGCATTTTTAAACTGATTCAAGTGATTTAAAACAGTTGCACATATGGAGTTAACGAAAGAGATTCACTTTATCAATGTACAGATCAGCGTAACATTGATAATTTGGAATGAAGGGATCGATTCGAAAGCAAAAAATTATCCTTAATTGTTTTAGACTGTACCGTTGCGGTCTAGCATTCCCACATCTGGAATTCAGATTTTCCCTGACTGCAAAACAAGTTGTCAACTAAATTATCTTGGGCCCTCCATGAGAGGAATGCAGATGGCCACCCCCAGGAAAACACGTGTTTTTCAGTTCTGTGGAAGCCCAGGCCAGAGAGACATTAAATCTGTCCTCGGGTCGGGAAGTTGTCGAGGTTCCCATGACCTTCCGATGCAGGGGTGTGAAACTCAGGGATTAACATTCCAAGACGGAGACGAACTCCCCCCGCAAGAGAGCAGAGTAGATTGGAAACCACGAAGGGAGTAGTCGCATCCTTCAGACTCTCAGATTTTGGCGAGCCTCCGGGCTCCTTGGAGATGAGATTGTTAAAGCTGTTCCCACCTACCTTTCAATTAATCTAATATGTAAATAATCTTTAAATTTCTCTATTCTAAATAAATATTTTAATGTGCTGTAAACAGTCTTATGCTTAATTAAAGACAGGAAACGTTACAAGACCTTAATCTTACAAGTCGACACCATTCGCCGCGTTTCTTTTCAGCATAGAATATGTAATACAAAGGTAGGTAGTTGAATTAACATCGCACTGGAGCAATACAACGTGCTATTGACGATTGGAAGGATACAAGGACGCCTCGCCATTTTGAACCACGGTCGGATGACGAGGTCAACTATAGCTGGCACCCCAATCTCCAAATTTCCTCACCACGCAAAGCGCTCACATGGACGTTACGCTAGTGTACAGGCGACAGTCACAGGACGTTACTGCAGGTGTAAGAGCCAATACATATGAAACTTACTCATTTCTCTTCCTTTAGCCGAGCTTAAGAAGCTCTTGGATTTTCCCACCTAGATCTGCATCTGCTTGACTAAAGTTTCCCACCGCCCTCTTCTGGATAAAGTCTTGGGCGTTTCTCAGGCTGTCGGCAATATTGGTCGCAAGTCGTCCTTTCTCCTCATCACCCAAAACCTGGAAAATACGAAAACTTCACTTCAAGTCCTCATAAGAGGTTTCTATTAGTTCTAGTTGGATTGGCTTTATGCGTGGACATTTGGTTGTACACTTTTGGCAATTTATTGGTGGCAATTTTAGTCACCTGTACATTGCTTTTCAATTTATATATTTGCAGAAACAAAAGATGAAACATTTTGCTTTTTTAACGCGCCTGGTGGTTGTCTTGACGAGATATCTCGTCATTAGCAAAACTGTCCAAAGCTTGATGGACAAAGAAAACGGATCAGATCTTGATCTCGTCATCATTAAGAAATCGGCAAATTCTTGATGATGCGATATCTCGGCATTAGCAAAATTGGTCAGATCTTGATGGAGATATCTCGTCGAAACCACGTGGAGGGTTAAGAGCAAGAGGATCATGCCCTCACACGTGGCTTGCACTGGGAAGTTCTCTGGAATTTTTTTTAAGTTTAAGACATCTTACTTTTCTTCAAACAATTAAAAAATGCAATTTAATTTCAAAATCTATGCTTCAAGATAAATCTAAATTACTACAGAGAAAGCAAAGACCAAAAACTTATTTTAGGCAGCTTTATTGAAGTGTATATACATGTGGAATTCATCCCCATACCGCCACCAGAGGTCGCGTCCAGCGCGCGGTGTAGAGCTGTAACTGACTTTATTTTCCTGACTCAGAGTTGAGTTGGACCCCACTGTGAACGCTTCCACGCGCAGGTGGACCGCCGTTCATACAATTCATGCATGTGCCAGCGTGTAGGCTGTGCCATCATCCATGTAACCTCTCGTGTATACAGTTTGTAGAATAATTAAATGTTGTGTTAGTCCTAATCTCCATGTCATCCAGCTTCACATCATCATCACACTCTAGACACTGTAGTACTACAAAGGAGTATCAAAAAGTAAGGTGAATTTTTGATTGACAGAAAAACGTGCAGAGATAAATATATGAAAGTTTATCATGTTTGAAAAATCGTATCACACTATCATTCGACAAAGGAACCATAGTGGTCTAAGCATTTATTCCAACGTGGCACCCAATCATCCATGCCCTTTTCAAAGAAATCTTGCTCCAGGTTCCCTAACCATGTAAGTGCAGCCTGTTGTGCCTCTTCCAGTGTATGGAAACGCTGCCCACGGAGGTATTTCTTCAGGGGCCAAACAAATGGTAATATTGCTCACTGAACCATATGAGCTATTCAATGCATTTGCAATATCATGCAACCTCACTCTTCTGTCTTCACGAATCATGGCATCGACGACAGCCACATTCGTGTCGTTACACCACACATACACTTGTTTCTGCGACATAACACTCACTCCATAGACTTCCAACAATTCTCGATGAATATTGCATGTTTTTTCCCCTTGGCCCATAAAAAACGAATGACACCACGCACTTCCTCCTTGGAGTAATGCTCAAGTCGATGCGCCATCTTTGATTTACTCCAGACGGGTTGACAGAAGTTTCTACAAGCCGTCACACTTCTATCACCTTGGTACTTGCAACATATAAAAAATTAATTAGCTACACAAAAACTGAGTTTTAGAGACAAATTCATCTTACTTTTTGATATATCCTTGTACATATAATCCATTTCTAATGCGTTTCGATATTTATTCTTTAAAAAAAATTCGAAAGTTGTTCCAAACCTTCTCTAATGCGTTGAGAGATTTCCGTTCACATGACTACTTATAAAACAAGCAAAAGGCTCATTGCAAGACCCCAAGGTTTATTGGAAGTTAAGTTTGTTTCAATCTCTACCTTTGATGGGTCTATGAACTGGGATCGTAATTAAATGTTTGAATGGAATTTAAGAGGCCATCGCTTACCTTTCTGTAAAAGATTCCAGCTTGAGTGAAGTTGTCCTCATCTCCACTATTCCACCTGTCAACATCACCCGATACTTGGAAAGGAGGTGATCTCACACTTCGGTCTTCTACAGGACCACTGAAACTATTTGGGAAGTAGTTAGGAGCGCCACCTAGAAAAAGACGTTAACTCATGAACATTCTATGAAAAAAACTTCGAATTAGCTTGGTTATACGTTTTTTTATCCTTTCGACATAAAAATTATAGTTCTTTAAGCGTGACACATTTATTTTAGAATAAATGAATGCGGGATAAGATTTTGAAACCAAGTTGAAAATGCGGAATATTTATTTTGAAATTAAACGCTTTACCGTTTTGAATTTATTTTTCGTGTTTCACTGACTGTCCAAGTAATATTGTCAACGAATCGTGTTTCGCGTGTGACGTATGTAAGTGAGTGACTTCATCCCCAGCAACTTAGAGTCAGATTGAGACTATACTGCTGCTGCAATAAGATACGTAGATGACCTTGGGAAAGTTTATTTGTACAAAGGTGGATGAGCTCGCAGGAGAAAGGGTTGTCGCGTTCAAAATCCTATGGGCGACCGCCATAAGTGATTATTAGTTTCGTCAATTCGTAATCACTATTATGCCTTTCGTCAGAACAGTGAGCTAGAAATCATGTTAAAGACACCAAATGTGGAAACATTGTTTATTTAACCTGTCCCCTAATTTAACGAATGGACTGATCCAAAATCATGAGACTCGAATGTCAACTCGAAGGGGTCGGTCTATACCTATCTGAGGGAGTGAATCTGCATAACCAAGTTAACTTTACCCTGAGTAATTTCTTTAAGCATACGATATCGAATGCTTTCATTATGCATATAATTATTACATCCTCTCTGCTATAACGATTACAACAATTGGATATAAATTGATTTACATTCAAACCATTGTTTTCAGGAAAACACAAAAATTTATACACATGATGACTGAAAGTCTGCAAAGACCCAGCTTGAAAAGAAGTTCTTTGAGACCTAACCAACCTGGCGACACTAATCTGATTCGATTGGTGCTGTAGCGTCCTGTTCTTCGCAACCACCCTTGAAAAATCAACCTCTCGACTTCATCCGGATTTTACTACCCATAGCAATAAAAGCTCACCTCGCCGCTGCTTCTTTTCAATTATGTGTGAAGGTCGCCATGCAATGAGTTTGCGTATGCCACCCGAACTTACTTTGTACAAATGGACTCCTCTAAGGCCATCTGCCATCTCACGGGTTGGTTTTGGGGGGTTTATGACGCAAGGGCCATATATGCTGCGCCAGACACAAGACATACAATATCAAGTAATAAACACACATTGAAAGTTTTAATAACAGAAGAGAAATACCCACCTGGCAGGAATCGAATCTGCGCCGCCTACACCTCGAAGGTTGCTGGCGCAGTGAGCATACCCACAGATGGTCTTGACTGTATCTGGGCATGCGAAGGTGATCTACATGTAATACATAGCGAGCTACATGTAATACATAGCGAGCTACATGTAATACATAGCGAGCTACATGATACAATTCTCAGTCGTGACTGATAGTTTCCGCATCAGATGGTTGTTTGGGCGTTTTATAATGCAAGGGCCATATTTGGCCAAGCTGTGCCAAACACAACGTCAAGTAAAAAATGTCGTGAAAGGGATGGGATCGGGGAACAGAATAGTGGGACGAAAGCAAAAAAGATCGCTTGTGTATGCTACATGAGATGGAAATTGATTCGTTACCTTGGACACCACATGAAGCACCATCCCGTTCATAGTTCTTCGTCTGGACTTTATAAGGACAATTAACTGGAATGTTTAAAAAGTTGGTTCCTAGCCTGTACCTCTGCGTATCAGCATAAGCGAAGAGTCTGCCCTGGAAAACGGCAAAAGTTGTTACACAAGGCATTTAAAATACACTCTTCAAGGAAAAGGTCCCGTTCAATTCGGGAGACACAAATCTGTGACTTACCTGTAGCACATTGTCAGGACTAGGCTCGATGCCTGGGATCATGGACGATGGCGTAAAAGCCAACTGCTCAACGTCTGCAAAGTAATTGTCAGGATTCTTATTCAGTACAAGTTTTCCAACTTCAATCAATGGAAACTCGGAATGAGGCCAAACCTGAGAGAGTACAACTAATGAATATTGATTACATCGATCATAAGTCATATGATTTAGCTTTAACAAAGACCTCGTGCCTACAAGTCAGTCGAGATCGGAAAGTTTCAGACAGACCGCCAATGGGACTTCAAAAACAAATTCCACTGGTAATACCTTCGTCAGGAATATTTCGTTCTTAACTACTGAATTTATCATTTTATCTAGGTTATTTTAGTATCAAACGCGATTTAAAAATAATTTGAAACAATTTTTGTCGTGAATACGCCTTTGAAATTGAAACCCTACTGGGGCATGCATGATAAGTCGAGCGTTACAACTGTTGTCTTATGATTTCAGAATCAGAAGATAAATATAGCGTCGTGTAGACAGAATGTCCGTACCTGACATGACCGATTGCGTGAGAAGGGGACCGCAATATTTAAAAATTCTACGGTGCTGGGCGAGGTTTGGGCCTCTAACTTTCGATTACGTGAAGTGAGGACTGCGTAAATGGTGTCATTGGAAAGCCTATTGAACTTCTCTACAATTGATACTCGACAACAATTAATATGAAACTGTCTTGAATCGTTCAAACTGCAAATGAATTGTTGAACATTCACAAGAAGCAATCGTTCGAACTTCCTATTACTGCTTCATTCATTACGCGATCGAATATCAGGCCCGGTAGGTAGGTATTTTAATTAACGTCGTACTGGAGCAACGCAAAGGGTTATTGGAGACGGTCTTGGATCAACCGTCCGAGAACACCACGTAATTTCGAACCACGGTAAGATGACGAGATCACACCTGAGCTGCCACCCCACTCTCTTCCACGACACGACAGATTTAACATGCACCAGTCCCCTTTGTACACGACGGTCTTTGATCGCAACCCTCCGGTTGCTAGAATATCCGGTCCGAATATTCACGTTAAAACTACGGTTTGTGTCCTCGACATAACCTACCGGTTCTTTTTTTGCAAATAATAAATCCAATCTTTTAAAATGACATACTGAAATACCTTTGTCAAGTCAAAAGGATTGAATTCCCAGTCCTTCGCTTGGTCGAATGTCATCACCTGTATGTACAACGTCCACCTGGGACACTGCCCATCTGCAATGGCATTGTACAGATCCCTCGTAGCATAGTCTGGGTCCGTAGAGGCCAAGTCTTGCGCTTCTTCGACAGCTAAATTTCTAACACCCTGGTTAGTCTATAATGGGAATATAATTAGAATTATTTTGTTAATAATGAACTACGCAGGAAAATGAGCAATTACATTTACGATCTAGCAGTTGAACTCCGCCTTGGTGCTCAAAAAACATCCCGATTCATTGCATTAAACCAGTGGTTCTTAGCCTGGGGTGTGCACACCCCTGGGGGTGCGACAGAACATTTCCAGGGGTGCGACAGAACATTTCCAGGGGTGCGACAGAACATTTCCAGGGGTGCGACAGAACATTTCCAGGGGTGCGAGAGAACATTTCCAAGGGTGCGACAGAACATTTCCAGGGGTGCGAGAGAACATTTCCAGGGGTGTGAGAGAACATTTCCAGGGGTGCGAGAGAAGTTTCGATGGACGGCAGCGATTTAGTAAAAGACGATCTTATTGAAATGCGAGCCAATGCACGTATTCAAATGGAATTTGAAAAACTGGACTAAGAACAATTCTGGTGTACAGTTAGAACCTTATACAGGGTCTCCTCTATTTACGACCTCGTTCCGTTCCGAGTGACAGGTCGTAAGTCGGATTTATATTTTTCAACACTATTTTCATTCAAACGGATTATAAAAATTGTACATAAAACACAAAAATTCAATCTATGTATGTATAATTATTATACATAATGTGAAAAATGCATAATATGTACTCTATTGTATCTCTTTATGACCCTACCCCCCCAATGTAGTTGTCTTTATTTACTATTTTTATTTATTTTTTGTGGTCGTAAATGCGGATGGTCGTAAGTCGCATAGGTCGTAAGTCGCATAGGTCGTAAGCCGAGGCTGTCAAAAGCAGCAACCTGCAGACACTTTTAGCATTTGACACCACCTAAAAACAAAAACCAGAAATCGCTTATATGCAAGTGACGCGCCTCCTTCAAAAAAGACCTCATTTCAAGATTATTATGAATAAACAACGACAACGTAGCCATTAAAAATAAATTGAGATATTGCTTTGTATGAATATGTAACTATGTGTGTTTATTTTTCAATAAATAAATTATCTTGCAATAGAAGTAGTTTCCTAAATAAAGAAATATAAACACTTTTTCAAGGGGGTGCGAGAGCTTATTAGATTCAAGGGGATGCCGATCACTAAAATGGTTAAGAACCACTGCATTAAACGAATTCGATCTGATATCAAACACTAAATATTTCATAACCTATTATGATACTTTTAAAAAGGACAGTACCTTGTAGTGAAACTTGCAGTAAACCGCTTCATTGCCTGCGTTGACGAGCTTGAAAGTGTGCGATCCAAACCCATGCATGTACCTGTAACCGTTCGGAATGCCTCGATCAGAAAACATCAGGAGAATCTGGTGGGTGCTCTCTGGTCTCAGGCTGAAGAAGTCCCAGAACATATCGGCATCCTGAAGCAAAAGCGAACACCCGAAATACACACACAAGAATGAAGAAAACTTTACCCAACACTGGTGCAAACTTTGTATTTCATAATGGCCCAAATTTACTTGCTCTAAATTAAACGAATTTTTTTAAATAAAATTTATCGATGCAATAGTGAAATACATCCCCTTTTTTCAGTTAGCATTTAAGAGGCAAAAAGAGCCTTCTAGATTATATACAAGGTGATTCGGAACTCATGGTAGACTTCACACAAAGGGTGTTAAAGCACACTAAAAGAATCATTTTTTGTATAGCAGTGTATGGACGCAAGTGACTGTTTAGACACAAATACATGAATTTCGTAGGAAATGAAACAAAAATGTTTATTTACACCTTTTTTTTTACAATTACTTATTTAGTGACTTAATAACTTCTCAAAGCTGCCACCACCATTAATGCAAGCTTGGCAGAGTCGATTCATGGATTGGCGGAATTTTTCGCAGAGTGCACTGTTTGATTTGGCACGCTTAAATATCGTTCATTTGCTGGAATCCGGCAGTTGAAAAGAGGGTTTAACAAGCTTACTATGCTGCCAAGTTTGCATAAATGGTGGTTGCACTTTTGAGTAATTATTGTAAATAAGTAATTATGGATAATGATGCAAATAAACATTTTGTTTAATTTCCTACGAAATTCTTGTGTTTGTGCCTAAACGCGTCACTTGCGCCTCTATATTGCAGTACAAAATTTATTCCTCTAACACTCCTTGAAGTTTGTCCCATGTGTGAGTTTAGAATCACCCTCTCAATGACTTCCAGTCACCCATGGGCTAAACTATGCTACTGAAAATAAGTGTAAGCTTTTTGGCTTCAATGCAGTCTAGCAAGGCATGCAAAATAATTGATGTAAACTAGATTAAAAAACAACGGTTTCAATGCACATATTGGTTAAAATCCAAGTATGATGAATAAAATGTACAGAAAAGTCATAATTTCAAGGAACGTGAAATAACGTTTAAAAAAGGATTACCAAGAACCTAAAAAGGCTTAAAAACCAGGCTCAATCTTACGTTTCAATTTCTTATGACCTTAACACTCCAAGTGGTTTCGACGAGATTTCTCGTCCATCAAAGATTAGATGAATTTTGCCAATGACGAGACACCTCGTCAAGATATTGCCGATTTCTTTATGATGACGAAATCAAGATCTGTTCAGTTTTCTTCTAACGAGATATTTCGTCCTTCAAGAGCTTATCGGTTTTGTTAACCCTCCTGGGGGTTGTTTGGATGAGGTATCTCGTCATTAAAAAGTTACCAAATCTTTACGGACGAGATATCTCGTCATTAGAAGAAAACTGACCAGATCTTGATCTCGTCGTCATCCAAAAATCGGTCGTATCTATTTTGATGACGAGATATCTCGTCATTATTAAAATTGGTGCGATCTTGATGGACGAAATCTCTTCGAAACCGTTGGTTTTGAGTATAACGGCGCAAGTGCCATATTTGACCAACCTAAGCCAAATACAAGACAATGTCAAGTAATTGTGAAAGAAAGTTGAGTAAGACCGCTTGTGAATCCAGGAGTCGCGAGTCCCATGTTTACAAGAGGCAGTAAACCCCACAAAGACTAGATAGCTCTGGTTTGAGAATCCCGTACGCACCTGAAGTGTCAAAAAAATTTCATGTTTAGATGTCAGCTGAAAATTGAAGTTTTTAAAACTGGATCCATGAGAGCCAAACCTAAAATTCGTATAAGTTTCTTGACCTGTGGGTTAATCTATTGCTTGAAGAATGGGAACCCTGTGAAACTAGTCTTTCTCTTTCTAGTTTATTCATAAAAGCATGGTGGAGAGGTCGAATCCGGAACACTAGCGATTTATCGCCAAACATGGTAACCTTGATGTTTTGATCCAGCTTTATGGCAACCCTATGCAAAAGGGGTTTTTTTTTTACGAAGTTCGTTTTTTTAATAAGAAATCGAATCGCCAAGATGGCTACTATACTGGTTTTGGACGCCATCTTGATTTGGCGACACAAATTGCTTGGCGACAAACATGCCCCGGATTCGACATCTTTACCAAAAGCAGTTTTATAGAGGATTTTTTTTAACGGATCTTGATGGACACGAGATATCTCGTCGTTAGCAAAATTAGTCAGATCTTGATGGACGAAGTATCTTGTCGAAACCACTTGGAGGATCGAGTCCTGATAAAGTGTGCAATACTTTGTTACCCTGAGATTGGTGACGGGATTCTTCTTCAGCGCGTGGAGGAGACTGGGGAAGAGGAAGGCGTCTCTGATGAAAAAGATGGGAGTGTTATTTCCCACCAAATCCCAATTTCCTTCTTCGGTGTAGAATTTGACGGCAAAACCTCGGGGTTCTCGGGAACTGTCTGCAGAACCCGGTTCCCCACCTGGAACGAAGGAACAGACTTTTTCAAGATAACTTCATGCATTTGATTTAGTGTTAACAAACAAGTTCGTCCTTGGTTGGTGTGAGCCGCCAAGCTTTCCAATACGCTGGTGGAATTTTTAATGGATTTCATATCCATAATGTAGGATTATTTCTTTGGTATCTGATTAAAAACACTGACCCTTTGAGGACAGCACGTTTATTTAAACACTAGACGAGAACATTACCATATATACATTCGCTATTTACAAAACAGTTTACTACACCATAAGTTCATTTCAAAAACCAGCCTATTCTAAAGATTCGTATCTCATTCTTCCACCAAATTAAACTTTTCTTGCATTCTATATCATGGTTAGTTTTTATTTGCGTAGTTCAAAATACATTCACTAATCTCATCGTTTCGCGTGCTCAATAAATATAATATTAATAAATCGATACACTAGCATTTACAAGTACGATAGTAGCAGTGGCACGCGCACGATAAAAATTAAATTACGGAGCGCGGATTAAACCACTTTCATGCGCTCACAGTGAACATAAAAACTTCTCTAAATCCCATATAATTTTAACATAATTCATTGTGGCACTAAAAGGTGGATTTGTGAACCACTTTGTGTTACACTGCTACACTATGGAGATGGGTACACGTTTCACCTACATATTCTAGACACAACACGTTTATAGAGAGGGACAACGTTCCTCCATATGTTGGACGGAGAACTTCAGTTGGTTTGGGGGTTTTATGGCGCAAGGGCCATATTTGGCCAAGATACACCCTACACAGACAAGTACTGGACATATACATAAAAGCAGAATTTTGCTGACACAAAAGAGAGAAATACACCCAGGAAGGAATCGAATGCACAAACAAGTTTGTAACACCATGTAGTACTATCATAATTAAAACCCTTTCATCAAAATTTCAGACCTTATAATTCCTAAATGCAGTCAAAAACAGGAGGAGCAAGTTTTTGGAACCTGTGCTAATGAAGCTGATGGCCACCGCTGTTAAAACAAAATTTACGTATTTAAAACGATAATACAGAAATTCATTTATATGATTAGGTTACAATTAGAGAGTGAGGGATTGATCCCGGACCGTCTCCAATAGCTCGTTGTGTTGCTCCAGTGCGATGTAATTAACTATTTACCTGCCCAATATCAAGTCTTCATTGCTATTTTTATTAACTGCATAAAAACTAGAAAGAAAGGCTCATCCTAGATTATTAAGCATAGTTTACAAACCGGTAATACCACAGGCGATTTTTTGCTCTATTTTTAAGCAAAATCGTCTCAAAAGTTCCCATTTTCAAAACTGGGGACTTTTTTTTTGAAAATTCTCCAAAAGGGTCAACGAAAATTACTTCCTTTTTAACTAATAGCGGACGAAAAAAAAAATATTTTTCGGATTTTTCTTTACGGAGCAGGTAAGGTAGGTGAATTAACGTCGCACTGGAACACAACGGACTATTGGCGACGGTCCGGGATGAATCCCGAAGGGAAAGATCGACGACAACACCCCGTAATTTTGAATCACGGTCAGATGACGAGGTCAACGCCTGAGCTGACACCCCTCTCTCCAAACTTCCATGTCAACATGAGGACATTTGAGGCCACGACAGATTGCACCAGCCCCCTTTGTACATGACGGTGTTTGGTTGGATTCGAACTCGCAACTCTCCCGTTGCTAGTCCGTTACTCTTCCAACCAGGCTACCTGTGTTGTCCGCGGATCCTTCCGTTCGCAATAGGCTCCTGTGAGGCTTTAGTTCAACTAACTCGACTTGAGTATACTAAGATTCAGTTGCAGCTGAATGCATTTCGAGATGCACTCACCGACGGTGGAGAACCTGACAGCTATGTCAGTCTTCTTCCCAACTTCACAGAAGAGTTTGGCTCTGCAGTACTTCGTAATGTCGTGCGTCACTTCGAAGTACCCGAAAGCGCCCGCCCCCTTAGCGTGGACCACTCGCGGGGGGATCCTTTCCCTGGAATAGAAAAAGTCAGATATGAAACTGAGTTGTTCATCTTATTCGAGCAGTTCAGTAACGATTCAAATCAAATGAAAAGTGACGGGAATGTTTTGAAGCTGACCTGCCAGAGTGCGCTATTTCATCCAGAAAAATGACATCTTGGAGAAGAATCGGTCCTCTGGGCCCAACAGTCAAAGTATTCAGCTTATCGGCAATGGGTGCTCCAGTTGCGGTTGTCAATGTATAGGTAGTGCCCTGAAAGATCGGAAATACACTTTCAATCAACAAGCACATAAACACACATTTTATGGACAAAAGTATTTGGACACTGCATGTTTTTCAGAAAAAGTACACGAACGAGGATTTAGATTTAGCCAGATTTGTTTGCTTTTCATGTAAAATATCTTAATCTTGATCCTGATCTTGGTTAAATTCATTAAATCTACTAAATTAGATTAGTTTCAATAAGCCATTTGATTTTATTAAACGTTTACTTTCAATAAAAGCATTAAGAATTGCAGTAACTCAAAAAATGAGCAATATTAACATTTTCCCTCGCATTGCTTAAATTTCCGTAAACATTTTTCTATACATTAGCGGCACAAGAAACTGCTAATATAATTTTTAACTACGAAACAGCTGCATCATATTTGATTTTTTCTGTGAAAGTCTTCAAATTATAACTACATAGATGATCGGAATACCTACCTTCCACAAGGACAAAGCTTCTAAATTTTGAACCACGGAATATCCATCTTTTAGACTTGCGTTTGGCGCAGCTTGTCCGTTTTTGGATCTTGTGCCTCTAAACCCATCTTTTAGAGTAGTCCAAAAGTATGTGGAACCGATTGCATGGATGCATAATCAAGTGCATGCACTTGTTAAGCGCGTTTCGTTAAAAATTCTAAAAATGTTGACAACGAGCCATAAAAATTTACCAGACACCAAAGCGTTTACATTTTCCTACGAGAAAATATTCCATCACTTGCAGCCTAGATCGAATTGACTCAATCCAAACGACGGATTATTCTGCTAGGTTTTTTTTATACGTGCAAAAGTATCAAAAAGCATCAAACTCCCATAAACTATTACACAGAAAATCTCAAACTATTCATAGATCTTGTTAAATGGGTTACTAATATGCCCGCATATAAGCAGTTTGGTTTTCAAACCATCAAATTTCACTAACGTTTTTAAATTTGAACCAATTTAGAACCAAACTAGATTTCTTTCGCTAAAATATCTCAAATCCCTGATGGACAAACCACAAGGAAAAATCTCGAGTTGCCGTTTAAAATACAGCTTTACACAACGGGCTATTGGCGACGGTCCGGGATCAGTTCCGAAGGGAAAGATCCGAGGTCAGCACTTGAGCTAACACCCTCTCAACTTCCAAGGCAGATTTAACACGCACCAGCCCCTACGTATACAACAGTCGGTTGGTTTTGTGATTTTATGGCACAAGGGCCATATTTGGCCATGCTGCGCCAGACAAGATATACAACATCAATAGACAGACACACAATGAAAGTTTCACTGACACAGAAGAGAGAAATGTACCTAGGGAGGAATGCCCCCGCACGACGGTCTTTGGTTGGATGCTATTGGCGACGGTCCGGAATCAACCCCAAGGGAGATTCGAGGACAACACCTCGTAATTTTGAACCACGGTCAGATGACGAGTCAACATCCGAATTTAACATTTTATCTTCCTTTAGTTTAAGATTTTCAGCCAATTGTATTTTTGCAGAGATCGCATCTTCCGATGGCCGCTTAATCATAGGAAGTGTATACTCTCCCCATGATCCTATTGACATCCAGATTGGGGAGTTGCAAGTCCTTAACTTCCATCAAGGCAGGCTCCTCATCATGGGGATTTTAACTCCCGATCTCCCTTGGGAGGATACGGTTTCGAGGATTAGAGGCCGTCGGATGATAGATCTACGCAATTCCAATTCTTTAAATATTATCAATATTCCAGGAAAAGGGTCCACCTTTGTCTCTCACTCAGGTATGGGTTGGCCCGACTTATCTTTAATAAGTAATATTATCCATTTATTAAAAACTGGAATATATCAGACAGTGAATCCTGCGGTGACCATAAGTATGTGACTGGAGCTCAATACAAATTTAACTAACACGGGGTTCTTCTTCAGGACGAAATTCGGACTGGGAAGGTTCCCTAAAATCCTCCAAACCAAGATAAATTATCTCCTAACATTAGCTAACAATATTAACACCACCAATGAATTAGACATTTATTTCGAAAAACTAATCACAATTGTTCATGATGCTGTTACTAAAACCTTAAAGAAAACCAAAAAATCCAAACAATTAAAAATTCTAACAAATCTCAACTCTCTATCGATGTGGATCCGCGCCACGCAGACAAAATACAAGGCCATAAGAGGGCCGCCTATAAGTTAAAATTGCTAGAAACTAAGAAGGCGGACTGAAGAGGGCATTCCTCCAACTTTTCTGACAAATATAGATCACCTTTACAAACTCATATTCTCCAAAAATAACTGCAGCATTAGAGGTATTAATCTCTTATTTTCTGATATATATATATATATATATATATATATATATATATATATATATATATATATATATATATATATATATATATATATATATAACCCAAATTTAAATCAAGAAAACAAAATCAATAAACTTATGGATCATTTCTTCGGAAAGGATGACTCACTACCTCTCAATTTTCACACTAAACATATGACTCAAAAACATCAAAATCACCACAAGTGATATGGAGCTTGTCTTCTCTACATTAAAAAAGGGAAAGGCTCCGGACTTCGTCGATTACAATCTGAAAATTTATTTTTAAAAATCATCCTAATTTACTACTTCCACCAATAGAAAAACTCAACAACTAGCTCACTTTCCTGCGTGCCTCAAGAGTGGGTATGTCTATTTCTTGGTTAAACCAGGAAGGAACCCCTCCTCCTGTGGCGCATACAGACCTATTTGTTTACTCTCCACCTTAGGTAAAATAATAGAACGAATTTTCGTCAAACGCCTCAATACTTGGATTAACAATGACAATATTTTGCATTACAACCTATTTGGATTTAGAGAGCAGCGCTCTTGTGACGAGGCAATACACTCAGTAATTCATACCTTAAAATCTTATAATGGAATTAGCCATGCAGCCCTAACCACTATTGATATAAACACAGCATTTGATATAAACACAGCATTTGATATAAACACAGCATTTGATATAAACACAGCATTTGATATAAACACAGCATTTGATAATATGGACTGGCAGTTGTTGATGGACAGACTTAAGTTCTTTACAAGCACCTCCAACAATCATTCACTTCATAGACATTTGAATAAGATATATGTTATTTACAATGTGATAATGGTATTACAATAAAGAGAAACTTAAAAGATTGTCCACAGGGTTCGGTCTTAGCCCCAACCCTGTGGAACATTTACTTTAACCCCATACTTAGTATAGGTATAGGTGAAAACACTATCCAGGCCTTCGCGGATGACCTGGCGTTAATAACGTCAGGGAATACGCGGAGAGCCCTGGAAACCACTGCTTATGACGTTTAAAAAAAATCAATATCACGCTCAAAAGCCTAAAACTCGGCCTGTCCATCGACAATTGCCGGTCTATAATTGTTTCAAATAATAAAAAACTACAACGGAATCCTATATTCAAATTAGACAAAAATAGCTTAAAAATAACCTCTGATCTAAAATATTTAGGCCTAATAATAGACTCGCGTGGAGTAAACACATTGCTTCACTATCTGCTAAATGCATGCAAGTAGGGGGATCCTTTAACAGAGTAATTGGTGGCAACTGGGGTGTCAGTGGCCAGCTCCAAAAGATCTGGTATCCTTACTGTTATTGAAAAGATCATAACATACAGAGCTGGCATTTGGGGCGGTAATCTTACTAAGCAACAAATTTCGAAACTTCAATCAATACAGCGTCCGTTTTTATTAAAAATCACTCGAGCTTATAGAACCGCTCCAACTGACTCTCTAAATGCACTGTGTGGAATCTCCCCACTCCCACGTGACTCGTCTTTATTCAAAAAATTTTAAATCTGGCGTCAACGACTCCCTGACCCAGAAATCGAAGGGCTGTCACCACAAAATCTCGATTACAATATACCAATCTCTCTTAACCCGCCCCTCAACTTCTTAAATTTTAAAATTGCCCTCTTTATTAGATTATCCAGACCTCGATGTGTACACGGATGGCTCGGGTATTGACGGTAATATCGGAGTCTCCGTGTGCATATTCGAGGATACAAAATTAACCAAAGTTCTTTGTTATGAACTTCACAATAAAAATTCCGTCTTTCAAGCTGAATTAACTGCAATCTACAAAGCTGGGCCATCCAAAATAATAAAAGAATTAACATGTTTAGCGACAGCCTTAGTTCGATTCAGGCCTTACGATCATCTAATAAATCTAATTACTTAAATAAAATTAAATCTGAAATCTCACACTATATTAATAATTTTGGCCTGAGCTGGGTCAGGGCACACATAGGGCTGGCCGATTACTTTGCAAAACTTGCCTCCTGCTGTGGCGAGGAATTGGAAGTTCCTGCCCCATATTCTTTTTTAAAAAGTTTATTACACTCTACCATCAACAAATGGCAGGAACACCATGAGCTATCCAACAAAGGTCATCGTTTAAGATCATTTTGGCCTATGTTAGCACCAATATCCTCATCACAGACAGGAACATTAATTGGTTTTTAACTGGTCATGGCCCTTTTATGTCATATCTCCACAGATTTAAAATCAAATCCTCCAACCTCCGTTCTTGTGGAGAGGTGAGGGATGCTGAGCATTACCCCTTGTCTGCCCTCTTACTAAAGATTATCATCTTTCCCGGCCAACTGATCATAACAAATCATGTAGGCTGGAAGTCGTACTCAAAAATAAAATTTCACAACATAGAATCAAAATGCGCATGAGGACTGCCGGAGAGGTGGCGGATCGAGGCCATTCCTCCCCATAGCAGCTAACTCTACATTGAACCCTTGACTGTTCATTCATCTACATCAGGGGTGTCAAACTCAATTAAAACACGGGCCATTTAATGCAACTGGTAAGATTCACGCGGGCCACATCACATTTACAAATTGTCTTAAAATTATATTTTGAAGTGAGGATTCAGGAATAGGGATAGGATAATTTAAACACATTATGTAATTAAGTGAATTTAGGGTAATAATTTATAAAATTGCAATTTTATTGCTTTTATTTAAACGTTTATTTAATTTAATGTATTTATAAAACTAAAATTAATTTTTTTACCGGAAACTTGCCAGCGCTTTCCTCCTACTAGTTTTCCAATATCCGGATTCAAAGACTGAGAACAGACAATCTTCATTATGGCAGATAGATGTTTAGCAGTTAATCTTGATCTGCAGGCCGTTTTATTTAATTTCATGGACGAAAATAGTTGCTCACACATTTTTAACATGACGAAATTGTGTTACGGTATTGCCTCGATCTCCCCTAAGTGCTATTTTCTTCATAACATATTGTCCTGTTTTCATTTTATTTCAGAGCATCGTGGGCCACAAAAAAATTACCTCGGGGGCCACATGCGGCCCGAGGGCCGCCAGTTAGACACCCCTGATCTACATAATATAAATACATCTTTTCATCTCATCTCTCTTGAATAATGATCTCTCTTTTATTTGAATCCTCACGACCTACTTTAAATACTGATATTCTACATTGTAAAATTCCTTGACTTTTTTTTTATTATTTATTCCCTTTTAACTTACATTGTATCGTTTATATATCTATTAATATTTTTAATGTTCCATTTTCTACTTCACAATATCTACCTATTATTGTATAGAATAATGTTCTTTTAAATTTTCTATCATTGCATACTTATTCTGTACATAACAGAATAATTTACAATGAGAAATTTTGATAAGTTACTTATAATTCTGTGTTTTTCTTTCATTCTGTACATATCAAAATTCTGACTGCAACTGTATCTGTTTTCCACTATTTTGATGTTCTTTACCACATTGTTCAATTACTTTACACATTAATGTAAAATTGTCACCTTAATGAATGTCTAAATTTCAATAAATGCCGCACGTGCCCACTTAAGGGGGAAGTAGAGGTACTTCCCCTCTCCGGATGAGGGTTTCTCGTTCGGCTCTTTGGTGCTAGTGAAATCTTTCCCCACCTCTACATATATATGCTCTATATCACTTGGTGAGTAGAAGTGGTGAAGGTCTGGACCTGGCACGCCACTCTTCCAAACTTACACACCACACCAACGTGAGGAGATTTGGGTTGGTTGGGGTTTTATGCTGCGCCAGACACAAGACATACAGTCAGTGCAGGATTTACGTATAAGCTACACAAGCTATAGCTTAGGCCCCGCACTTTCTTGGGGGCCGCCAAAAAAATTGTCCGAGTGAGCAATTGTCATATATACTTAAATATACTGCAGCATTATTTGTTCCAATGCCCCACTTTCGGATTTTGTTAAAGGTTCCAGGGATATGTTCGATCATTTTGAAGAAAAAGCAAAGGAAAAATTGCCTGATGTTGATTACAAGAAAAGCAGATATAGAAGAAGGCATATCAATGATGATGAAAATGATGCTTTAGAGAACGTTGATGCAAGAGACAAGTTCAGAATCAAAACATTTATACCTGTGATGGATGCATTAGAGTCAAGTCTGGCATAGAGGGCCTCAGTATACAATGACGCTGCAAAAGTTTTCATTCTTAACAAAATTAGAAGCTACAGAAGAAGAGATTCGTGAAGGAGTTAGTGCTTTATGCCAAACATATCCTGAAGATGTGGACATGAATCTTGTAGGAGGTCAAGCATTTTCATCAAAATATGTTAGACATAGTCAAGCCTATGGTTCAGCGGAACATGATAGTCTAACACATCAGGATCTGTATAGGGTAATATTTAACGATCGTATGTCCAATCAGCATTCCTTAATGTAGAAGCAATTTTGAGATTGTTTCTTAGTATGATGGTAGCAAATTGCTCTGGAGAAAGATCTTTTTCTCAGCTGAAGAGAAAATGAATTTAGAACAACAATGACTCAAGATAAATTATGTTCCCTCAGTCTCATGTGCATAGAAAGTGACAAACTACGCAGTTTATCATTTGATGATGTCATCAGTGACTTTGCTCTGGCAAAGGCAAGAAAGAAAATATTTTAGTTTAATATAATTCCTTAATCCTTATAACATGTTTCAAGAGATTAGATAATAAGCCTTTGTAAATTGTGCCTTTTAAAAGAACTTTTGTTTCTTTTTTCCAGAGTTTGCATTTTTAAGTTTGTTATGAATAAAAATGATTTTAAGTTAAAGATTTATTATTTCACTATCTATATACTTCTTAATTGTATTTCAGTTTAAACCTCTAGGCATCCGAAAATCATATTTGGCACTGACCTATAATATAAAGGGCCCCATATCTCAAATAGCTTAGGGCCTTATCAAGTCTAAATCCGGCCCTGCATACAGTATCAAGTAAGACACACGTAATGAGAGTTTTACTTACACAGAAGAGGGAAATACACTAAGAGAGGCATGCACTTGACAGGAATTGAACCTGCGCCGCCTACAACTCAGAAGGTTGCTAGCGCAGTGGGTATACCCACTGAGCCACGACGGCCCTAAGAATATTTGAGGTCGGGGCAGGGTACTTACGTATTAACCGCATGCCAGCGATTAATCGCCAAATTACGTATTAACCGCATGCCAGCGATTAATCGTCAATCTGTTGGAAGGGGTATAAGACGGAAGAACTGGAACAATCTGGTTATATTCACTGCCAAGTGAACCACATATACAATTTCATTGATTCTGATTGTTTTGCAAAACTTTTTTTAGAACCACAGTTCAGTGTTCTGTTGCATTAGATATCATGTTCTATTTTCTCTGTTTTTATGTCGAAGTAAATTTTTACGTAACGCTTGATCGTTATGAAATAATTCTGGAAGAATATTCCCATCCCAATTGATATTTGGGGCATTTGTCTCGAAACATTTCTTGTTATGGTCCCCGATCTTAGTGCTACCACATTAATGAACGAAATAAAAAAAAGCACATTAAAGATGGATCGACCATTTTTTCCGACTGTTGGAAGGGGTATAAGACGGAAGAACTGGAACAATTTGGTTATATTCACTGCCAAGTGAACCATAAATACAATTTCATTGATTCTGATTGTTTTGCAAAACTTTTTTTAGAACCACAGTTCAGTGTTCAGTTGAATTAGATATCATGTTCTATTTTCTCTGTTTTTATGTCGAAGTAAATTTTTACGTAACGCTTGATCGTTATGAAATAATTCTGGAAGAATATTCCCATCCCAATTGATATTTGGGGGCATTTGTCTCGAAACATTTCTTGTTATGGTCCCCGATCGTAGTGCTACCACATTAATGAACGAAATAAAAAACACATTAAAGATGGATTGACCATTTTTTCCGACTGTTGGAAGGGTTATAAGACGGAAGAACTGGAACAATCTGGTAATATTCACTGCCAAGAGAACCACAAATACAAATCATTGATTCGGAAACTGGCACGCACACACAGAATATAGAACGCATCTGGGGGAGTGCAAAATGGCGAAATAAAAAACACCGAGGAACATCTCGCCACCACCTCGAGTCCCTACTCGCAGTTTATAATGATATGTTTGATGGGGCAATTGCTAAACATTTTCCGCCCGAAACAAAACTTGGCTGATATTCGCCAATGGCACGCGGTTAATACATAAGTACCCAGGGCAGATTTAACGTGCACCAGCACCCTTTGTACACGATATTTGGTTGGATTCGAACTCGCAACCCTCCGGTTGCTGATCCGCTACTCTTCTAACCGGCGGCCAAAGCGAATGTATATAAAGTTTACAAAACACTAACGCACTCACTGAACGAATCAATGAAGCAGTTTTACCTCGTGTTTCTTCTTGTACTCATTGAGCTGCTCTGCCGCTCGATCCCGGGTGGAGGTCATGTTGCAAGACTGCCGGAACAATGGAACTGCGGCTCAACCGCAGGCATGCTGCTTATATACAGGGGAAATTGTGCGTTGTCAGAGCCAACAAGGACAAAGGCTTTCGTAAACAATTCACAGAAGAAATGAACATCGCGCCAATCTATCGCCAACCCTAATTGAAATTGCCAACGTAGGTAGATATTTCAATTAACGTCGCACTGGAGCAACAAACACAACGGGCTATTAGAAATTGCTGGACAATTGTTCGAAACAGAGCAAAACGCTTTCTTTTAAAAGAAAACATGCATCGCTTATAGTTCGTTGCGTTGGAAGCAATTTTCCTGATTGAGAAACTAAAATGAAGAACTATAGAAAATTTTTTGTTTCTTTTTCCTCTAAATAAAGGGGGGCCGCGGTGGCCCGGTTGGAAGAGTAACGAACTAGCAACCGAAGGGTTGCGAGTTCGAATCCAGCCAAACACCGTCGTGTACAAAGGGGGCTGGTGCACGTTAAATCTGTCGTGGTCTCAAATGTCCTCACGTTGGCGTGGTGTGGAAGTTTGGAGAGTGGGGTGCCAGCTCAGGTGTTGCCTCGTCATCTGACCGTGGTTCAAAATTACGTGGTGTTGTCCTCGGATCTTTCCCTTTGGGATTGATCCCGGACCGTCACCAATAGCCCATTGTGTTGCTCCAGTGTGACGTTAATTGAAATACCCAATACCCAATACCCTAAATAAAGGGCCGCGGTGGCCCGGTTGGAAGAGTAACGGACTAGCAACCGAAGGGTTGCGAGTTCGAATCCAGCCAAACACCGTCGTGTACAAAGGGGGCTGGTGCACGTTAAATCTGTCGTGGCCTCAAATGTCCTCACGTTGGCGTCGTGTGGAAGTTTGGAGAGTGGGGTGCCAGCTCAGGTGTTGCCTCGTCATCTGACCGTGGTTCAAAATTACGTGGTGTTGTCCTCGGATCTTTCCCTTTGGGATTGATCCCGGACCGTCACCAATAGCCCATTGTGTTGCTCCAGTGTGACGTTAATTGAAATACCCCCCCCCCTCTAAATAAAAAGGGCCGCGGTAGCCCAGTTGGAAGAGCAACGGATTAGTAACCGGAAGGTTGTGAGTTCGAAGAACGGTCCAATCAAAGACGATCGTTTATGAGGGGGCTGATGCACGTTAAATCTGTCGTGGCCTCAAATGTCCTCACATAGGTGTGGAGAGTAAGTTTGGAGAGTAGGGTACCAGCTCAAGTGTTGCCTCTTCATCTGACCGTGATTCAAAATTACGTGGTATCGTCCTCAGATCTTTCCCTTCAGGATTGGGGCCGCGGTGGCCCGGTTGGAAGAGTAACGGTCTAGCAACCGAAGGGTTGCTAGTTCGAATCCAGCCAAACACCGTCGTGTACAAAGGGGGCTGGTGCACGTTAACTCTGTCATGGCCTCAAATGTCCTCACGTTGGTGTGGTGTGGAAGTTTGGAGAGTGGGGTGCCAGCTCAGGTGTTGCCTCGTCATCTGACTGTGGTTCAAAATTACGTGGTGTTGTCCTTTCCCTTTGGGATTGATCCCGGACCGTCGCCAATAGCCCATTGTGTTGCTCCAGTGCAACGTTAATTAAATACCTACCGCTAAATAAAAAAAGTCGATCTGGTAGCAGAGCGCCGTGGTCTGCTCTGGGTTCGAATCCTGGTCAAAGCACGATTGTTTGTAGTGGTTTGGAATCCGCTTTAAGCTATAGGTTTCGATCTAATTAGCGCTTATGTAGCAAAAAAGATGGCAGTAGAGCGACAAACCAAAATCTAACCCAAACCTCTAAGTTAGAACGTGATTTTACAAAGGATTCATTTGAAATTGTGTAACTTAATCGATCAGTCCTATTTAGATTCATGTGCTTGAACTCGACGTTGGCTGAGTTTTGATTTTATAGCGCAAGGGGGCCATATGTGACCAAGCTTCGCCAAACACAAGACAGCAATGTCATGAAAACAATGTCGTGAAAGGAGAAAAAAAGGACTAATTAGATATACTTGAACTTTATTTTAAACTATTCAATGGAGGTGGTAGTTCAATTAACGTCGCTCTGGAGCAACACAACGGGCCATTGGCGGTGGGAGCAATCCCAAAACGAATGACCTGAGGACAACACCTCGTCATTTTAAACCACGGTCAGATGACGAGGTCAACACCTGCTGTCACCCCATTCTCAAAACATCCATACTTCGCCAACGTGAGGATATTTAACGTGCACCAGTCCCCCACCTACACAGTCTTTTGTTGGACGGAGTATCGAACTCGTAACCATCCCCTTGCTAATCCGATATTCTACCATCCGGGCTACCGCGGCCCTTAAAACCTTAGGAATTAATTATTCAAAAAATCGTAAACGAAATTCCTAATTTACAAATTGTAATGAAATAAAGTGTCTTCAAAATTTTGTCAGTCTGCTTTAAAATTTGATGTCAATCAGCCTTTAATGGTAATGGTAATTAATTAACGTCGTACTAGAGCAACACTTCAGGCTATTGACGATGGTCCGGGATCAATCCCGAAGGGAAAGTCCGAGAACACCACGTAATTTTAAACCACGGTCAGATGACTCAAATTTATGGAATTTTAAAGTATGAAATTTCGTTCTTAGAGTATTTAGGGGAAAAAATATTTCAGTAGATATAAGATTATACTAACATTTTAGTTTATATTTTGTCTTTTAAATTTAAACACTACTGTAAAGAGGGGCTCATTTAGAGGAAGGATCACAGGGATCCTTCCCTTCCTTCCCAAAATAGTTTAGATCAGGGGTGTCAAACTCAATTAAAACACGGGTCATTTAATGCAACTGGTAAGATTCACGCGGGCCACATCACATTTGCAAATTTTCTTAAAGTTATATTTTGAAGTGAGGATTCAGGAATAGGGATAGGATAATTAAAACACATTAATGTAATTAAGTGAATTTAGGGTAATAATTTATAATATTGCTATATAATTGCTTTTTATTTAATTTAATGTATTTATAAAACTAAAATTGATTTTTTTATCGGAAACTTGCCAGCGCTTTCCTCCTTCTAGTTTTCCAATATCTGGATTTAAAGACGGAGAACAATCTTCATTATGGCAGATAGATGTTTATCAGTTAATCTTGATCTGTAGGCCGTTTATTTAATTTCATGGACGAAAATAGTTGCTCACACAAGTACGTACTCCCAAAATAGCATAAAATTTGTGCAGCAAACTTTTTAATTTCCGGGTATTTTTCACCTAAATAAGAATATATTTTGAGAATTCCTACTTCTCGATATTTGTCTTTTAAAACCGAATCATTCTGGAAATCAATTCCTGTTGTATCGAAGCGGGAGCATTTTCAACTTCAAAGGAAAAAGGCCTAATAAAAAGAAACATTTTTTTGTAACTCTTTGAAATCATTAAAACGAGAGCGTCGTGGGCCACAAAAATTATTCAGAGCATCGCGGGCCACAAAAAGTTACCTCCGGGCCGCCAGTTTGACACCCCTTGTTCCAACTTGGGATGAAAATCCCCAAGAGGGAAAAAGGTGAAAGGATTTCCCCTCCCCGAGGGAGAGATTAGATTAAGAACGGATATTGGAGGGTAAGGATGTGCCTTACCATTGATCCGGCGACCAGCCGTGTATTTCTTTGTGTTGTTGTGTGTTCGTAATAAATGTTTGTAACGTAAAATTTGGATGGATTTTTCCCTGATGAAAACACACATTTTGGCACAGAATTGGGTGACCCGGACGCGATTAATTTTGGATTGTGACGGACCTTGTGTTATGAAGAATTGTGCTCTGATTCACGGCTACGTGGAATTTGAGGTAGGTCCCCTTTTAATCTGAATTAATTGAAATTGAATAATTGATCCAATCATGAATCCTGATGCATTAAAGCGAAAAAGAAGTAGTGTCAGACAACTTTTTACCAAGCTTATTACAAAAATAATAGGCACTATAAATGAACAATTAAGTGAAAGATACACTGAAGACCAAAAGCTTGATGATCTTCATGATCAAAAACATCAATTAATAGAAAAAATTGAAACCCTTAAAAAATTAGATAGTGAAATAGAAGCTATTATTGCAATTGATGAAATCGAAAACGAAATTACTGTGAGTGAGGAGTATCAGGAACGCGGGATTCAATGGAAAACGAGATTAAGTAGACAAATAGAAAAATTATCCGAAGCTACACCGCAAAATGATTTAAATGAAGGTATCGAGCCAAATAGAGCGGAAAGATACAGAAATGAAAATATTAAACTCCCAAAACTAAATATCGCGAAATTTTATGGAGACTGTAGTTATTGGCTGGACTTCTGGAACCCGTATGAAGTCGCTATTCATAAGAATGATTATTTAAGCAAAATAGAGAAATTCGCTTATTTAAAAACTTATTTAGGTGGGATAGCTTTAACAGCCGTTCTCTTTAACTAACAACAATTATGATTCTTCAATACAATTGTTAAAGGAGAGGTTTGGAAGAATAGATTTAATAATCAGTTCACATATGAACAAACTTCTAACGATAGAACCTGTAAGAACGTGTTCCAATGTGTCAGCTTTGAGAAAAATGTATGACGCGATTGAGGTCCAGATCCGATCGCTACAATCTCTTGAAGTTGCAACTGGCACATATAGTAATCTCCTTTGCCCCGTGATATTACAGAAAATCCCGGAAGAGTTAAATTTAAATTATAATAGACAACGAAAAATGAGTGAATTATTTGATATCAAACATTTAATTGAATTTTTAAGACAGGAAGTAGAGTGCCGAGAGACGTCCTTTTTATTAGCTAATCCTAAAGGTGTAAGTGGAAATGAATGGTCCTTTCGTAACAGAACAATAAATCAAAATAGTCAAAATAAGCATTATGTAAGCCTAAAACGAAACACACCAGTATCAAACATACCTACTGCAGCAGCCTTAACCACTGCTGTGAATGAAATTTGTATTTTTTGTTCCGATAGATCGCATATAAGTCAAAAATGTCCATTGACAGTAATTGAAAGAAAAAATTCTCTTAAATCCCATGGTCGATGTTTCATATGTTTAAAACGTAGGCATATATCTAAGTTTTGTTGGAAAAAGGATCAGATGTGTAAGAATTGCAAGCAGCCTCATAATTATTTGATATGTGAAAAGGCATACTGCGCACAAAATCCAAACGAATCCATACACAACGAACCAGAACAAGTTGAGACATCTGTATCTTCACTACATTGCTTAGAAAATAAACAAAAAAGAGATAAATTAGAGTCAGTTTTATTACAGACATTCACTGCAGTGGTTAAAACAGACCAGAAAATAGGAGTGGTTCGAGTGCTGCTAGACAGCGGCAGCAATAGAACATTCGTGAAAAGGGGAATAGCTGACTCATTGGGGTTGAAGGTCATTCGCCAAGAAGTGTTTACAATACATGCGTTCCGTGGGATTCGAGCTGAGACCAAACAAATTTATGATATAGTTGAGTTCGATTTGCAGAATAGAATTAAACCTGATCAACATATCAAATTAGAAGCGGTGGTCATTGAGTCCATTACGCATGGCCATATTGAAATTCCTTCTCAGTGGGTTAGAAACATTGCTTTCGAGAAAGGAATCGAATTAGCCGATACTGGAACCACAAATGAGATACATATACTGATCGGATCGGATTATATATGGGAGATTTTACATGAAAGAAATATAAGGATAGGCAAACGTTTAGTAGTAACTGATAGTATATTTGGGTATGTAATTCAAGGCAGGGAAATGGAATATGACAGTGAGAATGTTTGTGTAAATTATGCAACGGTATTTAGAGAAGAATCAGATAATGAAAGGGTTAAAAGTTTATGGGAATTGGAAGCGATTGGAATAAATCAGGATAAAGAAATTTCTCGATCAGATACGGATGTCATGAACATGTTTGAACAAAACACAATTTTTAAGGACAAGAGGTATCAAACTAAGTTGCTATGGAAAGATAATTATAAGGGATTAAACTCTAATTATGTGGTTGCAAGGCGACGTTTGATTAATTTGAACAATAAATTTAGGCACAATTCAGAGTTGTATTTCCAATATAATGAAATTATTGACGAACAATTAAAAGACGGTATAATTGAACAAGTCAAAATTGTTTCCAATGATTATAAAAATATAGGATATTTTATGCCCCATCATGCAGTGGTAAAAGAATTAAAAGAGAGTACTAAGGTTAGGATTGTCTACGACGCGTCCTCAAAAACTAAAGGGGAACAATCTCTCAACGATTGTTTAGAGAGTGGGCCAAGTCTCAATCCAGATTTACTGAAAATTATTTTGAAATTTCGATACCATCCAATAGCATTTTGCGCAGATATTCAAAGAGCCTTTTTAGAGGTTGGCATCGTTGAGCAAGACAGAAAGTATTTGCAGTTTTTATGGGAAAAGAGGGGAACTGATCTCGATTTCGGTGGTCGTGATATCAGAGTTTTGCGATTTAGACGAGTTCCTTTCGGAGTGAAATGTAGTCCCTTTATCCTGACGGCTACTATAAGACTGCATCTTACAAAGTATGAGAACTCGCATGCTGAAGCATGTACTGTTCTTAAAGACCTCTATGTCGACGATTTAATTACGGGCGCAGCTACTGTTGAAGAAGCCGCATCGATATCAAAGGAGGCCAGTTATATATTAAGCGAAGCAAGTATGAATTTGCGACGATGGACTTCGAACTCTCCGACCTTAAACCAAATATGGGAGGACAATCAAATGGAGTGTCGACAGTCTTCGCATGAGTTAAACTTACCACTTAAGGTCCTAGGTTTAATATGGGACAATGAAAGGCCTGAGGATTGAGCTCAATCAATTCTCGAAAATGAAAGGTGTAACTCCAACGAAACGTGTTGTGCTGAGTACATGCGGAATGTTATATGATCCTATAGGACTGATAACGCCTTTCACTGTGAGAATAAAGTTAATGATGCAAACTCTTTGGTAGCGAGGCATCCAATGGGATGAGTCTCTTCCTGTGGAAATAGAGTCATTGTTTAAAGAGTGGCTCAATGAAATAGACGAATTCAAGAGACTCGTCATACCCCGACCATATTTTGATGAAATACAAGTGAATCAATTAGAAGTACACATATTTTCAGATGCAAGTCCGAAGGCTTACGGTTCTGTTGCGTACTTCAAAATCAAATATCAAAATAAGTGTGCGACTAGTTTTATAATTTCTAAGTCTCGTTTAGCTCCAATTAAGAGAATGACCCTACCACGTTTAGAACTGTTGGGAGCCTTGACATCAGTGAGGTTGTCTTCTTACTTGCAATCCACATTTCCTTCATTGAAGGAAAGTGATATTTTCTTGTGGACTGACTCCCAGATATGTCTACATTGGATTAAGGGTGTTGCTGATGATTGGAAACCGTTTGTCCGCAACCGAGTCTTGGAAATTAAAGAGAAATCCATTCCTTTGAACTGGAATCATTCCAATGGGAAAACCAACCCAGCCGATAAACTTACTCGGGGAGTAAGTGCACGTTCTCTCATCGATAACGAGATCTGGTGGACCGGTCCTCACTGGCTTTTAAAACACGAGATGTCCTGTGGTGATACAGTGTCAACACTGGACACGGACTCTCAGGAAATCCAGAAAGAAAAAAGAACCAACTGTGTTACCTTACAAACGTGTTTTGAACCTTCGGATACATTGTTTGATTTCCACAAATATAGTGATTTGGATAGGGTTTTGAGGATAACTGCATACGTCATGCGGTTTGTGAAAAACTCTAAACCGAATTCTAAAAAAGGAACTGGTACACTTACAGCCACAGAACTATCTAAGGCTGAAGAACATTGGGTTTGTTTTGTGCAAAGAACAGAATTCCAACGTGAATACCTTCAGCTGAGAAGGGGAGTTCCTATTGACTCTGAGTCGAGACTTTACTGTCTGAATCCGAGCATATCTGCTGATGGATTAATTTGTCTCGGCGGTAGATTGCAACGTTCTGAATTTGAGTTTCAGGAAAAGCATCCTTGGATTATTCCCGGCAAATCTAAATTCACCGAATTGCTTATTGTTAAGGAACATCAGCACTTGTATCATTCTGGTGTTTCAGATACACTGACTCAACTTCGAGAAAGGTACTGGATACTCCGAGGCAGACAGGCTGTAAAATCCTGCTTGAATAAGTGTTTTATTTGCAAAAGGTTCAAGGCCAGACCTGGTAAACAGGTAGTGGCTCCACTACCAGCTGATAGAATAGCTGAGGCAAACCCTTTTGAAGTAACAGGGATTGATTTCGCGGGACCTTTGTATACAAAGGACAGTGACAAAATTTATATTGCCCTATTCACTTGTGCAGTCACTCGTGCAATGCATCTTGAAGTGGTATCAAGTCTGAGTGCGGAACATTTTCTATTGGCCTTCCGACGATTTGTTTCAAGAAGAGGAGTCTGCCGAACTATTAACTCGGACAATGCCAAAACTTTCAAAGCAGCAGACTGTGAACTGAAAAGGTTGTATGCTAATATTACGGACACATCCGTACAAAATTATTTTGGTAAAAATGGTATAACGTGGCGATTTATTGTTGAAAGAGCGGCTTGGTGGGGTGGATACTGGGAGAGAATGGTAAAAATGACAAAAATTATTTTGAGAAAAGTGCTAGGAAGAGCTTTGGTTACTTTTGAAGAACTACAAACGGTTCTTGCAGAAATAGAATCGATTTTAAATTCTAGACCTCTTACCTATATTTATAATGAACCATCAGAACCATTCCCTCTCACCCCAGCTCATTTCTTGACAGGAAAAAGGCTGACGTCCTTACCCCACCGGGCTGGTCACGATAAGGAAGTTGTTATGCCAAGTAACAAAAGAATTTTAATTAAAAGGTATATGTATCGTGAAAAACTTTTAAATAACTTTTGGAAAAGATGGAAAAGGGAGTATCTTCTCCAACTAAAAGGTGCAAATTGTGTCAAACCAATTAATGTAACTTGTGAATTTAATATAAATGATATAGTTTTGATAGGTGATGAGAAATTACCTCGACAATTTTGGAAGTTAGCTAGAGTGATGGAAATTCACAAAGGTCGTGATTACAAAGTAAGGAGTGTTACTTTGAAAACATCTTCAGGGATAATAAAACGACCGGTTCAACTGTTATACCATCTGGAACTTCCAAGAATGGATTAAGTTTGTATTCAGAATATAAGGTAGCATATTATATTTATGTCCTTATTTGAAATTCATGTCTGATATTGCATTTTTATTCATATAGTTTTGTAGTATTTTCTATACTAGCAATATTCATCTGTTTATAGTTTTTCAGTACTTATAAATTACATCTATTTGATTATACTTTCTGTATTTGTATATTTTGAAAGCACTTTTATGTTTATGTTTTACCTGATAGTATTTTTGTGTCACATTTCTTTTAGAGAATGTAAAATTATTTTAGTACAGTGTATTCATTTATGTTATATTTCAATGTTAAGCTGTGTTAAATGTTTCTATGTTTTCTAATTTTGATAAATGATGAAAGTCTTCATCGGGGGGGAGAATGTTCCAACTTGGGATGAAAATCCCCAAGAGGGAAAAAGGTGAAAGGA
The DNA here is from genome assembly GCA_933210815.1 of Meta bourneti. Classification (NCBI taxonomy): domain Eukaryota; kingdom Metazoa; phylum Arthropoda; class Arachnida; order Araneae; family Tetragnathidae; genus Meta; species Meta bourneti. The sequence continues at coordinate 3,505,880 of OW119926.1, forward strand.
TTTCCCCTCCCCGAGGGAGAGATTAGATTAAGAACGGATATTGGAGGGTAAGGATGTGCCTTACCATTGATCCGGCGACCAGCCGTGTATTTCTTTGTGTTGTTGTGTGTTCGTAATAAATGTTTGTAACGTAAAATTTGGATGGATTTTTCCCTGATGAAAACACACATTTTGGCACACCCCTGGTTTAGATGTTGAATATACACACTGAAGATAATTTAATCAACGTAAATTGAAATCTCATTCATCACACATGTAAAATGCACTTGGATGTTTGAAATAGTCAAAAAACCATGGAACGTAATGTGTATTTAGTATTATATCCTTTTGATTCGAATAGAAATTCGGAAGAGAAGATTGGGTCCCCTCTGAAATTATTTTCTGAATACGTGCACTTGACTCAACCGAACATTTTGGATGCCAAAAAGGGAACTCATCTGTTTCAAATGGTAAACCGCAGCGACAAGGTTCGAATGATTACTCGTGAAAACAGTGTTGTGTCTAGCGAGTTACAAAGTTTTGATAGAAAGTTCGCCGAAAATCTTTTAAGTTGCCTTACATGGTAACGATTCGCTTTGCCCATTCTTGCTCACTCTGCGTTCCACGCGCACTAGTAATTTCAGAGAAAAATGCTTCAATACGCTCCAGAACGTTTTGAAAGGTTTCGTTTGAAATCGACGTTGAGTTGCATTATATAATTTTAATATTATAATAATTTATATTGCTTTCATCGGCAGCTAGCTAGGCATTTTAATTAACGTCACACTGGGGCAACACGACGGGCTATTGGTGACGGTCCGGAATCAATCCCAAAAGGAAAGAAACGAGGACAATACCACGTAATTTGGAATCACGGTCAGATGACGAGGAAACACCTGAGCTGGCACTCCACTCTCCAAATTTCCTCACCACACCTAATTAGTGACATGAGAAACATAGAATTGTTAAAATGTCAACCCCTCTTTCGTGACCCAACGTTCCACAAATCAAAGCAGGAAAGTATAAACCACGGATGTTTCTTGAAATTAAAACTCATTGAAGCCTGAAAACCTCTCTTGCATTTAATTTTATGTCTCATGCTATTGTTATGCAGAAATTTGATAAATAAAAATTTTTTTCCCAAGCTGAGAACCATGACGGCTTTGGCTACGGTCCGGGATCAGACCCGAAGGGTAAGAACCGAGGACAACACCACGTAATTTGGAATCACGGTCAAACAAAAACAGAACGAACTCATCGGTTAAGGAATACGTACTGATTTCCAGGAAACCTCCACAACATAATTAAGAGTGTTTATTATTTTGAGTGACTAATACTTTGAAGAAAGAAAAGTTAAAGATAAGATCGTCAAGCACTTGATCACGTTCGGTTGAATTCGAACTCCAGTTTCTAATCCGATACTCCACCAACCGGGCTACCGCGGCCGCTAGTTAGGAGTTCAAATCAAGTTCCAAAGAACAGAGACGTAACTAGGCTAGTTTCCACCCGGGGCAAGAACTCGCCTTGGAGCCCCCCCCCCCACCGACCAACCAAACCAAAACCCTCCCTGATAACACACCCCACGACACATTAATTCCTCTAGTCCAAATTTTTTTTCTTCAACTTAGATGGTAAATGCTTGATTTCAAAAGTAAATAGATTAATTTGCAATAATTTCATTTTTAGTTCAAGATAAAATACCAAATTAATTTTATATTTTATTGATAAATAATCTGAGAGTAGCATGTTTGGTTCATTCTTTCACACTTATCATAATCGCTGCAAATGAAATGAAAAGATTTATCAAATGATATCGGGATATGTGTGGGCTGAATCAAAATCAACAAACTGTTGCTTTAGAATAGGATATTTAATTACGATAAATAGTACTAATATTAGGAATAACAGATTTTACTCAAGTTATTATCTTGTGTGTGTGTGAGTATTATACTTAGACATTTTACACAATCTCTTAATCTATTGATAAAATGTGAAAAAAATTACTTTAAACACAGAAAGCTTGAACTAAAACTTAACTTTACGGACTTTTTTGGAAGCAAACGTTTTTACAATGTCCTCAAAAGATAGCTTTGAAGCTAACTTGTGCTCTATTGATATGATGCTCAGGTTGGTTAGTCGTTGTTGTCCTGTTAAGTTTCTGAGGTAATTTTTAGTTTGCTAAAACTCCTTTCATTTGAGGCGACTGAAACTGGTATTGTGAGGAAAATTCTTAACGCTGCCGTTATGTTGGGGTACGCGTCTTCAAGTCCGTCCTTATATATTAACTTCAGAAGACCTGAGGGTGTGACCGTTTTCATATTAGGGCTTAAATCTAAGGCATGATACTTAAAACTCTCCACTTCTATCGCCAGCTCGTCCCTGTCTAAGTCTTCTTTATATGTGATAGCTAACTCAAGTGCCTGGTTCTTCAATTCTTCTCCATTCATTGTTTCAAGCCGAGCTCCGTTGAGGAAACCAAATAAATTATTCATGTTTTGAATGACTTGAAACCTTTGCCTCAGTTCATTCAGAATCCGATCTGTTATTTGTATAATCAACAATCTGAATTTTTTTTCTTCTGAGAATTCATAACTTTCATCTTCGCCCTTCTCATCAAACATCCGCTTCTTCTTCCTCCTTCGTACTTCTTTAAAATAAGGATCTACGTTTAAGCTTTTATGCTATTTCTTTCGCTTCTCTCATTACATCAGTGGAGCTGTTTGACCTTTCTGATTCTAATTCTGAGATCAGGCGGTTAATATGTTTTGCTGATCGATCGATAGTGATGTCCTCTCTTTGGAATAGTTTACTGACGATGTCAACGTGGCTTAATTCCTTATACCAAAAATAGGAGAGGACAATGAATTCAAACGCTTTGACATTTTTTAGAAGAGAAGTTGATTCCGTTTTTGTTTCAGCGGTTGTTATTAGGCTGGTCCTGAGATCATTTAGAGCATCTATTATTTTTCCTAGATGCTTATATATTACAGTTACAGCTTCCCTTAGTCGACCATCTGGTATAGCTTTGCAGTTTGAAGAGATAGGGGAACATGTTTTACTAGAACCTCCCATCTATTGGTGGAGGAAGCAAAGAAATTGTACAGGCAATTAAGTATGCCAAAGTAGGACTCTGCCTCGGTGACAAGTTAGCAGCATTCGCACTAAATTTAGCGAATGTGCTGCACATGGCACAAAATACGCCAAACTATTTACTTCCTGAATTCGAGATTGAACTCCTTTGTACATGCCGGCCATGTTTGACCCATTATCATATGCCCTCTGCAGTTCTTAGTGCATGGCAGAAAGAATGGGATGAAGGAGAAACAGGTGGCATGGTGTGTAGCCTAGAGTGTCACTCAAATCGGCAAGTTGGAAGAGACACTCTTCTTCACAGGGCATGGTCCGTTTCCATCCTACCTAACGAGGTTTAAAAAAATCAATTCAGAAAATTGCTCCTGTGGTGAAATCGGCACACCTCTACATTACATCACAGTCTGCCCCCTTACAGCATCATGGCATATGAGGACGCCTACTGACAAATTTAAAATCACATGGCTCAGGAACATTTCTAATACCAAGGGCTCGAGGATCAAAATTATTAACATGATGAGATTCATTGAGAATCATCAGGACTTGATCATCCAAAGAGACTGAAAAACCTACTTTTTTTCTTCTCTCATGTTGTATATATGTATATAGTGTAACTTAGTATAATATAGATGTAATTACTGTATAGGTATAATAATGTATAAATGTAATGTGCTCTAAATTCTGGATAGACATGTCACCTCGGTGGCATGCTCTATTCATCCCAACCACATTTATTTAAACTGGTACAGTGTCTCACGACACTAGGCACGGGAATGTGTGTTGGTGTTAGTTAGTTAGTTAGTTCTTAATATCTAGTCCATCATTTTTGAGTTTTTCTAAAATCTCTTCCGAAAGAGCCAATCTAGTTTTCTCACTAACTATTGCGAAATCAACAAAACTTTCTACTATCTCAGGACCATTTTCGGTGATCTTCACATAACGAAGAGCTTCAGACATTAGTTCTGAATGGCTTATATCGGGCGTGCAGTCAAACATAATGGAAAAGTATTTTGAAGCTTTGATGTCATTAACTATATGTTCTCTTATTTTTCCAGAGATGATTTCTAAAAATTCCTTCTGAATGTAAGGAGAAAAGTAGCTGACTTGTCCCTTCTTATGGCGAAGAATGTGCTCTCTTAGTTGTGGATGATAATGAGATACCAGTTCTATTGTGTTTAAAAACTTACCACATCTAGGGTCACCAAAGTCTAAGTGTTCATCAGAACCTCGTAATGGACTACTTTGTTTTGCTAAATGTATAATAACATCAATTATTACATACAAAACTCCTCTCCAGTGTGTTTCCTCTTGTGCTATTTGGTCCTGCAGCTCTTTATCGATACCAGAACCTTTATTTAAGGATAATTCTAAAGTTTTCCATGAGCAAAAACACTTTTTGTGGTTAAGTGAATTTTCATGCTCAGGAATCCTTTCACTCAACTTTTTCCACTGAGTGAAAACTTCCTCCTTGGCCAAAACATAATTTTTTTGTTCAGAGAACATGCGAGAAGAAAGTTTGCATGGTACACAAAACAAAGTATTTTTTGATTGACTATATGCTAGCCATGTTCGGTGTACCTTTAGGCCACCAGGCAAAATTTTGGTAAACCAGTCTTTGGTTAAATTTCTACCATCTCTTAAGGTGTTACTTAGATCAGGCTGTACCTTCCCCTCGTCTAATAATCCTGATACTATAAAGCACCTTTCTGCATATGAAAAGGCTGCAGGCCACTTCCCCGGATCTCTTAGATCAAAATGAATAGCAGTCTCACCCTGGGTGAGGTCCTTTGTCGGAATTGTAGAATCCGAAAAAAATGCCTTTGATGTTCGAGCGATAGTCGTAAAATGCTGCTCAGATACAGTGCCTGGTCTTCATCTTCACTGGTGCCTTGCGTTGCTGAAATTTCAAGTTCTTCCTGCTGGCTTCTTGCCGTCTCAATCTCTGTCCCGATTACACATTCTTCTTGTACTGAATGTTCTTCAGAATCCTCCTTACTTCTACTGCTGCCATCTACAAAACACAACAAAAGTAATTAGACATGTTTGATCAATGAGTAAATCTAGGTATGCGATTTCTGTGTAGGCTATTGCTATACTATTTTGAAATCCGCATTTGAGCGAATTTACTGTATGGCTGTATATTAGAATAGTGTTAATTGAGTGAAACGGTTGTATACTAAAATAGTGTGTTCGACGGAAACATAAAATTTATTGTTTTTCAAACGAATTGGAATTATTAGTTTTCTTTTTAGAGATATAAATGTGATTTTTTTCTTTTATAGGTCTATTTGTTCTGTTATATATTGTTTTATTTATTTCCAATTTCCATAAAAATATGTTTTTATATTATGGTTACTAAACCGGTATTTTTAGACTTGCTATATCTATCTAGTAATTCTGGGTTTTAGCAGTAGACCTTGTTCGCTCAGAATGAAGTCTGCTAAATGAATAAAAATACAAGCAGCAACGATTAATGTACCGCTTCTCCAAGGAAAGGTCCACAAACAGATAATACAATAAATAGTAAAATAATTGTGACTCACATACTCCTACGTTATCTGTCACTCCACACACAGTGCTGATTTAATACGCAATGGAATAATAAAAGTACTTATTGATAAACTTTGACGTAGTTTTGTGCAAGCAAAAGAATACAAAATGCAATATAAATGAAAATGATTTTCAAGAAAAATAGTACACTCAAACCTCTTTTTGTGCGGTGGATAGGGACGGCATAAAAAAATCGCACAAAACTTCACGAGTAGCTATAAAAAATATTTTTCGCAACACATTTAAAAAGTATTTTTTTTATGCGGTGAATAGGGACCGCATAAAAAAAGTCTCACGTGAAATAACTAGGAATTGCTTTTTTAAACGAAATCAAGACACGAGGCTTGGCAGCTACTTGGAATCTCGCCAAACCTGAACTTTGTTTTAATGTTTTTTGTTAATGTTTAATTACTGTTTTAAGTACAAAACAAACTTTGAAGGACGTCAATTAAATAATGCGATTATATAGTTCAATACATATGTAACGTAATTGGCTGACGCAATACTTATGTAATGTGATGAAATGTCAAAAATCGAAAAAACTAAATGGCCGATCAAACCTACTAATTTTTTTTTATTGATAACTTCGTCAATTATGTTCTAATTTGATTGAAATTTCCATATACCGCACAAAAAAAATCGCACAAAAAAAGACCGCACAAAAATAGGTTTGAGTGTACTCTATCTAAAAAAGACCTTAAAAATGTTGTGTAAAATTAAGTATTATGCCTAAACGTCACCCTAGTTCAGTTCTAGTGCAATACTTTTTTCTAATAATAAAATAAGGAAGTAACATTTAACAAATCCTTGTTACATTATTCAAATTAGTTAAACAATATCTTACCTCCTTTCTTCACGTCTATGACATTAAGCCAAGATGATAATAAGGACGAAGACTGGTGGAGCTTCTTTTTCTCGTTCTTTAGCTCTTCTTCTGAATTCTGCACCAGACGGTTTTTGACACATTTTATGTTTAAAAACGAATATCAAACACAATTTAAATACATCACGAGATAGGAATTTAAATACATATTTTTGCAAAACTGACAGAACAGAAATGCTACAAACTTGAAAAGAGATTCCCAGGTGAACGATTCAAGTGGATTATGATCAGCTGAAGATAGTCGGGATTCATGTGGGTGGGGCGGGCGCGAGGTCGCGACTTTCCAAGGTCGGGTGAGGCGGGCGCGAGGTCGCGACTTTCCAAGGTCGGGTGGGGCGGGCGCGAGGTCGCGACTTTCCAAGGTCGGGTGGGGCGGGCGTGAGGTCGCGACTTTCCAAGGTCGGGAGGGGAGTTCCCACGGTAAGAATAGCATTAGTCACTCTAAAAATACATTCTCGCACACTTTGCTGCCCTATCCCTCCTTCCCCTTCTTTACTCACATCAAACTCATGCTCATGCAACACATTCTGCATTTAGCTCCTTTTATAGTTTTTGTAGTCTGAGTTTTTCTTTTCATTTTTTATCATACGTAAATATCTATAGTAAAAGAAAATACTCGGCCAGTTTAGCGCCCCCCTCCCAATCCGGCGCCCGGGGCATGTGCCCCGTCTGCCCCCACCCCCTAGTTACGTCTCTACCAAAGAAGCACAAGCAGACAATCTGGTCTGAAAGAAAGGTGGGAAAACGCAAGAGCTGTGGAAGTGATTAAGGGGTTGCTTGCGAAAGGACACTCATTGCTCAAAAGCTAAAAAGGCAGAGGCCACGCCCCTCTGCACCCCCGTAGCCCTGACAGGTTGTTTATCGTGATAAAAAGTATTCGGAACTCAAACAAATATCACATGAGTCGCTCTGGATGTAGAAAGTAGGTAGTTTAATTAACGTCGCACTGGAGCAACACACGGACTATTGGTCCCGGTTGGTTGTTTTCGAGTTTTATGGCGTAAGGGTCATATTTGGTCAAGCGCGACGGTCCCAAGGGAAATATCCGAGGACGACACCTCGTAATTTTGAATCACGGTCAGATGATGAGGTGAACACCTGAGCTGCCACCCCCACTCTCCAAGCTTCCACACCATACTATCGTGAGGACATTTGAGGCCATGACAGATTTAACATGCACCACGCCCGTGTATACGACGGTCTTTCCTTGGACCCAGTTTCGAACTCGTAACTTTCCGGTTGCTCTTCCAACTGGCTACCTCGGCCCCCTTATCGTATAGGAAAGTCCCAAGAGTTCGAACGACAAAGACGAATCAATCCGAAATATTTGTTACAAATAATCAAGAGTGTATAGAAATATTCGTTTTAAGGGAACAGTGGAAAACAAACTTTAGTACTGATATGATTGGTAACAAAACTTGCAGACTTTTTCTTCTAAAATGCCTAAATCTTAAGTTTTGTCGAAAAATATCAAATCCTTCCGATATTACATAAAACGTGATAAAAAAATTTCATAAATTAGCAAACATTTGATAGATTCCATGCGTATTAATTTTCCATGTAGTGCCAAAATTAATTCCTATAATAGTTTTTATACTTAAAATCAAATTAACTCCTATTTAGTAAATGTATTACTCAATTGTAAAGCAACAATGTACAAAACCTAAAATTTTGCAAAAATGCATAAGTTAAATATTACAAAGCAAAATTTTAAAATTTAAAGCATGATGAATTTTTCATTTGCTGAATGTCTCACTTGCCAAATCGATTAACTCCATAAAACAAAAAGTTGAGAAAAATGATAAAATAGTATACATTGTTTTCTTAAATTCCTTTTAAATTATAAATTCAAATAAACTATGTAGACTATATTACTGCAGATGTATCTTTTATCTAACGACATATAGAAAGTATAAGATAGAATATCCTTGGAGTAATCGTTATTATTACTACAATTTTTCGTGATTAAGGGAGTTAATCGATTTGGCAAGTGAAAGAAAATTATTAATTCAAATTCAGTCTTCAAATTATTTTTTATTACAGAAAAACTTCATTATACATGTTTTATTAAAGATTTTAGCAAAAATGAATAACTGTTCTGTTACTGTAACATATATTACTAGTATTATTACTTTGTTTAAATTGATTCATCAGCAATATAAATGTGATGTCTTCTTCGTTAGCTGTATTTGAGCTCCCGTCATTTTTGTGTTTGTTCGGACTGTACGTACAAATTCCTTTCATTTTCTTTGGTGTTCGGTTTTTACTTTTGACTCACTGTATATAAGTAGTCAATTGCTTTGTTAAAAAGTGTTTTAACTCAATTTTTATTACGATTTACATTAGAGTATGGAGTTACTCAGATTGGCTTCTGAAATAAATTATTTATTATTCAATGGCTAAAAACATTTTGTCATTTAGTGGTGTTAATACTTATTATTAGAGAAATTTGTTTTGGTTATTTACAGTTAGGAGTCAATCAAGTGCTTTGACATTAAAATTTAATAAAATTCAGAAAGTGGAGTTAATCGATTTGGCAAGTGAAGTATTCATATATGCAACAGATTTCAAGGATTATCCAAAAAAATGCCAAGGAAATCAATTGAAACCAAATGCGCAGGTAGTTGAATTGACGTCGCACTGGAGCAGGATATTGGCTACGATCCGGATCCATTCCGAAGGGAAAGATCGAGGGCAACACATCGTCATTTTGAATCACGGTCAGATGACGAGGTCACACCTGATCTAGCACCTCCAAACGTCCACACCATGCCAACGTGAGGACATTTCAGGCCACGACAGATTTAGTGTGCAGCAGTCTCCACTACACGACGACTTTTGTACTAGGTTTACTATTTATCTTTGATATTTTGTTAGATGTAAATTAATCATAAATATGTAAACTAAAAATTATTTTTGCTATTCAGAATTCGATATCGATTAATTTTTAACGTTGATAGTGAAAAGTTGATTTTTAAACTAATTTTGTTGATTTTGAAAATCTGTCCCTTAATCGCTTAAAGTTTCGTTATGCACACTAGTAAAAAATCTATACTTGTCTGATAAAAATCGAAAAAATCATCATTAAAATCTGTAGCTTGAATTTTAACAATTGAATAGGTATAAAACCCTCAATCGAATTGTCTGAATCGAATCGCACTAAACAAATTATAGAAGACGGACATACAGAAATTGTTTTCTGAATATGAAACTGAAAGATGCACTCAAACTCCATACCATGAACGTATACAATGCAAAGCAATTGCTTTCGATATCATTGCTTATGATCTTACAGAAATATCAGTATTCGTGATTAGATTAAACTTATTCTTCTATATTCGAAGAAATATTTTAACTTAAACCTAAATAAAATTAACTACAAATAACAACACTAGATGGCAGCACAATTATTAATTCCGTAATGAATCTTGATATATTAGTTGCTATTGTGCTGTCATCTAGTTCTAGTTTTGTTAACTTTTAATATCTTAATTTTATTTATTGTGTTATTTATTTATTATATATATTAATCTATATAAATAAGAATGGAGTGTTTGCACATTGAATATTTTCGACCCATTTCAGGTTTTCTATCCCTTTTGGACCCTTCTGATGCAAAATCCGTCTCTTGCGCGTTTGATGTCTGTCTGTCCATCTGTCCCCGTGCTACGTCGAAACGGTTGACCATATTTTCATGAAACTTTGCATACTGAGTTCTAACATTCATTTTGTGACAATTTGGTTGCTATCTGTCCGTCTTCCGGTTCTATGTTCGATTTTGTTTCTGTATGTTCGTACAAGTATCATATAAGATTTATTCAAAACATTTTAATGCAATGACCTACATTTGATAAACCATATTTTGGTGTAGTAAATGCATTATATTAGATTCCTTTGTTTACGTATTTAAGCAAGTTTCATGTTAAAACATCTGAGTAACTTTACTTAAATCAACCATAATTTGGTAGTTTTGGAAAAGCTGAAATGAATATTGAGCATTGCAATTATTGTTTTACCAGTACTGCTAAAAAATCAATTATTTTTAAAAAACTATTTTTGCAGAATTTAAATTCAAATACTTTTTATTTTGAGACTTATTTATTTTCTTTGCAAAATATAAACTATTTCCAAACATTTGGGGCAGGCGATATTTTGCAACAAAACGGCCCGAATCTGAAAGGGAAAGTTGTGGTTCTCATAAAACTCAAACGGTTTGCAGATATTGAAATGAACTGATTCGAATTCTTCCAATCTGGATTGTCAAACGAAATCAGATCCCAGTATTAACATCAATAGAAATTTCTCTTCTATTTGACCAGAAACACATTCCTCCATCTTCAGCCTTCTTTTTGAATCGCTTTTGAATTATTACTATTGCACTTGATGGATATAAGTATATTGTATATAATAAATAAATTAAATATTCATCTTTAAGTAACGTATGCACTTGCTTTCGTGCTCACCTATTCGCTGTTATTTTATAATTAACAATCCTGCAATTATTTTTTATGTAACGCAGTCCCCCGGCCTGTCCAGAGGGGACGGGGAGGCTAAAATAGACTCACAGTTCAAGAATTCCTGATCTTATTACGCAAGCACGTATTTAGAAAACAATTTCGGAGTGGCTAGGCAATCTTCTAGCTCCCTCGTTCTTTACCAATACAAAGGCCGCAATACTGAACAAGAAGTACTCTTTCCCAAAGAATCCTTTTCCAAGGAAAGTACCAGCAGAATCATTCCAAATGATTCTTTTCTAAAGTTCCAGCAAAATCATTCCAAATGATTCTTTTCTAAAGTTCCAGCAAAATCATTCCAAATGATTCTTTTCTAAGGACAGTTCCAGCTTAATCATTCCAAATGATTATATTCTAGGGAAAGTTCCAGCTGAATCATTCCAAATGATTATATTCTAAGGAAAGTTCCACCATAATCATTCCAAATGATTCTTTTTTAAGGAAAGTTCCAACTGAATCATTCCAAATGGTTCTTTTCAAAGGAAAGTTCCAGCTGAATCATTCCAAATGATTCTTTTCTAAGGAAAGTTCCAGCTGAATCATTCCAAATGATTATATTCTAAGGAAAGTTCCACCATAATCATTCCAAATGGCTCTTTTCAAAGGAAAATTCCAGCTGAATCATTCCAAATGATTCTTTTCTAGTGAAAATTCCAGCTGAATCATTCCAAATGATTATATTCTAAGGAAAGTTCCACCATAATCATTCCAAATGGTTCTTTTCTAAGAAAAATTCCAGCAGAATCATTCCAAATGATTCTTTTCTAAGGAAAATTCCAGCAGAATCATTCCAAATGATTCTTTTCTAAGGAAAATTCCAGCAGAATCATTCCAAATGATTCTTTACTAAGTTAAGTTTCACCATAATCGTTCCAAATGGTTCTTTTATAAGGAAAGTTCCAACTGAATCATTCCAAATGATTATATTCTAAGGAAAGGAATAATAAAATCTTTCCAAAGAATTCTATTCTAAGGACCAAAAGCATCTTTCCGAAAGATTCTTTTCCAATTAAAGGACCAATAGACCCCAGACTCCTATTCTAAGGAAAAGAACCAGTGTAACGTACGCTATACCTCAAATCCTAAAATGTAGATTTCGCTACCTTACAGGTAGACTTTGGCGTGAACTTCCCTAGTACTGTCAAATTTTGCTCAGAGAGAGTTTGGATTTTGTCGAGAGCAGACCATCCCGGTCTGATGCCCAATTTTGGACTGTGTTAACTATTTTTTTTTCTCTATAAATGTTTTTTTTTTCAATTGTTTTGTACTGTGTAAGTACCATTTTTGTTAAATGTAATCCGTCCTTTGTAACTGTTATTTCTCGTCTAATTAAACATGTTCTAAACTTTACCCCGAGATTTTCTTTTTTTTCCATTACTTTTGGTTTAACACCAGTCATTACATTAATGACAGTTACACCAGTATATTTCCAACTGTAGGAAGAATTCATGGATTCTTTCAACCAATAGGTGCTGTTGTGTGGGTAAAAATAATACTACACTACTCAGAAATCCAATGCCGTCAGAGGGTTAAAATAACTTTAGCTCTTATTTTGGTATCAAGAACACACACATTTCGTTGTCCCCGTTCCCCTGAATATATCCCTGTGGGAGTGAGGTGGATTTGGAGATTTATGACACAAGGTGCAACAACGGATATTTAGCTCCACGTAACCCTCCAGGTGGTTTCAACGAGATATCTCGTCCATCAATATATGACCAATTTTGCCAATGATGAGATATCGAACACATCATTGGCTTAGAGCAGAAACTCATTAACTGACAATTCAAATTTTTTTTACTGAGCAGATATTTAAAGACTTAGTTTTTTGGTAAAAAATAAACATAATAAACATTTTTATAGAGTTATGTAAGTATATTTTAAACAATTTACGCAATGTGGCGATGTTTCTCATCAATATAAAAATAAACATTTAGTGTCTCTGAAAAAATGTCATTTAATGAGTTTCTGCTCTAAGCCGACGATATTAACTAAGTCGATAATAATCCTGTCATCAAGACATTGTAGAGTTTTGACGATGATTGGATGAAGATCCGGTAAGTTTTGCTAATGACGAGATACTTCGAAAGAACCACCAGAAGGGTTAATGTGTAAACGGGTATGGTATTGTTTCATAACACACTCCGTGTACCCATCCGGACCCCGTCTGATAAGAAACATTTACGCAGCATAATGTTTGGAGAATGAAAAAATATGAGATGAACCGGTTTCCCCGGCATTCCCCAAGCCCTAACGGGCCTCGTCTAGAGAAAGGATTGGCAACGACAGGAAGGTGTGTCCATTAGAACTGGTCTCAAGGTTATTCGTAAAAAAAGATGCAAATTAAGCACAATCTAAAAATACTATTTACACTACTTGTCATAAAAGCGACGTTTAGTGCGTCTCAATATTTAAGCCGCTAAAATAATTTTGTCCTTGAAGGTGCATAATGAGCATAAAAATTAAAGCAAGAGTACGAAGGTGTGCATTTTAATGTGCGAAATTTGTTCAGTTGTAACTGATGAAGCATAATTTCTCAGTAGCATCTGCGGTGCCGCGGTAACCCGGTTGGCAAAGTAACGGGCTAGTAACCGGAGGGTTGCGAGTTCGAATCCAACCAAAGACCGTCGTGTACAAAGGGGGTGGTGCACGCTAAATGCCTCAAATGTCCTCACGCTGAAGTTTAGAGAGAGGGGTGCCAGCTCAGGTGCTGACCTCGTCATCTGACCGAGGTTCAAAAGTGCGAGGCGTTGTCCTTGGATCTTTCCCTTTGGGATGGATCCCGGACCGTCGACAATAACCGGTCGTGTTGATCTAGTGCGACTTTAATTAACTCCTACCTACCTGCGCTGATTTATTTCTTCAAAATTTCTCATTGCTTCTGTAATCAGACTTGAAAAATTTCATTAGGGTAACGAGCTTTTCTGTATAGTTGAAGCAATATTATGCACATCCATAGCTCAAATCAAGCATATTCAAGCTAATTGGCGAATGAATCCAGGTAGGTAAGTAGGTATTTTAATTAACGTCGCACTAGAGAAACACAACGGGCTATTGGCGACGGTCCGGAAGGGAAAGATCCGAGGACACCACCACCTAATTTTGAACCACTGTCAGATGACGAAGTCACACCTGATCTGGCACCCCACACTTCCTCACAACGCCAATGTGAGCGAATGAATCCTGTAACGATAGATTTTATAGTATTTTATATAGAATACATCCGTTGTTGCCATTCCACAATAAACAAATAACGCCGATTTCTGTGCCACGGACATTAGTGAAATATCTATACGGATATAGATATATGATTGTATGCCGAGACAATTTATGAATCCGCGTCGCGATCGTTATCAGAAGATCGCAAGAATGTACCCAAGAGGAAAGAATGCTTCGTAGACAACGTCAAATCGAAGTTTCGGAGGCTGCAGCTGGAATAGAGGACTTATTATATGGGCTTGGAATAGATGATTCAATGTTAGTACAAAAAATTCGATTTTAATCATGTGTAAACTGTTTTTAAATTTTAAACGCGTTTTTCTCAAAACCATGTTTTCAAAGTCAGTGATCAAAATATCTTGAGAACCCATCCAAAATTTTTCTGCTTTTTCTTAACCTAATTTAACTAGTCTTTAATCGTTCGATTTTTTCCGATCAATATTATGGATTTTATAAGCGAAGAAATACATTTTTTTCGTAAAAATCGAAACTACATCGTCTGACAGTCGCCATTTTGTAAAAAAAATCAAAATTTAAGTTATTCCTTCGATTAAGTACTAACTTATAAACTAACTAAAAAATTGTTTTTTTATTTCAGATAATCCAATTCGGAGATATCTTGATCATCGCAAAACGCCTTTTCTAAGACCTCGGAAATCGGCTGTAACTAGTGTAAAAATCGATATTTTTTATAAAAACTTGTGAACTTCTTCAATATATGCTGTTTCAAATGTAGGAAGTTCATTTAAACATATACATATGCTTCACAAAAAATTCGTGAAAAATTGTGTTTTTGCCTTGCAACTAGGTATAACCCCTTAACGTCAAAAAATGCTAAACCGCCTTAGAATGTAATGAAATGAAAGTAAATATTCGGATTAATCCAACTGTGGCAACATGACAGGTGTGCCTTTTGCTGTTAATTTTAATGGAAATAAGAGTTAACATAGAGAATATGGATGCTACATTCATTATAAATGGATTGAATTAAGATGTGAAGTAACATTTTGCCGTCAATAGATATAATCAATGTTATATATATATGTAATAATAACAGAAATTATAAGAGTCGTGACGAGAGTGGCAAGAGTGGTATAAGGCAACTGGAGAGAATGATCCATTGGTATTGATGTTAATGTAGGTTCCACAAATGGAGAGGCAGAAAATTCTATAACAAATCCTTTATTACTTCAATAGACGAGTAGTAACATCATAAGGCATGGAATTTGTAGGTATGGAACATATCCCCATATATATTCATACGCGCGCACGCACGCACACATACATATATATATACACTGAATAGCCAAACAAACTGGTACACCTGCCTAATATCGTATAGGGCCCCCGCGAGCACGCAAAAGTGCCGCAACACGACGTGGCATGGACTTGACTAATGTCTGAAGTAATGCCGGAGGTAATTTACACCATGAATCCTGCAGGGCAGTCCACAAATCCATAGGAGTGCGAGGTGGTGGAGATCTCTACTGAACAGCACGTTGCAAGCCATCCCAGATATGCTCAATAATGTTCGTGTCTGGGGATTTAGGTGGCCAGCGGAAGTCAGAAGAGTGTTCCTGGAGCCATTCGGTAGAAACTCTCGACGTGTCCTGCTGGAATTCTCCAAGTCCGTCGGAATGCACAGTGGACATGAATGGGTGCAGGTGATCAGACAGGATGCTTACGTACCTGTCAGAGTCGTATCTAGACGTATCAGGAGTCCCATATCACGCCAACTGCACACGCCCCATACCATCACAGAGCCTCCACTAGCTTGAACAGTCCCCTGTTGACATGTAGGGTCCATGGATTCATGAGGTTGTCTCCATACCCGTGCACGTCCATCCGCTCGATACAATTGGAAACGAGACTCGTCAAACCAGGCAACGTGTTTCCAGTCATCAACAGTCCAATGTCGGTGTTGACGGGCACAGGTGAGGCGTAAAGCTTTGTGTCGTGCAGTCAACAACGGTACACGAGTGGGCCTTCGGCTCCGAAAGCCCATATCAATGATGGTCCGTTGAATAGTTCGCACGCTGGCACTTGTTGATGGCCAGCATTGAAACCTGCAGCAATTTGCGGAAGGGTTGCACGTCTGTCACGTTTAATGATTCTCGTTAGTCGTCGTTGGCCACGTTCTTGCACGATCTTTTTCTGGCCGCAGCGATGTCGGAGATTTGATGTTTTACCGGATTCCCGATATTCACGGTACACTCGTGAAATGGTCGTACGCGAAAATCCAAATTTTATCGCTACCTCGGAGATGCTATGTCCCATCTCTCGTGCGCCGACTATAACACCACATTCAAACTCGCTTAAATCTTGATAACCTGCCATTGTAGCGGCAGTAACCGATCTAGCAACTTTGCCAGACACTTGTTGTTTTACATAGGCGCTGCCGACCGCATCGCGTTACTCTGATTGGTTCCATACCTCTGTTATTTGCATACGCACGCCTATGCCAGTTTTTTTTGGCCCTTCAGTGTATATTCCATAGTGAGAATTGTACTTAGGGGTTAGTTTTATATATATGGAGATAGATATATAAGTCCCTTAACGTTCCCCTTTTCTCTTTTCGGCCATGTGGTCAATATATCTTGCCACCCCCTTTTACCTTTGAACACAATCCATCCCATTAACCTTGACTTTCCACGGTCCCTGTTCCTTTCAAAATCGCCTGTGTAAGATCATATTACTTCTTCGTTAAGACACCAACTTTCTACCAATGTACTTTCTTGGTGGATCCCCTGGTCCAATAATCTTTCTCTTAATCCTTATCCCCCAGCGAGTTCATTGTAAAATATTCATTCTTTTCATAAGCCCCTTGGACTAAGGAGCTCTCAGAACCGTCCCAACAACAAACACCTCCTATTATGATGTTACTACTTGTCTATTGAAGTAATAAAAAATTATAACAACTTTCTGCCTCTCCATTTGGGTGGAACCAACATTATATTCAGTCTCAATGGATCGTTCTCTACGGGTGTCTTATACCACTCTTGTGACCACTGTAGGCTTGGAATTTGTTATGACATGTTTCCAAACTGTCGCATTAAAAAATGCGTTTCGAGGTGACCTTGGAGGTTTTAAGGATCTTAGAGAATGGTGCAATCTCAGATGGGTGCGGTTGCGCTGAAAATCGCTCAGTATCATATCGTTTATGTATCCCGCCTGTAAAATGCGGGATGGAATTTTCAAGCATAAAGTGCAATTGCTTGAAACGTTGATCATGATATCGTATCAATGATTTGTCAGCCTTTCATAATGATGGTAGAATTCCGAATTTCGCATTCCTGGTGCAAGGTGCTACAAAAAAAATATTGATAAAAAAACTGACTGTAATAATACGATGTTTGTCATTTTTTTAGAAAAGAAACTTAAAGGGCATTCACAATCCAAAACTCAAAATCGACTTTTGTGTATAGTCATCTGTTTTAAAAATTATTTTGCTCTCGCTTCTTTTTTCTCTATACTTGATTTTTCCATGACAGAAAAGTGATTTTTTGATCACTTTCAATAGACGTTTAACTAATCAAACCCAAACAACCCCGGGTAAATTCAGCTAGTGACATATATTTCCAAACTGTCGCATTGAAATTAGTATAAAACACCCTCCGCTGACAATAGCCCGAAAGAAAGGTAACTGCGGAGCAAAGAAATGAAATCAATTGCCATCATTAATGGATGTCCTTTCCGCTCCGGAAGCAATGAGAAACAAACGCAGCAAAATGGAGCAGCGTTACGCTACCAACAGCGGAACTTGGTATTTCCTGTGCGAAAAGAAATGATCGAAAATGAATTCCATAAGGTTACGAAGTTAGCAAATAAAAACTGTTTCCAATTTCATTGAGTTAATGACGGGGCATGACTCCTAAAGTTGTTGAGGAAGCATTGATTTTAATCTCAAGTAATGAACGAAACAGCTTTTTTGTATGTATACAGACTAATCGCTTTAAAGTAAAGTGTCGGAAGCTTTTTACAGTTCGTACGGGTTGGATAGTTGTTTTCGGTTTTTACGGCGCAAGGGACATATTTGGCCAAACTGCGCCAAACACAAGACAGACAACATAATATGGTAGGCAATGACGGATTAATGCAATTTTGTGGGTGGGGCGGTTGGTTGGAAGATGCAACAAACCGGGCAGCTGGGGGTATGGGATACCCTCCAGAGAAACGGGGGATCCGGGGGTCCTCCCCTGAAAGTTTTGAAAAATTACCTTCAAAAACTAGCATTTTTAAGCTGCTTTGAGACTTAAAACTGGTATAAAAGTAGGGTAAAAATGTACTTTATTTTAGACAAATAATCAATTTAAATTTCTTGAAATGCGTAGCTTTTAAAACCTTTGCAAAACTGGTTCCATTTACATAATTGTTAACACAAAAACCGCAAATTCTATAAGCCTTTTTATCAACATAGAACTGCTAAGCAAATTAAAAGATAAAACATTGAAATTAACATACAAATACTTTTAAAATAGTATTTTGTAGGTTGTTGAAAGTTACGTTTTTGTTAGCTTTTAATTCCTAAATATACATACTTTTATTTTAAAAATAACTCCAGGAAAGTAGTAAATAGAAATTTAAATATTTCTTACAAATTCTTTTATTTTTTCAATATAATTTACAATGACACTAATTTTGAAACAAAAGTTGTATGAATAAAAAAAGTTATATCCATATTAATTGTATTATTACAAGAATGTATTTTACACTAATGTCTCATTATATAGTCATTATCTCCAAAGAAGTACAATGTAAACAGTAAGAATGATGTTACGCCATTACGGTAACTCAAAAACTTACTTAAGGTGCATAAAACTAGTTTTGAATGTAATGTTGTGTTTTTTATATTCTGAGTAGTTAACATTTTGAAAGAAAAATTCTGTATACAAAAAATTATTGAGTTTATATTGTACATATTAGCGCTATACTCGTACAGTACATATTTGGTCTGCTTCATGCATATTAGCAGGTGGTTTGCACTTTTTACAATTTTGATATAAAATTAAAAGAGTAACCTAAGTGTATGAATGTTGAGTTCTATTACTTAAACTTTTTGACATCACAAAAGAACAACTGGTTTTAAACTATCTGTACTAAGAAAACATGTTTTTCTCTTTCCCCCTTTTCAATATACCTATCTATAATTTTCTTTGCCAATAAGGATGTTTCTATGAACATATAGCAAAGAAAGTCTAGTTAAGCGGTTTTGCCCCACAACGGTTTCTTAACCAAGTTTTGATCAGTTTTAGTTTAGAGAAAGATCTTTCTGCTGTTGCAGTTGACACAGGAAGAGAAGAAAGAATCAACATTAAAGATCTATTTGAGGGGAAATTTCTGGAGTGCAAAATTTCAAACACTCAACTGCATAGCCTGGTAAAGGGGTTTTGTTTGCATCTTCCCTTTTCCACTTTGCTACCCACAGCTTGATTTCTGCCTTCAGATTAGAAATGCAGTCACTTTCATCCTCTCCAACTCCAATTACTTTTGTAGTACTTTTTAGTCAGTGTTTCTGCATCCCTAATCACTGACTCCATGGACGTTGGTGAAGATGAACAGACTTTTGGTAGAAGTGAGTTGAGCTTGTAGAGATTGAGAACTTCTTTCGAGAACCTGTTTTCAAGATCACTGTTCATTGAGTCAATAGGAATAAAGACATTAACCCTAAAGTAACTTTCTGTGCTTGATAGAGCAGTGTTAGGCCTGTTAACATATCTAGATGTGATCCTGGGTGTTTGAATAGTGCTTCCTACAGTTTCTGCCACTTTTTTGGCTTGATCATCAGCTTTTTTGCATCAGCTTTTTCTCGCTTTTTAAGACTAAGAAAGTATCGGTGAAGACCTCAGTTGCTTTGGTAACTTCAATAGTCTCTTTTTGAAAAAACCTACTGAGAGGCAATGTTTGGCTAAGTACATCAGCAAGGCACACGAGAGTTAAGATGAATTATCCATTAGTGATTGCACATGAAAATTGAAAATTGTGACCATTGTGAAATTTGCTCAAGGCACGTCACGATTTCTTCAATGTTTTTTAGAAGAGACGCTACAGACAGATGCCTTTCTACCCATTTGTTTCACACATGGAAACAAGCTCACTGTTAACATATCTAGATGTGATCCTGGGTGTTTGAATAGTGCTTCCTACAGTTTCTGCCACTTTTTTGGCTTGATCATCAGCTTTTTTGCATCAGCTTTTTTCATCATCAGCTTTTTTGCCTTCTTGCTTAATGGGTACAGTTCTTTTCGGTGAAGCTTTAAAGAAAGATACATCCTCTTTAATGATTCCAATTGAGTTTCGCACTGATTGCACATCAGAACACTTAGAAATAGATAAATTTAAACGATGATTCAAATAAGGGGTTCCGCGTTATTACTATTTTTTTATTGTAGTGACTACTCCCACAATCTCTGAAGTCATCACAGAGCATCCATCTGTTGCAACACCAATGCATTTACCAAGATCGAGATTAAGGCTTCTCATAGTGTTTAATACAGTTTTACCTAATTTTTCACCAGTCATTCAGGGATCTTATTGTCTTCATCTGGTTTATCTGTCTCACATATTGGCATCTTTATCATCTTCAAAAGAATCGTGTTCATCACTGTCATTTTCAGAAGCTGAAGAAAAATCTTCATTTTCATTGTAATTGAGGTCAACTTTGAGATTTTGTTTCCAGATTTTTTTCAAGCTCACGAGGATTGATAAAACCTATGAAATCTTCTCTGATCATATCTTGATAAATATATTTTTTTGTTCTCGAGGGGGAGCGGTCGCCCCCTCCGACCCCCTTTAATCTGTCCTTGGTGGTAGGATTCGAACTCGCAACCTTCCGTTTGCGAATTCGCTACTCTTCCAACCAGGCTACAGCGTCCCGCAATGTTGAAGGCAGAAAAAGCAGGATAGGCGACAGTTCATACAGGAAAAGTGGGATTGTTTTATGCAGTTTGTTTATGGTTCTCGAGGAATGTTTTTGGTGTTTATAGAGCGGCTCCAGTGAGAAGGCAGTTGACCTTGGGGAGGTCCATTTGCAGAAAGGTAGTTAAGCTCGCAGGGGGAGAGCTTGCCATAATCAAAATCCCGCAAGGCGATTGCCATAGATGAAAATTTATTTCGATAACTTGTATTCTGTGGCGATAAACTCGCCGACGACACCATCTGTGGGGAAGCGCGGTTTACGTTTAAACTGCCTCTAACTTAAGGAATAGACTCGCCCACAATCACGTGACTCAAATGCCAACTCATAGGACTTTAACATTCATTCAATGAATAGTTATAAATATCTAACTATTCTTATCGTTGAATAGTTTGTTCCGTCTTCTAGAGACTTAGTTTCATGTTAGGGTAGAAACTACGTAATACGGACTATTGGTTCCACAATTTGCAATCGAATAGTCACGCGGGATGATTACGTCCTTTCGAATGTTTTCTCCAAGTCAGGAGATGGATTATCTGATGGCTACATTGTTATCAGATTTTTCTGTTAGTTCAAACTGTAATACCCTCGCCCGAGGCATTATTCAAACGAACACTTCACGCTCCAAGAAACTCGGTGAGCTTCCCACGGCTTTTGAAATATCATTGAAATCAAAACGAAAACATTTTACAATCATTTTAATTACCGTGCTCTTCAGCTGAAAATGTATAGAACTGTTTTGCAAAAATTAAAACCTGTCAGAACGAAACAGATAAATACATAAAACATGCCATATGGCATAAGATTAACACATGCAATGTTGTATGTAGCGTGGTTTCAGGACATGCTACCATTCACAGCCCTTTGACGCTTTAAATGTAAAATTATCACGGTTTTGAATTTTGCATTTATGAATTTTTTGTCAGTATTATTTATACTTACACTATACACTTACCTTGAAAGGCCTTAAAAAACATTGTTTCTTTTGTTTGAAGGAGTTTGAAGATTCGGGTGCCAGCTCAGGCGTTGACCTCGTCATCTGACCACGGTTAATTCAATTAACTTCCTAGCGTTTTAATGGCCACGGCAGCCAGGTTGGAAGACTACCAGATTAGCAACCGAAGGGTTGCGAGTTCGAATCCAACCAAAGACCGTCGTGTACAAAGGGGTCTCACGCACGTTAAATCTGTCGTGGCCTCAAATGTCCTCACGTTGGCGTGGTGTGGAAGTTTGGAGAGTGGGGTGCCAGCTCTGTGGTGACCTCGTCATCTGACCGTGATTCAAAATGGCGTGGTCTTGTCCTCGGATCTTTCCATTCGGGTTTGATCCCTGACCGTCGCCCGTTGTATTGCTCCAGTGCGACTTTAATTAAAAATACCTACCTAGTGTTCTTGAAATTGGACCTATGAAACCCAACCCTAGCATTCGTGAATGCTTCTTCACCCTTAAGCATCTACAAGTTCATCTGTTACGATATCTGCGTTAGATCTAGCCTTTAAAACGAAAAATATCCTTGAAAAGGACCTAAGTTTCCTTTTGCTTGAAAAATGAAACACTTTTCGTAACAATGCTGCCTGATAACCATCGTTTGCCTCAATTTGCGTGACACCAGCCGAATTCCAGCAAAAAATAAACAAGTTCTTTCATCACACCCTATACCTTCCCAAATAATTTCTAAATTTGCGTTTGGACAAGCGGTCACATTAATGCGGGCAATAAATTAGACTGTTGTATTGTTGTCAATTTTTCAAGCCTCATTAACTAATACCGGCTTATTGAAGTGGAAAACGACAACCTCTCTGTTGTAATCCGCGATAAGGAAAAGTTGCGAGGGTCAAGGTACGGTCTGTCGCCCACGATCTACATAACGCAAGGGCTGGATGTCTTAAGAGTTACGTAAGCGGTACCAACGCTTTACCACTGATAGAAAAAAAGTGCCCCACACTCTTCATAACGTTGCGCCCCGTTGATTTTAAGTGTACCAATTTACAGGTGGTAACGCGAGTGTTTGATTAGTTCTGGCTCAGCGGTAAGAAGCGGTAAACAAGAAAATTTTATTTTCCCCTCAAGAAATAACCAGAAATGACTAGACCAGCGTTTCTCAAACTGTGCTCCGCAGAACAATTTCCAGTGCTCCGCAGAACAATTCCCAGTGCTCCGCAGAACAATTCCCAGTGCTCCGCGAAACACGTATGGACATGTTTAAAACGTATAAACACGTATGGACATGTTTAAAACGTATAAACACGTAATAAAACACGTATAAACACGTATAAACACGAATGGACATGTCCGTAGGACATGTTTAAAATTAAAAATATTTTTATTAAACATATTTTAAAGTTCAAAATTAAAAATATCTTTTATGAAAAAAATGGGACACAAATATTTGAATATTATGACCTTTTGCGCTCTCGGTGTGTAAGAAAAAAAATCGAGTATAAATCCCTTTGCAACCACTTATTTATGCGAAACAGGATTCTCCGCCCATACGCCGCCTACTAAAACAAAATACAGATCACGTCTCAATGCAGAGCAAGATATTCAGTTGCAACTATCCGAAATTCAGCCAGATATAATATCAATGGAAATAAAAACAGCCTCATCCTTCTCATTAAATATCTGCTTCAGGAAACCAAGTAAAAATTTGTAACAAATGGTAATAATGCCAAATTAATAAAATAACAAATTGTGGATCTGCAATATTTGCCCTGAATTTATTTTCAAATGTTTTTTTTTTCATGTGTGTTTTCCGTCTGCAATGGGAAATTAGTGCAGAAAAAAAATTAAACGGTGAAATCCAATGTCCTGCAAGCTTAAATGACGATACTACCTTGTATCGTCAATGCTATTTTGTCGTTCTATTTACTAAATACAATATATAGCTGCGAGATAAAATTTAGTGCTCCGCGTTGAATTTCCAATTTCAAAGGTGCTCCGTGACTGAAAAAGTTTGAGAACCTCTGGACTAGACTAACGGCTCCAACATAAATAAGGGGCCACGGTAGCTCGGTTGGAAGAGTAACGGATTAGCAACAGGAGAGTTGCGAGTGCGAATCCAACCAAAAGATCGTCGTGTACAAAGTATGGTGCACGTTAAATCTGTCGTGGCCTCAAATATCCTCACGTTGGCGTGGTGTGGAAGTTTGGAGAGTGGGGTGCCAGCTCAGGTGTGACCTCGTCAACTGACCGTGGTTCAAAATTACGTTGTGATGTCCTCGGATCTTTCCCTTTGGGACTGATCTTGGACCGTCACCAATAGCCCATTGTATTGCTTCAGTGTGACGTTAATTAAAATACCTACCTATCAACGCAAACAAGATAATTTTAAAATCTTTGGACATCAATGCGAAATATATTTAAAAACCTTTCTCGGAATTTTTTAATGGAAAAATGTTTGCCTTAAGTACAAGTGTTTATTAACACTGAATACAAGGTACACATTGAAACATCAATTAATAGCTATAATTTTTCTTTCTGTATTACATTTTGAATCATAATAACAATGAAATATATTCTAAAACGCACTATTGCCTAAAATTATTAACTTGCAAATATAATTATTGACAAGTTTTAGAAACACTAATTATTGACAAAATTACAATTTATTATATGCCAGGGGCATTCAACTGTCACACGAGACAATTAGATTTTAGTCATGAAAATGGCTTATAATCTTGATTAATCAAAAAACTGTTTTGAATTTGAACTATTTTCCTTTCAAGGATGCTTGTCCCAAATTTTTTAATGTAAAAAAGGAAAATATATTTCCTTTTTTATATTCAAAAAGAGCCAAAATATCATGACGTCACGCATGGGACATATTAATGTGACAAAAGGTGTCAAATATGGCTGATTAGCGATCGAGCCCCCATATAGGGACTCGCCGGTACCCTAGTACTGGGTCCCAAGGTCTAAGGGGAGCCCCTAAAGTTTTTATGTACTGCTATGAGCAGTCTGTTTTCTAGGTAAACATGTACAAACTTTCCATTGTTTATAACAATGTACAATATTATAAAGGGAAAGAGAGAAAGTTATACATTGAGTACTTGGGATGCATATTTTTATTTCATAAAGGGTTAATCTTTTAACCTAGTACTTGGTTGGTTTTTGTTTTATGACACAAGGACCATATTTGGCCAAGCTGCGCCAAACAAGACGAAATCGAGCATACACATACAAGGAAAGTTTTACTGACAAAGAAAGCTTTACTGACAAGGTAGCGAGGTATTTAATCAACGTCGCACTGGAGCAACACAATGGGCCATCAGCGACGGTCCGGGATCAAACCCAAATGGAAAGATCCTAGAACATCACGTCATTTTGTAAAACGGTCAGATGACGGTCAGCACCTTAGCTGGCACCCCACTCTCCAAACTTCCACGCCAACGCGGACATTTGAAGCCACGAGATTTAAAGTGCACCAGCCCCCTTGTACACCGTCTTTTGGATTCTGACATAGAGAATTACACCCAGGGATGAATCGAACCTGGCCACCTACACCTCGCAGAACCCTGAGCTGTACAAGTAGGTATTTCGCACTGGAGCAACACTGAGGGCTATTGGCGACGGTGTGGGATCAACCCCGAAGGGAAAAATCCGAAGACGAAACCACGATCAGATGACGAAGTCAACACCTGAACTGTCACTCTACTCTCCAAACTTCCACACCACGCCAACGTGGACATTTGAAGCCACGACATATTCAACGTTCACCAGCCTCCTTGTATACGACTGTCCTCGGTTGGATTCGAACTCGCAAAACCTAGAACTGACAAGCGATCCCCTTCCCTTATGCTGATCCACCCGAATCGCACTGCATTCACAAAAATCATGCCACCGTACTCAAAGTCTCACGCAGACATTAAGCAGAGACGTTCCCGTCTTATTGCGGAGGAAAAGTTAATTGCGTCTGAGAGCTTTCACACCTCGTGCTCTCCAAACATCCTTGAGCACTGAAGGGAGAGCGTGATCGAAATGTGAAGACGATGTACGTGTATTCAAACCGGGTGGGAGTTCGGCTGCTATTAATATCCCGTCGAATCTCTGAATTGTTTGCATACACGTGTCTCGCTTTGCATCGCTCGCTGCAGCTGGACGAGACTCAGTTGTGGGACACTTACAAAGATAATCGCCGCAACATGCATTTTGAAACACCCTCCCTGTGTGATGGTCGCCAATTACGCAGCCTCGAAGAACAGCATTTGAGATAAATCTACAGTAAGTTAACAAGAAACACGATCCAACCCAAGACCGAAGTGTAGATAGAGGCTGGTGCACGTTAAATCTGTCCTGGCCTCAAATGAACACACGTTGGCATGGTGTGGAAGTTTGGAGATTAGAGTTCCAGCTCAGATCTCGACCTCGTCATCAGACCGCAGTTCAAAACGACGAGATGTCCGCTGAGCACTTCGGGATGGATCCTGGACAGCCGCCAATGGCCCGGAGTGTTGCTCCGGTACGACGTTAGTTCAACCACCTACCTACCGAAAGCGCACGTCCCAAATGGTTCGGATCTTTCTCTTTGGGTTTGATCCCGGATCGTCACCAATAGCCCGTTGTGTTGCTCCAGTGTGACGTTAATTAAAATACTTACCAAGCCAAACCGGTTGGTAGGTAAGGAGGTATTTTGATTAACGTCGGCACTGGAGAAACACAACGGGCTATTGGCGACGGTCTGCGATCAAACCCGAAAGGAAAGATACGAGAACACGTAATTTTGAACCATGGTCAGATGACGAGATCGCACATGAGCTGGCACCCCACTCTCCAAACTTCCACACCACGCTAACGTAAGAACATTGGAGGTCACTTTAGATTTAATGAGCACCAGCCCCTGTGTACACAACGGTCTTCGGATCAACCGGGTTTCGAATTCGCAACCCTTTGGTTGCTAATCTGCTTCTCTTCGCCGCCCTTTTAAAGATGGAAATCAAACCATTTAAAATATATTCACTTCGTAATTTTATTATTTTGAATAACAGTGAAAAAATCAAGTTTTCTTAAGCTAAGAGGATTTCATAAATACTAGTGGTCGCCCAGTGATCGAAATTCGACCATAATTCATTTAATTTTTAAGTTTGAACGTTAATAAGGTTCTTTTGTCAAAGAGTATACCTCTATATTCATTGCATATAATTTTTTTGAATTTTGTTCTACTACGTAAGCTGCGAGCATGTACAAATACGTCATAGGAAAAATGCGGTATAGCTTGGTTAAACCATATCTAAAAAATAATAACGCGTTGTTTGACATTTTCTTGGGTTCTTTTTTATTGCTATACTGGCCACAGGTTTCGCCAAGGCTACACAGTTAATTTGCCTATCTTTTCCAAATTATGTAAAATTTAAATAGGGGTAGGGGGGGTATTTCAATTAACGTCACACTGGAGCAACACAATGGGCTATTGGTGACGGTCCGGGATCAATCCCAAAGGGAAAGATCCGAGGACAACACCACGTAATTTTGAACCATGGTCAGATGACGAGGCAACACCTGAGCTGGCACCCCACTCTCCAAACTTCCACACCACGCCAAAAAATTTAAATAAAAAATAAATCCAAAAAAGGAAAAATGAAATAAGGAATACGTGCTTCGTATTTTTTACATATTTTTTATTGAAACAAAAAAACCCGGGTGGTTAAAAAAATAAATGTTGTCCATTGAACTTGAAATAGTTCGACAATGAATTTAATGATTCAAAACTTCTGTGTAGACGATGTTTTTGTAAAACCTCTTTCATCGTTTGCTAAATGCCCTTGACCGTTATATTCTGAAATATAAAATCTCAAACCATCGAATGATCGAACTCTACTTGCTGCGACGTACAATTGACCATGTGTAAAAACTGGCTGCCTCAATAAAATTCCAATTTTTTCGAATGTTTGTCCTTGAGACTTATTTATTGTCATCGCAAATACAGGTATAATTAGAAATTGAGTTCTTTGAAAGTTAAATGGTAAAATAGTTCCGGAATATGTTAAATTTATACGTATTACGTTGAAAAGATTTGATGCGCATTCTTGTTCCATTGACTAATGCTTCCTTTGTATTTAAGTTTCTGATCAGCAAAACGATGCAATTAACTTTCAATACTAACTTATGTGGTGGCAAATTATGCCAAATCTCATACTCCTCCGTTCGCGCAATGTGCTTAAAAAGGGGTACAAAGTTTTTTCTTCACGTATTAATATATAGATTAATGTATCAAAATTATATTTCAAGCACACTTTTTTAAATTTATAGGTTTCTGAAGAAAACAAGTGCGAAGTTTGCAAGTGAAAATAATAAGTGGTCACGCGGAAACTTATTTGTGAATTCTCTGTTCGTTACTATCTAACAATTACATAACACCTGGGTTGGCGAGATTATTACGAAAGGCGATAACTTTCAAAATAAGGTTGACCCGCTCACAACGGATCTCTTGATGCTAGTTTCAGTTACGCAGAATGGAATTATTAACGGAAAGTACAGTGAAACTTCGATTAACCGTCAGAGTTGGGACCGTGACGGTTAATCGAATAGGCGGATAACAGAAAACCTCAAACAACCCATCCATTGCGTATGAACGAATGATAAAAAATGCACGTTTACGAACTGAAAATACACTGTACATGTATTTTATTTTACAGAAACAAAAAATATACAATTTACATTAAGTACAGAATAGTACAAATGTACATATTGTTACATGAACTTACGCTCTAGACGTGCATACATATTCAAATTTTAAAATAGTCTGTCATTTTCTTTTGTTTCTTCGAGGCTCGTGCTTTCTGATCGGCAATGTTCCGTACTTTATGTACGAGTACAGTATGTATGCATGTGTGTACGTACTAATAACTTTTAATATTTAAATAATTAACTTTTAATAAAACGGACTGACGGTTAAAGGAGTGACGGTTAATCGAAGTTTCACTGTACAGTGAAGCAATTATATAACAAATGACCTTACCTGCTCTCTTCCAGAAAAAATTCTTCGATGAATACTAGTTCACTATTTTGCGCATGAACGAACAAATGTTTTTGATTCTTCTCTTTCTCTTGTGTCAAAACTTCTTTATTACGTTCTAGAAAAGAAAAATCTTAAAATATGAGGGACGGAATCAGACATCGCACTCGCGAGAACTGAACCGTGAGTATTCAGATGCCTATCGACATTACTGAAACTTAAGAAATCCCAAGTAAAGGCCGCGGTAGCCCGGTTGGAAGAGTCGCAGATTAGAAACAATAGGGTTGCGTGTTCGAAACTCGATGCAACCAAAAACCTACGTATACGTTGGCCAAATATGGTCCTTTGTCGTGGACTCAAATGTCCTCACGTTGTGGAAGTTTGGAGAGTGCGATGGCACCTCAGTGTTGACCTCGTCATCTGATTGTGATTCAAAATAAAGTGTCCTCGATCTTTCCCTTCCGGATGGATCTCGGACAGTCGCCGTGGTTCAAAATTACATGGTATTGTCTTCAATGCTTTCCCTTTGGGATTAAATAGCCCATTGTGTTGCTCCAGTGTGACGTTAATTGAAACACCCCCCACCCCTTTGGAATTGATCCCGAACCGTCACTAATAGCTCGTTATGTTGCTCCAGTGTGACGTTAATTCACCTACCCTGATCAAATATATTAAAACACGGGTGGGTAGGTAATTAATAAACATCGCACTGAAGCAACACAACAAAACACGGTTGGGTGAGTGGATAGTTGAATTGACATCGCTCTGAAGCAACATAATGGGCTATAGGACGGCGCAGTAACAATCCCAAAGGGTAAGATCGTGGACACCTTTTTAATTTTTGATGTATTAAAACTTTATGTACGATACTGAGTAATATCAAACATCAATTATACGTTCATAAAATTTCCATGGTCTTTTTGTCGTAGGCTAGGTAGTTGAATTTATGTCGCACTGAAACAACACAACGGACTACTGGCAAGTGTCCAGGATCCGAAAGATCCAAAGATTTAACGCCTCGTAATTTTGTACCACGGTGAGATGACCAGGTTAACATTTGGTTGGCATCGTGGTGTGGAAGATTAGGACGCCGCCCCTCCCACACCACGCCAACGTGAGGATATTTGAGGCAACGACGGATTTAACGTGCACCAGCCTCCATAATTTGGTTGGACCAAATTTCGAACACTGAACCCTCCTTATCTAATCCGCGATTCAATCAACTGGGCTACCGTGGTCTCTCTTTGGGAGGTAATGGCAATTAATTAACGTCGCACTGGAGCAACACAACGGGGAATGGGCGACGGTCCGGGATCAATCCCAAAGGGAAAGGACAACACCACGTAATATTGAACCACGGTCGGTGGTTCAATATTAGTGACTAAGAATCGCGTCGTATGATTATTGTGCGGCCGATTCCGACCATCCTTTTTGCTCTGAATCAGGGGTGTCAAACTCAATTAAAACACGGGCCATTTAATGCAACTGGTAAGATTCACGCGGGCCACATCACATTTGCAAATTTTCTTATAATTATATTTTGAAGTGAGGATTCAGGAATAGGGATAGGATAATTAAAACACATTATGTAATTAAGTGAATTTAGGGTAATAATTTATAATATTGCTATATAATTGCTTTTATTTAAACGTTTATTTAATGTATTTATAAAACTAAAATTAATTAATTTCTTTTTACCGGAAAGTCGCCAGCGCTTTCCTCCTACTAGTTTGCCAATATCTGGATTCAAAGACTGAGAACAGACAATCTTCATTATGACAGACAGATGTTTATCAATTAATCTTGATCTGTAGGCCGTTTTATTTAATTTCATGGACGAAAATAGTTGCTCACACAAGTACGTACTCCCAAAACAGCATAAAATTTGTGCAGCAAACCTTTTTAATTTCCGGGTATTTTTCACCTAAACAAGAATATATTTTGGGAATTCCTACTTCTCGATATTTGTCTTTTAATACCATATCATTCAGGAAATCAATTAATTCCAGTTGTATCGAAGTGGGAGCATTTTCAACTTCAAAGGAAAAAGGCCTATAAAAAAAGAAAAAACTTTTGTAACTGTTTGAAATCATTAAAACGAGAGCATCGTGGGCCACAAAAATTATTCAGAGCATCGTGGGCCACAAAAAATTACCTCGGGGGCCGCCACTTTGACACCCCTGCTCTAGATCTCTTGATTCTTACTGAGCATTTATCGATCTTTTACTATCCTAACTACAGTTAGTAGAACGTCAAAACAGGTCACATTGACAGCTACACCCTCTAACCTAAGCCTCGTCTCATCGGTGAAAGCAAATCAATGCAAGTATGAGCCTTTTGTGCTAATGATATTGCAATGGTCTTATTTCTTACGATCTTCCTTCAACTGTATTAATGACTAAATGGTTGCCATACTTAACGTCTGATATGAAATAACAATAATTTGTTTTCCATAGCACTTTAATGTCGCGACACTGTTCTATTTCCCACCAGCATTGGCGCTAACTTGGAGAAATTATTGGGAGTCGAATGCAGCCCCTTTTATAAATGTGTATTTTTGGAATAAATCACTTTATTTTTATCTTCACCAATACCGTATATCCAATATATCTCAGGCGTGGGATTGGACCAAAATCATAAAAATATTGGGGGGTTAAGTGGTTTTGCCTCTTGGAATTGATCCCTCATTTTCCAACCAAAAACAATATTTTTATATCGAAAATTTTAATTAGATTTTTTTAAGTAAAGAAATTCTTCACACATACAATTTTCACATTCCATTCCCTTCCCTTAAAGAGTAATTGTTTATAGATGGTAGGTATATAGTTAATTAACGTCACACTGGAGCAACGCGACGGGCTATTGGTGACGGTCCGAGATCCATTCCAAAGGGAAAGATCCGAGGATTTTTACGTCATTTTAAACCATGGTCAGATGACGAGGCAACACCTGAGCTGGCACCCCGCTCTCCAAATTCCACACCACGCCAACTTGAGCACATCTGAGGCCACGACGGATTTAACGTGCACCGTCTCCCCTTTTACACGACGGTCTTTGTTTGGATTCGAACTCGCAACCCTCCGGTTGCTAATCCGTTACACTTCCAACCGGGCTACCGCGGTCCCGTCTATAGGATATTTACGATATAGTAGAGCATTCATTTTTTGCGCAGTAGTCATTCGGGACGGAAGTAACTTTCCCTTCCTACACTCGTGTATTGATTTTTGAGTTAATGGAGATGATTGGGGTCACGAGTTGACCTGACGTGGATGGGAAGATTATTATTATTTCTTTCAATGCTCTTGTACCGGTTCTTCGGAGCAATGCACTTTTACAACAGATTGGGATTGGTGCGATGATCGAGAAAAGCAGTCTTTTTTTTTCGGAGCTGCGTGTCTTAAACACTTTCGCCCCGACTTTTGCATGATTAAAATTTAACTCTGAAAAGTAGTATAATTGAGTAGTTTAGTAGTTTTTGCTCTTTTTGACGGACGACCGTACTTTCGCGTTCTTTTTGTGTTTGCTTTCTCCCTTCCAACATTTATTAGTTGCTCAGCTAAGGGGACCATGAATGATAATAGTGGTTCTGTTTTATGTTCCACATCACACTTCGTAATCCATGCATTCACAACAGAAATCATAACTAAAAATCTTTTTTTCCACCACCTGTCTGATTTTCTGCCATGACCCTAAAAAGTAGCCATTTCATCACAGCGGTCAACTCCATTCATGTACATATTGTAGTGGGAAATGGTTTCTGGGCAACTAACGTCTCATTTTGTGCTATCTTTTTGTTTCCTGAACCACGGTCACTAATTCATCAGAATGAATGGGCGTGCTCAAAAACATAAGTCCGCCATTTGCAATCTGAAAGTATTGCCAGGTTTCTTGAGTCATATTTTTATTCCCTAATTCCTTAAGAACACTAAAAACGTACAAACCCATTCAAAAGTGGGATTTATTTACCCAATCTAATCTCTGGGACGTATATGCCCATTAGGCCCGAAAGGGTTAAGCTTCATACGATGTTGGTGGAAAGGGGTTTTGATTGACTTTTTTATTCATTTTCTTCCTGTTCCCTATCTTGAAACACAAAATCCAGTTGAATAGTCTCGTAGAATTTTAATATATTGGGTATAAAAGTGATTAAGTTCCATTAAAACCCTTTTGAAAGACCTATGAAATATACGCATATACAATAGTCTTGCTTATCCGACATAAACGGGCCGGCAGACCGTCGGATAAGCGTAAATGTCGGATAACAGGGAGGAATTAAGAAAAAGTCTAATAAACGTCAAACTACGTTATAATTTTACAAATTAAGCACCTAAACATCACGTTCTACGACAAATCAACGGAAAAAAACAATTCAATACACGGTAACGTTTATATAGTAATTTATTTACAAATTAGCACCAAAACATCGTATTGTATTGAAAGATATTGAGGTTGTGACGCTCCAAAATTGACGTCTTCTCAAATTGTTATTTGATGTGGATTCGTTAAGAATCCACATCAAATGTATGGGATTAGGAGGTCAAAAAATTCCCCAAAAGTTTTATATAATGGGACAATCCAATATCTGAGACATATTAGATATACAGTATACAGGTAATATTAGTGGAAAAAAACGTGATCTGTTTCAAAAATACACATTTATAAAAGGAGCCATTTTGATATCGTTAAAGCAATGATTATCAATCTGTTCTTAGGGTTTTTCTAATGCTGTGTTTAAGTGGTTAATCATTTCATTTTAAAATAACTAGTTGGTTTTCTCACTTCTATAAAATAAACAGGGCCTCGGTAGCCCGGTTGGAAAAGTAACGGATTAGCAAAAGGAGGGTTGCGAGTTCGAATCCAACCAAGAGACCGTCATGTACAAAGGGAGCTGGAGCACGTTAAATCCGTCGTGGCTTCAAATGTTTTCACGTTGGCGTGGGGTGGAAGTTTGGAGAGTGGGTTGCCAGCTCAGGTGTTCTCGTCATCTAAAAGTAGTTTAAAACTATACAGGGTGAATCTAAATTGTTTTTACAAAATAAGAGGGGTGATAGTACCCATCCAGACGAGTCATAATTACCATGGAACATAGGGTCGCATTCCACTCTGAGAGGCAGAAAGAGTGAAGTCGGAACGCGTCGAGCATGAACAAGTCATCGCCTCTGACGTCGTTTTGTACCTGCCTACGTAGCATATCTCCTAAGCAAGATGGATCGGACCTGTGGCTTGGCCTCCTCGCTCACAGGACCTCAACCCACTGGACTTTTTCTTCTGGGGGCACATGAAATCTTTAGTGTACCAGACGCTTGTGGACTCGGCTGAAGATCTCGTAGAGAGAATCGGTGTTGCCGCAGACAAAATGAACACAACACCAGGAATCTTCGAGAGCCAGTCATTCCTTCGCCGGTGTGAACTGTGCAACGCCACTTTGAGCACTTGCTGTGAGTTTTTCTCTGATCAATCAATCAGATTGTGCAACTTTTTGTATTGTTCATTCGCTTTCCCAACACTGTTGTAAGTTCATGTTGAAATTCTAATTTGACTCTTTTCTACCCCTCAGAGTGGAATGCGACCCTATGTTCCATGGTAATTATTGCTCGTCTGGATGGGTACTATCACCCCTCTTATTTTGCAAAAACAATTTAGACTCACCCTGTATATACCTACCTACCCGGACCGTCGCCAATAGCCCGTTTTGATCCAGTGCGATGTTAATTCAACTACCTACCGAAAGTTGAGTCACTTCCCGACACAATAGAAAGCTCAGCGCTCAAAGCACCAAACTATCCTTTTCGAAGTTACTGCTACCTGAGAATCGAAACGAAAATAAAGCATCAGATCGATATGCCAATCCGAATGGGTACGTTAAGCAATCAGTTTTCGGTAAGCATCTCCGAAATGCCAGTCGAAAAACGGACACAATCCCTTTTCTTGTTTTAAACAAGAAATCGTATATTATTATGCGGTCGATTTTGACCATTCTGTACTTGTAGAGATGTGCGTATCACTTAAAATTAGATTCCGAACAGTGTCTCATAAAACTGGAAATTTAAGACTTAAAATAATTCATATCTCTCACATATCTCAACAAGAGATAAAATTCAAGTTGCAAATATCTTTACGATTCAAAAACCTGTTTTATTAACGAATGCTGTCCTTGATTTTAATGTGGTGGTGTTAAAATGCGTGGCGTGTGTGCGAAAATATTTTTCGTTGCTTAAATGTAAGTAGTTGAATTTGCATCACACCGAAGAAACACAACGGGCTATTGGTGACGGTCCGGGATCTATCCGGAAGGGAAAGAACCGAGGACAAAACCTCGTTATTTTGAATCACGGTCAGATGACGAGGTCAACACCCGAGCTGGAACCCCACTCTCCAAACTTCCACACCAACGTGAGGACATTGGAGACCACGACGGATTTAACGTGCACCAGCCCTCACAAACCCAACGGTCTTTGGTTGGATCGAGTTCCGAACTTGCAACCCTCCGGTAGCTAATCCTCAACTCTTCCAGCCGGGCTACCTCGTTAATTAAAGGGGGGGTGTATTTCAATTAACGTCACACTGGAGCAACACAATGGGCTATTGGTGACGGTCCGGGATCACTCCCAAAGGGAAAGATCCGAGGACAACACCACGTAATTTTGAACCACGGTCAGATGACGAGGCAACACCTGAGCTGGCACCCCACTCTCCAAACTTCCACACCACGCCAACGTGAGGACATTTGAGGCCACGACAGATTTAACGTGCATCAGTCCCCTTTGTACACATCACATTGGCGTGGTGTGGAAGTTTGGAGAGTGGGGTGCCAGCTCAGGTGTTGCCTCGTCATCTGACCGTGGTTCAAAATTACGTGGTGTTGTCCTCGGATCTTTCCCTTTGGGAGTGATCCCGGACCGTCACCAATAGCCCATTGTGTTGCTCCAGTGTGACGTTAATTGAAATTCCCCCCCCCCTTTGTACACGACGGTGTTTGGCTGGATTCGAACTCGCAACCCTTCGGTTGCAAGTCCGTTACTCTTCCAACCGGGCCACCGCGGCCCGTTAATTAAAGGATTTTACAATTTTCAACTCTGATTTATGAATTCCACTCTGAGACAAGGACCCCATACACGTTTCAATAGCCCGCGTGTTGATCCAGTGCGACGTTAATTAAAATACCTACTTACAATATCCGTTTCCTTCCACACGCCTTTTCCGACTGCACTTTATTCTGTCTCAATCTTTGCCCTGAACGACCTTGCAAAAGATGAATCCCGTGATACTATGAGATAGGTTACTAAAGGGCACAACGGGATTCTGTTTTTCTGGACATTTCCTATTAGGAATTTCTCTGTAGTTCAAAATAACGACCCTTTTCTAGAAAGGGTGACACCGAGTGTTCTTTCAAGGTAGTTTGTTCTTTGGCCTTCCTTGTGGTTGTCTTGACGGGGAATCTGGTCTTTAGCGAAACTGATCAGATCTGGATGTACGAGATATCTCGTCATTAGAAGGAAACTGACCACATCATATCTTGATCTCGTCATTGTCAAAATACTGGCAATACCTTGAAGACGAGATATCTCGTCATTAGCAAAATTAGTCAGATCTTGATGGACGAGATATCTCGTCGAAACCACTCGGAGGGTTAAAAGGAAGTCCTTTTCAAGGTGCCCTCAGGGGCATATCTATTAAAGTTCTGCAAGGGCTTCACGAACCCGAGGTACTATAGTGATCTTTTCCTTTCCCATGGGGTTTACTGTCTTTAGTACACACGGGATTGGATTGGATTTGGGGGATTTTATGGAGCAAGGTCCAAAAGCGGACAAGCTGCGCCTTAGTACATACGGGGGTCGTGTACATAGATCACTAGAGTAATCTGGGTGCTCGACCCCCGAGTGTTCTGGAGAAATTAAACCCCATGTGGAAAGAAAAGATCACTAGAGTACCCTAAGTGAGCGACCCCCGTGTGTACTAAAGACAGTAAACCCTATGTGGAAAGAAAAGATCACTAGAGTACCCTAAGTGAGCGACCCCCGTGTGTACTAAAGACAGTAAACCCTATGTGGAAAGAAAAGATCACTAGAGTACCCTAAGTGAGCGACCCCCGTGTGTACTAAAGACAGTAAACCCTATGTGGAAAGAAAAGATCACTAGAGTACCCTAAGTGAGCGACCCCCGTGTGTACTAAAGACAGTAAACCCTATGTGGAAAGAAAAGATCACTAGAGTACCCTAAGTGAGCGACCCCCGTGTGTACTAAAGACAGTAAACCCTATGTGGAAAGAAAAGATCACTAGAGTACCCTAAGTGAGCGACCCCCGTGTGTACTAAAGACAGTAAACCCTATGTGGAAAGAAAAGATCACTAGAGTACCCTAAGTGAGCGACCCCCGTGTGTACTAAAGACAGTAAACCCTATGTGGAAAGAAAAGATCACTAGAGTACCCTAAGTGAGCGACCCCCGTGTGTACTAAAGACAGTAAACCCTATGTGGAAAGAAAAGATCACTAGAGTACCCTAAGTGAGCGACCCCCGTGTGTACTAAAGACAGTAAACCCTATGTGGAAAGAAAAGATCACTAGAGTACCCTAAGTGAGCGACCCCCGTGTGTACTAAAGACAGTAAACCCTATGTGGAAAGAAAAGATCACTAGTGTACCCTAAGTGAGCGACCCCCGTGTGTACTAAAGACAGTAAACCCTATGTGGAAAGAAAAGATCACTAGAGTACCCTAAGTGAGCGACCCCCGTGTGTACTAAAGACAGTAAACCCTATGTGGAAAGAAAAGATCACTAGAGTACCCTAAGTGAGCGACCCCCGTGTGTACTAAAGACAGTAAACCCTATGTGGAAAGAAAAGATCACTAGAGTACCCTAAGTGAGCGACCCCCGTGTGTACTAAAGACAGTAAACCCTATGTGGAAAGAAAAGATCACTAGAGTACCCTAAGTGAGCGACCCCCGTGTGTACTAAAGACAGTAAACCCTATGTGGAAAGAAAAGATCACTAGAGTACCCTAAGTGAGCGACCCCCGTGTGTACTAAAGACAGTAAACCCTATGTGGAAAGAAAAGATCACTAGAGTACCCTAAGTGAGCGACCCCCGTGTGTACTAAAGACAGTAAACCCTATGTGGAAAGAAAAGATCACTAGAGTACCCTAAGTGAGCGACCCCCGTGTGTACTAAAGACAGTAAACCCTATGTGGAAAGAAAAGATCACTAGAGTACCCTAAGTGAGCGACCCCCGTGTGTACTAAAGACAGTAAACCCTATGTGGAAAGAAAAGATCACTAGAGTACCCTAAGTGAGCGACCCCCGTGTGTACTAAAGACAGTAAACCCTATGTGGAAAGAAAAGATCACTAGAGTACCCTAAGTGAGCGACCCCCGTGTGTACTAAAGACAGTAAACCCTATGTGGAAAGAAAAGATCACTAGAGTACCCTAAGTGAGCGACCCCCGTGTGTACTAAAGACAGTAAACCCTATGTGGAAAGAAAAGATCACTAGAGTATCCTAAGTGAGCGACCCCCGTGTGTACTAAAGACAGTAAACCCTATGTGGAAAGAAAAGATCACTAGAGTACCCTAAGTGAGCGACCCCCGTGTGTACTAAAGACAGTAAACCCTATGTGGAAAGAAAAGATCACTAGAGTACCCTAAGTGAGCGACCCCCGTGTGTACTAAAGACAGTAAACCCTATGTGGAAAGAAAAGATCACTAGAGTACCCTAAGTGAGCGACCCCCGTGTGTACTAAAGACAGTAAACCCTATGTGGAAAGAAAAGATCACTAGAGTACCCTAAGTGAGCGACCCCCGTGTGTACTAAAGACAGTAAACCCTATGTGGAAAGAAAAGATCACTAGAGTACCCTAAGTGAGCGACCCCCGTGTGTACTAAAGACAGTAAACCCTATGTGGAAAGAAAAGATCACTAGAGTACCCTAAGTGAGCGACCCCCGTGTGTACTAAAGACAGTAAACCCTATGTGGAAAGAAAAGATCACTAGAGTACCCTAAGTGAGCGACCCCCGTGTGTACTAAAGACAGTAAACCCTATGTGGAAAGAAAAGATCACTAGAGTACCCTAAGTGAGCGACCCCCGTGTGTACTAAAGACAGTAAACCCTATGTGGAAAGAAAAGATCACTAGAGTACCCTAAGTGAGCGACCCCCGTGTGTACTAAAGACAGTAAACCCTATGTGGAAAGAAAAGATCACTAGAGTACCCTAAGTGAGCGACCCCCGTGTGTACTAAAGACAGTAAACCCTATGTGGAAAGAAAAGATCACTAGAGTACCCTAAGTGAGCGACCCCCGTGTGTACTAAAGACAGTAAACCCTATGTGGAAAGAAAAGATCACTAGAGTACCCTAAGTGAGCGACCCCCGTGTGTACTAAAGACAGTAAACCCTATGTGGAAAGAAAAGATCACTAGAGTACCCTAAGTGAGCGACCCCCGTGTGTACTAAAGACAGTAAACCCTATGTGGAAAGAAAAGATCACTAGAGTACCCTAAGTGAGCGACCCCCGTGTGTACTAAAGACAGTAAACCCTATGTGGAAAGAAAAGATCACTAGAGTACCCTAAGTGAGCGACCCCCGTGTGTACTAAAGACAGTAAACCCTATGTGGAAAGAAAAGATCACTAGAGTACCCTAAGTGAGCGACCCCCGTGTGTTCTAAAGACAGTAAACCCTATGTGGAAAGAAAAGATCACTAGAGTACCCTAAGTGAGCGACCCCCGTGTGTACTAAAGACAGTAAACCCTATGTGGAAAGAAAAGATCACTAGAGTACCCTAAGTGAGCGACCCCCGTGTGTACTAAAGACAGTAAACCCTATGTGGAAAGAAAAGATCACTAGTGTACCCTAAGTGAGCGACCCCCGTGTGTACTAAAGACAGTAAACCCTATGTGGAAAGAAAAGATCACTAGAGTACCCTAAGTGAGCGACCCCCGTGTGTACTAAAGACAGTAAACCCTATGTGGAAAGAAAAGATCACTAGAGTACCCTAAGTGAGCGACCCCCGTGTGTACTAAAGACAGTAAACCCTATGTGGAAAGAAAAGATCACTAGAGTACCCTAAGTGAGCGACCCCCGTGTGTACTAAAGACAGTAAACCCTATGTGGAAAGAAAAGATCACTAGAGTACCCTAAGTGAGCGACCCCCGTGTGTACTAAAGACAGTAAACCCTATGTGGAAAGAAAAGATCACTAGAGTACCCTAAGTGAGCGACCCCCGTGTGTACTAAAGACAGTAAACCCTATGTGGAAAGAAAAGATCACTAGTGTACCCTAAGTGAGCGACCCCCGTGTGTACTAAAGACAGTAAACCCTATGTGGAAAGAAAAGATCACTAGAGTACCCTAAGTGAGCGACCCCCGTGTGTACTAAAGACAGTAAACCCTATGTGGAAAGAAAAGATCACTAGAGTACCCTAAGTGAGCGACCCCCGTGTGTACTAAAGACAGTAAACCCTATGTGGAAAGAAAAGATCACTAGAGTACCCTAAGTGAGCGACCCCCGTGTGTACTAAAGACAGTAAACCCTATGTGGAAAGAAAAGATCACTAGAGTACCCTAAGTGAGCGACCCCCGTGTGTACTAAAGACAGTAAACCCTATGTGGAAAGAAAAGATCACTAGAGTACCCTAAGTGAGCGACCCCCGTGTGTACTAAAGACAGTAAACCCTATGTGGAAAGAAAAGATCACTAGAGTACCCTAAGTGAGCGACCCCCGTGTGTACTAAAGACAGTAAACCCTATGTGGAAAGAAAAGATCACTAGTGTACCCTAAGTGAGCGACCCCCGTGTGTACTAAAGACAGTAAACCCTATGTGGAAAGAAAAGATCACTAGAGTACCCTAAGTGAGCGACCCCCGTGTGTACTAAAGACAGTAAACCCTATGTGGAAAGAAAAGATCACTAGAGTACCCTAAGTGAGCGACCCCCGTGTGTACTAAAGACAGTAAACCCTATGTGGAAAGAAAAGATCACTAGAGTACCCTAAGTGAGCGACCCCCGTGTGTACTAAAGACAGTAAACCCTATGTGGAAAGAAAAGATCACTAGAGTACCCTAAGTGAGCGACCCCCGTGTGTACTAAAGACAGTAAACCCTATGTGGAAAGAAAAGATCACTAGAGTACCCTAAGTGAGCGACCCCCGTGTGTACTAAAGACAGTAAACCCTATGTGGAAAGAAAAGATCACTAGAGTACCCTAAGTGAGCGACCCCCGTGTGTACTAAAGACAGTAAACCCTATGTGGAAAGAAAAGATCACTAGTGTACCCTAAGTGAGCGACCCCCGGGTGTACTAAAGACAGTAAACCCTATGTGGAAAGAAAAGATCACTAGAGTACCCTAAGTGAGCGACCCCCGTGTGTACTAAAGACAGTAAACCCTATGTGGAAAGAAAAGATCACTAGAGTACCCTAAGTGAGCGACCACCGTGTGTACTAAAGACAGTAAACCCTATGTGGAAAGAAAAGATCACTAGAGTACCCTAAGTGAGCGACCCCCGTGTGTACTAAAGACAGTAAACCCTATGTGGAAAGAAAAGATCACTAGAGTACCCTAAGTGAGCGACCCCCGTGTGTACTAAAGACAGTAAACCCTATGTGGAAAGAAAAGATCACTAGAGTATCCTAAGTGAGCGACCCCCGTGTGTACTAAAGACAGTAAACCCTATGTGGAAAGAAAAGATCACTAGAGTACCCTAAGTGAGCGACCCCCGTGTGTACTAAAGACAGTAAACCCTATGTGGAAAGAAAAGATCACTAGTGTACCCTAAGTGAGCGACCCCCGTGTGTACTAAAGACAGTAAACCCTATGTGGAAAGAAAAGATCACTAGAGTACCCTAAGTGAGCGACCCCCGTGTGTACTAAAGACAGTAAACCCTATGTGGAAAGAAAAGATCACTAGAGTACCCTAAGTGAGCGACCCCCGTGTGTACTAAAGACAGTAAACCCTATGTGGAAAGAAAAGATCACTAGAGTACCCTAAGTGAGCGACCCCCGTGTGTACTAAAGACAGTAAACCCTATGTGGAAAGAAAAGATCACTAGAGTACCCTAAGTGAGCGACCCCCGTGTGTACTAAAGACAGTAAACCCTATGTGGAAAGAAAAGATCACTAGAGTACCCTAAGTGAGCGACCCCCGTGTGTACTAAAGACAGTAAACCCTATGTGGAAAGAAAAGATCACTAGAGTACCCTAAGTGAGCGACCCCCGTGTGTACTAAAGACAGTAAACCCTATGTGGAAAGAAAAGATCACTAGAGTACCCTAAGTGAGCGACCCCCGTGTGTACTAAAGACAGTAAACCCTATGTGGAAAGAAAAGATCACTAGTGTACCGGGTTTTATTGTGATCTTTTCTTTTCACATGGGGTTTACTGTCTTTAATAAACACGGGGGTCGCGCACCCGGGATATCAAAGCGATCTTTTCTGCTTTAATCACACTACTTTTCACAGTCCGTCTTTTCTCCCTTTTTATACTTGGCGTTGTCTCGTGTTTGGCGCAGCTTGGCCAAGTATGGCCCTTGCACCATCAAACCCCAAAAGAGGCAACCATACGCCTGTTGATATACTATATTCGATAATCTTTATGCCTTTCGCAGGACGAAATGTTACTAGAGTCAGGTCTCTGTGTTCGCGGTGGAATTCGTGAAGCAAGAGCAGAGGGGTGTAGTCTACCAGAACTGCAGAGAGGAGTGAGGAGGACTCTTCTTTTTCATCTCCGCATATCTGAGGCCACTTCCCACTCTACCTGTCATCCCAGGTCATTCACCTGTTCTCGGACGCTCGCCTCTTGCGGCCCCGAATCGTTTGTGGTGTCGATTCCAGCACCGAGTGATGCATTCAAGGTCACTTGTGTTGAGCCACAACAATGCAGCAACACGAAGCACGTTGAATGACATGAAACAGAAACTCCTCGACACTTTGAATGGTAGTGGAAGTGCTTGTTTTGGAGTTTGAAGGGACATATTTTTTTTGGCCAAGCTGCGCCAAACACACGACAACGTCAAATAAAAATGTCGAAAAAGGGTAAAGAAAGAGGGATTGAGCACTTGAAAGGGCCGAGCGTCTTTTTACATTGTAATTCAATTATATTTTTTTCATCGCCTTTTCAGGAAAACTCTGCCTTTCTTTCGACATTAAATATATTCTTTCATATTCTCATTTTTTCCAAATTTTATAAGCAACCGGAGAGTTACGAATTCGAATCTAACTCGTGTACAAAGGGGGCTGGTGCATGTTAAATCCGTCGTGGCCTCAAATGTCGCCACGTTGGCGTGGTGTGGAAGTTTGGAGAGTGGGGTGCC
Source organism: Meta bourneti (assembly GCA_933210815.1). NCBI lineage: Eukaryota > Metazoa > Arthropoda > Arachnida > Araneae > Tetragnathidae > Meta > Meta bourneti. The sequence continues at coordinate 3,549,276 of OW119926.1, forward strand.
AGCTTAGGTGTTGCCTCCGATGGGAAAGATCCGAGGACAACACCACGTAATATTGAACCTGAGCTGGCACCCCACTTTCTAAACTTCCACACCGCACCAACGTTATATAATCAAGAAAGAAATGTCACGATCTACATTTTTATAGGCCCATATTGAGATTACACATTCAAAACTTTATCAAGAACTAGTTAACGTCTCCCTGCTCTAGTTCGAGTCTGTTCTCAAACAACAAGAGCAAACCTTTCATAATCAAACTATCCGGTCACATTTATAAATGGAACAGTTCAACAATGGACAATAAAATTACGCTCCTAGTATTGAAAAGCAATGTGTGGAAAAAGCAGGAAACCGGAGATTGAAAAATAAGTTCGTACACAAACCTTCCTTCCGCAAACAATCCAACGTTTCCTCTCACTATTTCATTGCTTTTGGGTACTTCAATTGCGATAGAAACAGTGTTTCCTGCGGTGTGTAGAAAACTGCCTACGCATCGCATCAATTGCTGATTTGACGTTATTAGGAAAGATTAGCCAATTCTATAGCAATATGAACTTTGATAAATATCAAGCATTAGTATACCTTAAATGCACATTTGTTTGAAAAACAACGGAGTTAAGGACACACGGTACCCTTGAAATGACCAAAATATCGAAAAAAAAATTTATTGCTTTATTTTAAATATACAACCCTTCTGAATATGTGTGCAAAATTTCATAGCTCTAGTAACATTATTTTAAGAGTTATTTAATTTTGTTTCTCTTGGATGTAAATAACCGAAACCAAAAATTAAAACTTTAAATGGCTTTTTCTCAGCTTTCTGTTTTTGATGACTATGAAGTACTCAGATTGCTAAGGCTTTTTAAAAATTTAATTTAGAGGTTTGAAACTTTTTGCAGTTGTTCACAATAGTATGTTTGACAATTCTGTGCATGGAAAAAGAATTTGGATGAAAAGTTTTTTTAAATTAACAAACTAAAATTATCTTGTTTTTTAGAGTTTTTCACAGTATTTTTTAGAGAAAAAAATTCTAGAAAAATGAATAATCAGAATACATGCAAACCCATGCACAGAATTGTTGAAAAACTGCAATGAATAGAAAAGTGTAAAAAAAAAATTTGAAAAGATGATATTTAAAAATGTAGTAGGGATTTTAAAATATTGATTTTTTTCTCAAAGAAATTAAATTTCTGAATTATTGCTCTTGTAAAATTAAATTTTTTCGCCTGAAATATTCATTTTATGTGCATTTCAATATAGTATATTAAACAATTTTGCTACACATATGAAAACAAAAAAAATTGTTCAAAGAGTACCGTGTCCCCTTAAAACCAGGGGCCGCGGTGGCCCGGTTGGAAGAGTAACGAACTAGCAACCGAAGGGTTGCGAGTTCGAATCCAGCCAAACACCGTCGTGTACAAAGGGGGCTGGTGCACGTTAAATCTGTCGTGGCCTCAAATGTCCTCACGTTGGCGTGGTGTGGAAGTTTGGAGAGTGGGGTGCCAGCTCAGGTGTTGCCTCGTCATCTGACCGTGGTTTAAAATTACGTGGTGTTGTCCTCGGATCTTTCCCTTTGGGATTGATCCCGGACCGTCACCAATAGCCCATTGTGTTGCTCCAGTGTGACGTTAATTGAAATACCCCCCTACCCCCCCCTTAAAACCAGAAATAAAATATAGGTACTTAATTTTCACGAGTCGTTTTGTCTGAAGCTCCGAGCATTTGTATCAGTCACTAATAAAACACACCATGTTTGACATAAATAACTCTGAAACGATAAGTTCGAAACTCGAACTTATCGTTAACTTGCACGTTAAATCTGTCGTGGCCTCTAATGTCCTCTCATTGGCTTGGTGTGGAAGTTTGGAGGGTGCTGTGCCAGCTCTGGTGTGACCTCGTCGTCTGACCGTGATTCAAATTGACGAGGTGTTGTCCTCGGATCTTTCCCTTCGGGATGGATCCCGAACCCTAGACAATAGCCCGTTGTGTTTGCTCCAGTGCGACGTTAACTTCCTATCAAATTTTATTTCGATACTGAGACTAAAATCTTTCGATGATGTGAAGGTAGGTAGGTATTTTAATTAATGTCACTGGAGCAACACAACGAGCTATTGATGATCCATCCCAAAGGGAAAGATCCGAGGACAACACCACGTAATTTAAACCAGTCAGATGATCAGGTCACACCTGAGCTGGCACCCCACTCTCCATACTTCCACACCACGCCAACGTGGACATTTGAGGCCACGACGGATTGAACGTACACCAGCCCCTTTGTACACGATCTTAGGCTGGATTCGAACTCGCAACCCTCCGATTGCTAGTCCGTTACTCTTCCAACCGGGCTACCACGACCCCTCTATGAAGTGCAAAATACTTATAATTCAAATCTCGCCTTTCGTTTTGTGGTTTTTAATTTTGCTATCTTTATAATCCTTATTCATTTTGTATGCAATCGCTAGCTCTCGAGTCGTATTGAGAAATCCAATAATTCCAACCACTCTCACAATAGAGGGATAAATGTGTCAGGATCTACATTTATCCTAAATTAAGAGCACACGCTGAGTACACCTCAGCGTGTGCTCTTAATTTAGAAATATAGAAATAAACTCGCCGATATGGATGTTACCCGTTACAGGAGACTGCGGAGGTAATGATATATTTCCGATAGTTCTGTGTCTACTTTTAAGAGCAACTGAAGCATGACAAAGATATGGATCGCCTTACAGTTGAACCGACCGAGACTGATGCAATGCAAATGACCAGCCGATTCGGTTTTTTGTAGGTCTCCTAATGCTTTAGTACTATTCGGATACATTTACCGGGTGTGAAGCTCTGCCATCGACATGCAGTGGGTATGCAACTCAACTCTACACGGTCATTGGTTACATCGAGTTTCGGATTCGTAACCCTCCAGTTGCTAATCGGCGACTCTACCAAATGAGCTACCACGCTTTACATTTTGGGGCTTCAGATGTAAAATTAGTTTCTAGACTTATTTACGAAATTTTATTTAATAATTTCACACTGTTCAACAATAATTTCATAAACATATTACTTTAGTATTTATATAATTTCAGAAACGAAAACGTAGGTATTTTAATTAGCATCGGCAAGTGAGCAGCAAATCGGGATAATGGAGACGGTCCGGGTAGGTAGTTATTTTAATTAACGTCATACTGGAGCAACACAACGGGCTATTGGTGACTATCCGGGATCAATCCCAAAGCGAAAGATTCGAGGACATTACGTAATTTTGAACCAGTCAGACGACGGAAAATTATTTACGAAAATGCTAATTAAAGTCTCGGAAACTAATTTAACATTAGGAGCTCGAACCTGTATACCCATAAAATATTCGACTTCGCCTTGCTTTATTGAGTCGACATACAAGGCTATCGGCGTTTCACTGTAATCACGGATAAGCACATTGAATAAGAATAGGTTTCATGGAATTTTCTATTGAATGACCCCTCCGCGGATAAGGTTGCGATAAAATAATCTCCCCGATTTCAAGGTACACTTAGGATAAGATAAGCCTGCTAAATTTCAATGCACACGTGGGATAAGATATGATAGGAGAGTATGAAATGTGATATGCAGTAACCAAGTCACAAAAATCTTAATGATTAGTTATGTTCGTATAGGATTTGGGGGATTTTTCGATTGGAAAACGTTATTTTACCAAAACAAGTTACATAAGTGCTTATCACTCCATAGAATGCGTTACAAAATATGATACACTGCATTTTTTTTAAATATTTATCAAGTCTATGAAATTATATTGAAATCGTTCACTATGGGTCTACCTTAAAATCTAAAAATAATTAAAATGATAATTTTACTATTTTTTCCATTAGCATAGAAATCCAAAATCCATCTTTAATTTCCATCACGTGAAATTTCAAACTATTCATGACAATTAGAAAACAAATTATAATAATTGGTGTTGTAGATAGGGAAACCTGGCCCTGAAAGGTCCTCAATCGCCAATATCGACAGCATAGCACTTGATAAATGGCCTTAGTATTTTGGAATTCTAATAATTTGGTAGATTAAGAAAAGAACTAAATATATACATCGACAATTTTTTTCGTATTGAGTTTTTATTATTTCTTCCTCTAGATTAAGTCCAGCACAAATTAAATTTGTTTTATTGAAATCTTGAAATAGTTGAGTTGCGATCTGGACGAGCACTTGGGAGAGCTCCGAAGTGCTGCTGATCAGGACCACGGTAGCCCAGTTGGAAGAGTAACGGATTAGCAGCCAGAGGGTTGCGAGTTCGAATCCAACCAAAGACTGCCGTGTACAAAGGGAGCTAGTGCACGTTAAATCTCATGGCTTCAAATGTAATCACGTTGGTGTGAAGTTTGGGGAGTGGGGTGCCAGCTCAAGTTTTGACCTCGTCATCCGACCGCGGTTCAAAATTGCGAGGCGTAGTCCTTGGATCTTCCCCTTTGGAATTGATCCCGGACAGTCACCAATAGTCGTTGTGTTGCACCAGTGCGAAGTTAATTAACTATCTACCGAAGTGCTGATGAAGAGCAATGAAATGGATGAGTTTCTCAATGGATGCACGAAATGAAATGCAGTTATCATTGACGGTACGACAAATGGTAGATTGGTTGATTTGGGTGTTATGGAGCAAGGTCCAGTATCGACAAATGGTAGGAGGTTGAATTGGGGGAGTTGCAGGATATCAGTCTACAAGAAGAGTTTTGTGAGGTCTTGTTTTATTTTAAACTAGCTGAATTACCCGGCGTTGCTCGGGTTGAAATGGTTAAATGTTGCTTGAAAAGTGAATTAGAATAATCCCTTTTCTTTCACAGTAAAATGCAATCATTTAAGTTGTACGGAAAATACTTTTTAACTTTTTCATAGCTTCTACACTATACTTCGGACGCAAATATATACGTTTAATTCCTGAATATATTGCAATATGTAAAATATTAAGACATAAAGACAAACAGAAACGAAATTCCGACGAAAATATGCATTCTACATAGTTTTATAAAAAAGTAAACATTAATTCTGGTGCTGCCAGATACCGAGTAGCAAAATTACGCTTTTATGATCAATGAGTTTTTCGTTTGTGCTTTTCGGAATAACGGTGCTTGGGTAAGAAATAAATGTAATCGGTGTAAACAAATTAAACTGAATAGATAAAATTTTTTCAAAAAGTAGAAGGTCGATTTTACAGAATTTTTCAGAAAGAAAATCACAACTTTCAACGGAGGATTCACATGTAACTATTCCGGACATTTTAAAATAAGTTACACGCCTTATCTAAAAAGCTTATGAAACAGAATTCTACGAATCATTACGTATTCAATAAATTATTTAAGGAAAGTTGGTCGAAATATACACCAACTTTCCTTGAAAATCATCCTTGAACTCCTGAAAACTTTCCTTGAATTTCCTTGCCAAAAATAAATATTTTAAAATATTCTTTCTTCATCAATAAAATATCTATAATTTATTTACATCATGGGAAGAACTAAAAAGTCAGTTCAAACATAGATATTGTAATTTAATTTGTTTCGGAAAAAAATGTTTTTCGATCAACACTGATAAAGCAACCATAGCTGCATAAAGCAATCAATCTATGCTCAATGTTATTTCTATGGCGATTTCGAATAGTTTTTAGCCCCCTAGGGCCAATTGAACGGGGGTTAAGAGTTAGCCTATGCTGACCGCAGTGTTCTAAAGTATAAGTGTACCAAATTTGATGTGTATTGGTCAAACGGTGTAGATTTGTATAGAAAATATACATATATACATACACACACATCCTACTTTATATATATAGATTATAATAATTGCTTCAATGTAATAATCAATACATCCAATACTTCTGTGGTTAATCTCACGCGGTAAAATACAAAAATCAAATGCATAACTGGCGGTTGTAAAAGTGTACGCGGCAAATGAATTGAATAAATGAAGTTAAGAACAAATAGGTGGTTCTAAAAGAAAAACAACGAAATCATTTTGAACGAAGTTCAGTAAATTGTTTAAAAGATAGTAAATATCGCTGGTAACCATTTACAGGAAAACTGAAATGATAGAAATACTCAATTAAAAATTCCAAAACTCAATTTAATGTCAATCGATTGGAAAGGCTAATGCCATATGCCAATACGTAAATCCAATTGATAAATAAGATATGTTACTGTTACAAAATTCAAAAGTGTTGTGATTTCGGTGGGTAGTTGAATCAACGTCGCACTGGAGCAACACAATGGACGAGAGGCGAAAGTCCGAGATCCATCCAGAAGCGAAAGATCCGAAGACAACACCTCGTAATTTTGAATCGCGGTCAGATGAGGTCAACACCTGAGCTGTCACCCCACTCTCCAAACTTCCACACTACACCGATATGAGGACATTTGAGGCCGCGACAGATTTAAAATGCTTCAGCTCCGACATACACGAGGGTCTTTGATTGGATCGAGTTTCGAACTCACAACCTTCCGGTTCCCTACTCTTCCAAACATGCTACAGCAACTATGTTGTGATTTTGAATTTGAAATTCCATTGAGGTAGGTAGGTAGGTATTTAACGTCGCACTGGAGTAACACAACGGGCTATTGGCGACAGTCTGGGATCAAACCTTAAGGGAAAGATCAGAGGACAACGCGACGTAATTTTGAGCCGCTGTCAGATGACGAGATCGACACCTGAGCTAGCACCTAATTCTCCAAACTTCCAAACCACGCCAACGTGAGGACATTTGAGGCCATTTAACGTGCACCAGCCCCTTTTGTACACGACATTCTTTGGTTGGATTCGAACTCTCAACCCTCCGGTTGCTAATCCGTTACTCTTCCACCGCTGCCCAAAAATCGCATTGAGATATGCCGTACCAAGAACCAATGCCAAATCGAATGAACGCTTTTTAGCTAGAAGCCATGATTGCTTTGTTAAACCGGCTAATCAATAGTTCCTGTCGGACATCTTTAAAGAGAAACGGAGAATAGTTAATTGACTTCGTGACAATACAATATTTAATGAGAAATTTTTATTTTTGCATCGGTGATTGTCCATTCTGCATGAGAAAATTTACATAGATCTAGAAGAGAAAAACGAAGATCACTCTTTCCATTCTTTTCATTGCACAGGAAGTTCACAGCGGCCTCAAACTCGTTTTGAACTGACCTGACATGAAGAGCGATTCAGTTTTATTACTCTGGGAGATGACAAAGGCGATTCCATGACTGTTTCGGAACAATCCAAATCCTGCACTCCGGGAGGTCACACGAAAGATTCTTAAAATCCTATGTATGTTGCTTTCATTTATTTTTTATGAGATAAAATACAAACTGCTTTGTCAACACTACCATAACTATTCAACCATTAAATATGGAAACATGTAAACTTCTTTGCAATGGTTCTTTTCTATTTCTCGTGAGTTCTGAGGTCAAAGTAGAATCACGATAGACTGATGTTGTTTCAGAGCTTCAAACGGTCCTTTTTACAAGAGGGGTCGTGGTAGCCCGGTTGGAAGAGTAGCGGATTAGCAACCGGAGGGTTGCGAGTTCGAAACTCGACCCAACCAAAGACCGTCGTGTACGTGGGGGCGATTAAGGGACAGACTTTCAAAATCAACAAAATTAGTTTAAAAATCAACTTTTTACTATCAGCGTTAAAAATTAATCGATATCGAATTCTGGATAGTAAAACTAATTTTTCATTTACATATTTATGATTCATTTACATCTACAAAATATCGAAGATATATAGTAAACCTGCTACAAAAGTCGTCGTGCACGTTAAATCTGTCGCGGCCTCATGTTCTCATTGGTGCAGTGTGGAAGTTTGGAGAGTGGGGTGTCTGCTCAGGGTCGACTCCGTTATCTGACCGTGGTTCAAAATTACGTTGTGATGTCCTCGGATCTTTCCCTTCGGGATGGATTACCTTTTACATGAAACTACAAAATTTTAGCTTTCCTGTCTGAAGTTAGCCGTTTCTTTTTTATAATAAATGGATCGAAACAAATATGAGAAATCAATTCCGCATGCTATAAAAAATATTTAAATATAATTACAACCATAAATAATTATTTTATAATTTTAAGTACATTTTATTTTGGGCTCTAAGAGTAACGATAAAAAATTATATATCAGCTTAATAGGAAGGCTATTTCGAAAATATAAATAAAATCTGGAAAACTAATATAACCCTCCTAGTGGTTGTCTTGATGGGGTACTCATTACTATCAGAAAACACACAATTACGATTATCAGAAAAAAGGTAACCCGATCTTGATCTCGTGATCATCAAAAAATTGGCAGTATCTTGATGACGAGATATTTCGTCATTAGCAGAATTGGTGAGATTTTGATGGACGAGATATCTCGTCGCAACCACTTGGAGGGTTAACATAAGAAACTCGTAGTTTTAAATAATCCAGAATCGACTGAACGTGAAACTTGCTAAGAGTGGTTAAATTTTTATATGGATTCTAAATTTTTGTGAAAATCTGGGGTTGTTAACGGAAAATATTAATTTTGTGAGTAGAATACGAATACTGCCACTTATTCAAATTTCATTTACATGAATGGAAAGAGGGATTTTCAGTGTAAAAACAAACAAATCGGAAGCAGATTTTACTTCCTGTTACCAAACACGAAATATGTGCAGGAAACACATTCTACAATAAAAACACTAGCGCCATCTACATTTAGCTTCACAGAGAAAACCTGTCAGAAGATATTTTTCATTAAAATCTTTCAACATGCTCAACAATGAACGATGCACGAATAAAAGGATGGTTCGTTTCATCCTTAACTGTAAATGAAGATTCCGAAACTTGTTCTGCTTTTCGCAAATGCTTAGAATGTCAAGGATTTTTACCACATAAGATTAATTCCGCCTTAATTGTTCTTATATTTTAATGAATTCGTTTCGTGACAATCTCCACATTTTAATGAATTCATGGCGTGATTAATATTCATTTATATCCCCTGCATCTCGTATAATTTCTCTGACAAGGTGGTTCGAAAGAAAGAATAATCCAACTTTAGTATCGAAGTCACTTTGACTTACGTAATCCTGTGTATCTGATATCTTTTCACTTTGGAAGTTGAACAAGAAAAACCTGGTAGCAGCACAAAAAATAACAACAAAACCGCGACCGAAAAGATGGATAGTTCATTGTGTTTGTCTTCCACTATCTTAGAAGTTTCCATGGCGATGCAAATGCTCCATCTGGAATTATCGATTCTGTCTCATCTTCCAAACTTTGACTGCCTCGATAGATATTGAAACACCGTGTGTCGATTCGTGGTGATAACCCTTAATAATTTTCCAATAGTATGTATAAAATGTTATGACGTATTCATCTATATCACGAGGTGATTGATAGAAAATGTTATGACGTATTCATCTATATCACGAGGTGATTGATAGAAAATTAGAAATTGATTCCTCGCTAGGGTGCTTTCTCTTCATCACCTCAAGCGAGGCATGCATTCTGAAAATAATTTCGTTGGGGGCTTAATCAGACACGTGAAAAAAAAGTAGACAAGAGCGTTGCTATTGAGAGTAGCTTCGAAGTGTGACCAACATGTCGACTAGTAGTCACGTGATTGCTCTGTGAAAAATTGACTTGGTTGACCGATTTGGCATCTTATCTCCTCGTTTGGCGATAGAACACCTTATGGGGGGTCATTCCACGCAAAATGAGCAAATCGGCTATGGCTGATATATCACCGATTTTAATGTGAAAATCATTTTTTAAATAGATCACATATAGTAATGACCAACTGCAAGATATTAGGTTTCAGAAGTCTATATTTTGTTAATTATTGACATTTGAAGTTAAAGGTCATAAATTTAGATTTTCTACTAAAGGTGGCCTGTTTGCGACCCTATATTTCAATAAGTTATTGACACAAATTTAAAATTTTTGTATAGTTGCATTCTTTAGAAAAGGGTCTCTTAGGCAACGTCAGAATATAATCTAACAGCCGTTATTGCTGAATCTGAGAGATCGACGAAAATAGAAATTTTGCCTATTTGCTACAAATTTCAAATTGCTCTGGTATCTCTAGAAATGGAGAGACAATATTAAAAATTATTCTTAATGAAGAGTCTTTCCTAACAAATAGCATGGCGTAATTTGGTGATTGTATTTCTACTCTTTTATAAAGAAAAAACATTTAGAAGTAAAATTATGGGAAAATACGATTTTTCAATTTTTAAAAATGCATATTTCACTGTGAAGGAAAGCTCCAAAAACATCAAAACTTTTCAACATAAAAAAAGCAAGATGTCTATTATATGTCCTGAAATTTTCATAATTGTAATTTGATTATTTTTGTCTCAGGAAAATTTTTGACTAGACGTAAATTTTACTTTTTTATCGCAGTTGATAATGAGTTATAACCTTCGATAATATACAAAAATGCGATATAAGAATGAAATAACTATTATTATGGTGCACGTGCAAAATTTTAGATGAAATTTCTTTTTAAAGTCTCTTTTGCTTAATCCAAGGAGTGTTTCCATCAGTGAAATAATTAGGTTGAAAGTTCATTTTGTTAGAGAAGTCTTTTCGATTTGCTTTTTTCTTTGGAAACATAAGTATTAAATACTACTTGTGAATATTAAGTTTTGTAAATATTAAGCATTATTAGTCGGATAAACACTAATTTTGAGAGTAAAATAAAGAATTTAAACATTGTCGTTACAATCGATTCTTCCAAATGTACATAACTCACGGATCCTTGTTCCATATTTATCACAATCACTAGTGAAATAAGTAAAGATTTCAAAAATTCGGCAGCACTAGAAAATTTTTTATTTAAGCAATTATGAAATTGAACAAGAGACCTTTATCAGATTGAAAGTGAATTTTAAGACAATCAAGTAAAAGTTTTAAATGTTTAAACTTTCTCAATTGTGATTTGATGTCCTGCTTTTAAAATTTCCTTCAAAAGTTAAAAATAATTTGGTATTTCATTGTTAATTTGTAGTTTCATTGTTCTTTTGAAACGAGTAATATGCATACAATGGGAAGGAAATGCTATGATTGGCGATAATAAGCATTGCCAGTTAGGGCGATATTGATGGAATATGGTAACCCGACGTAGACTTATCCGAATAGTCGTTTGGCGTCGAAACTTTCAGTCGCCAATTGATTGGATGGGCAAGAACGTGTTTTTGCGTTTTACTAATTTTGTTATTGTTGCTTTGGGACTCAAAATACGATCCTGAATTTTTTTTACACGTAATAGATATATTAAACTATATTCTTCCAAAATATAGTTTTCGTCAGAGATGTCCTTCATTTTATTTTATGTGCCTATTTTAAGTGGAAAACTCATTTTATAGTTTTTCTTTGCTGTTTGGACGATGAAGGAAATAAAAGCCGACTTCCAAACTTCAGCAGTAGTTTATCATACCTAGCTCTGTATCTGGAATGAATTTCAACGATGCATTTAATTTCCTATAGCTCAGAAACCTTTTTAATTCTATCAAAATCGACTATTTTCCATTTTTCGCTACTAATTTTTAGCTTAAATATGATGTTTGAAATTATTTCCAAATTGATAAAAAGAAAATTCTTCATAGATTACAAAAATATGAAATATTGTTGTCCATGTTAAGTAGTTTTTGAGAAAGATCTTCAAACATGCAACATCAAGCGATTGTATAACTGCTCTTCAAAGTTCCAAGTCCTTAAAATGCCTGAAACTTCCAAAATATTTCGGATATTATTTATGCATAAACTTAACCCCTGTACAAATGTCCTGAAAATCCGTCACCCTACGGCCACAGTTTTTTTCTGATTTTTGCTCATTTCACATGGAATGACCCAGGGGTGATATTTGAATGCTCATTTCTATAGAATGGCGACCAAAATGGCGAGATCACCAAAATCTACTACTACGTCGCGAGGACCTATCAGATGATCAATTAATTGTTGGCGCCTCCTCCCGTTCATTGGACCAATCAGAAGATAAATGCCTTTTCCACCCAGCAGATGAAAGCAGTTTGAGGGTCATGTTACTACTAGTTTTGGTCACATGATCCTGGGCACATAAAAGTTACCATTGTTCACTACTTAAAAACTTCTGCTATGGTCTTCCGGCTTTCTATTCGTCGGCAATAGCTCGTTGTGTTGCTCCAGTGCGAGGTTAATTCAACTGTCTACCAGCTTGCTATTCCAATCAAAGTCATAATACTAAATGAACATAAAGTTTAATGATTTTTCGCCTGTTTTTAGACATGCCTACGTGCATTTTACCTGTGCAATAAGCGAAACTTTGACTAAATTAGATTCATTTCGTATTTTTGATTATTTTTCAACATTTAAAATATTTTGGTGAAAGCTCCATTGAAATGCGTGCTTGGTCAATCTTGTCTAGGTGAATATACAAGACTTTTTTCGTCTTGTTCAATCCCGGTCCATTCAGACAGGCACCTGGAACATAGATGGATTCTTCGATTGCCTTAGCAACCGAATAATAAATGAGCATCTAGTTTGCAAATATATTTGACAATTTTGATACCTGGCAGCTCACATTGGCGTGGTGTGGAAGTTTGGAGAGAGGGGTGCCAGCTCAGGTGTGACCTCGTCATCTGACCGTGGTTCAAAATAATGTGGTGTTGTCCTCAGATCTTTCCGTTCTAGTTTGATCCCGGACCGTCTCCAATAGCCCGTTATGTTGCTCCAGTGCGACGTTAATTAAAAATACCATATCATACCTGGCCGCGTTTTTTCTATTGATGGACTTAATTAAAGAAATGGAAATCTAACTTTACCTGGGTCATAAACGACATTTCGATTTAAGTTTATTAAATTAGATTCATTTTGTATTTTTGATTGGGTGTTTTTTCAGTCACTGTACCACACACACTCGAGGGGTCATTTTGAGGGGGACATTTCAGTTGGGGGTTACAGTTACTGATCATTTGGCAGTCAGTTACTGTTCGGGGTTGTTATCCTAATGACTTAACCCGTGAGATCTGGCAAGGATATTTGAACAGCTACACAAGTACACATTAGGTTATATGTTCGCTGGATTAAACGACAGGGGATAAAAGTAATATGGATGGCCGCGAATCCCTACGCCCCCATAAAAAAACAAAATACAATTTTTTTAATGTTTGGAACACGTTTCCTTAAACAGGAAGGATAAATAGTACAAATATACCGATAATATAAAAGAGCAGTATTAACAAAATTATTCTTAAAACTTACTTACATAGGCAATTCTTCCGGGAACTCGTAACTGAGGTCCCAAGCTTTCCAAATAATTTCCGGGACGCAGTAGCTCCTTGGAAGAGCAACAGATTAGCAACCGGAGTGTTGCGAGTTCGAAACTCGGTCCAGCCAAAGACCGTCGTGTACAAAGGGGCCTGGTGGATGTTAAATCTGTCGAGGCCTCAAATGTCCTCACGTTGGCGTGGTGTGGAAGTTTGGAGAGTGGGGATCCAGCCAAGGTGTGACCTCGTCATCAGACCTTGGTTCAAAATTACGTGGTGTTGTCCTCGGATCTTTCCCTTGGGGATTGATCCCAGACCGTCGCCAATACACTCCGTCAAGCATCACCCTACACTTCATTCACTTCTCTCTCTTTCTGCTTTGCCCATACTCTCATTCACTCACGCTTTCTCGTTTGCTCCTCTCTCCAAATCCCATCTCTCTCATCCTCATCTTTGTCTGCTCCTGTCTGACAGTCACGCCTAGTCTCGAAAAGTAAGAGCCTCGTTGCTGTGGTGACAGGCATCAATTAAGCTGTGCGGGGATACAGAGCGACCGTCAGTTGGAAGAGTCGCGGATTAGCAACCGGAGGGTTGCGAGTTCGAGACTCGACCTAACCCAAAACCGCCGTGTAACGTTAAATCTGTCGTGGCCCTAAATGTTCTCACGTTGGCGTGGGGTGCTTGCTCAGGTGCTGACCGCGTCATCTGGCTGAGTTCAAAATTGCGGTGTTGTCCTCGTTCTTTCCCTTCGACATTGATCCAGGACCGTCGTCTATAACCCGTTGTGTTACTCCACTGCGACGTAAATTCAACCTACCTACCTCCCAAAAGTCTAGCAAAAGCCGGACAGGGACAGAAAAACGAACTCACACTTATATGCCACCATTCTACCAATTGGAGAGACTTTTGTAACTGTGCACATGAGTCAGACCACATTTATTTGTGAATTACTTATTGTATCGGTAGATAGTTAATTAATGTCTCAAAAGGAGCAATACAACGGGCTATTGGCGACGGTCTGGTATCAATCCCGAGGGGGGGGGGTATTTCAATTAACGTCACACTGGAGCAACACATCGGGCTATTGGTGGTGATGGTCCGGGATCAATCCCATAGGGAAAGATCCGAGGACAACACCACGTAATTTTGAACCACGGTCAGATGACGAGGCAACACCTGAGCTGGCACCCCACTCTTCAAACTTCCACACCACGCCAACGTGACAATCCCGAGGGGAAAGATCCTCTTATTGTATCGGTGAATTCTGCTGTTATTAGACGTCATACCAGTGAACAGTTTAATTTTATGGAACATTTATAAAATGCATTAAAGGAACATTTAAGTGTTCATCTTTCGGTGCTAAAAATCGTTAAAATTTGCATCTTGAGTCTACAGCCCATGTCTGTTTAGAAACACAGCTGTGGATCTTAAAATCTAACATCCATCCCGTTGTAACAACTTAGACAGTGGTGTAAAGGAATATCAGATGAAATTGTAGACAAAACCACTCGTCTTTATCCCTGTTTTGACAGCGCTTCAGTAAGTTGGGTGTTTTTTTCACCGTTCTTAATCTAACGATAACATTATCTCTTATGCCTTCCAAACTGCCATTTCATGTCCTTATCTCTCTTCTGCTTTACCACTTCACAAGATACTCTCACATATCGCACTTATGAATAGCAAAGATATAAAAGTTAAAAATTAGCATGTGCAAAAGAGAAGACAGTTCGAATCCAACCAAAAGACCGTCGTTTACAAAGGGGGCTGGTACATATTAAATCTGTCGTGGCCTCAAATGTCCTCACATTGGCTTGGTGTGGAAGTTTAGAGAGTGGGGTTCCAGCCCAGGTGTGACCTCGTCATCTGACCGTGGTTAAAAATTACAAGGTGTTGTGGAAGGATTAATCCCGTACCGTCACCAATAACCTGTTGCCTTTACTCCAGGGCGACGTTAATTAATTACCATTTCAATTTCATTAAAACCTGTTTTGTGTCATTTTCTATCAAAATCAATTTTTTTCGCTTTTCATGTGCCTACGTGTTTCTGAAGTAAAACTCAAACACCGCTGAATAGTGGCCCCTGGACATTTGGATGTTTGGTTTTGCGTTTCATGGCGCAAGGGCCATATTTGGCCAAGCTGCACCAAACACGAATAACAAAATGAGGCCCCTCGATATAGCGCTCTTCTTGGGGGACAGGAAAAACGCCATATATGTAGGGGAGCTATACAGTACATACCGAGAAAAATCTGTTTATTAGAAATAAAAGGAAAATTCTGCATTGAATTGTACGTTTTTTTTTCTTTAAAAGTACGTAAAACTACAAGTGAAGCAAAATCATAGGTCAGACCTTTTTAAATTGTAATAAATGCGGTTTAACGTGCTTAAAAACAGAAATCCATTCTCATTCTCGCGTCATCTGACCGTGTGTGTGTGTGTGTGTGTGTGTGTGTGTGTGTGTGTGTGTGTGTGTGTGTGTGTGTGTGTGTGTGTGTGTGTGTGTGTGTGTGTGTGTGTGTGTGTGTGTGTGTGTGTGTGTGTGTGTGTGTGTGTGTGTGTGTGTGTGTGTGTGTGTGTGTGTGTGTGTGTGTGTGTGTGTGTGTGTGTGTGTGTGTGTGTGTGTGTGTGTGTGTGTGTGTGTGTGTGTGTGTGTGTGTGTGTGTGTGTGTGTGTGTGTGTGTGTGTGTGTGTGTGTGTGTGTGTGTGTGTGTGTGTGTGTGTGTGTGTGTGTGTGTGTGTGTGTGTGTGTGTGTGTGTGTGTGTGTGTGTGTGTGTGTGTGTGTGTGTGTGTGTGTGTGTGTGTGTGTGTGTGTGTGTGTGTGTGTGTGTGTGTGTGTGTGTGTGTGTGTGTGTGTGTGTGTGTGTGTGTGTGTGTGTGTGTGTGTGTGTGTGTGTGTGTGTGTGTGTGTGTGTGTGTGTGTGTGTGTGTGTGTGTGTGTGTGTGTGTGTGTGTGTGTGTGTGTGTGTGTGTGTGTGTGTGTGTGTGTGTGTGTGTGTGTGTGTGTGTGTGTGTGTGTGTGTGTGTGTGTGTGTGTGTGTGTGTGTGTGTGTGTGTGTGTGTGTGTGTGTGTGTGTGTGTGTGTGTGTGTGTGTGTGTGTGTGTGTGTGTGTGTGTGTGTGTGTGTGTGTGTGTGTGTGTGTGTGTGTGTGTGTGTGTGTGTGTGTGTGTGTGTGTGTGTGTGTGTGTGTGTGTGTGTGTGTGTGTGTGTGGGGCTTTCGCTTCGCGATTGATCCCGGATTGTCACCAGTAGCATGTTGTATTGCTCCAGTGCTACGTAAATCCCACTACCTGCCTTCTCATTCTCACTGTAGAGATACCCAAACTCTAATCCGTTTTATGTTTGATTTGTCGCTCTAAGGCCACTTTTTGCTAGAAAAGGGCTAATTGAACTGATCTAGGATGACTGCTTGAGAGTGGGTTGTGTTTTATAGCGCAAGAGTCGTATTTGGCCATGCTGAGTCAGACACAAGGAAAATTTTACTGACTCAGACGAGAGAAATACTCCCAAAGAACCCGCGTCGTGTGCAACTCGCAAGCTGCTAGCGCAGCCTCTATAACTGCTTGAAAGACATTTTTGAACTAAATTCCAAGGAAACAGATTGAGATTTTCTCCATTGTTCACCAGGGGACAACTGGAAAGGAGTGATATGTCGTGACATATCGAGCCGCGACATAACTAGAAAGAAACTGTATTGTCCAAAAAACGTTGCATGGCAACAGTTTCATCCTTCGGATTCGATCTTTATCAAACTGACCTCATTTTAAAGACTGGAAAAATCTTTTTTCTTTCGGTAGACTCAGACAGTACCAAAATTTTGTCAAAATATTGAGCACTTGTATTTAATAAATGGTTTTAACCAATGACAGAAAGAGATTCTTGTGAAATTTCTGAATGATCGAAGTATTATTTTCTTTAAAGTTCTGTTTGCAAAACGCGTCCTTTGAAACTAAAATATAAATTGTACATCAAACTGCATTACCTTTTGACTGTGGTAGGTAGTTAATTAACATCGCGCAGTTGCAACACAACGGGCTATTGGCGACTGTCCCGGATCAAACCCGAATGGAAAGATCCAAGGACAACGCCTCGTAATTTTGAATCACGGTCAGATGAGGAGGACAACCCTTCAGCTGGCACTCCACTCTCCAAGCTTCCGCATCATGCCAACGTGCCAATTTGAGACCATGATAGATTTAACGTGCAACAGCCACCGTATACACGACGGTCTTTGGCTGGACTGAGTTTTGAACTCGCAACCCTCCCGTTGCTAATCCGTTGCTCTTCCAACTGGGCTACCGCGGCCCCTTCTTTACTGTGACTAATGAGTTTGTTTGAATTTTGTCGATTGTTTTAAATTTTAATGTGGCCTCAAGTGTTTATATTTACGTTGGTTTCGGTTTCTTTGTAAAATTAAAAAATTCATGTTCTCAAAATTCAAGAAACGACTGGAATGATTAAAGGAGCAGACTGAAAAGAAGGATGGAATTTTGGGATACGCAAAGATTTTTTCGCAAATCACATTCAAATGCCAAATTCAACACCAGAATATCAAATGAGCGAAGAGCCCATACCATTTCAAAGGTCTGCGCTACTTCCTCTGAGAAATTCAGTTTTTCTTATGAGGTAGGTAGTTGAATTAACGTCACACAGAGCAACACAAAGGGCTATTGGCATGACGGACCGGGGATAAGTTTTTATAAAAACGAAAACTTCCATTTCCCTTTTGTCCATTGACTGACTTGGCGAGTTCGCTGCCTGGATTGGCGAGAAATATTCGGCACTTAGTGCCAACCATTCACCGGTCTGAATAGGCAACCCTAAACAGAGCGAATAACAACTGTCAATACAGATCGTAGTTATTCATTCGCCGAGCCGGTCAGGAGAAGGATAACATTACAAGAGGAAAGATCCTGCGTGTTTCCTTATTATTTCCTGCATTGTGCATCGTGTTATCCCGGAGATCTTGCAATTCCAAAACTCCCCAAAATGCCGAGGGATAAAGCTGCAGAGCAACTAAGTGATTACAAGGAAGTGCAAAAGGTGTCATTTTTTATATAATTTTCCTTTTCGTTCGTACGATGATTATCATTCAGATCTATAATTATTTTGCTGCGATTAATGCTGAGGCGTTTTGGGTAGAACTTTCCTCCTTCGAAATGTGTTTTCTGCGTAGCCAAAATGCACTCATTTCATTACTTTTCTGGACAAAAGGTTTCGGTTTTGATACCATTTGAAAAATCATGTGGGATTACAAATTTTTCCAGAGAAAATTATTAACATAAAATTTTTATCATCAATAAATATCAGATTATTAGATCGACTTCGCCTTAATTCTAACTTCGAGTCAATGTTCTAAAATTCCAACTCTTAAGGAATGAGAACAAAACCTGAGAAAATCTAAGCAGCAATGCATACTTTTATTGCAAATAAGAACTGTATTTATGAATAAAATCGAACATTTTCCCCATACTAATACGTGAATGAAGAGATTTCATCCAAGGGTATTTTAAACATGCATTATGCAATTTTTAAGTTAATAATTGTTTTTAAATTTTGTGTTAGCTTTATGAGTTGTATTTTATATTGAGTATTTATAAAACCGTGATTTATTCTTATGTTAGGAGATAAATATCTCAAAAGGCTTTGTCACTCTTAAATAACTAATAGCATTGTGTATGAATTTTTGTTGTCAATGATTTAGTAAATATATTTAAGCATTCAAAATTATTTTGTGTCTTCCTCTCCTTGCAATCCAAGTCATAAGTTTTTCATATATTTTTACTTGCTGCCATAAGGATCTGCGTTTGAAAAGCAAGAAGTATGGACAGGTAAAGTGTTTTCATCTTTCAATTCCGAGTGTTAACAGTTTGAACTCCATTAGAAAATATGACTCAAGGGATATAAATTCCACTAAAAATATCAAGATAAATTGAATTTTTATCCAGTCTTGGAAGATTAAGAGAAATTAAACAATCTTTTTTGGAAAAGCTGGCTTTTGTTTCTGAATTATGTAGAATATATAGTAGTATGTATTTTCTATGTCTTCTACATAGAACACATAGATTCATATTCAAACTCCAGTTATCAGAAGGACTTGTGCTGAATGACCTGCTATCCCAAATTTGCTAAATTATATTATACTTGGACTTTAAATAATATGTTATAACAGTAAACAAAACATCTAAATGTAGGATTTGTTAATGGTTTATTTTAGAAATTAATCATTTTAATTGTGGCTAGTATTCTTTGTCATTTCAAGTAAATCCCTTTACAAACTAAATTCTCAGGGAATTGTGTTTTAAATGCAGAGCATGGACCCATTACAGCAGCTCATTTAATTTATAGTTCATTATGTTTCCAATTGATTTTTATGTGTTTGGAGCTTTATGCATAAAGTTTTTGATTATATGTCCTTTTATCTATTTTTGTTTTGGTACAAATTAAAATCTTCAAAAGTTTCTTACCTAATGTATAACGTTGGCCACTCCATCTTGATGGGTTCCCATTTTGACATCATCCTCAATGAGGCACCACCACATTGGTTAGAGCACTCATTTATAGACAAATAGGCCACTTTGATTCTGTAATGTGCTAATGTCAAGCAGTCTAATTGGAGCTCCGTGGTTTCTTCAAGTTGGCAGATCAAAAAAGGCCAACCAGCATCCCACAAGAGAACTTTGGGAAGGTTTTAAGGCTTCCTATGTTTCTGGAACAATTTCAATTTGAATGAATGATTTCCAGGCCTGGACGACTTCTTAAAACCAATTAGATTCAGTTCCTACCAAATAGATTTTTTAATTTGATGTAGGGGTGATTAGGCACATTCCCCTCATTCAGGGTCCTCTTTAGGGGTGACTTCTGGTGAGTTGACTTACACTTCTGTCTAGGCCTACCTAAACGAGTTGAACTTCAAAAGGATGAGGTGTATGCTTGCAATAATCCAGCCACTCTATTCTACATGTACCTTTTGTATGAAAAGTGGAGAGAACATTTTAATTCAATTTATACAAGGTATACTAAATAAAGATTATTCTTTGATGTTTTAAATTTCAAGCTTATTCTTAGATGTATTTTATGTTTTGCTATTTCTTACAATCAATTGTAATCTTGTAGGATAAAAATGAAACTCTCACGATGGCTTCGGGATGCCCCGTGGGTGACAAGCTCAACTCTATGACCATTGGACCGAAGGGACCTGTTCTTCTGCAAGATGTTGTCTACTTGGAAGAAATGGCACACTTTGACCGGTAAATGTCATGCTTTTAGATAGTATAAAAGACACTTTACTTTGCATTACACAACTATTTCAAAGCTACTTCACCAACTTGAGATCAATTGTTCACATTTAAACCTGATAATTTGAGAATAATTTCATTAGTTATCATGTGTACTGTATTTTTTAACTTCTCAAATTTATATTTTTTGTATACAAATGACCTTAAAAGTTTTACAAAACAGGTTATTTGGCTTTGAGAAAATGTAAAAATTCTACTAGCATGAAAATATAATCAGAAAATTAAAATGTGTTCGGACAAAATATTTTTGTTTCCATATAGATGACTCGCTGATTTCAAATTATTGATTTAATTTTGTTTTTTAGTTTCTCTTTCCATATCCTCTGTTGGAAAGGAAATACATTTTATTGTCAATACATGTGCTTAAAATATAATTCATGTGAATGAGCTTTTCAAATGTAAATACTAAATTTCTTTGATTTCATATTTCATTTATTTTATTTTGAAAAATTCACTTCTAAATCCTTATTTTTTTCAAAATTAATAAAAATACTTTTGTGCTTATGAAATTTCCTTTATTTTATTGTGTTCAAAACATGAGTTTAATTCCAAATTCATATACGGAATGCTTAGATGAATTCATCATAAGAAAAATTTTAAAATTGATGGAATCCTGATGTTGAGAAATTGTTGATAAAAAAGTTATTCTTATACACTCAGGTCCAAAATTATCTTTACATGCATAAAATCACAGATTTCTCAGAAACCGTGAACTATAATTTTATGAATTTGTGGGAAATGATGCATAATATCATAACACATAAATACAAAAGAAAAAATTTAAGAGCACTGCATGATATAAAACTGTAGCATGAAACAATAAAAATGGCAATAATATGTGACAAGGAGAGTTCAGAAAAAAATTAAGACTTATGAATTTAATATGGAACATGATCTCCCCTGACGTGTACACACATATCACAACGTGTTTTAATGCTGGCAATAATGTTGTTAACCATAGTTTGGGGAATTTAGTTCCACTCCTCCAGCAATGCTGTCTTCAGGGCATTTATATCTCTAGGAGGAGGATGTCTCCGTGCAAATGCTTTTCCAAGGTCGTCCCATAAGTTCCCTATCGGGTTAAGATCAGGAGATTTTGCTGGCCACGGTATTCACTCAATGGCTTCACTTTCAAGGAATTCGTGAACAAGGTTTGCTCGATGTGGATGAGCATTATCGTCCATAAATAAGAAGTCAGATCCATATAACTGAAAAGTCTTACATAATCTATATCTGAAAAGTCTTACATAAGATTTTAAGACATCCCGATATCTCTGGCCAGTCACAGATCCGCTGTTGAAAATGTGTAGGGGCATACGTCCATCGATCATTTTTCCTCCCATACCATCACACCTTCACTACCGAAACAGTCATGTTTCATAATGTTTGAAGGAAGATTTTATGTTCCTGACTCCCACCAGATGTAAACATGTTTAGAATCAGATGTTAAACTAAACCTCGACTCATCAGTAAAGAGAACATGGGTCCATTGGTGTTCACTCTAGTTCTGATTTCTTTTTGCACCAATTAAAGCAATCCCATTTTGTTGTGAAGACAGAGAAACACATACCCTTGGCTTTCTGGCATAAAGGCCTTTTTCATTAAGCCTTCTGTATACAGTTTGCTGTGATACAACAGTTCCAATGGCAGCTGCAACCTCTGAACTTAACTGCCGAGCAGTAGACTTTCTGTTATGATGGGCAGTTATTGCCAGATATCAATCTTGAGAAGCAGTTGTTATTCGTTTACAACCTTGTCCAGGCCTCCTTACAACAGTTCCAGAGTTCTGAAATTGTTTCCATAGTGTAGAGGCTGTCTGTCTTGAAATATTCACCCATCTCTTTGCTTCCATGATTGCCTGCCCTGCTTCTAAACCGTCGATAATTCGCCACTTCACAGATTCTTCCAAATGATACTTTGGAGCCATAACAAACCGTTTTGAGTCCTTACACACTGAAATCAAACGCTGTATTGCAGAAATTCACTCAGATATTCACTTTGCGCAAAGCGCTTGTTTCACCGTCGGATGACGTAACGCCTTGATTTGCATATCAGAAGCCATTTGATCACTTTTGATTGAATAATGCTAATTAGGCTTGTCTCACACATTCTCTGTAAAAATGGATTACATCGATTGGATATTTCATGGAATATCATTATTTTGGGTATGTAGAGATAAATTTGAACATGAGTGTAATAATCAAATGTTTATAATTTTGGTTTGCAGGGAGAGAATTCCCGAAAGAGTAGTGCATGCAAAAGGCGCTGGAGCATTTGGATATTTTGAAGTGACAAATGACATTACCAAGTACAGCAAGGCTAAAATATTTAGTGAACTCGGTAAAAGGACCCCTCTTGCCGTTAGGTTTTCTACTGTAGGTAAGATTTCTACTTTTGTACAAGCTGTTTCAAAGTTATTTCTGAATAATGGAAATCAATAGTAGTACATTTGTTGTTTAATGTATTTTCACCTGCATAAATATTTATTATAAAATTCTGGAGTAATGTTTATAAATATGTTGCCCATTCTAAAATTATTCTATTGAAACAAGAAATGTTGAAATTTTAATTATCTTTCTAAAATAGTGTTAGAATATTTCAAAGGAATGTTTTATCTTTTATGAAATTCAGTGTTTTATTAAGCAACACTATGGGAAGAGTTAGTTTTATAAAATGTGTTATGGGAAGGCTAGCTTTTGAAGAAAATTTCACCTTTTTATGAAAGTAGCTGAATTATTTCTCCAGGTGGTGAGTCTGGCTCTGCAGATACCGTCAGAGATCCTCGTGGGTTTGCTGTGAAGTTCTATACCGAGGAAGGCAACTGGGATCTTGTCGGGAACAACACTCCCATCTTCTTCATCCGAGACCCTCTTCTCTTCCCCAGTTTCATCCACACCCAGAAACGAAACCCCGTCACACACTTGAAGGTGAGAACGGGTGTTTCTTTTGATTAGAATAACATTAGGTGCATTCATATTCTAGTCAAAAAGGCAGCACCTCCAAGTTTCATCATTCTGAGATGCTGGTTGTTACATGATGCTAATATAGGGTGGTAAGAATAGACCAAACACATACATGGGGATTTGCATAGCCATCTGGTATGCTAATTTTTGTCTCAATTGACACTTAGACAGCAGCCATGAGATCTTCAAGGATGCCAAAAGAATTGTTTTGTATTTTTAGTGCTGATATTTCTAAAATGACCAGAAGGGATGTCATGAAACTTCTATACAAAAATCTCCACATCCAATCAAAGGACAAGCACACCTTGTCAAAAGCCAACTGGAAAAAGGGTCGTCCATTTTCCGATTGCATGTGGCTTACTTGGAGAAGCGTACGTAGAACTGATTTAACACGTACATTTCGATTTGTATATCCATCTAGTATGTTATTTTTTACCTTAATTGACTCAGGTATCAGCATTCCCAAGAATGCCAAAAGAATTTGGCATTTTTAGTGCTGTAATTTCTAAAATGACCATAAGGGATGTCATAAACTTCAATACGAAAATTTCCTGAATACCACGTCCAATCAAAGGACAGACCACACTTTTTCAGGTTGGTTTTTCACAAGAAATCGCAAGGTAGGATTGTTGTACAGTCGATTCTGATCACTATAAATATTAATAAATAAGAGTATGACCAATCAATCAGTTGTGCTCACTATTTTCTAGCATTATGAGGTACTAATACTTTTATATGCAGTATGTAACAACTGGCTATGCATAACGACCAAACTTAGATGATTAACATGACAATACACAGGAAGGACAAAATGGCAAGTGTGAAGTATGGGCCAATCATTAAGAAATTTTCTGGAGTGTAATAATGGAAAGGATTCTCCTCAAGAAAAAGTGGACCCACACAATCAGTATTAGGGTAGGGTTCATAGTTTATAAAAGGCATTCCTTTATGTGTACTTATGTGTTTAAAGTGCTGCTCCAAAAGTTTCTTTTGGTAGTGAACTTCTTTCTATCCATGACTGACACAATCTAAAAAGCACAAGATG
This sequence comes from Meta bourneti, assembly GCA_933210815.1. Lineage (NCBI taxonomy): Eukaryota > Metazoa > Arthropoda > Arachnida > Araneae > Tetragnathidae > Meta > Meta bourneti. The sequence continues at coordinate 3,573,794 of OW119926.1, forward strand.
GAAAATAAAAAGCATTTTAATGCATTTTGTTCTTAAAATTGGGGAAACCTAAACATTAATTGGGTGAGCAAACACATAATATACCATGAAAAAAAGGAATACTAAACAATAAAACTTCATGTACAAGATAGAAGTTCCAAGACAGTTTAGATATGATAGTTAAGTTAATTGATTAAGTTTATGCATCAATTACTGCTGTGTTGACTGAGCCAATATTAAAAATGTGATACCTGTATTTCTAAAAATGTATTTATTTGTTCCTAGTTTCTACTTAAATTATGAAACAGATGTTATTTTATAAAGGTAAAATTTTATTTATTGAATTATAGGGTTTATTTTTCATTTTCAATATTAAGAAATTGGATAATTATTTAAAATTCAGTTCAGTTTCAAAGGTAGCATTGCTAGTGTCATCCAGTGTGATAACTCATGCTCCTATCCCAATAAGCCTCTTAAGATTTATTTTACCTGTTAGGTCATTCCTCACATCACACAATTGCATTGGTTATTTAGTTGAAGCCCTTTTCCATACTTTTATCTTTCCCTCTTCAATTATTATGTAACTTTACGATATTACTAACTACAATTTCCTAGCAAAAATTGAAAATTTGACACTTATCCTATTTATAGAAATTAATTCAACAACCATTAGTGAAACTATTAAGTCTGAGTTTTACTTTGTTAAATAGCGACAGGTTGCTCTAGATGGAAAGCATTCATTAAAAAGTTAAAAAATAAAGGAATAAAGCTTTTCAACTTGTAACCGTATTGATTCTGAACTTGTAAGCCCTACCAAAAATACTTTTATGATTATAAATAAATGAAAGACGTTTTATTGTAAAAAATAATGCTTTCTTGCTAGAACCACAAAACATACATTATATATATATTTGTTATTACATATTAATTTTATATTAATTGCTCATTTCTTTGATTGGAAGTTTGACATGTTTTAATTTAAAATTCTAGGATGTTGATATGTTCTGGGATTTCATCACTCTGCGACCAGAAACAACTCACCAAGTGTCTTTCCTGTTTTCTGATCGTGGCATTCCAGACGGCTACAGGCACATGAACGGATATGGGTCTCACACTTTCAAACTGGTGAATGCCGACGGAGAAGCTGTTTACTGTAAATTCCACTACAAGGTAAATGCAGATCGTGTGCTGTTTCTTAAAACAAATTTTGAGAAGTTTTACAAATTGAAATTATGTCTTAACACATAAAAGAGAAAAGCTTGTAAATGTGGATTTGTAATGATTTAAAAAAAATGTGTATATATGGCTGGTCTTCTAAAACAGGTGACTTGCAAATTCAAAAATGCAGGTAGGTAGTTAAATTAATGTCACACTGGAGCAACACAAGGGATTGAAAATGGTCTGGGATCCATCCCGAAGGGAAAGATCAGAGGACTTGTCATTTTGAACCACAGTCAGATGACGAGGTCAACACCTGAACTGGCATCCCACTCTTGAAACTTCCACACTATGCCAACATGAGGACATTTGAGGCCATGAAAGATTTAAGTGCACCAGTCCCCATGTACACAAAGATCTTGGGGTGGATCGAGTTTCAAACTCGCAACCCTCCGGTTGCTCTGTCTTTCAACTGGGGTGCCACAGCTCCATTAAAAATGCAGCAAACTTTCGTAAAATTTCATCTGTCAGTTTAGATTAGTATTCATTGCATTATTTTGCTATATGCATATGAAATCGCACCATTATTTAATGTATTCTTAAATTATTTTTGGCATGTGTATGCTTTAGAAAACAATGAAATACTTTTGTCGCCTGGAACACTCAGAATATGAAAAAGGGTTGTTCCCAGAGACAGGGCTAGGTAAAATTTGGCATTTATATTTGAATTGTAAAATATCTAACCAGACATTTTACAATTATATTTAAGCAACAGGAGTTAAATGATTGATAATAATGCTGACACACATTGGGAATTTAAATCTGTTTTTAACTATGAAACCATCTGTTCTGACATCACAATGTGTTTTAAGTAGGAAAACATGTAATGCAAATGTATTGTGTATTATGATTATACTGCATACCCTGTTACATTTTACGACGGTTGATTGATAAGTACGGTCTACATGGCATTGCTAGTAGTAGAAGAAAAACGTTTGGCAGCCGATACTATTTAGTGCAGTTTCAGTTCACTGTATGACATCCTCGAGTAATAACATTTGTTAGTCATGAGAGCTACTTTTCCAAATTATGTAAAAAGTGGTGATCAGTAAGTTTTTGACACTCAACTTATTGAGAATCAGGCTTGAAAGGAGGACCTTTTACACCATGACAATGCAAGGTTGCATTGCCATTCAACAAAGAATGAAAAAAAAGTTGACAAGCCTGAAGTTCACACTTGTTCTTTATCCTCCTTACAGCCCAGACTTAGCAGTCTTCTCATTGTTCTCAAAATTGCAGGGCTGCCATAGGCGACTTTTTGTTATTTTTCATCCTTGGCGACTAGGGATATCTTATTAAGCAAAATCGTCTCAAAAGCTCATATTTTCAAATTTTGATCGATTTTTTTAAAGTTTTGGCGATTCTGTTTTGAAAATTCATCAAAGGTCAACAAAAGTTTAATCCTTTTTGTTTAATTAATATCAGACAGAAAATTTTTTTAAAAGATTTTTCTTTAGGGAGAAAATTTTCCAAGGGACGCCAATTTCAAAGTTATGGCGCCAAGCCATGATAATCATAAAAGAAAAACTGGAATCTGGTTGCTAGATTGTCATGAAAACCTTTTTATAAATATTTAGTTTTTAATTTTAAAATTAAAATTTCTTGGCAAGATCTTTGTATCTGAGCAACTAAATTTGCTACTAAAATAGGGTTTAAGAGGATACATTTTGCTATTTTTTAAAATATATGCTACTAATGGTACTATTTCACAAGTGCTCTGGCTTGTGGTAGCCCTGAAATTGAAAGGTCAACATTTTTTATCCATTGCCGAAGTTAAAATCACTGTGCTCGAATGGATTGAAAACAAACCACAAACTTTCTTCATGGATGGAACGGCATCTTTTCAGGAAATTATTCAGTGCATAATACTCATGAACTCAAAATATGTATAAGAAATCGGAAACTGAATTAGAGAAATTAAACCTGGTGTTACATGAAATTTTTTGGTTACATACCTATTTGTAGCAAATATATAATTTGCCTGTTGCAAATTTTAGTGTCATGTGACAAACTGCCAGCTCACTTTCCTGTAAATAATATGTAAAAAATATAGAAAAAGACTGATAAGTTAATTGATAATATACAATATTTTTCTAATGCGGGTTTCTGTTACCTTTCAGACCGATCAAGGAATCAAATGCCTGCCCGTCGAAAAGGCGAACGAACTCTCCGGATTCGATCCCGATTACAGTATTCGAGATTTATACAATGCCATTGAAGCTGGAAATCACCCATCTTACACCATGTATGTACAAATCATGACCTTCAAGCAGGCAGAAACATGGAAATACAATCCCTTTGATCTCACTAAGGTAAAGCATTCAGTTTTAATGTTAGCAGTTTTATTTTGAAAACAATTTATGAAAATATACTTAATGATATGTTTCAAGATCTTCTAGTTACTTAAAGCCATGAATTCTATCAAACTCTATAACATGATAGTCATGTAGCTTACATAAATACAATAATATTTGACTGATTAAGTAAGGCATTACCAATATTGAATAGTTATAAGTATTTTACATTGCAGTGTACATTTACTTTGCTCTCTTGTTTATTTAAAAGTAAGGGATTGTGACATTTTAGTCTCATTCCTCTTGAGCAGTGGTCACCAAAGTTGTGGATATCGGCTCCCAAGGGTCGATTCGGGCTCAGGGGTCGATAGAAAAAAAATCGAATCAGATATTGAAAATATCGAATGCAACTTACAAGATGAACTAATTGAATTGTCAATTGATCTTGAAGCTAAGAACGCTTTTGAAAAATACGATAATTGACTAATATAAATGTAGAAAAATATCAAAAACTTTCTGAAGTGGTACTACCCTTTTTCCTTGCATTTCCAAGCTCGTACAGGGTTGAAGCTGCTGTCAGCCATGTTAACCTTTAGACTACAGCTGGTATAACAGTTGTACAGTGAGATTTTTCCTTTCAAGAACATACTTTCTAAAACTCAGTACAGATGCTGTACCGGAGATTTCGTCCCCCTTATAAGTGACCGCTGACATTGATCACCATTTGCGAGCTGTCAGTGACTTTCCCTTAAGAGGGTCGGTCCTATTGTTTGAAGCTCTACCCTGCTGATCATTGTGTGAACTCTGGGAAACACAGAAAGTTGTGCCAGTGATATCTCTTATGCCAAGAAGCCGTAGTCAAAAGGTTAATTCCATTTTAATGAAACAAAGAAATAAGCTAGATATCGAATTCCATGGCTATTTAAGGCTCTAACATACTCGTTTTGAACCCAACATTGCTAATCTTGTCAAGAGTCGCGAAGACATGCTTCACATCGAAATGTTAGTAAATTGTATACTAAGTTAATAAGTCTTATTTTCATATATAAGGAAGATTGTATTTTGTAACCAAAATTAAATTTTATATTTTATACATTATTTATCCCTCCTATCAAATATGTAATGTTAAGGATGTAGAAAACAAAAACTTATCCATTTTTGATGTTAAGCTATAATATATACTATATTATACATATGCTGTAACTATAAAATAAACAATCTAAAAACTCACATAAGTATCTCTTTTGCTTGTCCTATTATAATTACGTAATATTAAAATAGAGGGGGTCGATAAGAAGTCAAGAAACTAATGAAGGGGTCGACGGTCAAAGAAGTTTGTCGACCCTTGCTCTAGAGCACACACACACTAAAAAGATACAAAACCTATACTGTAAAATACTCGTAGTTTCAGGAGATTGCAGAAGTCATGCTTTTTCATGTTATAGTTACATATCTCAAAATGAAAACCATATATATACTATTGATATATAACCATATATATACTCAGATAACTATCAGCAGATGTGAGGGTACTGTACTGATAATAGAGCTAATTACAATTGCATAGCATTCAAACACCAGTTTCAATGCACTTGCATTGATTATAAGTATTTGTTGCATGAATTTGATACTTAAAGTTGTTTGTATTTAAGGTTTGGTCTCACAAGGAGTTCCCACTGATCAAAGTAGGAAAAATCGTGCTGAACCGAAACCCTAAAAACTATTTCGCAGAGGTTGAGCAGGTAGCTTTCTCTCCTGCTCACATGGTGCCTGGAATCGAGCCCAGTCCAGATAAGATGCTTCAAGTACTTATTTTTATTTACTTTTTTAATGCATATTTATTTAAATTTTAATAAATCAACTATTTTGGGGGTGTTTTTTAACCATGTCAAAAATATTTTAATTAACTATATACCAATTGATACCATTTAAGATTGATTTGTATGTTTATAAAAAGCAGAATTGTTGTACATGTTGCCACCCAAATGCATTTTTCTGAATTTTTTTGTGGTTGCCTACCACTGATTCTGAAAAATGTTTTCTGACAATTCAATGAATAAGTAGATTGAAAACTCAGAATTTGATCTTTTTTAATCGATCCAACTGGAGGTCATTTAAAAATGAAAAAGTTTAAGGCATACTTTTATGAAAGAAATGTATTATAATTCTAACCCATACCACACATAAATACACACGATTATAAAAGCAAGACAGCAAGCATGTGTTCCTCTTCATTTAATATCGATTTACACTGCTAAGTGCTAGTTGAAGCAAAAATTAAATGTCAGAATACTTTCCCAGAAAAGAAATTCTTTTATAAATGAATGAGTTTCCTTGTGTGGTTAAGCATTCATGTTTCTAATGATTCAGAATCAACTTGAAGTTGTAGGTTCCTGTCTAATTTCCGAGCAAATGACTTGGGACACATCGAAAAGATTTCTCAATCATATAACTTAATTTTCTAATATTAATAAAGCCTTAGTGCTTTTAATTATACTTTTCTAGATTCAATAGTCAAAGGATTAAATGAAATCTGTTCAAAAGTGATGTTATAATGGGTAGGTATTTAATTAACAACACACTGGAGCAACACAATGGGCTATTGGCGATTGTCCGGGATCAAACCCGAAGGGAAAGATCAGAGGGCAACACGTCATTTTGAATCACAATCAGGTGATTAGGTCATACCTGAGCTGGCATCCTACTCTCCAAACTTCCATACCAATGTGAGGCCACAACAGATTTAACATGAACCAGCTCTCTTTGTACACGATGGTCTTTGGTTGGATTCGAACTCACAACCCTCCAGTTGCTAATCCGTTACTCTTCCAACCAGGCTATTGCAGCCCAATGCTATAATGGGTTTTTATAGAATAAGATTCAGAGCTATGAATTTGAACTAAGACTTAATTAAAATATTTTTTAACATAAACTACACTTGGGAAGTTCTGTAATCTATGAATAGTCCTATATCTGTCTTTTGAATTGCAGGGAAGACTGTTTGCCTACACCGACACCCACCGTCACAGACTGGGCACCAATTTCCTACAAATTCCCGTCAACTGTCCGTACAGGGCACGGGCCAGAAACTACCAGAGAGATGGCCCTCAGTGTGTGGACGATAATCAAAGTAAGAACACGTCACACCACATTATGTGATGGCTAATTATTGAATCATTAACTTTGAAGTAGACTTAATTATTTTCATCTTTTGCTCCTCATTAAAATTTAATCTCTTTCAGGTGGAGCACCCAACTACCATCCCAACAGTTTCAGTGGCCCTGTGGAAGAACCAAAATGTAAAGAAACCTCTTTCAAGACTACAGGAGATTGCGATAGGTTTAACAGTGCCGATGAAGATAACTTCACTCAAGCAGGTTTCTTCTACAGAGATGTAAGCTACACTTTCATCATTGCTAATGGAATCAGACTTGTTTATTCATTATCCAGTAGCTGTATATATAGTCCGACTTCTGCATTCGAGTCACGTGATGTTAATCGTCTTAAATTATGGGACTAGTTGCAACATTGATAAATCGCTTCCACAATTGGCATCATTAGTGCAGATTCTGGTACCGAGTTTATACGAGTTCCAAGCATTGGCTAGGGATAAATCACATGGGGACAGCATACATATTTTTGCATACGACAACCCGTTCCCTGAAGAGCTTCGCATCAACCACACTATAACTTATCTACGGCATAGTAAACCGAGTCTTGATTATGTTATCTTGCAGTAATAAAATCCTTCAGCACAAATGGCTTAGTCACTTTCAGTCACATTTGATTTATTACGAAGTAGAGTCGAGAAGTTAAAAGCACTCTCGTTTAAGAGAAATTTATTTCTTGTTTAGGTTTTTTTGTCAGATGTGTATAAAACCCTCTTAAGGATTCATACACATCTGTTCTGCAACTTGCAGTCTTCTCTGCATGATTTCTAACCACTTTTGACTTTAGCCAATATAGAATCTTCCCTAGAATTCTTTCAACTAATAGAAGTGGTTATTTAGCCATTGTTTGTTGTGGGTTAAAAGCAATGCCACACTACTGAGAAATCTCGTGATCCTTGGAGGATTAAAAAGTGCAATTCTATGCCACTCATGGCAGCTAATCAATAGACTAATTATTTAGTGCTTTAAATTTTGGGTTACTTTTATGATTTTTACCCAAGTCTGACCTTTAGGTACAAGGGGCGAATTGATGGCTATTCTGAAGGAGCACCCAATGGGTGAGCTGTCACTACTTCTAACAAGGACAATCACTAACATCCATACTCTTACAAACCGGGATTCGAACCCACGACCTACTGGGTGGCAGACAAGCACTATGACCAGTATACCAGTTAGGCTGCCTTTAGCGATTTGTAGTTAAGGTTTGAATGCAGGGCATGTCTTCCAGCATGCAAATTGAAAAAAATTTAAATGTAATTTTTTAAATATTAAATTATAAAATTCATAATGATGTAAGATTGGAACTATATGCTTCTGAGATTCTAATCAAAGCAAGAATATTTGTAGCAGTTTGTCCCATTAATCTCTCTGTAACAAAAATTAATGTAGACAACAAACCAGATTAAAAATAATCATTAGTCTTGGCTTTAAACAGGCTAACTTTCATACAGCTTAAAAAATTTTATGTTAACCAACTCAGCCTGTTCTTAACCCTCCAAGCGACATACCCGAACTCAGCTAGGAAACTCTGTTCAAACAATCCGGAGAAATTTCCAAACGACAGGCCCGAAATATTCGAACATCTCGTGCAGAACTCAACATTTCATTCCTTGAAATATTTCGTGCCTGTTGCCTGCCGTACAAAAACCCCTCTGCACTGTTCTCAAGCATACTTCTTGGAGGGACCAGTAGTTACATATTTGAGACATTAAGCAAATTGGCATACTTAGATTCCAATTGTCTTTAATATTCCAGGTTCTGAATGCTGAAGAGAAGACCAGACTTGTGAATAACATCGTGAATCATGTGGTAGAAGCCAGGGATTTCATCCAAGAGCGTGCCGTGAAGAACTTCAGCCAAGCTGATCCTGAATACGGAAGGCGAATCAAGGAAGGGCTCGAGAAACTGAAGGTAAGTTTGTTAGTGCATAAAACTTAATTTTTTAGTTTGTTAGGTTAAAGGAAAGTTGAATTTGTTCATCCGATGTTGCCTATATAAAAAACTAGGATACTGCTCTATTACTAAAAATCAAATCTTATGAAATCAACTTGTTATAGGCTGTAAAATTGTTTTCTATATATATAATCTGTTTCCAAAATATTTGTCCATTAGAGGCACATTTAAGTATTTAAAACTGTTGGACTGCCACTACACAGGTGGTCAGAATCAACCATACAATAAACATGCCACATTATTCCTTGTCGAAAACCAATCCATAAAAGTGTTGTCCGCTTTTCTATTAAGCGTGACATTATTCCAGAGATGTGTACCTACAACTGATAGTTTAACGTACAAATTTAGCCCTGCTTTCGTTACAGCATGGTCAGAATTGAGATTAAACAAGAGAAGTATATTGCACTTAATTAGTGAAGCTACTCACCCATATTTTGTGAATGTCTCTTAAATACAAGAAAAAATGTTCCTTGGATTCTTATTCTTTTAATATTAATGTTCTTTTTAATAATGACTTTATGTTCTCAAAAAACTGTTTTGAACATTTAACTTCATTAATCATAAATGTGCTTGAACTTAAATTCTTAATATTTATTTTACATATACAGTGGTACCTTGAGATATGAGTTTAATTCATTCCATGATCGAGCTTGTAAGTCAAAATGCTCGTATCTCAAATCAATTTTCCCCATTTGAAATTAATTGAAATGAGATTAATTCGTACCAGCCCCAAAATACCCACTCCAATATTTTTATAATAATGTATTTATAATGAATAAATATTATATCTGGAATTATAGCCTTTATCGAGTCCTGTTTCAGAATAGTACATATCGTAGAAGTAGTGCAATCGTACTGTGTTGCCAAGTTCTATTACTCTTACGCCTTGCTCATGTGTCTATTATCTCATTCTTTAATTCCATGGATATTACCTTTTTCCTTTTCTCACCACTGTTCTTTACATTCACCTTCTTTGGACTCATGGTTATACGAAAAAAAATAGCTAAATAACTGTACATCACTCCGTTTTTCCATTTTCAAAATTGACACATCTGGCCGGAGAAAAGAAAAATGAAAAAAAAGAAAGGGACTCGAGCCTCCTGGTGGCAGTCAGTCGACAGTAAATGTCAAACCAAATTAAGAAATTGATTGATTTTTGAGACGTTAACTGTCATCAGGTGAGGTAAATACGTGAACTGAACGATGCGCAAGACTCGGGAATCTGAGCAGAGTAGGTTGTGACGTCACTGAAGCAGGCTCGTGTCTCAAGGCAAAAAATCGACCTAGTGACAGTTCGTATCTAAAAAAAACTCGTATGTTGGGGCACTCGTATCTCAAGGCACCACTGTATACTCATGCATGTAACATGTGAGTATATATGTAAAATCAAATGTGTTCTGGGTTATATTTAACCTTGCAATAATACATTTTTATCTAATTTCCTGATTTTCCAAGTGTTTGCAATTTGGAAATTCCTTTAATGTAAAAAGGAATATAAATTTTATACTTTGCAAATGATCAACCCTACATCTTAAGCTTCAGAAAGCTACAATATCCAAGACAAACCACTTGATGTTTCTGTTCATAATTTTAAATCAAGATAAAATTTTATGCATTATCTTTTCAATTTAAACTAAATTTATGAATCACTCAGCTGTAAGCAAGCTAGAAGTGTTGCAAAAGGTTTATTATATTTAACCTAGTCTTAAAAAAATTTATTTTAACTTCATACATATTTCTCTTTTCAGAAGGAACGATCCAAAATTTAAGTGGAAGAACACAGGGAAAGTGAACTGAGAGCTGGATTCATACAGTTCGAGATAATCTGTGGGTTTATTTCCAATGTACGTTTAATTTTTCGTTGGAAACACTTGGTTTATGTGGACAGTTACAAATATTTTTTGATTTTGATCTGAAATGTTTTTTAATTCATGATTAAAATGTGATTTTGTAATAAATATTTTTTTACAGTGTTTTGCTTGTAGAAAATTTTATTGAATAGTTTAGAAGGTAAATCTTTTATCAATAAAAAGAAAAATTTAATTTCGGTTCTATGCTTTAATTTTGTTGGTTAAGCACATATTCTACAATCATAAACTTCAACAATGAATAGTCAAGCATACTTACCTAAGTTCCAAATACATAACTAGAAGCTATCAATACAGGTAACCCCCATATAACACGGCACTTCTATAGCATGGATTCACTCTAACACAGTTCGAGAATTGGGAACATCCCCGTATAACACGGTGCTTTTACAGCACGGATTCACTCTAACATGGTACTTTTATGGAATGATTGGAACAACGATGCGAAAAAGACTGGCATTATGAAAGTTTAATTTAAATGGTGTAGCATGGGAATATCCTAAGATCTACACGCGTGAATATTATCTCGAGATAAATTAAATAAAAAGTAACTTAACTTAGAGACATGGCGTCTCTGGGGATCCCCGCTCGTCATCAAAAAGAAAAAATGGCAAGAACGCTTAACGCGTTTCTTTCTCACAAAATTTCAAGGTCGTTGGACTGAGGCAAAAAAAAAGAGCGTGTTCTTCCTCTCCACGCTTTTTATCAGTTTTTCAGGAGGTCGCAAATCAGGGGAGATGGCCTTGTCAATCAAGGGAGCTGGACTTCCTGATTCGCTGTTTTTAAACTAGCTCATCTGTAATTTGTTAGACGGACACACATGACATGGCATGACGTAACTTTCTGGAAGATTCTTAGCATAGTTAATGAGCGTCACTCTGGAGCGAGGGAGAAAATGGAATTGAGAAATAAAGGACTTAAAAAAAAATAAATGGCATCACTGATCTCGTGGCTGTCACTCAGAGGATGAGGATATCTTGCCAAAAAGAAAGCACCCTCGGTTAATAGTGCTTAGTGATGACAAAGAAAACATTGTTCAATTCATATTAATATATATTACTTAAGAAAATTTTAATAAAGATATTTATCCTAATTATGAAAATATAATAGCATGTTTTTTAATTTTTGGAACCCAACCCCCCCTTTTCGTACTAGTTCTTTGTTTCTTATAACATGGCAGTTTTTTAGAACATAACTCCGTGTTATACGGGGGTTACCTGTACTTGGAACCCAAGTCTTCTTATAACTTCCATCAAGCAACATTATGGCCAATTATTCATCAATATTAAGTACATTTGGATGCACTAGTTACAAATATTTACATATAAAATATTTATTTTAATATAAAATCACTTGAATACAAAATAACTGCAATGGTATGTTTGTACAATTGTGTAAATCATCAACTAAACAAGTCAAAAGGAGTTTTCATTCCAATAAATATCCACTTTCACTGAAATTTTGAATTGTCCTAAAATGTCAGTTTTTCACCTAATTTGAATTTTCACTAATCTCTTCAAGCGATTTGCAATGGCTTCTAAAAAGCTTGTTTGACTTCTACCTTGACTCAGGAGCTGCAATTGCAAAAATCACTTTGTTAGTTTTTAAAATGTGAATTACTTCAATCGATGAGAAAGCTAAATGTCATTCACTGGAAATAATTATACCCTAAAAAGATAACATTTTGATACACATATTAAACAAACAATTTGGAACATTCAAATCACAACAGAATTGAAAATTAGAGACTTTATTATTCTGGTTCAAATTCTTTTTGAATTTTATTAGATTTCTAAGAAAATTTGCCAACTTCATGTGTATCTGCATACCTGATGCTTTTTGTTATATTCCGTAAAAAGTTCAAAAACAGTCCCCACTAGGTAATTTTTATTACTTCACATTTACTGAATATATCTCAATATGCAAATTAACAGGAAAATAATTTAGAAAATGGTCTACATTCTGTACAAAGATAATCAGTGCTTTTATAGATATTGTTCAGTACTTCAGTCTAAAAAGTTTATTTGTGCCAAACTCATTTGTCTATGCCAAACAATACCAATTTTTTTTACCCCTTAACTAGAGGTTTATATACAGTAGTTAAGAGTGTAATCTCAAGGTAAGAAAAAATCATGACTTTTTTAAATAAAGAAAAATCGATTTATTTGATTTAAATCAGATTTTTATGATTTTAATTTGTTGCCCTATAAGTTTAAATGTTTTAGAAATGATACATGCAATTCATAGTGTGGTTTCTAGATAGCATTCATAAATGTTAAATATTAATACATGAGGGTTTAGGAAGTATACCAGGACAAAATAGTGGAAAAAATTAGAAAAATTAAAATTATTTTTGGGGCTTGTTGCTTTTATTCTTTCTTTTGAATTCTGTTTCGTGATACAAATCCACATTCAAAATTTTAAATTACATATACATTTCAATAGCAGATAAAATTTAATGAATTTTTATAAATTATAATAAATTTTAATTTTCTGGCCTTTTGAATACCCAATTTGTTTAATATGTTTAACTGTTGAATTCAAAATATTCTTTCTACGAATACAGAAGACTAATGGTAGTAAGATGCCTTTATGAATGGCTTTCTTGTTCTACAAAAACACGAAAATATAAATCAATTACCCCATTCCTAAGGATATATCTGGGGTATGAAGTTTTCAGAGGAAATAAACATGTTTCTCTAGAATTTCCATAATTAGATATACTAGATAAATGTTTTGCTTTTGCGAATATTACGATGTTATTTCTATTTAAACTCAGTTTATTTCCATCTGGAGAATTTGTTAAATAAGCAAGACAGGCATCCAGATCTGTTTCTAATAAACTGAAAACAAATATTAATCAGTGATTATTCCTTTAGCCAGAAACATTAAGTTCCCTCTTGAAATGGCATCAGGTCAAATCTATCCAACCTTTCCACTGGAAAGGGTGTTGTCAAACTGAAAACACCCCTTTACACAATATATAAAACTCTTTACTATACGTATAAAACTCAGCTCCTGCTGATACAGATTTGAGTGATTTGTTTCAGTGAGCAGAAAGAGAAATTTTGATACACCATTTGTAATTGCCACCACAACTCCTGGATTCCCTCCAAACAGAAGAGGTGAATGCTTCCAATGAGTACTATTAGGTAGGTATTTTAATTAACGTCACACTGGAGCAACAAAACGGGCTATTGGCGACGGTCCGGGATCAAACCCAAAGAGAAAGATCCGAGAACAACACGTAATTTTGAATCAGTCAGATAACGAAGTCACACCTGAGCTGGCACTTCAAACTTCCATACCATGCCAACATGAGGACATTTGAGGCCACAACTTAATTAACATGTACCAGCCCCCTTTGTACATGACAGTCTTTGGTTGGATTCGAACTCGCAACCCTCCGGTTGCTAGTCCGTTACTTTTCCAATTGGGCTACAGCGGCCCAAGTACTATTAGCATACAATCTTATATAGAGGCATAACACATGCACGATGAAGGCCTATTTAACCAAGATATGAAAATACTATGCACATGAATGTATAAAATGCAGATGAAAGTATAATTCTCATACCTGCTCAACAGCTTTCAACTTTCTGAAGAAGGGTTCTCCTAGTGTCGTCTTGACGTCCATCTTGAAGCTATCGAAGTCGAACTGGGAAGATATTTTCGGTACCTCGGGCATTTGATTCAAGGAACCGTTCTGTGGGCTTAAAGGAGTTGCTGAGCCAGAATCTGAAAAATGCAGGGATGCAAATATTAATCTTAAGTTACAAATGAGAAACATTAATCCTCAGGGGTTCACACGCTATCCGTTCTGCACAACTTCTAAACTGTTTTGACCTTGATCAATACAAGCCTTCCTATGATTTTTTAACCAATAGACGCAGTCATTTAATCATTTTTTAAGTTGAGGAAAGGAAATACACTACTCAGGTTGGTTTAGTTTATTTTGGGGTTTTATGGCGCAAAGGACATAATTGGACATGCTGCGTCAGACACAAGACATACAATATCAAGTAATAGACACACACAATGAAAGTTTTACTGACACAGAAGAGAGAAGTACACCCAGGGAGGAATGCACCCAACAGGAATCGAACCTGCGAAGCCTACAACTTGAAGGTTGTTAGCGCATGAGGTCCCTATACTGCTTGGGAAATCTAGTATTTCTCATAGGGTTAAATATCAAAAGCTTAAACAATACCATCCTAAAACTATAGGACAAAACATAATGCTTTTAACTATAAATTTCGTCAGTCTCTTAGGAAAGCATGTTAGAGGTTCCAAATTAAGTTGCTGCTCCTTAGTAGTAGTGGATTTCGTCAGATTCACACCCTTTTTATATTAGGGGGTGAGTAGTTTGATGGTTATGCTGACCACAGAAAGAGCTGTCATTTTAGGTATAGTGACATCACTCAATAGTAGTTAGGGTTGCAACACATTTTTTATTATAGCTGCTAAAGCATTTTAATCATTTATGCTCATTTCAGTAATATATTCACAATGTAATCTAAATCAAATTTAGGATTTTCCAAGAAATTCAAGACTTTTAATGGTTGGTCACATAATGCACAAAAAATTACAAATTTAGAATAATTTCAAATCTTTAAGATGACAATGTGACAGCAAATACCGTCGTTCTACTATTTATAGCCACAAGTTCAGAAATAGGAACGTTATGTTTCGTTATGACACTGAATGTATAGGGGTGGAAATAGTGCTTACCTTGCAGTCGACGAATGTGTTGTTGGGACTTGTCTGGTATACCGAAGGGTATGTTTTCTTTCTTACAGGTGACAAAAAAGAACTCTAAATGTCTCAACAATATGAAAGCAGAAGTTTCAATCATATCTATCAAGAGTTAAGTCATTAAATAGTTCTCACGATTAAAATACAAAACTATACTTTTTCATAATATCGATAATGTTAAATATTTAATGTGCCTTGTGTATTAGATCCAAAGTCAGAACTCTTCCCGAAAAAAAAATCGAATTTTTATGATAAAAATTAATTTGCCTGAATAAATTTCAACTTGTTAAATGGAGGGTTTGCAAGTTACAGTGCCGTTGTAGAAAGTTAATTGTCTCAAACATATGAGAGGTTTTGGGTTTTATGGCACAAGGGCATATATTTGGCATAGCTGAACCAAACATGAGACAATATCAAGTTGCTGTGAAAAGAAAGGATAGAGAGGAGAAAGATCGTTTGGGCATCCTGGGGTCACAAACCCTATGTTAACCAGAGGCAGTAAACCCCATGGGAAAAGAATAGATCACTATGGTACCTCGGGTTCACGAAGGGTTTAGGAGATGTAAAACAAATTCATATACTTTTACACATTAAAATGTAAAAAAAAAACATTTTTCAAAACCATACAATGGAAATCATCACATTTAAGCACGAAACATATTTTTACTTATTTAAAAAATAAATAATCAAAACAATGTGGCAAGTTATTGCTCTAATCCCACAATTTTTGTGAGTGCGAACTGTTTCTTAGAATATCCATCCTACTAAAATTCCAGATTGAAAAATATGTGGAATAGTTAAGTAAGGATATACAAAATTGGATTTAAAAGTCATAGCACTTAGAACAAGGTATTTAGGCTTTGCACAATAATTGAATTATTAATTTAAACCATAAATTGAAAATATTCCTTTCATGTATGCAGAAGTAGTTGCTTTATAGCTTTAACCTTTTGACTACAGGCAGGACAACAGTCATCCTAAATACAGATAGCGGAATAAAAGCGCCGTAGTGTAAAGGTTAATGATGACTTTATTGTCAGCTGTACAAACAGAATCTTAACCAATTTTCACCATTCCAAAGGAGATATCTGGGCCATGATAATTTTTTCAAAAAACTGCTTTCGCTTGATATTTTGTAATTGCAGGCAAACAAACATTGAATATCTCTATTCAAACCAAAGTTGATTTACTTTCACAAAATTTGAGGTAGATTAAATGAGCTAGGAAATGAAGGAAGTAACACAATGAGAAATATTCAAGCTGAAAATCGCACTATGAAAGTGACCAATCCCCACTCAGTAGAGATATTGCACTGCTGTGGGAGGAAAGTGCTACATTGGCTGAAAGATGGCACAGAACAAACCCTAAAGTTTTTGAGTGACACTTTGTGATAGGTAGGTATTTATAATTAATGTCGCACTGGAGCAACACTAGCTATTGGCGACAGTCCTGGATCAAACCCGAAGGAAAAGATCAGAGTACAACACCTCATCATTTTGAACCACGGTCAAGTGACAAGGTCACATTTGAGTGGCCTGACACCTCATGATCAAAGGTCAGATAGAAAATTGTTTTCCAGTTGTCACTATTATTCCAATCAGTGAATGCTTATTCCTCTAAGGAATTTCAGAAAGGAAACAGGGATCATGTTAGCCTGGTCGAAAGAGTAACTTACTAGCAACAGGAGGATTGCAAATTTGAATCCAACCAAAGACCATCGTGTACAAAGTGGGCTGGCTGGTGCATGTTAAATCTGCTGTGGCTTCAAATGTCCTCACGTTGGCGCGTGGTGTGGAAGTTTGGAGAGTAGTGACCTCTTCATTTGACCGTGTTTCAAAATTACGTGTTGTCCTCAGATCTTTTCTTTCGGGTTTGATCCCAGACTGTCGGCAAAAGCTTGTGGTGCTCCAGTGTGATGTTAATTAAAAATACATACCCAAAGGAAATCAAAAGCTTTTCAATTTAAAAAATAACATGTGATGTCCTAGGCTAAATTGCCTTTAACATCCAATTTTAACGGAAGACGACTTTAAAAATTGTGATTTTAATCTATTTTTATTTTTAAAAAGTGCTTGCACATACCCTCCACAAAATGTTTTTGTTTTTCATAATGACTTTGTTCAGTGGGATTTCCAAACATGTTTTTTGCATTGAGTGGTAGAAAAAACGATTGAAAGAAATATGGAATGAAACAAATTATTAGTGACAAACAAGTATTAGTGATTAACCTGAAATCAAATGAGAAAACTGTAAGAAAGGATACAAGCTAGTGTTGAGATTTCCTTAGCTTTGTACTTGAGGAGTTTCTGAAGAGAGTTTTGAACATACTCCCTCTGATTCTGTACAGTTGGCTGATCTTCTCTTAAGGTGGGTGAAAGGTACTGTTAAAGAGAAATACACCAAGTTTCACATTTTACGACAATCACTTTTCATTTATAATTTTATTTGAAAAATATAGTATTTAATCCAAACTAATGTGTTAAGATAAAGAGGCTAAACACTGTCTCAGTTTTAATTTCTTGATCTTAAGCAGTAAATATGCTATGTCAATACAAATAAGAGATACAAATTAGCATGTAAATTTAAGACCTTTGGGTCCTCAAAAATAATTTTGTTATATTTTTCAAAAGTATAGAATAGTGTCAACATTCTTTACCAAATTATACTCAATGTAATAATTAAAAACCTAATGCCTTTGGCATTAGGTTTTAAAACACCTCTACACACAATTTTGCCTTTCAAACTAAACTTGTACAGTCACACAAATTTCTACTCGATGCATTTTATGAAATTATGAAATTTTTTATTCAGTTTTTTTAACAAATCCACATCTTCAATCTAGGTAAAGTATAATTACCCATGCTATTTTCTTAAAGTTTCAGAAGCAGTTAAAACTGAACACCCAAAACAGTATGTGATCACTTGTCCAAAATGTTCATTCAGAAAATAGTTACATTTTCTTTAATACTATTCATATTGACATTATTAATACTTAATAGTGTTATAAATTAACCCATGGTAACAAAATATCAATACTTCATTCAAAATCTTGAATTAAAAATTATAAAAAGTGTAACAAGGCAGAATACAACTAAAATAAAAGCAAACTTTTTTGAGAAATCCGAGGACAAAACAACGTCACAAGTTGAATAAAAAAAACAAAATACCTCAGAAAGTTCATCACTCGTCAGAGTAGAAACAGACTGAAGCCTCTGTGTGAGAACTTTCTGTTCGTCGGTACTGATCTGAAGCTCTGCGGCTGAACGCAGCAGTAGAGTGATGAGAAGTCCTACATCTGGAGAACGTCCAATGCTAAACGGCATCCTTTTCTGAAAACCTACAACCATAAAAATAAATAATGTATCAACAAAATAAATCTTATGCAAATACACATTTTCCATCACAATTTCTGACACGTTTTTGCTTAATGAAATACAAATAGCTTAAATATAACATCAGCTACAAAAATAAATGAGAATATGATACAATTCAGTTCAATGAATATGAATCAAATTAAAAATTCATGAGATATGAAGGTTGGTTTGCTGCTCTAAAGTCATTTTTCACTGCATGTAGACTAATTGGACCAAGACTTACAACTAAAATGGGATGCTGAACTAATATGAACAGACATGCCCAGATTGAGATTCAAACCCAAGATCAGTTGACCACTGAAGTCTATGGATCTGAAGTACCAGAAGTTACTAATCAGAAGACTATCAGGTTGATAGGAAAGAGCTAAAACAAATTAACTCTCCATTTTCAGATATTGGCAATCCTAATTTCTAACAGTTATAAATATAATGGTTAAAGATGACATACTAAATCATTTTTGATTCACCATGCAATAATAGATTGACTTAATAAAATGTTCTCTAAACTATTGGTTGATTTTGAATAAAGCATACGAAATTTAAAGATACTAATAATTAATTTATTCTGAAAACAATTAACACTTGTTTAGATGTTATTTATTTTTTAATATTCTGCCAAAATTTCCTTATAACATGACTACAACATACAAGCTAACTACAAATTTCAGCATAAAAATTGTTTAATGACAAAAATTTCCATCTTAGCAGTAAGAAACTTTTGATCACATCTTACCAGAGAAATTTTCTAATCAGAATTCCAAAAATGCATTTCTTTTAGACTGATACTCGCTTTAGAACATGCATGTAAACTGCTAAGCATCATACTTTCTTCTGGAGTAAATTGTGCTCAACATAATTTTTAATCTGCTATAATTTTATTTGCAAAAGTAAATTACAATTATTCCATGCTTTTTATCCATGTATCATATTTGTAATGTCCGCTGAACTTGACAACATGAAATATTCAACTCAATGGCCTAAGATCTTAGTAAAATTGAAGGACACTGAACCAAACAACACATCTTTTAAAAAATCGAATGCAAAGTCAAGTACTTAAAAATTATACTCACTTGCAGGAGCTAAATTAAAAGAATCTGCTGCAGAAGCTTCAGCAATGTAAGGAGAGAAGAGGATAGCTGAGTTTTGCATATCTATTCCTAGAATAGAAGCAAAGTGCAAAATTAACAATACACTATCAAAAGATGTAGTCATAACACTCGTTAATACTACAATATACACTAGCCCAATGTTCTAAAGAACAGGCTAGATGTACACTTTTACTGCAAATAAATTCATTTCTTTTTAATACATTTTTAGAGTTAAATAGGCACTCAGCACCCAGTTAACTACCACTCATTTATATTTACACCCCAGGATAGAAGTTGCTTACTGCTCAAACTATGGTTCTTTCCTCTTTAAGGTAAGCACACACTATTCCGCATCAAACAGATGGCATGCATCGGATTAATTTAGTGTACTGTTCACACTGCATGGGCATTTACTTAGAAACAGACAGGAAAATGCCAGCCACGTTGACATTACCTTGGAGGCAATACTTCAGTTTTTGTTTAGTATAGAAGGAATATCTGCAAAGATTAGTTACAACTATTGAAAAAATAACAATTTTTAAAGGAAATCATATTTTTTGGTATCGATCTGCTGTAAAATATTAGATTTGAAATCCGTTGAAATTTTCACACTATCTTGAACCATGGTAGAGATAGAAACTTGGATTAGGGGAATAAAAACACAATTTAATGTTTTTCTTCAACAGCCAGTGCTCGGAAATTTCAGATGAATCATCCGCATTGTACAGACGGAAAGGATTTTATTCTCTCTGGAATCATCGCTGGAACTGCCGACGTACAATACGGAAAGGTGTGCAGTCTCATTTAAAAAAACGTGATTCTAAAATCTGATCACTGCAATGCAGACTAGTGTATGCTTACCTTTAGGAGGTTGGTTGGGTTTTATGGTGGAAGGGCCATATTTGGCCATGCTGTGCTAAACACGACAATGTCAAGTAATAAACACACACAAGGAAAGCTTTACTAACACAGAAGAAATACACTCAGGTGAAATAAAACATGCAGTGTTCTTTTAAAACTAAAGCTTTTTTAAGGATTCTCAGCAAATATTAAGGTTTTTATAGCCCTTAAAAATTCAAATGAAAAGTATAACCACAAAAACATTTTCGTGAACCCAGATATTAAAAACTACATCAATAGGCCTAAAAGACTGAAACAGCAGTGACACAGCAAAGATAAATACCTAAATCATAGAGAAATTACCTGATTTTGTGATTACGCTACAGCATGATCCGAGGACATGCGATGCAATCTGGAGCCTGCAGATCTTCAAACGTGCAATGATTTCTGGATTAGCAGAACCTGACATGGTCTGATTGAGTAACTCATTACTTTCAATGGCCATCAGTCTAGGAATCAGCATTAGCATGTGCTGCCGTAACAATAGAAGATGCCCCCTTTGCTCACTTAAGAAGGTATCTCCTGACAGAGCAGTCTGATCTGAAAATTAAAATACAACTAGTGTTTAAATTGTGCATACTAAATGTGAACAAAATTATGGATCCACATGCATTCAACTGAAAAAGAAGCATTTAATGTAACACCAAAAAACATATCCTGTGTGTTGCCATGAAGTTAGTACCAACAGGCTATGGAAAACTTTTGCAGGTCAAGAAAGACTGAATTTCTCCAAGTCTTGTAATCCATTCAGTATAAATTAGAGTAATAACAAAATAACATTGCACAATGCTTTTAAACACTATGCTTCTAATAACAAGTCTAATTGTATGCCTTTTAAGTACATAAATTGCAGGTTTCAAGTATTTTAAAGATATTTTTTTAATTGTGTGCAGCACTAAAATCCATAATTATTCATAGGCCATTTTTTCATATTTTACATTTTAGTTGAATTACTTCAATCTAAATTTCGATCTGACACACAAGAATGAAAATATTTGTTATTACTGAAAAACATGAAAGGGCACTACTAAATAAAGATTACCATCAAAGCTAGCTCGAGACAGGACAGCTGAAATGACGCTTAATTCTTCCAAAGCTTCAAGGGTGTAGAGATTGGAAGGATCCCGTAAGACATGTGAAAACAGTTCTCCATTGCAAACTACAAATTCTAAAAGCTAAACGGAGAAAGGTTGAATGAGTATATAAACTAACACAACTAAATTATATATCTAGATTATTGCTCTAAGACTAAACACACTAAAATATCTAAAATTCTTGCAAAATACTATATAAATACAGATTATCATGATGCTCCTCATTAGACACTTTGTTTTATCCAAATGCATATCTGCCAGCATTTAGTCTTCCTCTGTATTTATAATGTAAGTCATGTAATGTAACTCAGTCACTCAGTGGATAAAAAAATAGCAAGATCTTGGCACACATTTCTTAGTAATTCCAAATCCCCCTGAAGGAAAAATTTAGTGCTCGTTATAACTTTGGTGGCTACTGCTTGAATAAACAAGAGATTGAAACCGAGCAAAAGAAATCCATTCACTTTATCTTTGACTAGTATCGAATCGTTGGTAGAAACAAAATGTCCAAAATACATTTCAGTCTCTTCCCATTTACAGATCTTTCAATTTAAATTACTACATAAAAGAAACTAAATCGAAACAGATATTAAAAAATCAAAATAGCTTTCCATTGTCCTAAATTAGACTTTTTAGTATCCAAATCTAATTGGTTTTGGTCCATGCTGTCCACATTTCCAGTCAGCTATTGACAACCTTTGAAACTAGACATTAAATAGTAGTTGGCAAGTATTGAATTGCTGATTTATTATGTTGTCTCAAATTATCTTTTTGCTAAAATCAATGTCCCACAGCATAAAAAGTTTGGTTAAGAATCTGCCCCAGGGGTCTATTGGTTTGCTGAGTGAACCATGTTCGCATAGCCCACTTATAATGCACAGTAGTATTAAAATATTAGATAAAATTTTGTTAAACAAAAAGTCAATTTTAGAAATATAATTCAGTAAGCATAGAAGGAAACTTATTAATTACATGTTTAGGATTTCAAGATATTGACAATATATCCATTAAACAGTATAGACTGATCCTAAGGGAAACTTATGAGTTAAACATCATTATGACATTCTCTTGCTTGACATAGCAGATAACTTCAAATTTTCCGATCTACTAAATCAAATTTATTGAAGCACCAGGACAATCCAAATACTTTGGAATTGGTAAATGAACTTTCAGATACTAAATGTGTGAACTTTTCGCTTTTCCAATTATTTTAGAAATATTTACTAAATAAACTTTTTGTCTTTTTTTCTTTCACAGCCTTCCTTGCTGTTGATATTGTGCCTTAATTCATTAATTCAATTAAACTTATTTTTTGAATTATGAATTATAAACCACCTGTCTTGTTTGTTATGCTTTAAATCCAGTGAAAAAAGTTTGTTTTCCATCGAAAGTTTAAATTCACAAGCAGAATCTTGTTGTACGACAAATACAAATGGGGCCTTTTTCCATGCCAAAAAAAAATAGATGTACCTGCAGTGTAGCTTCTCGGTGACCAGAGCCTAGAGTCATTGCCACAGACAATATCAGCTTCATGATTGCCATGAACATCTGACGATAACACTTCAAGAGATCTGGCAACATCCAGTTGTTACTTTCTTGCTTGAACTCATTGGGTCTGAGACAAAATAAAAATATCAATTTAGTTTAAAAAAATACATTGAGACATGTCTTCATAAGATAATAGTAAACTTACAAGTCAGGCCTCAAGTCCAAAGACCTGCATTCCGCCAACCGGTGAATGGCGCCATTTCTCAACAGGGCCAAAGCACCGCTGTTGGAGCAACTGATTCTCGTCAATAAGGCCTAAAAATTCAAATTAAATTATCAAATAACAAGCTTAAAAAAAAGCTGCAATCTACATTTTAACACATACAGGGCTGCTACAGCCAAAGCACTTGTGAAATAGTAATATTAGTAGTATAAATTTTTTAAAATAGTACCAAAAAAATCTCTTAAATCCTATTTTAGTAGCAATTTAGTTACCAAGAAACAAAATGAATTGGCTAAAGCATGAAATGTGTTAATTACGTACAAAACAGACATTGAAATCTCATCAAGTTTAATTTTTAAAATTAAAATATTTAATATTTTCTTAATTAGGCCTTCATGACAATCTAGCAACCAGTCTGATGTTTTTCTTTCATGGTTGGCACACTTGGTGCCAAAACTTAGAAATTGGCACTGCTTTGGAAAACTTTCTCCCTAACGAAAAATCTGCAAAATATTTTTTGCCTGCTATTACTTAAAACAAAGAAACTAACATTTTGTTGATCTTTGATGAATTTTCATAAAGAGTTGCCAAGATTTTCAAAATAGGAGCTTTTGAGATGATTTTGCTTAAGATACTCCTTGTTGCCTGGTTGAAAAATAGTAGCAAAACATTGCCTTTTAGTCATCTCTGGCAACACCACACATATGAAACTTGGAAATTATACAGTAATTAAGATAACTTCACCTTATAGACAGTCAATTTTCATTAAAATGAACACTGATACAAAGAAAAATAATTTATTATAAAATTAAAACAAATTCTCCTTTCAAGTGAAAATAAATATTGAGTTTATTTAAAGTATAAAACAAAATTCTCCAATTTTACAACATTATGACAAAATAAACGACTAAAGAGGTCAAGAAACATTTAAAAAACAGCAATCCCTCGTTACATTGCGCCTCACTGTATCAAGCAATACTGCTTTTATGTCCCAATTCAATTTTTGATTTGCGAAAAGGAGAAAACTGTTTTCTCCAAAATTAGGTAGGTTGGTTTGGGTTTTATGGCGCAAGATCCAAAAGAGGATAAGCTGCGCCAAACACAAGATTGGCAATACTGGCACGATGGAACAGTTTCCCCAACCAATAAAAATTTATGAGTGACTCGTAAAGGGCCGATGCGAAGACGCTCCAAAATTAAGAGTTCAAAGATCACTTGTTTTAAGCAGTTGTCCTAAACTGAATTAGTAAGATTTAGGTGTTTCAAAAGTTAGTTAGAATTAGTTTTTAAAAATATTCTTCCATACTTAGTATTATTTTAAAAGGTTTCAATGTCAATTTGTGTTTAAACACATTTTTAATAACTTAATCTTTGCGTTTAACAGTTTTTCATAAAGAAATTGCATTTATTAATGCCAAATTTGAACCTTTTCATTCCTAATAATTATTTTTTTTCCCCAAAAGACCAATAAATTAAGGGTACAATTTTATTAATAAAATATAAATTGGAATAAAATATATACCCTAATGGATTGAATGCATCATAGGAAAATATAGGATTTGACACTAAAAAAACAGCACAACTTTGTTAACTTTTCCTGAAATGTTTTGATAAATTTTAAGGCAAATTGAAACCTGTTTTGACTTACATATCATAAAATAATTATTGACTAAAATTTTATTTCCAGATTCAAAAATCCTACATAAATTAAATTGTAATATTTTTAAATAGCCTCAAAAGTACAAGAGTGAATGCATGGAAACTTCTGTTTGACTTACCATTTTAGACTCGAACACATAAAAGATTCTATAAGTGTTTGAATTTCTATTGAAAAGGCTTTGCAATTCTTCATCATCCTTAGATAAGCTGTCCAGGATGTGTCTTAGGTAGCCTTTGGAGACCAAAAAGGCAAGCCACTGCTGCTGTGTGTCTAAGGACACGGCAACATCGAGTACGGCTAAGGATAACATCTACAAAAAAGAACAATTATGAAGTTCATTCAATTCAATTTCAAAAATAAATTGTATTTCTATGAATTTAAAAATATCACGAAATTCTGATTACTGTAAAATTTTAGGATCAAACTATAAAAGTTTTGTATTTCGGAAAGTATAAGAAAAATTTTTTAGTTTTATTAAATTACATTATTTTGTATAACATGAAAAACTAGGATTGAGTGGGAGTAGTTTAAAGCTTGAAAACATTGAGTAGATTAACTGGAGCTGATTATTTGTTACACAAAGCAAGCTGTGCTACATAGCAAACTGATAAATCTAAATTATAGACTGACCTTGGTAATATCATGTCCGGTACAAGCATCTCGGCATATTATCTCCATGATTGTTTCTCCGAAGCTGAGGATTATCTCCATGTATTCCATGCGAAGCTTTTTAGCTTCAGACTCTTGACCCAAAATCATGGAAGCAACACTTTGAGACTGAGAAGCTGGAGAAATCATGGAAGCAACACACATAAACATATAATATACATATTCACATTAAAATAACCTAAAATACGCATAATTCACATATTTATTTAACTGTTTATGAATAGGCATTTATTACAAACAATGAGCAAGGAACATCATGCAGTGGAATCCAAATTAGAAACCCAACCTGACAATGAAAAGCAATGACAAATCGTTTTGTACTGTCCAAGTTTGTTTACTAGTTTTCCAGCAGTAATAATCGCATCTTGAGCACTGCGTATTCCATAACAGATAAGAACAGCGGAAACTAATATGATTGTTACGTCAAGCCGTAACCCCCCACCCCACGCAATGACTCCACAAATTTGGTGGGTGTCCATTGGGTCACTTTACATAGCAAAAAAATAAAGGTTCGTTTGCATTTGGACTCTTGCCCGATTCTGGTTTGGAGGAAGCATAATTCTATGATCATCAAACGTGTTTAATACTTGTGATAAACTGAGTTTTCAGTTTCAAGTGTAGCTTAATAAAGAACCGATCAGCTTTCAGTCCAGTGCAGATATCTGTAGGGCATTGGGGTCCTCAAATAGATAATAAAGCTCAACAACAATGTATTGTTAAGTATGAATTTTTGTGACTGAGTATTCATCAAGTAACTTATGACAAAAAATGAGTACTTTTGCTTAGATAGGGTTTATAATTTTTAGGAAATGAAAATTAAGCAGTTTTGAGCAGTCTTTAAACCTTTCATGAGCAATAACATCTGGTATCCCAACGTCACCAAATGTGTTAAATAATTTATTTTGTGCATTATTGCTACATTTAAGCAAACTTTCTAATCAAAGGAGATAAATAAAGAAATATAATCAGTGAACAACTTAGCTTAATAAAGTTAAATAAGCATCATTTTAAGAGGATTGGAGTAATGTGTCAGGGTTTTACATTTACCTTTATATTGTAATGTGTAAGCTAACTGTTCACTTTTTTCGACTTGCCAACCTCAAAATAAAAGTCCTGGTATATTTTTTTAAATTTGTCACTTATTAGTCATCTAAATTTAACCAAGGGAAGTTTATCCCCAATAGAGTAAAAAATGGGGTTTCAGGGAAATTCATCCAAAAATGCCTGTTTAAGCGAAAATACAAAAATTTGCAAAACAACGTCCTTAAAAAATAATCAAGCGCCTTCAAATAACCAAAAACTAAAATTATTCTATTTTGTATAAAAATGGAAAAAGCATGAAAATAACAACTTAACCATCTCAGTTTTTACAAATTCAAATAACATCTCAGTCAGAAAAATACACAAAATTACAAATATCCTACTCCCTTTGTTAGATTTCTTATCCTATTCCATAATTAATTTAATTGTTCTGAAAGTTGTCAGTTTTTCACAATGCAAAATCTTCAGAATGTGAGTCCTTTTAAAAACTAATAAAGAAATTATGCAACATGGAATTGTGATTAGAGCCAAGAAAATGTAAAATTCCTTTAATAAAATAAGGAATTGTTAGTGCTTTACTAAAAACATCATTATTTTCGACCATCTGAATGTTCCATCCAAAATGTTCTTTCAGGGTTCATATAGAGAAATTAAAAACAAAGTTTTGAAAACCCTACAAGAATTTTCATGGACTAAAGGAATAAAACACACAATCATCTACATTTTTCTTGGTCAACTTAAAAAATCAGCTTCTATAATTTTAATCAAACAAATATATAAAAATAACTTACATTGTATATCATATGGTTTTTGTACTATGCAGAGGAGATTTAGAAAAGCACTGTAAAAGTTAGCTCGTACCCTCTGGAAACCAGTTCCTATATTCAAAAGAAAAAAATTAGTATAAATATTGGTTGACACTTTCACGTTTGCTGTAGTGAATTGAAAAATGACAACCATTTTTCTATTGCGGTTGGGACAGCTACAATTTTAGTCCAAATTAAAAGTTGTTAAAACAAAAATACAAGCAAAAAAGTTTTGGTTTTCCACATTGAAGTTCTAATAATGCAGGTAGCAAATATTTTTTTAATTAACGCTTATACTTAAAAATGTTATAAATTTGGGGATGACAGGAAAACAATAAAGTAATACTGACTGCCTTATACAGTATAATTAACGTGCAGAGCAGTACATTATTTTCAGGATACAAACACATGATTCAGGAATTGGTACTCCTAATTCTGCTCTTGAAAGCAGTATCAGTATAAAACAGTGATCACTAAAATGGTTGATATAACATTGTTAGGGGTTGATAGAAAAATATAAGACATTGTACGGGTAATATTTAATTCGACCTCCATCCTGAATGGCAATCCAATTAAGAGTTAATATAGAATTCCATGACGATTTCAGGCTGAAACTTACTGATTTTGAACCCAACCTTGCTAATCTTGTCAAGTGTCATGAAGCATACCCTTCACATTGATAATGTTAGTAAATTGTATACTAAGTTAAAAGTCTAATTTTCATATATATAAGGAAGAATGTATTATTATTTTGTCATCTAAATTAAACTTTATATCATTTATCTCACTCCTATATCAAATATATAATGTTAAGGACGTCAGAAACAAAAAGGTATCCCTTTGACTTTACCTAATATAATATATACTATATTATACATACAGTAACTTTAAAATAAACAATCTAAAAGCTCATTTAAGCATCTTTTTTGCCTATTATAATTATATAATAGTAAAAGAGAGGGTCGATAAAAAGTCAAGAAACTCTTCAGGGGTCGATGGTCAAAGAAGTTTGGCGACCCCTGGTATAAAAGCACTCACCAGTTTTGAGCAAGCAATCCACTACAGCTCTGAGTACAGCCAGAAGGGAGGAATGGTGAGCCAGTGGGATCATAGAAGGCTCGACAGCAAAGGACTCGAGGGCATTTCCTCCCTTGGAGGAAGGCAGCGCCTGTAAGGGTTTCAGAAATGAAGCAACCATCACATGGCGGAGGGTAGACATTAGAGTGAGAATGACACCAGATGCAGGTGGCATCAATTCCTGAAGAACATCGGGCAGCATAACCTGGAATTGAAATACATGAACAAACATTGCCAATTACATGGATAATAAATAGTACAGTTAAGACCAGCCTGTTCAATAAGATATTCAGTCCCATAAAAAGGTTACTAGAAATCTGCCAAGGCTATTCTACTTCTGCACATGAATCTTATTATAGGCTTTTTTCTTCTTTTATTTTCTTTTGTACAGTATATTTGTTGATTTTTTAGCTCTTAAATTTTAAATTTGGGTTGTTTGTTTTAGATAATCCATTCATTAAAATGATTTTGGAACTAGGGTTGGTTGGACGGTAGAATTTTAATGTTGCAAAGGCCACATACTCCTTCCTTGTGTGTGTGGGAAATTGTACATCAAAATCAAACAAAAACGCTTTACACAATGCATGGACTGGTTCCATATGCATAAAACTCAGCCTCTGATGATTTGTGAGTGACTTGTTTCAGTGAGTAGAAAGGCATATTGGTTGGTCAGTTGGCATTGTCATCCCAACATGGGTTCTAACTTCTAGGTGACCAACCTTTTACGTCCCCTAAACAGATGAGATAAATATTTCCAGAGTAATCAAATAAGTTGTTTAAAAAAAACACCTACACCAGGATGCCTAGGAATGACCCATTTGGAATCGTTTAAAATTTTTATGGTAGAGCCCAGGACCCAAAACATAAGGGGAAAATATTAGATATATAAATGTGAGTAACTAAATATATGCAATGATTCTATCTCTCTTATTAGGTTACTGAACAAAAAGGGGCACACAAAGTTCAAGGGACTTGAACAAATTGAGTTCTAATATTTAAGGCCAGCATTCCTCCAACATGAGGAATGAGTATTGCAAATATATCGATAATATTGGTAATGATTTATATGAACAAAATAGAGTTCCAAAACATATGCAGAGGAAGCAATTGGTGATTTGCTTAAGTCCCTCAATAATTTCTATAAGTTGGCACCAACGTATCCCCAATCAATACTGTTATCTCTAGTGTCCTCATAGGAAGAGCTATTTTTAGTTAAAATATGGACAACCTTCTGGTGTTACTGAGTGGAAGCAAATTAGAAATTAATTAAGGAAAGAAATTTTAAAGTTTGATTTAAATCAAAATCACTTGATCTAAATCGACATACCCTGTAAATGTAATTAACAAATCGGTTAGGTTGGTTTAATGGGTTTCATGGCACAAAGGCCATATTTGGCCAAGCTGCATCAAACACAATACAGACGATGTTAAGTAAGACATACCACACATAAGGGAAAGGTTTACTGACACAGAAAAGAGAAATACACCCAGGAAGGAATCAAACCTGTGCCGCCCCACAACTTGCAGTGGGTACATACACTGAGCCATGATGGCACCAAATCATATCGGTTAGGTAACACAATTTAGTTCCTGTCTACCCCAACCAAATTACCAGCTTGTACAATTCAGAGCCAGTAGAGGCATTCGCATTTCTCAAGGAGGTTAATCCTTTTTAGGATAAATATGAAAGCCTTCCAGAACAATTTGTCCTCTAATTAATTCTGAATA
Source organism: Meta bourneti (assembly GCA_933210815.1). NCBI lineage: Eukaryota > Metazoa > Arthropoda > Arachnida > Araneae > Tetragnathidae > Meta > Meta bourneti. The sequence continues at coordinate 3,604,179 of OW119926.1, forward strand.
TATTTAGAAGGGAGAGAAAATGTGCAAAATAAATGTAAAGCATAAAAATATAAAAAAACTTGAATGAACCCCAAAACAAGAAAACTACAAAAAAGTCAAGATGAATGGGATTATGTTTTGTGCTGAATATATCTGCCATTCATAACTTACTTTTGCAAGGAGTTCTTGGGACACTTCAAGGACCATTTGTTCTTTCTTCTCACTGCCTAACATCTCCAATGGACACGCTATAAGAAGAACTTCTGTCACTTGTCTCCAGCCATCAAATAAAAGTCTCTTGGCAAACACAGATTCACGAGCTTCATTACAACTGACAGCATACTCCAAAACCTTAGAAATTTCCTTCGAAAGAGAATAAACACATTTAAAATTTTAATCACAATTTCTTTTAAATAATTTGGTTCTACGCTCACATGAAAATAAATTCTGCTGTCTAGTGAACAATTTTATCATTAAGTATATAAAAACTATTTAAATAGATATTTCTTCTAATATAATCCCTTTCCCTCAATTTTTTATCAAACATTTTTCTTTGAGATTGTGTTTTTTAATAAACTTTCAAACAAAAACTAGCAAAATTAATTTTCTCGTGTTAAATACTTACAGCACAAGTGTAAAAATTTAAATTCAGTACCAAGAGACAGTTGAAATTATACCTTGATCAAGTTTCTTAATTTTAAAGAATTAAAAATAATAAAAAAATTCAATAACCTACAGCTTTTAGAAAACACTTTATAACAAACAAAAGCTTTCTCATAAGTATCTTAATTAAAAAAGTTCCCAAATAGAATAAGATACTTTCGTGATGAAATGAAACTGGAAACATTTTATATCAAAATGTATCTCATAGAACTTGAAATCCTTTATTGTATTACGAGTTTAGTCAAGCCGTGCTTATAAAATTCCATGACTATTTCGAAAACGATTCTTTCGAAAGCATCATGAGATATTGAGAAAATGTTTTGAAAATGCAGAATCTATCGCATCTGAATTAATCGATTCTAGAAGTACCTGCATCATGATTGGTCTTTGTCCTAGCACTGAAGCTCCCTGTAATCCCAGAGTCTCTTCTGACAGTCTGCTGTACAGCTCTTCGACGTCAATCAAATGTGGACAGTCTGCTTCTTGGAATTCACTTTCCTTCAAAATGCGCTCCACCTCCTCATTGTCAAAATACTCCCATCGGGGCATTGGGGGTAAGGAATGTTGGAAGCTGATGTTATCAAGTATCTGCATCAACTTTCTTCTGTAAGTGCCTGTATCAATGACGAGGAAAAACAGGAGTTAAGAATAAATATTAACATTTTTAAAGCACAAATATTTTAAGGTCACATTAGAGCAACCAATATTTAAATAACACTGATCAAGTACTTCAAATATATAGATTTTATAATATAAAATCTATATATTTGAAGATAAATATAAAAATTCACAGATGAAGCTTTTTTAAACGGCAAAATAGAAATAATTAAATATTTCAGATAAGTGCATACTTGATTGTATAACTGATAATATAATTTACAGATAACTGAAATTTTATTATTAATTTGTGAAGTCAAATAATAAAAATTTTCTTTACTAAATTGTCAATGACTAAATCAAGAATTCATTTCATTTTACTTGTTTTAAAATTCAATCTTTTCATTTCAGTAAGTCACTTCTAACCATGCAGCACTAGCTAAATATTTTTTAACCATTTTAGTACACCACACTAAAGGTAATGGTAATATTATTTCTATAAAAATTGAAAATCACAACAATGATAGGATTTTAAAAGAAATGACATTTTTTTCATATATTCTGGTTTCTTTAGAGAAGATAAGCTTTAAGAGTCAAACATTGCTGGATTATAAGGTAAACAATCACAAGGTAATTTTCATCCCTAATTTCTAAAACATTTTTCAACATACTGTATTCTTCACAGTTGGAAATTCTGAATATGTTTTCATGGAAATATGAACCAATATACATTAGTGTGTATCAATTTAAAATCTAACTAGACAAAATAAGAGAATCGGATCAATTAAAAAGTATTTAACCAAAATTAAATCAATTCATAATGAATTGCAACATTAATCAAATCTTTCTAAAATATACAAACGCATTTGTATATTTTAGAATGATTGAGGGAGAAATGTATCTAACATATACATGTAAAAACTATTTTAAGAAAAATATAGGAGCCAGAAAATTTAACAATATGCATTGAAATTTAATATTCAAATAGAGCAAATTTTTATGAAAATAAAAAGTTTAAATGAGAATAAATAGATTTCAGAAATTTTAAAAGATTTATAACCTGAAGTTGGCTTCATGAATGAATATGAGGAAGCATTGGAAACCCCGAGAGATTGCTCCAAGCTGACATCCAGGGCACCTGAAACAAATTAATTGAAAACTTGAATTTGGGTAAACATACCTACAGTTTAATAATTAATATATAAAAATGAATCAGTAAAAGGAAAGAAATACATGTTCCAAGAGCAAGAGAAGCACATTGATTGAGCCACCTAACCTTCATTCTCAGAATTAATGATAATAAAAAGTTATGAACCAATTAAATTGGTCAAAAAAATATTAAGCCAGAACATACAATGCAATACTTGTATGCAACGTACATAATGCTTGATGTGAAAAGCTATAACTAAGCCATGGATAGATTTTGAATGTAAAACTTAAACTGAGTCTGGCAACAATAAGAATGAGAGCCAGAAAGGTTTGATTTTTTTTATTTAGAACTGAAATTAAAGAGTGTTTCAGCGATTCTTCTATGCATCTGTTCTTCAAGTAACGTCTTGTTTTAGAATTAAATATGTTGGCTTATTCTAAGTATTCATCACTATTATCGTTTTTGTCCTGATTTAACAATGTTCTACTAATGTGTAGCCCATATTAGCCCCTGTGCAATTCTAGTAATTGTGCCTATGTGATATTATCAATTGAACATGGTATAAACTGACCTTATGATGAAATAGACGGAGTATGTGGGTGCAGCTTCATGCTATTTCTTCCGGTAGCTAGGTTCAAAGATCCATCACGTGGTTGTGTGGGGGGTATTTCAATTAACGTCACACTGTAGAAACACAACACGTGGTTGTGGGAAAAATCATGAATCCTAATGCAGAACAAATTATTGATTGGTTAAAGAAATTATCCAGCATGATTAAAAATGCTTGCCTGCACTTTGATAACCGATTGGGCCAAGTCGATTTGTATGCCCATGTGACGTACCCTTCTGAGATCTTACAGCAGCAACTCCTCCCACATCCTGTCTATTTCATTAGAAAATTGATGAAATAAATAAATCCTTAATTCATTGTTTAGCATAAAACTATAAATTATGTCAATTCGCAAGCCCAAGTGACTTACCCTGAGATCTTATGACAGCGACTCCGCAAACACGTTGTCTATTTAGTCAATGTTAGAAATAAAACTAATTACATTGTTGAGTGTAAAACTATAAATCAGTCAACTAGTTATAATCTGAAGTGTGCCGATATTGAAATCTTACCGCTTTCTATAGGAGGCTTATCGTCAAGAAGACTACTGAGCAGACGCTGCACGTGTGAACGTTGGTGATGAGCAGATGTGACGCGCAATTCAACAGCTAGAGTTCGGAGAAGCCAAGATTGTTGACGAAGAATTTTGATATTCAATTTGCCTAAAAATTAAAGATTGAATGGAATAAAATATACAAATTGCAATAGAAAGGGCATTTCTAAATTACATTTCAATTTTCTCCTATTTCCAAAACAATTTGTCTGAATGGTTTATCACTCTAAGGCAACATGAGGGCTAATTATACTGGGGATTAATCTTAAAGTAGTGGTTTCCAAATTTTATGCACTTCTGGCCCCTTTTTATGCACAAAATCTTGTTTTTTATTCATAAAATAGGTATATTTATTATATAATAAAAAATATTTTCAAACAAATCTAGTTCTTGAACCTTAATTTTCATACATATTTAATAAAAAATCATATCAATTTGGGCAGGTGAGCTAGTATTAAAAGTATAAGCTTGTTTTGTTAAATTGGAGGTCACTGAAAATAAACTACTTTTAAATCACTCTAATGGATTTCGATATTTTTTAACAGCCTCATGTCAAAATACTATATCTTCTACAAATTTTTCAATTACAAATGCGTTTTTATCTATTCAATTTCTTACGTCTGCAAATCAATTGAGTGATTATTAAAGATTTAAAGGTTTTTAAAACTAAATCGAAAAATACTTTTAGTAATAGATAGTACTGCAGATTGACTTCACTGGTAAAATGCTTGCAAAACAATATCTTTTTAAATGATAGTTTCTTAGTGTCTGAAAAACAACGGAAATTATATTTTGTAGGCTGAAACAAAAAATTTATTGATGACAAAAATTATGATGCTTGAGAAAAATAATTCCAATAAACAATTAGAGCATGAGAGTTGAAAGAGTAATCAAGACAAATATGTGAATAATGGATGTTTTCCATGCTTCCAAACATCTAAAATCCTTTAAAATTGTTATCATTCTTTCTAGTTACTATGAGCAGGTTCTAGTTCAAAATTTAACATAGAATTTATGATATTTGAATATTTCCCAATAGCATGTCAGTAAATCAATCATAATAAATTTTAATTTGCGATTCTTCGAATGAAATATACATTACATTTAAACATTATGTACTGGAATAAAGTTTATTAAAAAATTCCAGGCAACTTATATCATTTCAAAGTTCAAATGTTAAATACCATCTTTCAAAAAAAATTTAGATTTCCATTACAATACATTTTAAGTAATTTACAAAAAGAAAAAATTTATCAGCTTCCCAAAAATTGTTTTTATGTAGATCCTAAGTACGATACCTAACTTTAGTAACAGGAATTATCAATGATAAAGTATCACATTCAAAATAAGATCCCATAAGTGAAGCAATTTTAGTTTGTGGGCTTATTTTAGCTGTTTGCAAATGTGCATCACCTTCACAAAATAAGATAACATTTAACAAACTAAGCGCCTATAACAGCATACATTGACCTATAAATAAGAGCATAATTCTTATTTTATCTTGAGATATTCAGCCTTTAGAATTTGTAATCTAAAATTCATCTTTCAAAAGAATATGCTTAATTAAACATGTCAATTATCAATAAATACCAATAAACTTTTAATTTATTTTATGAGTACAGAAAAATCAATGCAAAAGGGTAGAATTGGTTGGAAAAAATTCTTCCAGAACAGAAACAGATATTGAGGTGTATTTACAATAACCACTGTTCTCAATTAAAGCAAAATATTAAATTAAACCTTTACCTCCTGTCTTGAAAGGCAAAAACTGCAAATGACGAAACAAGAAGTCGTGAGTGGACCGCAAGTATCGTAAAGTTGGTCCTGATGTATCATTATTGGTACACAAAATGTGAACTAATTGATATGCAAGTTCAGCAGATCGAGGAGCACTATAAATATTGGATGGACAAATACCAGAGTAGCTACCAAAGTCCAGAAAGGATAATATGGCATGCAGACATGTTCGTTTTGATCCCATAACACCTGAAAACCATAACAAATCAGATCATTTTAGCAACAAAATTGGTCAAATGACACACCCACAAATTTTTTTCTTTAATTTTACCAGGCATTGGACTGGTACCAATCAGAAATTCATTGTTTACCAGATATCACATAAAACATAAAATTAATCTATTTGTAAGAACATGGAACTGATAATCAATGTAACACTTGAATGAGACAAACCTGAAATGAATGGCTTATATAGAAAAATTTCCTTTTTTTATTGTTAGCATTCAATTATTTAAAATTTTATCACAAAAGTTCTAAAAACCATATAAATTGTACCTCAAAATCTAAAGAAATTAAACAAAAAACTCACTACTGAAGATTTTAGCTTAAAATTTGTATGATATTCAATTATAATGGAATACAATTCATGAAATATTAATTGCATTTAAAATTCAGTATTTATTTTAAGTAAATAAATCTAAAAATACATATTGTAGAACTAAAAATAAAAGAAAATGTTATCCATAAAGGTGCATAAAAATATTTCTTTTCTTTAAATCTATTTGGAAACTCCGACTTATGCATCAGAAAAACACAGCTGACTGTATCTGTATATAGTAGTTAGAATTAATGAAATACAAATGCACACATGTATAAAATGCTAAATATACTCAACACAAATTATTATAAACTTTATGTCAGTGTTAGTAAAATAAATGAAACATTCAGAGTGAAAGTAACAGTGAAAATTAGAAAGCACATACAAAAAGAACTTAGAAATGTCCTTAACTCTAGGAAAGCAAGGTATAAAAAAATCAAGACTTTTTTTTTTAAATCAAAAACATCAGATTCATTTTATTTAAATCAGATTTTTTTTATTTAAATCGGATTTTAATTAATTCTTTGTCCGTACCAGTTTAAATTTGTTGGACATGAGAAACAAATCAGTGTAGTTTCTAGATAGTTTTGATTCATGTTAAACATTAATATATATGTATAACATTAATGTATTAGGAAATATAGCTGGGTAAATATTCAAAAGATTAAAATTTGACATAGGAATTGGAAAAGTAAATCACATGATAGAGTAAATAGAACAGTGCCAGATGCCAAGCATAAGCAATGTTTTCCCATTTGGTTCTCAAGTGGTTTAGATTACTTTGAGTTTAACCCATAAACAGTGACATGAAATTTTTAGACCTATACTATAAATAAGGTTGTGGAATCTGACACCATATTATAAATTTGTGTATAAAGTTATTCAATCACACAAATTTCAGAATTTCTTTGCATTACATATTTGTCATGCATGAATAAAATGTATAGAACTTCTTTAATTTTGATACAAAATCAATTGGTTCAAGACTTGCTTTTTAGAAAAAATCATGTAACCAATATAAAATAAAAAGAACTTGCATCGTGAAAACATTCCTACTTCTCATTAATATTTAGCTTGCAAAGATAACTTATTTCTGAAAAAAAATTGTTATTGTTTTGTAAGTAAACAGTAAAAAATGAGACAGTATGAAAATATATTAATTTGAAATAAGATATACCTATTTTTTCAAATTCTCTGAGCATTAACTAGTATTTCTTTGGAATATTCCAAACAAACAAAAAGGGCTTAAACATCAAGTACAAGAGAATGAAGCTTTCTCTAGGAACAGCATAAAACAAGTGTAATAGCATCCCACCAGAACAGGTTAATTCAGTAGAATTTTGAGCTTGCAATAAAAAATTCATCATAGCAATCATCATAATCATTCAAATAGCTTTCTGTTACAATCCAATCTATTTTCTCAATATAATCAATTATCAGATGAGTGAATTAACTTCCAAATTTCAATTTCATAAATACAGAATGGTTATGCTTGCTGTGTAACGAATTCCAAGGGATCAATGCATAAAATTTCCTAATAAAATTTAAATGAAAATTAACCACAATAAAACAAAAAAATGAAAATATTAAAATTGCCTATTTTAAGATTTATTTGCAAAATTGGAAGGCTTTTGATACTGCAGAAAACATTTTCTTTGTGTCTGTCTTATAAATATTTTTTAAGAACACACTACAATACTAAATAAATAACTAGAACATCATAATAAAGTATACAAATTGCCATGATTTCAATAATTCGAATGAGTATACTTTGAGCATCTTCACTCATCATATGGAGAACAGTTCAAAATGAGCCATGTGCAATTTAGTTACATGGAATGTTTGAAATGAAACCCACACTGATGAACAGGCTTGTGAGTGACACCTGTTGGTCAATGGCCCAAGAGGGAAATACTTAGTTGTCTGGTAATTATGATCCCTATCAAAAAAGTTTATTCAGTGTCTTCAAGGGAAGGATGATTTTCAATATAATTGTTGGGGTGAATTGAGTATGAGCAAAGTAGTTAACTTATTTGAATAAAATAGCATGCATCTTGTTCATAGCTATTTCATTTTTCAATATTACTAAACATAATACATAAAGGAAAAGGAAATTTTAAACTTTTATTTAAATCAATGATTTTTTAAAATAAAAATCACTTGATTTAAATCAAGCTGATTTAAATCGCATACCCTGAATTAAAGTTCAAAGCATTTGATTAAAACACAAAAATAAAAACAATATAAAAAGCGATTATGCTTATAATACGTCCAACTTACCAGGTTCTTGTATTTCTGTTTGGGAAATAGGCTTTCTTAAATTAAATCCCAGTAAGAAATGAGATAGATTCGGTCCTGGGTGTTTCAAGCATTTTAAAAGAAGCTGAAGCAACTGTTGCCGAGTTCTGTTTCTTGTTTGTAAAGCTTCATCATCTACAGATTGAAGAGAAAACAAATGACATATGAACAGATTTAAGTACTTTAAAATTATAAAAGCATTAACTGAAACTTTCACTTCAACTTTAAAAATATTGGTAACTAGAAAAATTAAAGTATTTGAATGCATTAGGTAGTTAATGGTGCTCTGGTGCTACACAAGGGGCTATTGGAGACAGTTCTGGATCAATCCAGAGGAGAAAGATCTGAAGACAACCTCATAATTTTGAATTAGTCAGATGATGAGGTCAACACCTCAGCTTTAAATGCATTTGTGTTTGTTAAATATCTCCAATGGTTTCAAACGAAATGAATGATAAAAAATTATTTAAGAAAATAAAAACAAAGAACTTACTTTCATTACCTTCACCAGACACATCCACCTCAAGAATTTCAATATAACCTTTCAATAATAGTTCGCTCTCAGCCTGAAATTACAGTACAAATGAAAACATAAATAAAAAGGTTAGATAATCAGATATATGTATCTTTAATGAATGTGACCAGCCTATTAAATATAATTTAGGTCAATAAATACTTATAGGTCAAATAAAAAATGTAAACTAGTTTAACCAATCAGAAAAATAAACAATGTTTCTTTCCTTTTTCCTAACAAGGACTAAACTTTAGAAGATTTTGTTTTCAGGCAAATTGTCAACTCTCTTTCAGACAAATCATCAATTCAACTTCAGAAAAATATAATTTTTTCCCTCAGATCAAGTGATTGGGCAGAGGTTCAAAAAAGCTCCCTTGCAACAGGAAGAAACATTTGATATAACAGAATTAATACCCCTGTACTTCACAGAAAAAGTTTCATTTTGTAAATTAAATAAACATAAGTTCATACTTACAGAATCACTGTTGAATACACCAACTAAATGCTGAGATATTGTGATCGAGGAACACAATGCATGGAGTATGCTTATGGAATACAAACTGTGTTTGGGTAAAAACGAATTATAGGTTACATATCTGAAACGAAAAAAAGGTTTAAAAATTGACAGCAGTTTACAAATCAAGGAATTGTTAGACTTGAAGAATGTAAGACTTCAATAGTTTAAAAATTAAAATTCTTTCATGCATAATTAATAAAATCAATTACTTTGCAATGACTAGTAAATGGTCAGCTTGGCCGCTCCTAGGATTAATATTCAAAAGCAAGTTTTCCAGGGAAGTAACAAGGAGATCACAACCACTGTCTCGGATTTGCTGTAGAAAAGCTTCCTGCTTGGATAATGTAACATGTAGCAACTTCAAGGCAAGATGTGTGCACTCTTCCAAGTTGGATTGGCCTAAAATTACAAATTTTTAATTATAAAAGAAAATAACATACAGAACAATTCTGTTTTTGCAGATTTATAATTCAACTCAAAGTAAAAATATTATGGAGAGAAAGGTGTCAGTCTACTTATGTCATAAAAATGTTTTTATTGTTACTGGAAGAGAGCTAGGAAAAGGATCTTCATGATCCTTTGGAGTAACTGAAATTGTGATTCAATGAAATTTTAAATATTGAATTATAATTTCAGCAAATAATATTTATTAATCTTGTTACTTCAATAGTTTTATAACTTATTTATTTTCCTTTATTGAATATTTGGCTAATAAACAAAAAAGAACAATTAAATTAGCAAATGTTCTGTCAATGCGAGGGTACAAATAAAAATTCTCACAATTTAAAATGGAATATTTCATAATGTTCAGTAACAAAATATTAATTTCATCACTTTCTTGTTTTGGATTGTCAAATTAGGTAAGATACACACAAGGGTACACACAACCACTTTGGTAAGGTTACACCTACCAATACCAGGTGCCACAATAAATGCAAGTGGATTTGGAAAATTGAGTTACAAAAGAAAATTAATTTCTTTCAGAAAGTCAATGTTAATTTTGCACAGTATATAGGCTCCTTGCAGATACTGTGAAACAGTACAAATGCATTAGTGTCAGACAAAGTATCAAGAGTATGGGATTCTGATAAAAAAATTCAGATTCCTTTAGAATCACTTCTTTCTAAAATTAAAAAGTAAAATATCTGAAGAATTTCTTTCCAATGAGATTTTATTTAAAATAGTCACTCTTAATGAATTGGGGATAAGCAGAATAATCAAAATATCCTCTGTAGAAACTAGTTCTCACCTGGAACTGCAGCATACTGGTCCAAAACTCTCATCCCCTCATCCAAAATGAAAAGAACTACCCGCAATAAGCCGCTGTCTTGCAACATTTGGGATAAAATGGAAATCCCAACACTGGATTTGTTAGCAGTAAAAGCAGATTGGAAGTTGCAGCCTTTCAGAACCTTTTCCAGTATTTTGAAGCACAGAGCCATGATTTTCCACTGAAATACAAAAGATGTGTTATCAATCATCCCACGTAAGTATGAGATACCTAAACTATAAGAAGCAGGAAGGTCAAAGTATACCTTTTCTCCTTCGGCTTTGTATGCCCGAGAATTGCAGCGCAGTAACACTGAATCCCTCACAAACTGCAGGTAGGGTTCGATGCCTGGTTGGCGAGTGGCTGAACCTAAGCTAATAGGATGGGGATGATTCAGGAGAGAGTCCAGCAGAGAAAGCATGGATCGCGTGACAGGATATTCTTCCATGCGGGTTTCTACCTCTTCCAACTCCATCTAAGTAAATGAAGTAACAAGGTGTGAACACTATTGACATATTTCCCATCACAGGTACTGTTTTCAGTATACTGAAACTCATTTTTCCAGGTCAAGTGATACAATGATACAATTTTGTATATTGTATGAATTAAATGAAATAATAAATAATTAATGAATTGTATGAAATAAACTTATTTGTTAGTTATATAGTGCATTTAATAGCTTCAATATTTACTCTGCTGATAAATAAATTTCAGCTCACAAGATTAGAAAAAGATATTTTTTCCATATTTATCACTCTATAACATGTACCACTTTCGGTATTTGAAAATGATACCCACTGAAAATTATACTCATTGAAATGTGTAAAGTATAGAATTATTAGAAGACTCATAAAAGAAATTTAAAAAGGTATTCATCCTAACATTACTTAGTTGCAGAACACTTAATTCACACCTGAAGATTACTTAGTATTGACATAAGTATTCAAAACCACTTTGTTTGATTGCAGTATCACTCAAGATCAAATAATATAATTTAGTATGAAAAAAATACAAGACACCTGCTTCAAATAAGTGATACATCAATTTTAACTATAATTTTTAAACATGTTAATCTTCTCACTCTAGTGGATAAGTTATCAAATGCCTAATGTGTCTGCTCATTAGTTAACACTTTAAAAGACAAAAGCATAACTATTTAGAGAAATAAAAACACCATTTTATTTCAGGGTATGGTAAAAATCATTGTTTCACTCATAGGTTTATTTGGTTAAAAGAATTTAACCAAATAAACCTTTGAGTGAAACAATGATTTTTATTATTGACAACAATGATCTAGTACTAAACAATGATTTAAAGTACTAAAACACTAGAGTAGTTTAAAAAGCAAACATTAGGAAATAAATTTATACCCCCATATAAAGGAGGGGTGGGAGAGCTAATGATTTCAAGAGTCTGTTTCTGTTTCAAAGGTCAGGTTGCAAATTCTCATGTCCAGAGTTAAGATTTATGAATCCAGTTTCAATAAATTCACTGAGGATAAAACTTAACAAAATTTAATAAGGTGACATTTAAAATTACAGTACAATTCCGCTTCATTTTGCGGCCAAGATTATAAGCATCATTACGCTTCCATTGTTACAGTTCAATTGATTGGCGCAAGAGTGCCATCTACTGCCATTACGGAACACCACATCTTATACAAATGACTTGTCTTTCATTATTGATAATCATTACAATTTGAAGCATTGTCTTTATTTCTAATGACTTCTTTTAATAATAAAAAAATTAATTTCAAATCTTTCAAAAATATTTAAATAAAATTTTAAAACCATTCAAAACTTTAATTTTATTTTTATCACATTGCAGCAAAAACACAAAAGCAAATTATAAAATAAAAAAATTTCATGAAATACCAATATTCCAGATGGGTGATATACTGCAACCGACTTCACAGTTGGTATAACCTGAAATGTATATAAGCAATTCAAGTCAGAAAAAATGGTGTAGCATAACTTGAAATTTAAAACAAAAGGGACTTTTAGACAAGGTATCACTAAGCCTTATAACTTTTTATTTGTAACATGCAAAAATAATATATAACCAAATATAACATATTGTAGATATTTTTAAAGTTTGAATACTTTCTCTTTTTTTCTGAAAACAAGTATATTTTCAACAACCCCTCTTACAATCTTAAGAATCTATAATTCTTATTGATACAGCTATCAACTTATTAATATGTATAACCATCACAAAGAAACTAGAAAAAGGAGAATATGTGAAAAGGTTTTGCATTTTATTAAATACACAAGTACCAAAGCTTATACAGCAAGTGAAATATGAAAAGTGCTAAAAATGAAAAGTGGACACACAGAACCATGTGCAAAATAGACAGGCACATCATCATGAGTACTTATAAGTTCACAGCAAGTACTTATAAGTTCACACAATTTAGACAATCAATTGGTCTAAAAGAGCTAATGAATTCAGGATGAAACTTGGCCACAATTCAAGAATGGAAAGTGTGAATGGGATTTTCAGAATTTACCTGAAAAAGAAGCCTGAATTACCATTCAGGCCTATTTTTAACCCACTAAAACCAAAATTGCTGACACTTGACCTTGGACAAATAACAATGATTTTGGTTTGTGAATGAACAAAATAAAGCTTTTAAAGAATTTTTAAGACTTGCCAACATAAAGGCTTTATAAAAGGGTCCTTAAAACAAACCTGAAAAATCTGGCCTTCTTAAACACCCAGGAGGATGAAGGTGGAAACCCTGGAACATGAATACCAACAGACAATCGCTGAATGATGGGTGAGTATGGGTTGGTAGATTGGGTTTTATGACAAGGGCCCATATTTGGTCAAGCTGTACCCAACGACATCAAGTTAAAAACAGACACATCCATAAGGAAAATTGTACTGACACAGAGAAATACACCCTCACAGGTTGCTAACAGAGTGAGCGAACTCACTAATTCGCAGCGACCCCAGGACGTGTACAGGAAACTGGGACAACAGTAGAAATAACAGTAGATTAATACGGTCATATATCAATCCCAGATATACCCAGTCTTGCTGTGATCACTCGATTACATAATCAGATAGACCCCACCATCCATGCAATGGGCACCAGAATGAACAAGTCATCACCAAACACTTCACGTTCAGCAAAATTAGATAAGAATAGGTGCAGAACAATTTTTAATGTCAATCTGAAACTTTTCATTGCTTTTAAAACCTTTACTAAAAGCTCAATTTTCTACTGATATTTTACATATCATTTATTTCCCCTATTTCCATAGGAGAAACATGGACATACCACACCATCTTCAGAAGAGTGACGCAATTCAAAACGGAAATTTATTTTTCAAATAACAATTTTATTAAACTCAAACAAACCATGGAAATCACAATCAAGAAATAGGATACAAATCTTTAATAAAGATGCGATGGAATTCTATGAATCTCAAACCGAATAAAACACGCAAAAAGACTTCCAATTTCTCTTCTTTTGGCTCGCCTACAAAATTTTTTTTTCAGTTGTCACATTTCTCGAGGAGGTGCAATGTTAAGAAATTTATATTTATACTTTTTTATAAAAAAATTCTGGCACTTAATGTGATAAGATTAAGTATTCAGACAATTACCTGAGCCATTTCCAAGCCCTGCCAAATATTCAAGGCGATTTCTGGAGAAGTGGCAAAAGCAGCCAAGCAACTGATCAGAGCAGCTTTCAGAGTTGCAGGAATGCTACACGTAACAAGACCCAATAGTACGACTGAAGGCACGTACTGGGGATTTTCTGCCAAAGTGATGCGAGCAATTTCATCCTACAAAAGAATAAAATAATCAGCAAGGTCAAGATTTTGGATGATGTTGATCAACGGTTGACGGATCAACTTTTCATTAGCACTTCAAAGACAAAGTCAGTACGTAGAAATCCTGTTTGCAATCTTACGATTCTACATGTGTAGTTTCTTAGGTGTTTTTTCGAGATTCTTTCGGTGAAATGCATTTCTGTAATCTCATTCCCAGTCTCATTTTTATAACAGAATGCATTACAAATAACTTATCTGTCAGCTAATGGTGACAAAAAATTGCTTGACCTAAACTACAATGTAAAATAACTTCATATGCTTTTTGTTAGTGGGTGAATCATCGACACCACAGAAAGAGGTTAGGCTTGAAGGGAATTTCTGTAGTCTTGACAGAAGAAAACAAAATATCACCTTTTACCATTAGATATTTGAAAGTCTAATTAAAACAAAGCAGTGCTTCCCAATTGTGGTTTGCAGGCCTGCACCAGTTAGGAAAAAATGCCAGTCCACCAAAAATATTAGAAGACTACAAAAATGTTTTATGCAAAAGTCTTCAAGCAGAATCAAGATCAACAGCAAAAACCTGAAATACACCATATTTATCCTAATCAGGATTTAACAGTTCAAGTAGGTAGGTAAGTATTTAATCAACATTGCACTGGAGCAACATAACAGGCTATTGGTGACGGTCCAGGATCAAACCCGGAGGGAAAGATCAGGGACAACACCACGTAATTTTGAATCACATTCAGATGACGAGGTCACACCTGAGCTGGCACCCCACTCTCCAAACTTCCACAGCACCCCAACATGGGGTCACAACCCTCCGATGCTAATCCAGTACTCTTCCAACCGGGCTACTGCGGACCATTTAACAGTTCAGATGGTCAATCCTGCTCAGTAAGTGGATAAAAAGTTTATATAAAATATGGTGTTTATATAAGTTGATTGCCACAGAAAAAATTTGTGTTCAATCAAATTCTTAGACAATTTTTTTTTTCACATTTTTAGGTCCGCAAAATCTGGGCCAGGTAATCAATAGGTATTTCAAAATCACATTGAAGACAAGGAAAGAAAGAATGGGCTCTCACAAGCTGCACAACTCGAGCAATCAGCTGGAGAACTGCAATAAGGCCTTGAACTTCTTGTGGTGTGATGCCTTTAGAATGCATTCTCTGTGGGTATGGGTACTGCCTGTCCAGAGCAGGGGGTACCTCTTCGTGTAAATTACTGTAGTAACGATGCAACGTTGCAAAGAAGTGATCCCACGATACCATGCTGCTTTGAGAACCTGAGAATGCGGTAAAATAACAGTTAGCCATGTAGCATGCTTAGTTACTAATATGTTCACAATTAATTCTAATGAAAAGATGTACACATTTACAAATTAACAAGTACATCAAAAATATAGATTTAAGTTACATTTAATCATTTAGTGGTTATATCAGCAAAACTATTTTCTTTCTCAATGTCATGAATACTGTAAAAGTATTGGATAGTTGAATAAGTTCTCGCTGTTTTCCAACAGATGGCGTTACCGGAACTGGTTGCGTTAGTTTATGATAGTGACGCATCTATTTACAAGTACTATAAGCAAGCTTGAAATCCAGTGTATGTTATTTCGCGGAAGTGTAAACAACTTTATTTTCATTGCGTTAAATATGTCAAATTTCGTGCCAAAAAAAGAGTATTTGCGGGGAATTTTACTGCACTATTTTATTCAAAAAAAATCTGCAGTTGAAGCTCACAGAATTCTTGTTGAGACTTACGGCGACCATGCTCTGTCTGAAACAACTTGTAGAGATTGGTTTAGACGCTTTAAAAATAATGATTTTGATCTTGAAGATAAAGAACGCTCTGGCGCACCGAAGAAGTTTGAAGACGAACAATTGGAAGCATTACTTCATGAAGACTCATGTCAAACGCTAGCTGAACTTGCAGAATCATTAGAAGTTGATCACACAACAGTTTCGAAACGTTTGAAAGCATTAGGAATGATTCAAAAGCAAGGTCATTGGGTGCCGTACGAGTTGAAGCCGAGAGACGTCGAACGGCGTCTTTTCACCTGTGAACAACTGCTTCAACGGCAGAAAAGGAAAGGATTTTTGCATCGTATCGTAACTGGCGATGAAAATTGGATACACTACGATAACCCTAAGCGTAGAAAATCGTGGGGTAAACCAGGCCATCCATCAACATCAACGGCCTTCATCAAAGCCGAATATCCATTGTTCCAAGCTTCTGCTCTGCATTTGGTGGGATCAGCTGGGTATAGTTTATTATGAGCTGCTCAAACCAAATGAAACCATCACGGGAGATTGCTACAGACTACAATTGATGCGATTAAGCCGAGCATTGAAGGAAAAACGGCAGCTATACAAGCAGAGACATGACAAGGTCATTTTGCAGCATGACAACGCTCGGCCACATGTTGCAAAACCGGTAAAAACCTACTTGGAAACGCTTAAGTGGGAAGTCCTACCCCACCCGCCGTATTCACCGGACATTGCCCCTTCCGACTACCACTTGTTCCGGTCAATGACGCATGGCCTGGCTGAGCAGCACATCCGTTCTTATGAAGATGCCAAAAATTGGGTCGACTCTTGGATAGCCTCAAAAGACGTGTCGTTTTTCCGACGTGGAATTCAAATGTTGCCAGAAAGATGGGGAAAAGTAGTGGCTAGCGATGGACAATACTTTCAGTAACATGTTTTTTAATGATTTTTTAAAATAAAACATTAATTTTCACAAAAAAACAGCGAGAATTTATTCAACATCCTAATATAAAATAATTTGAGAAAACTTTCTTTGGAAACAGTTAATTAGAAAACTATTTTCATTCAATGGGGAAAAAATAAAATTTCTTTTCATGAGCAAATATTAAATGAAGTTATAGTTAAAATATGAAATGGATCAAAAAGGTAATTTCAATTGCAAGTTAAATAAGCACCTAACCTACAAAAGCTGCAGGGATTAAGAATCACAATCTTTACCATCTTCTGACAATTGTAAAAATTCAAAATCACTAACAATGAAATGACATCTAACCTTTTAAAGGAAGCTATGAGCTCAATAAGCTCTCAAAATGAAATGAAATTGAAAACCTAAAGCACTATAATTTGCAAAATTACTTCTGAATTCACAATTAAGTGAAGATGGTGCAGATGTTTAGGCTGGTAATACAAGGTATTCAGAAAGTAATGGAATTATATTGGCATGGCAATTATTTTTTGCTTTTTTTGCCAGATTTGAAAAAACATGACACAGAAACCAGGTCGTTGATCGCCAAACTTTCCTTTTGGGAATATACGAACTATGACCCCATATTAAAATCATCCCCACACAATTCAACTATAGGGCATCATTCAATGTAGTGTGGATAACATATCCATCAATATCTTGCACGGAGTGTTTGAAACATGATCTGACACGAACATTTGAACTAAATTAGAACAGTGAACATTTTGTTATTACATTTTGTATTTATCTCCATGTCTAGCTCCAGCTAGACCCAATTCACAATTCCATTCACCCACAAAGTCATACAACAAAAGAGGTTCAGAAAAGAGGTAATCTCGGGACAACCCCAGGCACTGGAGAACGTTGTGCTGGGGAGGCCTGGTCAGACTGGCATTTAAGGCAAACAGGATGAATCGTGCAACCACAGCAAAATGTGACACACCTCAGATGGCTACTGAAAAAGCGGGAGAGTCTGGATATGTCTGTCGCAACTGAGAGCAAGAGTTCTTCCGAGGCAATCCCCAAGATACCAAGAGTATACCGGGGAACGATAAATGCCTCAAGATTTTTCTTATAAAGTTCAAGAAACGTCAATGAGTGGGTATCAGACAATGGTTCATCGACACCTCCTTCGCCAAATCAGCTACTGTTTCTCCTGAGATCCACATTTTGAAGGGATCCACTGTAGATGCACCTCACAGGATGAGATATGCTTGAGTTTAAGGATGGCTATGCCAGTTCTGTCTCTTATGTGAACATTTTAGATACTTGTTATAAGTATGTGCTTCCCTCAGACAATTGCATTACTTTCTGAAAAATAACCTTTAATATATGCACTCTTTTAGAAAACAGCAAATCCTTGACTTGCGTGTGTCATACTCAATGAATATGTAGCAATGGTTCTTTCCAGAAAAGATAATCTGAAACATTATTTTCTTTTTTTTTAATATTGAAGTAACACTAGTTTATTTTGAAGGAAAAAAATCTTACCATTTCTCCCATTCATTTTTAACATGGAAAAACAGTGATGAGCACAAGTAGCAGAGTTGGACAAACTGGTGAGCATGTGGTGGTAGGGGACAAACAATGGGACGGGCAGCAAGTCACCAGCAATGCGAATGAATTTGTATAAAGCAATCTGAAAAAAATCGTCAATTTTGAACAATCGAAATTAGGGTGTAAGAAAGCATTCAATAGCAAACACCGATATCTTGCTATGAAAACAGATAAATTCATTTTTAATAGTAACCAATAAGATTTGTTGCATTACAACAAAAAATCATAGATCTTTTCTCAAATCATGTAGTTCAAAGCTTTCACTAAATAAACAAATATTTTCAGTTACTGCAATGAGACGATATTTTATTGCATCATTTGCTGTTACTATAAAGGAAAATGTCAAATATTTGCATATGAACAAAATACAATAACTCCAATCAATAGGATTAAATCATAACTTTTGGATTTTCCTTTGGAAAACAATACTTCTAAGGTTAAAAGTTACTTCTAAGGTTACCCAAACAAATAAAAAAATGGAATTTTTCTTAGCAGTAAAAAATACTTGGCCATGAAAAATAGTTTGCATTTGTGGAAGTGATAGAAATTGAAGTGATAGATTTTGAATCAATAGGACTGAATATCCAAACTAGGATTTGAACCCATGACCAGACCAGCTATAGCAAGTCAGTACAAACCATTCAGCCATAAAGACAATTTTGGGACTTGGAAGAAAAATTACAATACTATTTATGGTAGCTCACGAGTGTTTCTTGAGTTTTTCACATAGATCTTTTACAGTAAGAATAATCTTTGCAAAATAGTAAATAGTTTCAACAAAACACTTATCTTACAGTCACACAAATACTTTTATAAATGTAGACCACCACACCCAAGCTTAAATACACATTTTATGTCATTTTAAAACAACTACAAGAATTAAAAGACTTGATTAAAGAAAAACAATCTATTTACCTGTCGTTGTGAAGGCCTCTGAAAATAGGATTGTTCCAATACACTTTCAGATGGACACCAATATTCTAATGCTAATTCTAAATTCAGGGGATCTTTTGAATACAAATCAGATATCTAAAACAAAAATATTGAATTTATAGGTAGGGGATACAAATTCCATACAGTTTATACTGGAGAATGCAATGGTAAAAGTTTAGAACAGATATTTTAACTCAGAAAAGCCATGCGGTAGCAGTGAAAATGGGTCCAGAAATTTACGTTTTCCTCCAATGAATATCAATTGCTTTTAAGTTTGATAGCAGATATAAGAGAGTGAAGGAAGACCACCAGGTGTAATCACAACAAAAATTGGCTTTTACTATATTAATAACATAGAAACAATATACTAAAAGGAAATTGAAATTCGAAAGAAAAAAATTAATTCCAGCTTTCTCGGGGGGGGGGGGGGGTTAAGGATACTATTATCTCACTTCTAAAATATAATATACAAAGAAATAGATGGAAATTAGAAATTTATTCTATAGTGTAATTTATTGGGGTGACACGAAATAAAATTATTTACATTATTTATTGATATTATATTTCTATTTTTAAAATTTTGTCTGGGAACATAAATTGAGTATCCTGCATTTATAGGAAAGTTCACAGCATTTTTCAATTTGACATGGCAATACAAAGAAAATGATAAATTAAGCAATATATGATCAATTTGAAACAAAACGTACCAGGTTCATTAAATGTTCAAAATGGAATGGTAAATTGGGTGGAGGTTCCAAGCCCTCTTGAGAGTGAGACGCAATGATTCTTGCGGTTTCATCGCCACGATTCCTCAGTTCTTTCACCTATGAATACATTACAAATTTAAAATAAACAAAGTAACAGTGAATACATAATATACATACAATAAAACAAGGCACCATACATTCTCGAATTTAAAAACATAATATACAAACAATAGATGAAATTGCATACCTTAAGTGGCATTAGCACAATAAAATCTGTCATTATATTGTGAATGCGTTTCAAAAAGAATTCCTGAAAAGAAACAGATCATTAATCTTTGTAATACAATAAAATCCAAATTTTAAAAATAAGACAAAATAAATCAATTATTCAAAGAGCAGCAAAGATTATTTTTATGCCATTTGAATTAATTTTAAAGATTTCCTGTGACAATGTATATTAAAGGTTGTAAGAACAGGGCTTCCTCAGCTGTTTTATTAGCACACCACTCTGGTGAAAATCAACATTTCAAAGTTGAAAGCAATAACACCATAGTATATACATTAAAATAAGAAACAGAAAACAGTCCTGCTAAACACAATAGATTGCAGAAATTTGCAAAAAAGACGCTTTAATTTAGTAGCAATCTTTTTACCATTACACTGGCATTGTCTGAGATAAATAACGGTTATCAATCGAAATAACTCTGCTTTCGATACAATCTCAATTTTAGATTTTCATACCAACAGCCTTTACTTGTATTTATCAATCACTACCTAGCCACATAAGCAGGCTTTTGCTAACCAAAAAACATGGTGCTGCTTGAAATTTTAAAAAATTCCTGAATTTATGTCGGAATGTCTAGGCGCCAACCTGCCCCCGTTCCAAAAAGCGCGGGAAACATTTCCCAAAGACCAATCGGAGCACTTCCCGCCAGAAGGCGCGAACCAAGCAGACTGACTCCGAACGATTTGATGTTAAGACGTGGCTTTGCATGGACGTGCCACCAGGATGTTAATCCCACTATGATTTGCTGTTTAATCTGATATTTGTACATAATTGACCCCTGTAATTAACCCCCCTTTTCCCCTAGATTTTATTAAACCAATATTTAATAGTAATGATGCTCTCCTCAATTCACTTCTAACATATTAATCCACAACATGGGGGCTCAGGCCTCCCGTTGCCTCTCAATCGTAAGCTAAGTAGCTGTAAAGCTAAGTAGTGCAACGCCAAGTGTTAAGAAGATACGACGATCCGAATGGATAACGACGATGCCACTTTGCGATGCCTACAAATGGATACATTCTGTCTATGGTGCCTACAAGTGAACGAGATTTGACGAGCCAAAAACGACGGAGATTCTAACCAGGACTATATGTAAGTGTTTTTTCTGTTCACATTTTTTCGATTTCATTGCATTTACATTGAAAATGACGACTCTTGGAACAATTCCACATGTTGCTTCATCCATAAAAACGTCGAGCACGAAAAACGTGCAAATGCTGCATAAAATTCTATTTCCGAATACAGAACTTGACAGAAAATGTCGACAAAATCTTCGTAATTTTTCTGGTTTTTCTGATGATACAGACTTTGACTCTATCAAGAGTAAAATTCTGGAAGATTTCTCACTTCCACAACTGATTACAATTTGCAATATTTTGCACATTGAAATTTTAGAAGACAAATCCCTTTGCTGCGACGCGATAATTACTTCTTTAAAAGATTTTTCGCTTCTAACTTCGAATGATGATTCAGGCGGTGAAAGCGAAACGGAACAAGAAAATCAAAGTTCTTTTTCCCAGCGTGAAAGTTCTGCATTCACGAATTTAAATGTGTCAGCAATTGGTCAAGGCCACGAGCAAATGCAGCGCTCATCGAAAGATACAAAACACATATACGAAACCGCTTTTGATTTTGAACCAATGCGGAATCCTTTTTCCAACGATTCGCGGTCTCGCAAAAAAGAAGAAATTGTTTATCCTTTAGCGTCTGAAAATAAACAGAGTTTCAGCATTAATTTTTCTCTGAAGGATTTAGTTGAAACAATTCGACCTTTTTCATCCGAAGATAATTACCCCATTGAATTGTTTATCCAAGAACTCAAAGAAGTGTTTTTATTTCATAATTTATCTAATGACATGCAAAAAATTGTTTTTACTAAGCATTGTCTATTGCACTCTGCAAAATTATATGCACAAACATTAAGAGGTATTGATACATTTGAAGCATTAAAACATTCTTTATTAGATGAATTTAAAGCATCTATTTCAAGTGTTGACTTACATAATCTTTTGCGTTCCCGTAAATTAAAACCTGGTGAAAATTTATTTGCATATCTAATAGCTATTCGAGAAATTGCAAGTCGTGGTAATATTGATTGTGCTTCAACCCTTGAATATTTTATAAATGGTATACCTGATAATTCACATAACAAAATTATTTTATATGGTTGTAAGTCTTTTGGTGAATTTAAAGAGAAATTAAAAGTGTATGAGAAGTTGTTTAATGTAAGCAACCATAAAAAAGATTTTATTGATCACTCTTATCGCCCAAGGTATGATTCTAATAAAAGTCAAAATTATCAAAGATCCAAGCAATCTTCTAATGTTGCAAAGTCCACTAATCACTGTTATATATGTGGTAGTAAATTTCATATTTCTAATGAGTGTACACATAAAAGTAAAGGTTACAAATGTTTCTCCTGTAATGTATTTGGTCACCGTTCTGCAGAATGTCCCAAAAAAGCTGCTCAAACGCCAAAATTTACAAACTATTCCAGTGAACCAAAAGTTCAAGTTCATTCACTTGCTATTGAAGAACATTATCCCAAAAGTCCCATGGAAATTGAAGTTACCCTTGGAACTGTCACATTTCGTAGTCTAATTGACACTGGAGCACAAGCTAGTTTAATAAACACTGATGTACACAAAGAAATTGGATCCCCACCACTTGAAAAATCCCAAATCACATTTTCTGGAATTGGTAACACCAAAGTTCACCCTCTTGGTTTTTTTCATGGTGATATCAAAATTGAAAACAGCAATTTTCCTTGCAAAATTCACGTTGTTCCAACTCATTCAATTCCCTACAAGGCAATCTTAGGAACTGACTGTATCCAACAAGCTGAATTTAAAGTGGGTAAAAATGGTATTTCTCTTATCAACGATGAACCAAATTTCCTTCTTAATGTTGTTAATGTAGTAGAAGATGTCAACTCCTTAGATCTTCAACATATAAAAAACAAAACAATCCGACAGAAGGTTGAACACTTAGTTTCAAATTACAAACCAAACAAAACCGAAAGTACCGACTTACAAATGAAAATCATTTTGACGGATGAAACACCCATTGCACAGCGTCCACGAAGGTTGTCTATCGCTGAAAAACAAGAGGTAGACAAACAAATCGAACAATGGTTGAAGGACCAGATAATTTCTGAAAGTACATCCGACTTTAGTGCACCTATGGTTTTATGCAAAAAACCTGATGGATCAACGCGTATTTGCATTGATTACAGACTTTTGAATTCCAAAATAATCCGAGACAGACAGCCCTTACCGTTGATAGAAGACATTTTTGACAGCTTACAAAATGCTCAAATTTTTTCTACATTAGATCTCCGGAATGCTTTCCATCATGTTGACATACATCCAGATAGCCGCAAGTACACTAGTTTTGTAACTCACTCCAATCAATACGAGTTCAACAAGGTCCCATTTGGATTAAACAAAAGCCCTTTAATTTTCCAGCGATATATCCAAATTGTATTTCGTGAACTGTTAAAAGAAGGAACTGTCATAATATACCTGGATGATATTGTTATTCCTGCTTCTGATGAAGAGGATGGTCTTCGTAAACTCAAACAAGTTTTCAATACCGCCTCAAAGTTTGGTCTTGAATTTAACTTCAAAAAGTGTAGTTTTCTCCAAAGAAAAATTGAATTCCTAGGTCATGTAATAGAAGATGGTACCATTCGACCCTCTGTAAACAAAACACGTGCAGTTCAAAATTTCCCTACCCCGAAAACTCAGAAACAAGTTCAAAGCTTTCTTGGTTTATCGGGATATTTCCGAAAATTTATTAAAGATTATTCACTAATTGCTAGACCCTTAAGTGACTTGTTAAGAAATTCTACTCCATTTCATTTTGGCCCCGAACAACGAAAAGCTTTTTTAATGTTGAAACAAGCTTTATCCTCCGATCCTGTATTACACCTATATCAACAAGGCTCACCTCTCCAACTGCATTGTGATGCAAGCAAATTAGGTTTTGGATCAATCCTACTACAAAAAGATTCTGATGAACACTTCCACCCCATTCAATATATGAGTATGAAAACATCACCTCAACAGGAAAAATACTCCAGTTATGAACTCGAAGTATTAGCAATTATAGAATCCCTTAAGAAGTTTCGACACTATTTAATGGGCACTAAATTCCAAATATTCACAGATTGTCAAGCGTTTCAGAAAACAATGACCAAGAAAGATTTAACCCCCAAAATTGCACGATGGGCTTTATTCCTTCAAGGATTTGATTACGAACTATTACACAGATCAGGACAACAAATGCAACATGTAGATGCGTTAAGTCGCTACCCCGTTCTTGTGATCACACCTGACGAACTAACCCAAAAAATTAAAGAAACACAAGATAATGATGAGTTTATATCAGAAATTAAGAAAATGATAACAACAACCCCTTCAACCGAATTTTTCTTAAAAAATGGTATTTTGTTCAAAATGAACAAAGATGATGAACTCTTAGTTGTGCCACAAAGCATGCAAAAAGAAATAATTCAAAATGCACATTTAAAAGGACATTTCGCCTCACGCAAAACTGAATCAATTGTTTCACAAGACTTTTACATCCCAAATCTTACACATCAAGTGCAAGAAGTAATTTCGAATTGCATCCCTTGCATTCTATCCTCACGCAAAACCGGTAAACCGGAAGGACTGCTCAATCCCATTCCGAAAGGCGACGAACCCTTAAGCTGTTACCACTGTGATTTTCTAGGTCCCTTACCATCAACAAATAAAAATTACAAATACATTTTTGCAGTTATTGATGCATTTACAAAGTTTTTATGGCTTTATCCAACTAAATCTACTTCTGCTCAAGATGCACTTCAAAAGCTAACTCTTCAACAAACAACTTTTGGCAACCCCTCAAGAATCATAACAGATAAAGGTAGTGCTTTTAAGTCAACCGACTTTAAGAATTATTGCAACGAACAATCAATCGAACATATACAAATTACAACAGGAGTGCCACGTGGTAATGGTCAAATAGAACGAATGTTCGGTACATTAATCCCGATTTTCACAAAATTATCACTTAACGAACCCGAAAAATGGTTCAAATTTGCCCCACATATCCAGCGTATAATGAACAGTACAGCTCCCAGAAGCACAAAATTCACACCCTTTGAACTTTTGATCGGAATAAAAATGAAACAAAAAGAAGACCTACACATGAAACAAATTTTGGACGAAGAACGCTTATGCTCCACAATAACAGAAAAACAAATTCTCAGAAACGAAGGTAAAACAAACATCTTCAAAATGCAAGAAGAAAGACGACGACAGTACAATAAACACAGAAAAAAGGCCCACATTTACAAAGTTGGTGACCGTGTCGCCATAAAACGTACTCAGTTTGGAACACTCCTTAAGTTACGACTCAAATTTTTCGGACCCTACGAAGTTACAGCAACACACCCTCATGATCGTTATGATGTTAAAAAAAATTGGTCAACACGAAGGACCAAATGTAACTTCCACGTCAGCTGATAACATGAAACTGTGGTCAAGAAACTGATTTCGAACTTTAACTTTATTATCTTTGTCATTTTATTTGTATTATTTTTTATTTTTGTGTCTACTTTTGAAAATGAAAAACTTTTTCTGAAAATTGTCAGCAAATCTATTGTGAATCTGTCAACAAGCCAACGAACTGTCACGTGAACATGTTTGCAAACAATTAGCATTTCCTTTGTAAACATTGACTGATGTCCACTCCTGTAAACGCCATCTACGATGTCATCAACGATGTATAGCTACATTAGCTATTAACCATGACCAATGGTTACGATGTTATTACGATGAAAAGCACACACGATGAGCAGACCACGATGTTCTCTTTGCTGCACCAGTGCATTTATCAGTCCTTGAAAATTTCCCACAATGGAAGGCCGAAGCATTCCCAACATGCTCAATGTTGACAATCTACAAATGCTGACATTGACAGATATTTTTTTTCGAACTTTTCCTCTTTTGTTTTTGCTTCTCGTTTCGGGTTTCTTCACTGTCCAGCGTGTCAGGAGGACCTGATATGTCAAGATGGACGAGTGTCGGAATGTCTAGGCACCAACCTGTCCCCGTTCCAAAAAGCGCGGGAAACATTTCCCAAAGACCAATCGGAGCACTTCCCGCCAGAAGGCGCGAACCCCGCAGACTGACTCCGAACGATTTGATGTTAAGACGTGGCTTTGCACGGACGTGCCACCAGGATGTTAATCCCACTATGATTTGCTGTTTAATCTGATATTTGTACATAATTGACCCCTGTAATTAACCCCCCTTTTCCCCTAGATTTTATTAAACCAATATTTAATAGTAATGATGCTCTCCTCAATTCACTTCTAACATATTAATCCACAACATTTATTCTAATTTTTGTTAATTTATTCTGATAGTTCTGCGGATTATAATTTTGAAATTTTTATGGTACTCAAAGAGTTTTGGTTCGTCATATTATAGTAATTTTTGGTACACGAGAGCTAATTTGACTAGTGTTATAAATTGTTGTCAATATTTTTCATAAGGAAATTTCATTTCACATGAAAAACTATTTTTTAAATTTAATCAAGTCACTTACTTGCTCATGAAAAACAGAACTTTTAACTATAAGGTTCCTAACAGCTTGAAAAACGTTATTTTCAATGGCGATATCCGCAGTTCTTTCATCTTCCTCTAAACATTCACCAATATTTCCACCTGCAAAATAGAATTCCTTTTTTGAAATAACAAGTAATCATTGCTGACAGCATCATTAAAAGATCAAATACCTCCAAAATATCTGTATGTTAGCAATCTGTACTATTCTATTTAAGAAATCAATAAAAATATCACGATTCAATGATAGGAAATTAAATACAATACAAATATAGAATGTTGAACAAAAAAGTTATTGTAAAACATATTGTTAAAAGAAATTAGCAAAAAATTTTAGTTTCTTGACTTTGTATTGTATGCCAAATGTGCATGTGATTGATTGTTCTGCACATTAAAGCTAAGGACAATAGCCAAAACAACAGTCAATAAAAGCTGAAAATGTAAATTAAAAGTATATACACTGTCAAGATTTTCATTTCTAAATGACTTTTACATACGTCCAATTTTCATGACAAATAATAGCATTTTCTCTTCTGTTTTACATATCAGTGTTTCGTATGACATAATTTAATTAAATGTTTTTAATCTGTTTTATATATAATTGTTAATGATTTACAACATTTGTGAAGTTTCAAATGTTATTACTTTATATTATGTTTTAAATTTTTTAAATAAAAGCATGTGAAGAAATCATCTATGAAGAGAGCACCGTGTTAGTCATCACATACCATCTATTTATTTCAATGTGCATTTAAATGAAGATTATGTTCATCTTGGATTCCCTTGATCCAGCCCATACTGGAAATAAGATGCCTTACTTTAGTATTGAATTCACATTAATTCCAAAAATATGAGCTAGGGTTATGTGCTCAAACTTAGGACTCACACTTTTGTTACATTGTTTATTGCAAAATAGGCATTTACTTCTGTAAACCAATAAATAAAATAAACGGAAAACTCGACTTCTTTCTTATCCCAGAGTAAAAAAAAAAAAACAAATTACACTAAGTCATTGAGTCTGCAAAAAAGGTTTCCGGGCAATGGCAGATGGGTCCTTAAAATGTCTTCATGTATGCAATTGAGGATGCGTGAGGGAAAGTTTGTTCTTTCTCAGTTCTGTCCTATGGCCTCATTGTGGCAAGAGGGTGAAACGGGTAGCACAGGCAAAGTTCGTCCAGAGTATATACTCCTGGTAGGGCCATCCAAGGTGTGAAGACTGCTGCTTTACCCGCCCAACACAGGAAGGTGAACAGGTGTCTAAGTTGGACTGTACAGAGATGGCTCCCAGATCTTATGATCAATAGTAGACACGCTCTACCCATGTCATGGACTCGTGCAAATACTGATAAAGTAGTTTTCCAATTAAAATGATCTGCTTCTATAAATGATGCAAACTGGATATTTTTTAGCTTTCATGCAACATAGTAAAATGCTTACTATTGGTACTAGTAGTAGTTCTTACCCATAATGCTAAGTGGAAACTGCGAAAGGGTCCTCAGAGTGACAGCCCATGCCAATTGGAAAATGGATTTCAATCCAGGAATTTGCCACTTGTCTTGAGCTACTACCAACAGCTTATGAATGGAGGCACTCAGGTCAGGCACAGCAACAAGATTTAGTTTCTGGATTACAGCTGTAAGGAAAATAGAGAAGGTCTTTAATGAGACAACAAATACACAGAACAAAAGGTATTCAATTTCATTCGTGTCTTAAAAAGTGAAATAAATGTGCTGAGACACTATTAATTTAAAATGTTAGAGTTCACTAGGCAGTCTAGAAGGCATCTAAATAGAGGAGATAATATAGCATATTAAATTCTCGTATTGGATGCAGCCTACTTAAAATTGTATCTGTTTTATCAAAGTAGTACATCAATCATAAAATTTAATTACTCTCAAGACTATTCCTCATAAATATACGACTTTATATTTGATAGATTGGATATATAAGAAAAACATTTTCAGGGTTCCCACTATGTTCAAGTTAAAGAAATATCAGGGCAGTTTAAGACCTTTTCAAGGCTACATTTCACAGATTACAAGAGATTAACTCTTGCGAGTACATAGGTGACAAAACTTTCACAAGTGCTAGGTTTGGGTCTCACAGGACACTAACTCAGTTTTTAAAATATCAATTTTTAGCTAACCTTCAATTTTTGATGAAACTTGATCTTGGATGAGTATGTTGTGGTTTTTGAAAGCAGGCGAAATAAAATTGAATTGTAAATATTGCAGAATTGCAAAAACTAAAGGCTTTAGTTTTTGAAAGACTCAACAAATATTAAGACCTTTTAAGGTCCCTTAAAATCTAAAATCGGTTATTTTTTAGGGTTGAGTACCCTGATATTTGCAATTGAAGGCATACCCAAGGCTGCCACAGCCAAAGCATTTGTGAATTAGTAACACAATTTTTTTTAAATAGTAGTAAAACAAGTGTCCTCTTAAACCCTCTTTTAGCAACAATTTATGTTGCTCAGATACAAAATGAATCGGTTAAACACAAAATGAGCTGATTAAGTATGAAACAGACATTGAAGATCTCACAAAAAAATTTAAATTTTAAAATTGAAAAGAAAAAACTAAATACTTTCTTTTCATGAGTCTAGCAACCATATTTTGATGTTTTTCTTTCATGGTTGCCTTGACTTGGCACCAAAACATCGAAATTGCCGTCCCTGGAAAATTTTCTCCAGAAGAAAAATCCTAAAAATATTTTTATCGCTTTTAGTTTTAAAACAGGACTAAATTTTCGTTGATCTTTAAATTTTCAAAAAAGGGTCACCAAAATTTTAAAAATAGAAGCTTTTGCGAGGATTTTGCTTAAGATACCCCTAGTTGCCAAGGTTGGAAATAGTAACAAACCGTTCCTGTGGCAGGCCTGCATATCCCCATCACTTAGACATTTCAATATCAAAAGACAAGAAATGCAAAGATAATGCATAAAAAAGGCTCACCATTCAATTCATCGGATGTTTGCAATATGTTCACGTCAATAATGTACAAAAATGCCATCACAGTGGTCATTGTGGCTTCGTCCAAACTACCATCGGCACTAACGCCAACCTGTTTGGATACAAATGTCAGCAGGCGGGACACCTCTTCAGAAGAGAAAGTGCCTTGGCACGCCCAGTTAAACAGTATTTCTGCAAGAGTTTGCTTGATTTCACAAATTAGGTCTGTCACCTGGAAATAGATATCAGAAGTCAGAAATGTGGGATTAAATATTCATTATTTTTCAGTCACAGTAAGAAAAAACAAAGTTGTATAATTTGGACACAGCAGCAAAATGTATTAAAACTT
The DNA here is from genome assembly GCA_933210815.1 of Meta bourneti. Lineage (NCBI taxonomy): Eukaryota > Metazoa > Arthropoda > Arachnida > Araneae > Tetragnathidae > Meta > Meta bourneti. Next base: position 3,634,588 of record OW119926.1, read on the forward strand.
TTAACTATGTATATATGTTACCGTTAAAGTATATAATGCAGTTATTTCATAGAATACCTAGTTATTCCATGGAATAACTGATCGTGTCCGTTAAAGTGTGTAATATGTTATTAATTTGACACTTTTAACTAGTTATTCTATGAAATAACTAGGTATTCTATGAAATAACTAATGAGAGACAGTTAAAGTGTAAAATAAACAATTTATCTAAAATGAAATTAAACTAATGATAGACAATTAAAATGAAAAAGAAGCAATTTATCTAATTTATGCAGCGTATAAATGGTATTTATGGAAACGTACCATAAAATCATTTGTTACAACAAGGATTACTAAAATGACACTTGGAATTACAAAGAACATTATTTCTAAAACAAAAAAATTTTTTGTTGACACACTGGGTTTTACACGAACATTTTTTAAATCCCTGACCAGTACCTAAACTTTGAGCTGTAGCAACCGACCGGAGCGATATTTCTACATCAGGTAGTTCTTCGATTCCTCCGGTTTTCGATATATGATATAGATTATTTTACACTTTAACGGGCTGCAGATCGTTATTCTATGAAATAACTAGTTAAACCATGAAATACAAGAGAGTTTTACACTTTAACGGACACGATCAGTTATTCCATGGAATAACTAGGTATTCTATGAAATAACGGATTTCATACTTTAACGGTAACATATACATGATTAAAGCAATCTTTCTTAAATAATATATATATAAAACATGAGTGGTGAGATATGGCTAGCTGGGATCATAATTACAGATTGTGGCAATAACTTTTACTCTGCCAATGCATTTCAGTGCATACAAGCTTTTGACTGCTAGGACAATCTAATTATACTCCTTAAAATCTTTTCAGTCTAACAGGATTATGCTTTAGGCAATTGTAATAAAAGATTATAACCAATTTTGAACAATCTGCAGAATTACCAATCTGCAGAACATAAGTAGGCAAAAGTTTTGCAAAGCTATTTAAAAAAAATTTTCAGAATTGGAACTGGATATTGGACACAGGTTTGTGGGTCTTGGTTTCAGTCATATACTTGCAGGTATAGGTTTCAGTAACCCACAATCCCAAACTCTAACTGAAAGAATAAGTATTACTGAAGATTGTTATTCTTAAGATAAGAGGTACAATCAATGGGAAAATATAAGTTTATTTTTTAGCTGGAAATATTCATAGCTTAATTTTTAGCTTTCATGGAAAAATAAATTATGTGAATTTAGGTGGAAAAACGCATAGACAGCTAAAAGTGAAAGAAATCTGAAAACATAAGACTGATTCATAAGATGGAGAAAGTTTACCTGTTTCCGATATTTAGGTCCTCCTAAGGCGCGATTTTGATGCAAAAGTTCTAGTTCTTTGGTAATGTCCATCTTTTCAACAAGATCTAAAGAGTGAAACAAAAACACTGATCAGAAAAAAATATACATTCATTAGAAATAAAATCTCTCCAGTATAACCAGTTTTAAGTGTAAAGCAATACGGAAGTATAAAACAAGTAAAATAGATACAATAACACTTTATTACAATGCCCATTTTTTACTTTTTCCCTGATGAAATGCAACTCGTGACAAAAGCTGCATATTTGTTTGAAAAAAAAAACAAAGTTTTTGATTTTTAGAAATCAAAAATATAACTCAAATGCTTTCATTTCAATTTTTTCTACTGTCAATGACAAACAGGTCATTCAGTAAATAGAAAACAACTCTAGCTTCTTACTTTAAGTGAATTTGAAAATGTATGCAAAGTGTATGTATCAACTATACCTTTTTACGACTTTTAAAGCATTACACTGTTCTTTGCATTGTTTTGAAAGGATTTACCTTCTGTTGTGTACTTAAGTTGCACTTTTACAAACAATATTAACTGAAAATATGCAGTTTAATGTTTTATTATGTTTTGTGAGTGCACATAAAATTAAAAATAACATCGATACAATTGAGTTTCTCGATTACCAAGGAAGCCTCTCGTCGCCATTTCAAGTGATAAAGGTTAATTAACATCGCACTGGAACAATATAGCAGGCTACTGGTGACGGTCTGGATTAATCCCAAAGGGAAAGATCTGAGGACAACACCTCGTCATTTTGAACCACGGTCAGATGATGAAGTCAACACATCAGCTGGCACCTCACTCTCCAAACTTCCACACCATGACAACATGAGGATATTTGAGGCCATGACAGATTGAATGTGCCCCAGCCCCCGAGAACACAACGGTCTTTGGTTGGACCGAGTTTTGAACTCGTAACCCTCCTGTTGCTAATTCATTACTCTCCCAACTGGGTTACTGCTGACCTAACCAATAAAGAGTCAAGCTTAGTATGAAAGTAAATCATCAGAATTGTATAGTAGTAAATCGTCAGAATTGTATGATTTTACATTTTGCTTTATTTTTAAAAAAGAATCTGTTTTTCATGGGTAAGGGTGCTATGGTCTATTCCTCCCCTAATGTGAGTTCATATGCTCATTGCTTTGATGGTACGGTCCATCTCTTTGATATATCTATATAGCAGTTAACTGTTACATAATTTTATGCTAACTAATTGATATAAAATAAAGCTACAGTCCAAATTATCAACCTGTTAAATAGCTGAATTGCAGACTCCCACCAGGGTTGTGTTTACTAATATTTTAAGAAAATTCAATGCTTTCTAAAATGTTTAGTGCAGTGTATTTTTCCTGAAGAAAATAATTTTTTCAAGTGAAGTAGTGTGACTAGTTCTATCTGTTTTAAAACCTTTGATTTAAAATTTCCAGATTAGGACTAGTGCTCATACGCTTCATAAAACTAAAACTGCATTTTTAAATCGAAGGATTTAAAAATGCAATTTCAGTTTAAGAGACAACTATTTAAGGACATTTTGTTAACCTGTAAAAATCAAAACATACCTATGACTTTTGTAATGATTCCCTCTTCTTTCAGCTGATTGGTGAATTTCATGATGATGGACGACAGCTCGGAGTTAATTCCCAGTGTCCAAGTGCGACCTTCGCGGGCTTGCACCAGGAGTTGGAGTGCATTCACTAAATTCCTCCTTCCGTCGTAATACAGCAACATCGCCACCAGGCCTCTCGTCAGCCCTGGAAACCGCGGCTGCTGCTGCTGACCTGGAATATGATATTTTGATGTTTAAAATATTGCATACTCACCAACATATCAATTTGATTTAAAAATTACAATTTTTATGGGCTCAGGACATATATAAACCTGAGAAACATACAATACAGTAATACCCCGACTTAAGTGAACTCGGAGTTACGCTGTTCTTGATTTTTTTCGTTTGGCAACACTGCAGCCCACTATCTTCAGTGTTTCTCATGTTGTGATACGCATTGGATGTGTTTCGCACGAACTCTACGTGCATGATTACGATTCTACAACCGACGAAAGTTAAGATTGTTTCGTTATACGTTTTCTAAACCCTTAAAAAACTATGTCGTCCAAACGAAGTAAATCTGATTCTCCTGCACCTAGTAAGGAAAGGGAAGATATCTTTGGAATGTAAATTTAACATTATCAAGGATTTTGTTAGCAGAATGAAAATTTGTGAATTGGCAAAGTTTGAGCTACCAGAATCCACAGTAAGAACAATCATAAAAGATAAAGAAAGAATTCTCAATGTGGTGAAAAATGCTGAATCCTTGAACTCAAGCATAATTCTTATACGTCATGGTATTATTGCTGAGATGGAAACAATACTGAAATGATGGTGTAATAATCAAGTAAAAGCGAAGAATTGTCCAGTCGATTAGAACATTGCTATCAAGCTAAGCTGATTTTTTGATGTTGAAAGAAGCTGGAGAGGCAGGCGAAGATGAAAACTTTGTAGCTAGTAACGGTTGGTTCAACCGATTTAAAACTCGCTGTAATTGGCACAGCATCGCGGAGAGTGGAGAGGTGGCAAGTGCAGATAAAGAAGCTGCGTCTTCTTTTCCTGAGACACTCGAGGCTATGATAGAAGGTGAGCAAAATGTCACTGAAGTATCCGACACTTCAGACCCAGTTCCACCAGAAAAACACATGATAATTGCAAGTTTGACAGAAGGTCTCAGCTCAATTGAAAAGGCTTAAAAATTTTAGAAAACAGACTTCAACGAAGTACGCATTATAGCTACAAAGCAAGGAATAAAAAATTATTAGCTTGCTACAAAGAAATTCTGTGTGAAAAAAAAGGCATTGCGCATCAGACGAATTTGTTAGATTTTATGAAGCTATCGACATCGAAATAACTTTTTTACGTAACTCATTTATTTTTTTAATATTTTGTATTAATATGTGTATAAAGAACTGAAATTTTATTAAATATTTTTCTTCTAAACTAGTGTTTTTGTTAGTCCTTGGTCCCAATTAAACAAAATTTGTATGTATTTATACGCAAAGTTGTACCCCGACTTCACGAATTCGACTTAAGCGATTTTCATTGGACCCACCTATCGCGTAACTTGGGGTATTACTGTGTTCATTTTTAAAGCCACCTAATATACATAAACCTACCCCAAAAAATAGATTGGCTCAGCTTGTCTGTTATCTGGACCTTGCGGCCATATAATTCCAGAAAACCAAAAAATAGTATTAGATTTCATGAAATTTTAAGTGTTTATAATGGCTGAGTTGGCTGTATTCAATAGACTATTTTCAAAGAATGACATTTCCAGCTAATTGTTTGAGGATGAAACGGGTAGCTTTGTTCTTGTGACATCCATTACTTTTTCTCATTTTTTTTAATTTTGGGTGACTTTTGAGACGGTCTGTAAGGAGATGCAAAACGGGGCAAAAAACAATCTTTGGGAATGGAAAATTTAATTTCCATGGTTAAATTTACTTTTTCAGTGCAGTAGAACAGTTACGGAGATTTTACAACAATTGGCAACTTGAAAGATACAGTGGATCACCTTTGGAAACAAAATTGAAAATTTGATATTCATTTGTACATTAGGTGAAAATCATATATTATTATTTTTCTGTAAAATCTTACAATTCAGACAAAACCTATACATTGCACTGCCAAATCATACCAATTGATAGGCATCATATTGTAAATGCCAATTGATCTGTAAATAGTGCAAATATTTCTTATGGAAGATTTTCTGTGATTTTATAAGATTTGATTATGTTTTAATATTTAATAACAATTTGACAATAAGTGCTTTGGATTATATAAAATATTGCAAAATTAAAGATTTTCATTTTTAGTAAACACGAAAAGTTTCAACTATCATTAGAAATTATATAGAAAAAAAATCACTTGATATTTTATTTCATTCAGTTCTGTATCAAGTCTCACATTCAAATAAAAAGCTCAAGCCATTCGAGAATATTACCTGCAATTAGTAGTTCCAAAGAAGTAATCTCATTCAAATCAAACATATCACTAATGATGAGGGCTTCATCAATGAGAGATTGTTGCAAAACTTGTAGACCGGGACGACCAACGGCTGCAATGCCAGATGTTGATGCCTGTTTTATAGCTTCTCTGTGAATGGGACTTCGAGGCTGTAATAAATATATTCTATTAGAATTGAAATCAGATGCTGGTAATTAGTATGCAATATAATCTTTACTTCTTTATTTCTTTGACTAAGACAAAGGAAAATAAACATGTTGGATTATAAGGTGTTGTTTCATCAAAGGAATTCAAATATTTAATTCGGTACATTTTAAATTTTAACATGTTGAGTGCAAAACTTTAAAAACAGTGCAAGAGACACCATAAGATCCTAATTATATGAAACCTTCTTTGGTGACCACTAAAGTTTTGCTTAAAACCAAGCCACATTATGACTAGAGAAAGAACATAACTGATTCCAACATAGAGATATAGGTAATGTAAATTATAGATTAGTCATTTTTCTAACTATGAACACTTTTAAAACACTAAAAACATTTGTCTGAACTATTTGTTGTTACTTTACACAAATCGTTTGTATTTTGTACTAGTTTTAGAACACACCAGATGAATTTTTCTCAATCAAAAATCAATTCTTTAGAAACAATTAACATGATAAAAAATTATTCTTAAAAGTTAAGCACATAAGGAGTCCTTACAATTGATTTAGTCAACAAATTGTCTTCTTATCAGCAATGCCAACCATTAATATTTACCATTGGTTTGGTGTCGAAATATAGAAATTATACTAAGGCCACACTGCTAAGTAGGATTGTACCAAGCATTTCAATTATACATGAACCTTACAAGATGGGGAAATTAAGATGTTTTATCTTAAAACTGTTTCCGAAAGTTCAGTAAAAGGTCACTAATAGATCACTACACAGTACTATCAATCATTTCAGTGTCATCAGTGTCTTTGGTGCTTTTAGTGCTGAAATTTTAGGTGACATAAATGTTGGTTGTATCTCCAGAATGCCACATCCAAATGTAAAAGGGACACGTTTCCAGGTTGATTATCGACAAGGTAGGAAGGTAGTTGAATTAAGTCTTACTGGAGCATCACAACAGGCTATTGGCAACAGTAACAATCCCAAAGGGAAAGATCAGAGGACAGCATCATGTAATTTTGAACCCTGGTTAGATGAGGACAACACATGAGCTGGCACCCCACTCTTCAAACTTCTACATCATGCCAAAGTGAAGACATTAGAGGCGACAACAGATTTAATGTGCACTAGCCCCATGTACACATTGGTCTTTGGTTAGATCTCAAGTCTCAAACTCACAACCCTCCAGTTGCTAATCTGCTACTCTTCCAACCAGGCTACAGAGGTCCTGGATATCGACAAGGAAACATGTGATATGATTATTGTGCAGTTGATTCTGACCACCTTATATTTATTGTAACAGGTATTAAGAAAAATCATGTCTTGTAAATTATGGGAAAATTGACTGAAAGTTTAAAACATGAGAAAAAAATTATACCAATAAAAAAATCACAGAAATAACATACTTTTAATATAAAACCAATTTGAAAAAGGCTACGACTAATTTAATTTTTCGATTTCATTGCATGCTACTGATTTGTGCTCCCCCCATCATTATGGAAACATTTCACACAATAACACTGATATGGTAAATGATTTCATACAAGATGACATTAAAAAGTTAAATGAAACCTCTAAAGTGGTTCCATCAGATTAGTTTAAATATTCTCAAATTCATATATGAAAACAGATCGCAACTTCTTAAATACAAAAATATATATTACCGGATTTCTTAGCAGACATATCAAATCTGGTTTGTGTCTTTTCAAAGAAACTTCCAAATCTTGTACAGCACTAGGATCCTTTTGAGCAACAGCTCTGTAGATGACATTGAACAGTCCTTTGTAAGGTGCCCAGAGTGTGTTATCACCTGCAAACAGAATAAAATACATGAAGATAGTAAAACTACTTGAACAAAGATCTAAATGAGGGAGATTGACTACTTTAAGTTACTTGACATTTCAAAATAATGTTAATGATTAAAAATAAAATCCCATTCGACAGCTATGATTAGTACAGAAACGATATTGCTCTTTTCAAATAACATGATTACTTTACATCAAATAAATTCATAACAAATTAAATACCGAAGAGTTTTGCATGCGACAACGAAAACTGACAATTTCAAATATATCACAACGATAATAACAAAAACTCTTCACAGAAAACTTACTTAAGTTCAAAACAATGTTTTCGGAACTCATTTTTCTTTTGTTAAACAAAAACAAAAGTTTAAAATGTAATATTTAAACTTGTAAAATACTATTTACCGCCATTCAAAACATGCGTTCTCACAGACAGTACAAGTCAAAGTTACAGTTAGTACCGGTAACTTAACCAAAGTAGGTAACTGAATTTACTTTGAACCCAAACAACCCAAAGGGTTATTGGGGGGGTATTTCAATTAACGTCACACTGGAGCAACACAATGGGCTATTGGTGACGGTCCGGGATCAATCCCAAAGGGAAAGATCCGAGGACAACACCACGTAATTTTGAACCACGGTCAGATGACGAGGCAACACCTGAGCTGGCACCCCACTCTCCAAACTTCCACACCACGCCAACGTGAGGACATTTGAGGCCACGACAGATTTAACGTACACCAACCCCCTTTGTACACGACGGTGTTTGGCTGGATTCGAACTCGCAACCCTTCGGTTGCTAGTCCGTTACTCTTCCAACCGGGCCACCGCGGCTCTCAAAGGGTTATTGGAGACGGTTCGGTATTGGTATTGGTATTTTCAATTAACGTCACACTGGAGCAACACAACGGGCTATTGGTGACGGTGCGGGATCTTTTTGGTATTTTGGTATTTTCAATTAACGTCACACTGGAGCAACACAACGGGCTATTGGTGACGGTCCGGGATCAATCCCAGAGGGAAAGATCCGAGGACAACACCACGTAATTTTGAACCACGGTCAGATGACGAGGCAACACCTGAGCTGGCACCCCACTCTCCAAACTTCCACACCACGCCAACGTGAGGACGTTTGGGGCCACGACAGATTTAACGTGCACCAGCCCCCTTTGTACACGACGGTGTTTGGCTGGATTCGAACTCGCAACCCTTCGGTTGCTAGTCCGTTACTCTTCCAACCGGGCCACCGCGGCCCTATCGGGATCAATCAAAAGGAAAGAACACACCACAAAAAACTCGAATAAAAACTCTTCCAATTGAGTTATCAAGCCCCCTCCAGAAACCAAACCATCTTATTATAAACGAATAGCAGAAACTTCTAGAGAATACTTAAAAAATTGTAATAACAATTAGTAAAATCATGGAGGAGATATAAAAGTAGAGTGAGTATGGCAACCTTTTTATGCCCTCATGATCATGTGACCAAAAACAGTAGCCACGTGATCCCTAGACTCATTTCTCAAACGCGCATATTGTTTGCGCATTCCTTCTTCCATAATGCATTGAAAGTGAAAGCTAACATGGTTCCATCGTGCTGTGTATATGGATGTAATTACAAATTTATTAAAGGTGGAAACATTACATTTCACAGGTGAGCGATTTACTTGCATTTCACATTTGTTTTTTGCGTTTTTCAGTATTTGCTAGTATGATAAAAATAGATGTTCTAACTTATGAATTCATAATACAACCTGCGGACATTTCCCGTTCTATAAAAAAGATTTCATAGATTTGCTATCAATATATACCTAAAATAATGTTTAAAATAAAATAACTGATATTCTAATGTGTTTATTATTGTAAATTGCACATCTATAAGAGCTTAAAATATTAAAAATAATAAACCAAACTTTAAAAACTTTTGAAATCGTTCTCTACCTTGGCGATGATTTTTTTTTGGCGCCAACTAGGATCACTATATTCTTTCGTGTCTTACACAATAAAAATATTATGAATTGAAAACATGAACTTAAGTACATAATTTAAATCATTTCTTGCTGAACAAAATTGTATGCACCCATTGTGGAATTACATAATAATAATTAAAATTAAAAGATAAATTTCGAAACTTTTAAGAATTATAAATTAAATAAAATCGATTTGTTAATAAATTAAATAAAATCGATAATTGTGAATGGAGGGAACCTTTTTGTTCATATTTTAAAATATTTGTAAAATCTTTCATTATAAGATTGTGCATTTGATAAAAGAGCTTTTCTTTCAAATAATTTCCCCTGAACCTATAACTTTCTACTGGAATGTCGAAAAACAAATTGCCGTTCTCTTATGTGAAAAACAAAAATAGCGCATGAACGGAAATTGAAATATTGTACCTGTTTTGACGCATTTTTACTCTTGTTAATGAGGCATGCAATATAGCAAATTGGAAAAGCAAACATTTAGAGAACGAAATGAAACTTCTTTTATATCAATTCCAAACAATCCGTGGAGATGAAAAGTTCCTTTTCTAAAAACATCTGCTTAACATCCTGATTTTTTTACTTCGTATTTAAATAAACCTAACATTAAAATGTAATTATTTTCCACTTTTAAGTCAGTTTTATCTTTCTTCTTTATATTTTTTTATCATTAGATAGATTATATTGAATTAGACTGTTTCTACCAATATTTGTGAGCATTTCAATGTTTATATCGTTCTTTAACTCGATAAAAAAACGTGATGGTGATAAAAACACATTCCACAGCGAAATGAAATCCTTCACTCTTTTGTTTTCTACCTAAAAAAGGGAACACTTTTTTATTTTTTCTAAGTAAAGTATTTGAACGAATTAAATATATTTGAAAATTTATGCACACATCAATATGCTCTTCAATCGAGCGAAACATTTATTTCCTGCAATTTTTTAAACCGAAAAAAACTTTTTTTTAAAAGCATTAAATTTGTAATAACGTTAAATCTTAAGGTCTTCAAACTATAAACATAATTTTGTATTTATGAGTTGTAGAACTATAAGTAAAACAATTTATATTTATACTTGTAATAAGAGCTTGTAAAGATGTGTATCTGCTAAAAATTCATTTATTCAGTTCTTATGTATTTAAAATTATTATTTTGTTCCATTTATTAGTTTTCCCAAAGATGAAGAAAGAAGATGGATAGTAAATTGCTATATGTTTCTATGAGTTTTATTCAGTGGATTTAAAATGTGATGAATGTGACAATAAATGTTATGTTTACTGCTTCTTATTTATCTTTCGTATTTATAAAATATTGATTTCACACACGCAATAATTAATATAAATTTAATATTAAAAATCCAATACAGAACTTTTGTACACACTTAAAATTATAAAATTTGTCAAGAGTTATTTACTTCATCACTTTGATAAATTCATATATCGACACACAAATGTAACTTATTTAGGTTTTGAACCAAAAATCTTAAGTTTAAAAAGTTACCTTCCATCTTGTAAACATTATATGTATAACTTTCCACGTTAATACTTCTATGCGTAATTGTCCTAAAATAAATTTGCGTTTACAAAAACAAGCAGTTATGTATCCTTAATATAAATGAAAGCTTATCTGTTTTCACTATTTTTATTTTATGCATCCGTAAAATATTTATTGAGGCAGTCATTTCTTAACTTGTGCATTTATTCCAACTCGTGTTAACCTCATTAAGTTTGAATTATTTTCTGATATTAAATCTTTAAGATAATTTTCACAACACCTAATACAGTTGGTAAAGAAAAATATATAATATATTGAATTAAAGGTCAGGTTTCCGACAACTATATGTTACAAAATTTTAACCAGTGACGATACACTTATGAGCATCCGCTAACCCTTTTGACATTTTCTCTTAATATACAATTGCAAAAGTTAACAAACAGTCCAGCGATAAATCAAACCAGTACTACAGGACCTATCTCGACTGCGGGTCTGGTAAACTGCGGAGGATTGTATCTGGACTGCAGGCTGGTTAAGCCGATTTAGAGGACCGGGATAAAAATATTTGGAGGATTGTGTCTGGATTGCGGGCTAGGTAAAACTGTCCTGAGGGCCGTATCTGGACATCGGGCAGGTTAAACATGTCCAGTATCTGGTCTGCTGTCCTAATAAACATATTTGGTCGATTGTGGGCCGAATAAACCTATCCAGAAACCTGAACTGCGGTCCTGATAAAAATTTGGAGGGTCATATCTGGTCTGCGAGCCGAGTAAACATTCGACGGGGCTTATTCGGCTTGAGGGCCGATTAAACCTGTCCATAGGGCCGTATCTGAAACCGGACCTGCAATCAATCTATTCACTAAGACGTATTTATCTTACACGTACGGATTTTTGTTGTATACGTGCTGGTTAAATTTGATCCCAATGCGAACTTAAGCTAATTATATAACAGCTCAAATTGCTAAAAACATTAAAAAGTTACACAAATTCAATAAGCATTCAGTAGCATGCACATTAGCATCGCCTAACAATGTTAAAACGCAATTCAAATTCAAGAACTATTCAGTATTATACACATTCACATCGCTCACTATTTATAAGTAAATGTTATGTCGCCAAGAGAAGCGATAAAAAATCAAATCAATCAACCAAGCTGAATTTTCGCGTAGCAGTCACGTGACTACTAGCGACATGCTGCTCTCAATACGATCTGTCTACTTATATTTCACGTCTATGACTAAAATAGGTAATTTTGCTTCGTATCTCAATTTATCATTTCAAAGGACGCATGTTTTAGGGTTCGTTGGTTTAGGGGTTTTATGGCGCAAGGGCCATATTTGACCATGCTGCACCAGAAACGACATACAATATCAAGTAATAGACAGGTATACAATGAAAGCTTTACTGACAAAGAGAGAAATACACCAAGGGAGGAGTGCACCAGACAAGAATCGAACCTGCGCCACTTACATCTCGAAGATTGCTAGCGCAGTAGGCATAACCACTGATCCACAACGCCCCCTATATTTTAGGGAAAGAGCTCAAAAGTGAAGAAAATGCTCTGACCACTTAGGAGCCGCGGTAGCCCAGTTGGAAGTGCAACGGATTAGCAACCGGAGGGTTGAGAGTTCGAAACTCGATCCAGCCAAAGACCGTCGTGTACACGGGGGCTAGTACACATTAAATCTGTCGTGGCCTTAAATGTCCTCACGTTGGCGGGGTGTGTGGAAGTTTGGAGTGCCAAATTTTTGGATGGAAAAATTAGATGTCCTAGTTCCCTTATCTACAGCTATAGAAGAGATCCTTATTATGGAAGTACAATAACTCGAGTACTCTTCATGTTAGAAAACAATTTTGTAAAAATTAATTCAGAAAGTCTTCACGGGCTGCATCTACCCGATGCTTTTGGAAATAAGCCAAAAAGCCTTTTGACACAACACACATAATTTTACTTACAAAATAATCAGATGGCAGAAACATACATACCGTACACCGCCGAGATCAAACTTATTCTAATTTACAAAATTCAGCTCGGAAGCTGACGTCACTTTTAACAGCGCCGCTCATTGGCCAGTTACATTTCACGATTACTTCACTTCACAACATCCTCCCTCCTTGAGACTCAGATAGAGTCTCAAACTCATAACTAATATTATTCAAAAGATCAAGCCTCTTTGGAGCTTTCACACACCTTCCAGAGGAAGTGTATCTTTTCATTATCACATTATCAGGTGTTAATGTATTTCCAAGACAGGAGATGCCACCAGAATTAGGATCCTCTCCACCCGGTTTCTTATCAGCAATTACATCTGTTTCATTTGCCTCTATCTCCAAAGGGAAGATACGCTGTACTGTATCGGACGTAAAACTATTCCATGCTGCGTTTTAAGCTTAGCTGTGCGAATCTTTCCATCACGTCCTGGAATCAACTCAATAATCTTTGCTAAAGGCCAAAACAAACGTTTTTTGTTATCATCTCCCACTAAAACTATTTCTCCAACCCTTGGCTCACGTGGTCGTTTTTCATTATGCTTTTGAATCAACTGACTCAAATACTCTTTTCTAAAACGATGTCTTCAACCAGTTTACTTCTATATTTAATTCTTGTCCTAAGATTTCGCGAATCTAATTCGTCAATATCCTCAACACTGGAACTACGGTTCTCGATAAGAAACATAGCGGGTGTCAGAGGAACCAATTCCTCGGGATTTTCAGATACATATGTTAACGGTCAACAATTAATTATATATTCAGTCACAAATGACAGTATTCAGTTCTTCATAAGTTAACATAGATTTACCCAAAGTACGTTTTAACAGTTCTTTTACAGTGCGGACCAACCTTTCCCACCAGCCTCCCACCGAGCTGCGGTGGGTGGAATAAATTTCCAAAGTATTTTAGGAGTTCTGGTTTCTTTTAATATTTCATCCCAATTCAATTTCGAAAGATCATTAGAGGCGCCCCGAAAGTTAGTTATCACTATAAATTGAATGGCAAGGCACAAGTGAACAGTGTTATCCACACCTTTTCTTTATTTTTCAGAGAGAGGCCCAGCTAAATCAATTCCCACAATTTCGAAAGGCGAACAATCCGTAACTCAGTCTGGTGGCAAAGGTGTCGGTTCGCTCGACATAGATTTAACCTTAAAGCGTTTGCAAGCAATACAGTTATATACAACATTTTTAATAGCTTTCCTAGCCCTGATAATCCAAAATCTTTCTCTTATCAGACATTGCATCATTTGGATTCCCGCATGACAGTTTTTTATATGTACAAATCTGATTAACAGCTTAGTAAATTCACATTTATCTGATAACAATATTGGGTACAGAAAAGATTTATCATCATCTCGATGTAGTATTCTGGTTTTCACTCTCAAAATACCTTCATCTATGAAAGTTTCAATAAAATTTGACGATTTTGCATCAGACAGATAATGTCTTTGAGCTAAACGAATTAAATTCTTTTCAGCATTTTCAATTTCAGATTGAAAGTTCGTAATTTTTACATTTCTCCTCATGAGCTTCTTTACAATTATTCACAAATCTCAATATCCATGCAAATAATCTAATCATTTTATCATAACTAGATACACTGTTTAGATGCCAAGAAGGTGTGTCTTTTGATAGATCAATATTCACTACTTTTATTTTTTCCTCTCTACGTCTACTTCTTCAGACTGACAGTGTGTTTCACCAATAGGCCAGTACTCAGGGCTTTCTCGTAGCCACGAAGGACCGTCCCACCATCTAGAAAGGAGCATTTGTCGCGAAGAACAACCACGCGATAATAAGTCGGCAATGTTCATATTTCCTGGAACATGTCTCCATAACTGACCTCTCGACAACTCACAAATTTCTCTGACCCTATTGCCCACAAAAACAGACCAATTGTCTTGTTCTCTTATCCACCAAAACGCTGTAGTGGAACCGGACCAAAATGTGATTTTTATGTCTGGCAAATTGAGGGCTTTGATAATAGAATTCGTAAGTCTAGAACCAATACAACAAGCCATCACTTCCAGGTATGCTTAAAGATTTCAGGGGGCTACTCTGGACTTCGCTCTAACAAGAATTACTTTTACTTCAGAATCAAGTATTGATCGAACAAAGACGCACGCCGCATAAGCCCCCTTGCCAGCATCCACAAAGACATGTAGTTCAGACGAAGAATTAATTACCATGTAACGAGGTAAAGTAACATCTTTTAAAACATAGACATCTTTAAACCACTTTAAAAAAGTATTTACATCATTAGGAGACAATTCATCGTCCCAAGCAATTTTCAACTTCCACAAGTCTTGCAATAACAGTTTCGGAAGCAATGTAGTTGGTGTTAACAAGCCAATAGGATCAAAACATTTCTGCACAATTCCTAAAATTAGTCTTTTTTGTGATTTTCGTATCACATGCCAAAGCTTTTATATCTGTGCAACACTTCAAGGTAGCATTATCTAAATTCCAAATTATCCGTAAAAAGCAAGTATCCCCTGAATGTTTATCAACATTTATACCTGCTACCTTGCTTTTAAAACCACGCAAGTTAAAACATCGATTAGACATAATTAATTTAGCATGCTCAATGAAACGTTCTTGTTCATCAGTATTAAAAACTCCTGATACATAATTGTCTACATAGAATAAACGCTTCAGTTTCTGAGAAACATCTTTAAACTGAGGTGGGCAATTTTCTAAAATATACATTATAGAAGCATTCAACAAAAAGGTGCTAGAAGAGACTCCAAACACAACTCTACAGTGCCTATAAATGAGCTGCCCTTCATAACATGGGAAAAAAACGAAGAAAATTTCTGTCCTTGGGTGCAACAGACAACATTAAAAAAGCTTTCTTTATATCCGCACTTATACCGATTGGATACATTCTAAATCGATCAAGAATATCAGGTATCAATTCAGAAACGTAACTAGAGGGGGCATCTGCCCAGGGCGCCAGATTGGAGGGGCGCTAAATTGGCAGAGTATTTTTTTTTACTATAAATATTTACGTATGATAAAAAATGAAGAGGAAAAACTTATTAGTAGACTACAAAAACTATAAAAGGAGCTAAATGTAGAATGTGTGAAGAAATAGCAGGAAAGCTTAACCTAGATCCTCTTTTTAAAGAAGTACGGAGGAGGAAGAAGCGGAGGTTTGATGAGAAGGGCGAAGTTAAGCTATGAATTCTCAGAAGAAAAAAAGTTCAGATTATTGATTATACAAATAATAGATCGGATTCTGAATGAACTGAGGCAAAGGTTTCAAGTCTTCAAAACATGAATAGTTTATTTGGTTTCCTCAATGGAGCTCGGTTTGAAACAATGGAGAAGAATTGAAGAACCAGGCACTTGAGTTAGCTACCATATATAAAGAAGACTTAGACAAGGACTAGCTGGCGATAGATGTGGAGAGTTTTAAGTATTATGCCTTGAATTTAAGCCCTAATATGAAAACGGCTACAACATCAGGTCTTCTGACGTTAATATACAAGAAAGGACTTGAAGACGCGTCCACCAACATAATGACAGCGTTGAGAATTTTCCTCACAATATCAGTCTCAGTCGCCTCAAATGAAAGGAGTTTTAGCAAACTAAAGATCATAAAAAATTACCTCAGAAACTTACAGGACAACAACGACTAACCAAAGTGAGCATCATATCAACAGAGCACAAGTTAGCTTCAAAGCTATATATTTGAGGGCATTGTAAAAATGTTTGCAGCCGAAAAAGCCTGTAAAGTTAAGTTTTAGTTCAAGCTTTCTGTGTTTAAATTAATTTTTTTCACATTTTGTCAATAGATTAAGAGATTGTGAAAAATGTCTAAGTATAATACTCAAGATAATAACTTGAGTAAAATCTGTTATTAATTCTTGTTCCACAGTTTCATAAATTCTTGAATGGTTTTCGGTCGACGTTTCTATAATTCTCTTTTTAAAAGTCCAAAAGCACAGAAGTCCATGGGTCAGACATCTGGAGATTTAGCAGGAATAACAGTAAAGGGTATTTATTGACTTGATACCAGTTTTTTGTTCCATTTTTTGCACGAATTTAATAGTGGATTTAGATGTGTGGCTGCTTGCTTTATCCTGATGCAGTTCTATAGATTGTTGGCACTTAGGGTAAAGATATAGTATTTCTTTTTTGAATATTGGGGATAAAATAGGATCTTGATAATATGTGGGAGTTTATTTTTACATTCTTCCCTCCTCCTTTTTACTTTTAATTATCCATTATATGCAAAACCGGCAACAATCATAAATCTTTTAGAGAAAGTTCTCACATTAAAGTTACAAAGCTGAACCACATTTTAAGATTTTTCTCCTCTTTTATGATAATAAATTGTTCTTTTTTATTGCAATCTTTTAAATACACCCACGCCTCGTCTATTTTCACAACATTTTTCCATCTTTCTCCAGCTAAATGCTTCTCATACAGAATTCTGCAGCGAGTTCTGCTTTCTGCAATATTTCGTGGAGATAGAAAGGCCAAAAAATACAATGTTCATCGTCTAAGATTCAAATCATTGTTAATTATTTTATTTACAATTGAAACTGAACTTTTAATGACTTTGTAATAGTCCTTTGACTTGGCGGATTCTCTTTTAAAATTAAAGATCTTACCTTACAAATATTCTCAGAAATTCTTTTCTTTTTTGGATACGTATTTGGAAGTATTTTTCCACTTTTACGCGTTTATTCCTTTCTCATTAATAATATTACTTATCGTACCTTTAGATATAGAAAAACATGACTTTTACAGCTTTTTTGAATAATTAAATAAGCATAATTCTCTACGGAAAGAGCGGAAACATAGCCTTCCATCCATTGCTTATTTAAAAGCGCCATTTTGAAAGTAAACAAAACTCTGAGTTAGCAGACAATAAGTTATACTTTAACTATTTAACTGCTGCAAAAATAAAATTATTTAGTAGCATACAATTTCTTTTACAGCTCATCAAAATCATTCAAAAAATGTCCGAACAGCCCTCTGTATTTATCATGATTAAATATCCTATTCTAAGCAATAGTCTGTTGATTTTGATGCAGCCCACACATAACCCGATATCATTTGATAAAACCTTTTCATTTCATTTGCAGCGATTATAAGTATGAAAGAATATACCAAACATGCTACTCTTAGATTATTTGTCAATGAAATATCTTAGAATTAATTAGGTATTTTATCTTGCACTAAAAATGCATGGGACATGCACAGCCACGAGTTGCAGCACGTCATCCACCTATTCTATTCCGGAACTTCGCATAGCATTGATTCAAGAGTGGTATGGCCTACCCCAAGAACAGCTGGATAATTTGGTGCTCTGCATGACCAGACGTTGTACTGACTGTCTTACAGCACATGACTAACATACAGCCTATTAACCTTCATACAAACCGTATACTGTTTAGTTTTTCTACACGAGACATGAATTCTCCATTTGTTCCAGGGAGCATTTCCCTTATTTTATTGGGTACTGTGGTAAATTTTTCGTCTGTACCTTTTCTTGTATTAAACAGGGTTTATGTTTACAGCAATTTTCCTGTGCTTTTCAGGCTTAATTCGTACAAACTGTCATTATCCTTAATTTATGAGCATGAGTGTAGTTTAAAATGTGTTTGAATTTTTCAAAGAAAATTGTTTTACGACTTTTGACACCCCGAGGCGATTACATGGGAACATTTCTCGGGATAGTTCATCTGTCCGGTCCGTCACTGGACTATAACGTAACCCCCTTCAGATTGATATACTTGATTCCCTTCTGACACTACCAATTGAAAAATAAAGAGTAGGTAAGTAGTTAACAACGTCGCACAGGAGCAACATATCGGGCTATTGACGACGGTCCGGATCAATCCCCACGAGAAAGATCTGAGGACAGCATCAAGTAATTTAGAACCAAGGTCAGATGACGAAAAGTAATAAAGGGAATGAGTGGTTGAGAAAAAATGCCTTTATTTAATATTCGATGAAAAACTCGCTCGCAGACAGGTGCATCTTGTAACTGTCTGTTTTGTCGCGGTCACAATCGCACGGCAGGCAGCACCACCTGACCAGGCCTTTGTCGCCGCTCTGCGCGATGCTGACGGACGTCTTCCTCTTGACCAGCCTGCGAATGACGGAATAGAAGCTGGACGAGGGCCCCAGCTTCGGTACCGTTGTGTCAGTTGGGACGGTTCCGTCTGATTCCGATCTCGACATAGCTCATGAAATGGGTGATGGGCTCCTTCTCTTCCTCCACATCTGAAATGCGCAATAAATATTGATTAAGTACATCGGTTGGAATAGCAGGACTACCACAGTCACAGCACTTGTGAAATAGCGTAGCATAAGTTTTTTAAATAGCAAAAATATCTCCTCTTAAATCCGGGCCGATGTAGCCCGGTTAGAAGAGTAACGGATTAGCAACCGGAGGGTTGCGAGTTCGAATCCTACCAAAGACAGTCGTGTACAAAGGGAGCTGTTGCACGTTAAATCTGTCGTGGCCTCAAATGTCCTCACGTTGGCGTGGTGTGGAAGTTTGGAGAGTGGAGTGCCAGCTAAGGTGTGTTACCGTCATCTGACGGTGGTTCAAAATTACGTGTTGTCCTCTGATCTTTGGGTTTGATTTCGGACCGTCGCCAATAGCCCAATGTGTTGCTCCAGTGAGATGCTAATTAAAATACCTACCTCTTAACCCTTTCGGGCCTAATGGGCATATACGTCCCAGAGATTAGATTGGGCAAATAAATCCCACTTTTGAATGGGTTTTTACGTTTTCAGTGTTCTTAAGGAATTAGGGAATAAAAATATGACTCAAGAAACCTGGCAATACTTTCAGATTGCAAATGGCAGACTTATATTTTTGAGCACGCCCATTCATTCTGATGAATGAGTGACCGTGATTCGGAAACAAAAAGATGGTACAAAATTAGACGTTAGTTGCCTAGAAGCCATTTCCCACTACAATATGTACATGAATGGAGTTGACCGCTCTGATGAAATGGCTACTTTTTAGGGTCATGGCAGAAAATCAGAAAAGTGGTGGAAAAAGATTTTTTGGAACTTAGTTATGATTTCTGTTGTGAGTGCATGGATTACGAAGTGTGATGTGGAACATAAAACAGAACCACTATTATCATTCATGGTCCCCTTTGCTGAGCAACTAATAAATGTTGAAAGGGAGAAAGCAAACACAAAAAGAACGCGAAAGTACGGTCGTCCGTCAAAAAGAGCAAAAACTACTAAATTAAACTACTTTTCAGAGTTAAATTTTAATCATGCAAAAGTCGGGGCGAAAGGGTTAAACCCTATTTTAGTTGATCAGATACAAAATGAATCGGCTAAAACACAAAATCTGCTAATTAAGTAAGAAACAGATGTCGAAGAACAGATGTCGACCAAGAAATTCAAATTTTAAAATTAAAACCCAAATAATTTCTTAATAAGGTTTTCATCTAGCAACCACAAATTCCGATGTTTTTGCTTTCATGGTTACCGCAGCTTGGCGCTAAAACTTCGAAATTGGCGCCTCCTGGAAAATTTTCTCTAAAGAGATAGGTAGTATTTTTAATTAACGTCGACTGGAGAAACACAACGGGCTTTGGCGACGGTCCGGGATCAAACCCGAAGGGAAAGACCCGAGGACAACACCACGCAATTTTGAACCACGGTGCTCCTTTTCTCGCAATCAGAACCCTACAACAGTTAGCATTGGACGAAGCAGCAAGGTTTCCTTTGGCGACCGAAGTTGGAATATTTTTCCGTCCGCTGTTTTTTAAAAAATGGGACAAAATTTTCGTTCACCTTTCTGGATCTTTGGATCAAAATTTCATCAAAAGTTATCAATTTTTTCAAACTAGTACCTTTTGAGTTTATATTACTTAAAAGATAGACCTAGTCGCCAAGATATAAAAAAGTAGCAAAAAGTTGCTACTATTTTTCCACGTTAAAAGCAGATACTTTCCTTCTTATCCACTTTCAAGACACCAAAATATTTCTTAACTCAGATTACCCGAAGCAAATGACTTTTAGCTCCCTAAACTAAAGAAATTGATTCAGATATCATTTTCTGGGTAGGTAGTTGAATTAATGTCGCACTGGCAACACAAAGGACTATTAGCGACGTTCCTAGATCCATCCCGAAGGGAATGATACGAGGACAACACCTCGTCATTTTGAACCACGGTCAAATGACGAGAACAACACCTGAGCTGGCACTCCATTCTCCAAACTTCCACACCACGCCCTAGTGAGGATGCTTAAGGCAACGACAGATTTAACGTGCACCAGCCCCCACATACACGGCTGTTTTTTGGTTGAATCTAATCTCGAACTCGCAACCCTCCGGTTGCTTATCCGCTACCTGGGTACGGCGGGCCCTATCATCTGCTGGGGACACGTAAAAAATAGCGACATAACCGAATGCGTGATATAGAGAGCCGCGATTTAACGAAGGATTTCTGTATTTGCACACGAAATACTCATTTAGCGTTATTGTAGTTTGATTGGTTGCTATGGCGAAAGAAGAATCGATTCATGTGCCAGGTATTGAATGGTTAAAGATGGGACAAAACGAGATAAATAGTCTATGCGCCTAGACATGAGGGACCATTTGGAGGAAGAGCCAATAGAACTCAACCCCTTCCCAAAATGTTTAAAATCTTTAAAAACAATAACAACTAAACACTGAAGCTAATTTAATCAGCACAAATCTAAATTTGGTTTGAATATGTCGCCTAACTGGGTATAGTGGTAACAGCACTTGTCGCGTGTTCAAATCCCGGTTTGTAAGCGCATGGATGTTAGTAGTTGTCATTGTTAAGAAGAGCGGCGGCTCAACCATTGGGTGCTCCTTCGCAAATTCGCCGTCATTCCAGCTATGACGACCTCAACGGAAAGAGCAAAAACTATTAAAACCTCGTTAGATGTCGCTCAAGCCACAAAGGGTGCCCACATTGAAATATGGTAGTATGTAGAGACAAAAATGCTCCAATAAATTCTAATATGTATTGTTTTAATGTATATGTAATTTTATTAGAACAATATGTATTGTTCTAATATGTAATTCTTTATGCCAAAATAAAAAACTTGATGCCATGTAAAGCAATTTTGTGAAAACCGCATTCTCATATGACAATTGGTTGATTTTATATTAAATTTTGAAATGTGTCATGGACTTTTCGCCCACCCTGTATAATATCTGTCTTCAACGAGAACTGCTCTCGACACTAAGTTCGGTGGTATCGGTCACTATACTAACAGGGCATGTGCATTTTAAGGAGGGATGACTGATGGATATAATTCTCTCTGCAACAAGTAAAAATGATGACAAATATCTTTCTTATTTGTCATTTAGTGTGTCAATGTGACAAACCATGCATTTCTACCAGTATCTCCTATGGAATGGTAAATGGGATATAAAGTCCGTTTCTACGGCAACAGACAGATTTAGTGACTGGAGCCGTTCTATTGGTAAACGGTAAAAGGGACCCGTATCAAATGGTTCATATTGGTTTTGGTTGACACTCTTCAACCGGTAATAGTGACAATCGCTGGTCACAGAAGTCACGGGTATTTTGACGTTCTTCACGTCTTTAATTTTGATTAACAAAATAAGACGGACAAGTCAAACCATCTCTAATGAACGCTTAAATAATCCAAAAATGAAAGTTAAAAATTCATTAAAAACAAATGCGATTTTGAAGCAGAAGAAATTTAGAGCTGCAGTGTTTTACAAATTTCTGCTGGTGCGTTATGTCGATATTTAATAATTTTATATTTAAAAAAATCCAAAAAATATTCTTACAGAAGAGTTCACATAATAGTAAAATAATCACAGTGGTGTCATCTAGTGTCAATCGAAACATTTATTTTGCTTAGTTCTTAAAACATCAATATTCTGATAATCCTTATTTAATTTTACAATTATAATTCCCTTAATAACAAAAATTTTTTGTATAGTGATTATCGAGGTAGCAATGAAAGACTTTAATTCTGATACACCAACGAATCAATCCATCAAACTTTATTCTTCACTTGTGAACCGGACATTTATCATTTTTTCGTTTAAAATTCATAGACGGAGACAAGTAGGTTTCTGCCATATATGAGCTTTCTACTCTGGAAATTTTCCAATTCTTTCACATTACAGATACAGAAATTAATATTTTCGATTATACAAGGAATAACAATTCATAATTTTATGCTAATTGAAAAATCCAAACCAATAAACAGTAGGGGATAACTGTAACATAAAGTTGCATACCTATATGTTGAAAGTTGAAGATTTTGTGTGTGGAAGAAATATTTTTACTCTTGCATATAAACATTTTTTACAAGTCAGTGAAGAATACGAAATTTAATGAGAACTTTCGGTCTGATATGGATAAGTTAAAACAGTGAGTTCATCCCAAATTAAGAAAGTGTGCAGATTGTTTCCATTTTTAGATATAGTATAATATCTTCTCTCACCGATAGTCATTTACTGTTCCGAATGAGGTGAAAGAAATCCAAAGGTGAACCTCAGAGCCTGATACCCTTTCCCAAAAAAATTAAATCGAAAAATAATGAAATAAACGTTGCTGTTAATGTAATTGGCATACTTCGATAGAAACCCGTTATTGGGAAGCGAGACGTCTTATGGGGTCTAATGGCTAATGCCACCTTTTAATATTTACTTTGTTCTTACCTTCTTGTTCTCAAATTCTGGTAATCCCTTGCCATTGGAAATATAAAAAATTTAATTAGCATAAATCGAAGATTTGTTTATCGCACAAAAAACATAAAATAGACGGAAAACGTCAATAAACGAAGCGATCCTTAACATTACATAGGGATAATAAAAAGGGAAGATTGGTCCATTCTCGAATTTTGTGGAGATAAGCGTTTTTACAATCTATCTTAAGTATTGAACTCGGGAAATTTTAAAAGAAGCGTGTGTATTTTTACATGCTTTCTCTGCAACATAAATACCTTAAGCGAATTGCCAGTCTTTATTCAACTTTTATACGAGTTTCGAGATTATCAACACACTAAAAAGTTGAAAATCCCATCCTAAAAGCAAAACTTCTGAAGCTAAAAGTATTTTGTATTATCCATAAATGAGATGGGATTGGAAATAGGATGATTGGCTTAGGACAATGACAAAAATTACCAGAGGAGCCTTTCGAAAACTATTCAGTTCTGTCGCAGCTTAAGAGTATACCACTATAAACCAGTGAGAGTCCAATCCCATTTCCTGAAGCATCGATATACTTTTTTTAAAAGTTGAACAATTTTAGTGCTCGTCCAAGCATCCGTTGTGTCGCCATGACAAATATACTCGGTTTTGTGACATTACGGAAGATCTCAAACAGAAGAACCGGATACAAAATCGGGATAGTTTTTATTGAAAACTATAATGCTTATTTGATTGGACAAAAAAGCGGAAAACTCTACGAAGAAAGTTCAAGTAGATCGCAGCTATGTCATAATCTAAACTTAAGAAAATAAAAATCTGAAGAACTATTTACTACTCTAGAACAAAATAGCTAATCTTAACTCTTATCATTAAAATGAGTATAAAAAATTGAAATATATTCTGTTCCATCTTCAGAACATCCCATTAACTTGTGGCATCAGTCCACGTATGAAAATAAGACGCGGGGCTCTGGCAATGGTTCAAATTAAATTAGGTTTTTCCTTTTAGTCGTGCTGCTCTTGCTGGCTGCAGATTATAATATCTTTAGAATGGAGCGATCGAGGAAGATTGGGATATTAGAATTATGTTAAGCCTCTTTATTTTAGTTGGTAGGAAGATAGTTAATTAACGTCGCACTGGATCAACACAACGGGCTATTGGCAACAGTCCGGGATCAATCGCGAAGGGAAAGATCCTAGGACAACGCCTCGTCACTTTGAATCATGGTCAGATGACAAGGTTACCCCACTCTCCAAACTTAAACACCACTCCAACGCGAGGACATTTTACGCCACGACAGATTTAACGTGCACCAGCCCCCGTGTAGAGGACGGTCTTTGGCTGAACCGAGTATCAAACTCGCAACCGTTGCTCTTCCAACTGGGCTATCGCTGTCCCAGCTTTATTTGCCCCAAGTCCCAAAAAGTCTAGCTTCGCCTCTGGTCCATCTCGCTTAGGCCCGGTCCTCTCATGACTTTGCGAGAACTCGCTTACTGTTAGGAGTTAAGCTATTGTAGTTTTAACAAAGAAAAATACCTTTCGATTATTCTGAAAAGGTTACATCTTGACACAACGTATATGCAATTAACTTCTCCGTGAAATGGTTATGGCTAGGTATATTTATATTAAAAGTACAATTAAGGTAAATATTTCCCTGATATTCTGATGCCCCGGAATATGAATATGTGCCTTTAGCACATAGTCAGAAAACAATTTCGTGGATAACCTATCGATTATCTGAAAAGGTTACATCTTGACACAACGTATATGCAATAAACTTCTCCGTGAAATGGTTAAGGCTAGGTATATTTATATTAAAAGTACAATTAAGGTAAATATTTCCCTGATATTCTGATGCCCCGGAATATGAATATGTGCCTTTAGAAAATAGTCAGAAAACAATTTCGTGGATAACCTATCGATTATCTGAAAAGGTTACATCTTGACACAACGTATATGCAATTAACTTCTCCGTGAAATGGTTATGGCTAGGTATATTTATATTAAAAGTACAATTAAGGTAAATATTTCCCTGATATTCTGATGCCCCGGAATATGAATATGTGCCTTTAGCACATAGTCAGAAAACAATTTCGTGGATAACCTATCGATTATCTGAAAAGGTTACATCTTGACACAACGTATATGCAATTAACTTCTCCGTGAAATGGTTATGGCTAGGTATATTTATATTAAAAGTACAATTAAGGTAAATATTTCCCTGATATTCTGATGCCCCGGAATATGAATATGTGCCTTTAGCACATAGTCAGAAAACAATTTCGTGGATAACCTATCGATTATCTGAAAAGGTTACATCTTGACACAACGTATATGCAATTAACTTCTCCGTGAAATGGTTATGGCTAGGTATATTTATATTAAAAGTACAATTAAGGTAAATATTTCCCTGATATTCTGATGCCCCGGAATATGAATATGTGCCTTTAGCACATAGTCAGAAAACAATTTCGTGGATAACCTATCGATTATCTGAAAAGGTTACATCTTGACACAACGTATATGCAATTAACTTCTCCGTGAAATGGTTATGGCTAGGTATATTTATATTAAAAGTACAATTAAGGTAAATATTTCCCTGATATTCTGATGCCCCGGAATATGAATATGTGCCTTTAGCACATAGTCAGAAAACAATTTCGTGGATAACCTATCGATTATCTGAAAAGGTTACATCTTGACACAACGTATATGCAATTAACTTCTCCGTGAAATGGTTATGGCTAGGTATATTTATATTAAAAGTACAATTAAGGTAAATATTTCCCTGATATTCTGATGCCCCGGAATATGAATATGTGCCTTTAGCACATAGTCAGAAAACAATTTCGTGGATAACCTATCGATTATCTGAAAAGGTTACATCTTGACACAACGTATATGCAATTAACTTCTCCGTGAAATGGTTATGGCTAGGTATATTTATATTAAAAGTACAATTAAGGTAAATATTTCCCTGATATTCTGATGCCCCGGAATATGAATATGTGCCTTTAGCACATAGTCAGAAAACAATTTCGTGGATAACCTATCGATTATCTGAAAAGGTTACATCTTGACACAACGTATATGCAATTAACTTCTCCGTGAAATGGTTATGGCTAGGTATATTTATATTAAAAGTACAATTAAGGTAAATATTTCCCTGATATTCTGATGCCCCGGAATATGAATATGTGCCTTTAGCACATAGTCAGAAAACAATTTCGTGGATAACCTATCGATTATCTGAAAAGGTTACATCTTGACACAACGTATATGCAATTAACTTCTCCGTGAAATGGTTATGGCTAGGTATATTTATATTAAAAGTACAATTAAGGTAAATATTTCCCTGATATTCTGATGCCCCGGAATATGAATATGTGCCTTTAGCACATAGTCAGAAAACAATTTCGTGGATAACCTATCGATTATCTGAAAAGGTTACATCTTGACACAACGTATATGCAATTAACTTCTCCGTGAAATGGTTATGGCTAGGTATATTTATATTAAAAGTACAATTAAGGTAAATATTTCCCTGATATTCTGATGCCCCGGAATATGAATATGTGCCTTTAGCACATAGTCAGAAAACAATTTCGTGGATAACCTATCGATTATCTGAAAAGGTTACATCTTGACACAACGTATATGCAATTAACTTCTCCGTGAAATGGTTATGGCTAGGTATATTTATATTAAAAGTACAATTAAGGTAAATATTTCCCTGATATTCTGATGCCCCGGAATATGAATATGTGCCTTTAGCACATAGTCAGAAAACAATTTCGTGGATAACCTATCGATTATCTGAAAAGGTTACATCTTGACACAACGTATATGCAATTAACTTCTCCGTGAAATGGTTATGGCTAGGTATATTTATATTAAAAGTACAATTAAGGTAAATATTTCCCTGATATTCTGATGCCCCGGAATATGAATATGTGCCTTTAGCACATAGTCAGAAAACAATTTCGTGGATAACCTATCGATTATCTGAAAAGGTTACATCTTGACACAACGTATATGCAATTAACTTCTCCGTGAAATGGTTATGGCTAGGTATATTTATATTAAAAGTACAATTAAGGTAAATATTTCCCTGATATTCTGATGCCCCGGAATATGAATATGTGCCTTTAGCACATAGTCAGAAAACAATTTCGTGGATAACCTATCGATTATCTGAAAAGGTTACATCTTGACACAACGTATATGCAATTAACTTCTCCGTGAAATGGTTATGGCTAGGTATATTTATATTAAAAGTACAATTAAGGTAAATATTTCCCTGATATTCTGATGCCCCGGAATATGAATATGTGCCTTTAGCACATAGTCAGAAAACAATTTCGTGGATAACCTATCGATTATCTGAAAAGGTTACATCTTGACACAACGTATATGCAATTAACTTCTCCGTGAAATGGTTATGGCTAGGTATATTTATATTAAAAGTACAATTAAGGTAAATATTTCCCTGATATTCTGATGCCCCGGAATATGAATATGTGCCTTTAGCACATAGTCAGAAAACAATTTCGTGGATAACCTATCGATTATCTGAAAAGGTTACATCTTGACACAACGTATATGCAATTAACTTCTCCGTGAAATGGTTATGGCTAGGTATATTTATATTAAAAGTACAATTAAGGTAAATATTTCCCTGATATTCTGATGCCCCGGAATATGAATATGTGCCTTTAGCACATAGTCAGAAAACAATTTCGTGGATAACCTATCGATTATCTGAAAAGGTTACATCTTGACACAACGTATATGCAATTAACTTCTCCGTGAAATGGTTATGGCTAGGTATATTTATATTAAAAGTACAATTAAGGTAAATATTTCCCTGATATTCTGATGCCCCGGAATATGAATATGTGCCTTTAGCACATAGTCAGAAAACAATTTCGTGGATAACCTATCGATTATCTGAAAAGGTTACATCTTGACACAACGTATATGCAATTAACTTCTCCGTGAAATGGTTATGGCTAGGTATATTTATATTAAAAGTACAATTAAGGTAAATATTTCCCTGATATTCTGATGCCCCGGAATATGAATATGTGCCTTTAGCACATAGTCAGAAAACAATTTCGTGGATAACCTATCGATTATCTGAAAAGGTTACATCTTGACACAACGTATATGCAATTAACTTCTCCGTGAAATGGTTATGGCTAGGTATATTTATATTAAAAGTACAATTAAGGTAAATATTTCCCTGATATTCTGATGCCCCGGAATATGAATATGTGCCTTTAGCATATAGTCAGAAAACAATTTTGTGGGAGGCGCCGACATCTCTCCCGTTTTTCTATTCATCCAAACGCAGTAATTTTGAATGAACAGTTGGTAAAATGAATTTTTTTATTGTTTTCAAACGTCTTTTCATGAATTTTGCCTATGTAACCAGAGAAACTCCTATTTGCGCTGATTAAACAAGATGGGCTAGAGGCAAAACTAGACTTTTTGGAACCAAATAAAGCTGGGACAGCGATAGCGCAGTTGGAAAAGCAACTGTAGGAATTGCGAGTTCGAAATTCGGTCCAGCCAAAGACAGTCGTGGACAAGGGGGCTGGAGTATGTTAAATCTGTCGTGGCCTCAAATGTCCTCACGTTGGCGTGGTGGGGAAGTTTGGAGAGTGGGGTGCCAGCTCAGGTGTTGCCTCGTCATCTGACCGTGGTTCAAAATTACGAGGCTTTGTCCTTGGATCTTTTCCTTCGGGATTGATCGCGAACCGTCGTCAATAGCCCGCTGTGTTGCTCCAGTGTGACGTTAATTAACTACCTACCTATCTACCAAATAAAGCTAACGCAATCCTGCCCGAAACAAAATGCACGTATTTAATATGAAGATAATTAGGATAAAGAGTATACAAATCGGTACTATATCAATTTTGTTATTATGTAACGATCCAAATAAAATTTTCGGAAAATTTTTTTTGGACAACCTTATAAGTCTACTCAATTCGTCACTGTTTCTTTTCCGAAAAGACAATACAATACAAATCATTTTTGCCCTAAGTTAGTAGAATCCCAAAAGGCTCAATGGTGCCCAATCGGCAACTGTATGGATGATTCAAACGGTGTCTTTGATGTAATCTTCTACAAGGCGGGGAAATGAGGACCCACTGTGCATAGCATCTTGACTGGATGCTAGCCTCAATAAGAAGCGCATGGGGAAGGAGGAAAAGTCTGTGCTGAAGCTACCCATTGCGCTTGACAAACACCATTAACCTATCAGTAAAAAATCATAAGGCGCTGAAATGATCGAGCGCCCACATTTCCTTGTTGGCTTGCGGTGAAAATCAAGGACATTAAAATAGACACTGGCGTCTCTCACTCAAATTGTCTTTTAAAATCTTCATTTTTGATTCATGTTTTTTATATTAATTTCTTTTCTGTCAACGAGTTTTTAATATTTTCACCGGTAGGTAGTTCAATTTACATCACATCGGAGCAACACAAAGGGGCTATTTGCAACGGTCCGTCATCAATCCCGAAGGGAAAGTCCGAGGACAACACCTCATAATTTTGAAGCATGGTCAGATGACGAGATCAGCAACTGAGCTGGCACACTACTCTCCAAACTTCCACACCATGACGACGTGAGGGCATTTGAGGCCACAACAGGTATTACCAGCCCCCACGTACATGACGGTTTTTGCTTGGATCGAGTTTCAAACTCGCAACCTTCTGGTAGGCAATCCGCTACTCTACCAACCGGTCAACAGCAGCCCTATTTTATAATCGGATGCCGGACGTATGCGGGCGCTGATACAATGTAATGGTCTTCGCCCATAAAGGTTATTTTTTCTTTCAAAAAATGCTTTTTTAGCATAGTGCCCTCAAAAGGGTTAAACGATAAAACTAAAACACACCAAACAATGTAGCATTCCCATCTGATAACGACATCAATGCCACCGCGACACTCAAGAGCTCACTGAACAATTGAAAGCAAATATAAGCCTTTGCACAACACTCAAATTTCACAACGCAACGATTCAATTTTTTATAGCACAGCTATAACAAACAATCTGTAACCAATATTGACCATGAGACAGTGACATGGTGATCTCATGAATGCCTTACATCAGTCTTGGATCGTTCTTTCTCTCCTCAGTCCCACGTGCAGCTGTCAAGACTTGTTCCAAGGTCCTTGGTCGGAACGTGAGACGGCCGAGAAAGTGGTGTGGGGACACGTGCCACTCCGGAACACCTGCTTCGACGCGTGTGCTAATAAATTGTTTGTTCAGAAGAGTTGGTGTGATCTGCTAATGTATATACCTGCACAAACAATGCGGTATCTGATGATATGCTATCTTATGGGAACACCGAAAATTAAAGCCTTGGATTCTAGATCTTTACCTATTTAGTTCTATGCCCTCTATTTCAAATCTATTAATACATTTTTGCGATTTGAGATGTCCTGAATAATCTATGTAAATTTTATAGCACCTAAAAATACCTAATTATATGAGAGAAAAACGCAATTTTTTGAGTAGGCAGACAAAACTTTCTTAATGGAATGAAAAGGTAAAAATTATGCATTAATACACGCATTTCGATTTAAAGTTATTAACGTTATAGAACCCGTGGTAGAACATTTTTAACCCTCTGGAACATCATTCAAGTTCGGAGTGATGTAATATTGCTTTTACCCCACATTACAATGACTAAATAACAACATCTATTGATTGAAAAAATCCTAGGAAAATTTCATTGGTCAAGGAGGTCAAAGCTGGTTAAAAGGCATGAAGACAAGTTGCACAACGGATATATGCGTGTGAACCCCTTGGAGGGTTATATAATACTATGTAAGTCGAAAGCTAATTCCATCTCATCCATACTTTTGATACATTCAAACCTTTCTTACCAATTCAGTTTAGGATAAATTTTTGAAAGTAAGCTTTGAACTCTAAATTCTAAGGGAAAAGATTGAGATTTTTCTTCTGTTCACAAACAAAAATTTCATCGGGCGGGTGTACTCAGAATATCAATCTGGAGGAGACTACATTTTTATTGTAAGTTCTTTATTTCATCATCATACATTTTTTACTGCCTATGGGCACATAAAGCCTTCAATCTAGATCGCCAGTTTCCTGTCCGATGCAGCAAGTCTAACCAGCTCTCCCATCCAGCCTCTTGTTCCATCATATGTCGCCAGCTCAAACGGGGACGTCCACGCTTTCTCTTTCCATCAGGGATTCAGGTCAATGCTGTATTATGAATACTGTCCCTGTTCATTCTTAAAATGTGTCCTGTAAACTTCCAACGTCTAAATTTGATTTCATTTCCTCTTTCATTAAATTGTGCTTTATTTAATAATTCTTCATTTGAAATGTAGTATGGACAAAAAAGCTTTAAAATAATTCTTAAACATTTATTAAGTTTTTTATTTAGGGGGTGATTTTAAAAATTTCTTTGAAGTAGTCTTAGAGTGAGTTACTCTCTGTGACTAGTTTTAGAGTACGTTACCTAGAGACTAGTTTCAGAATGCGTCACTTTAAAACTGGTCTTTAAATAACGCGTTCTGAAACTAGTGACGAATAGAAGCTGTATTAAAAAGTGCCAACTTTTTTAAGGAAATATTAAAATTATAAATTATTTTATCCAACCTCAGTGAATAAAAAAATGGAGCACTTTAGTCATAAGCTAAAACCAGTGAATAAATATTTCTTGACTGCGAGATAGGTAGGTAGTTGAATTAACGTCGCACTGGAACAAAGGCGACGGTCCGGGATCTATCCCGAAGGGCAAGATCTGAGTACAACCCCTCGTCATTTTGAACGACGGTCAAATGACGAGGTCAACACATACCTGGCACCCCACTCTCCAAACTTCCACGCCATGCCAAGGGTTGACAGCAAGGAGGAAATATCAAAACACCTTTATACACGATTTTTAAACAAGCAATCAATGAATTAAGTAATGATATTTTTTGCTGTTTATAACGTCTTGGAGGGGCTTAAGCCCCCTTCGTAGGTTCTCTTATGATCGGGGACAAATAAAAAGGATCGATTGAGTCGAATGTACGGTGCGATATAAGAGGAGTTACTATCCCCTATAAACTGGAAAGACGTTTTAGAAAAAGGAACTTACCCATTGACAAAGAAACCGTGTGGAGAAAACGCAGGTACTCTTAGTGATAGTGACTAACCCAATGTGTGGTTGTCGTTTTCAAAACAAGCCTGCTTGCGCGACGAATATCCCTTATTGGATTATTCCTTTGCAGGCTTCCCATTGACGAACGGGGGAGTGAAAAGGTTTGTACTTTTTTGTAAGCCATAAAGTTCACATTCATTTCCATCGCTTTCGTTCCTGTATTTTTAGCTTCAATGCGTGCAGTATGTGTGTGTGTGGGAAGCATTCATCGCAGGCCGCAACTTTTTTGTGTTTTTCCTGTGAGGTTAAGACCCAACTGACATTTCGACGTTTCTTTGACGAACAGAAGCGCTTTCTAGTAATAGCCAGAATTTTCCAGTACCGAGTGTAACATTGATTACTGGATTGGATTGGACGACGTAGGCTGACACTGTTTCACCTGTGGGGCTTTAAGCTATATAGTCTTACGGAGGAGCTTCGGAGATTAGGGAAAGCCGAGCAAAATCCACTATACATATAAAACATTTAACAAAGAAGATAGTACATAAAAAAACTCAAGATAAGTGAAGGACAAAACATGTATGTACAGAAATATAATATGACGTAAGAAAAGGATTACAAAATTTTTAAATTTTTTAAAACACATTTGTTTTATTTTATATAAACGATATGCAGTTTAGGGGAACAATGGACAAGGATACATATTTAATAAAAGTTTAAGAGAAAAACGTTTTAAAACACTATCATAAACATGGATAAAAGAAGTCACAAAGAAAAGTTATTTCGACTTCTCAGTCCTCACAGGGCCGCGGTAGCCCAGTTGGAAGAGGAACGGATTAGCAACCGGAGGCTTGCGAGTTCGAAACTAGGTCCAGCCAAAGACCGTTGAGTACGCGGGGGTTGATGCACGTCAAATCTGTTGTGACCTCAAACGTCCTCACTGTAACGGCAGCTGGGGAAACTGACAATCTTCCCGGCGGATCAAGTGTCGAAAGGAAAAGACCACACCGAAACGACCACCCCGAAACATCTTTTTAACGACAGTACCACGCTCCAGGGGGCGGAAATCGTCGGTGGCTTCGAAACAAAAGGCAGGCGCCTTTCTGTCGCTCTCAACGACATTTCGAGACAAAAAGGACGGAGATGAATTACGATGACCATTGCCGACAAGGATTTATGGTCCCCTTTCAAGTCCGCCGAAGTCTGTCGTAAAAGTCAAGGGGAGAGGCCAACGTGCGAGAGCCATTCGGGAAGGTCCGAAGATTGTGAGAATTTTCAACAGCAAACCAGCACCGACTGAGAGGCCGACCCGAAACGAAAAGGAGGAGTCGAGAAGCACCCGATATATATAGAGTTTTTGAGATCTTGAGAGGAAGATTGGAACGAAAGAGAAGAGAGAGAGGAGGTCAGCAGAGAGAGACCGTTTTGGAGAGACGAAAGTCGAACGAGAAGTGAACACCCGTTCACTGTCGGCGAAAGATTTCCATCTTTCGGGAGAGCTTATCCGAACTGGAAAAGGCCGATTTATACCGCCCTGGGATTCTATACTCGCCTGAGTATTTTAATGAGAAAGGCTCGCCCGTAGCCGTGAAGGAGACCTCTCAGAGAAACCTGTGTCGCTACTCGCCCGAGTAGGGAGACTTCACCGAGATCTAAAGTTCACCAGAACTGACAAGGCTGATTTATCCCGCCCTGGGATTCTATACTCGCCTGAGTATTTTATTGAGAAAGGCTCGCCCGTAGCCGTGAAGGAAAATCCTCCGAGAAATCTGTGCAACTGCTCGTCCTAGTACTGGAGATTGATTTCATCCGAGCTGGAAAAGACTGAGATATCCTGCCTAGGGACTCTATACTCATCTGAGTATTTTCATTGAGAAAAGGCTCGCTGTAGCCGTGAATTAGACTCCGTCGAGTGAATTGTGAGAGGCTCGCCAGCAGCCATAAGAAGCGCCTCGATAAAACTTTGGACTTTCCAACTAACAATCTTTAAATGAACTTTTCATTCATTTTACCGACTAATTGTACCAAAGTGTAAATAAAATCCATTACTCTAGAAACGGATACTTTTGAATGGTAACTAGTCTAAGCTACCCGTGAACCAAGACGTTACATCACGTTGGCATGGTGTGGAAGTTTTGAGAGTGGGGTGCCAGCTCAGGTGTTGTTCTCGTCATGTAACCGTTGTTCAAAATGACGAGGCCTTTTGTCCTCGGATTTTCCCTTGGGGATTGATCCCGGACCGTCGCCAATAGCCCGTTGTGTTGCTAAGATTTTGTGGTGGCGATGTCTATTCTTGGCAGTACCTAAGCACCAGTGAGAGTAGTTTTGTAGAGTAGGTTTCGCAAAATGGGGCCGTGAACTTGTGAGATCACAATCAAAAAGGGTAGTAGATGGGATCACAGTCTAAACAGCAGATGAACATTACACTTGTTCTTAGAAGGAAATTAATTACTGGGAAGATTGAATCGAAAGCATAAAATTATAAAAAAATATAATGCTTACCCTTAGACAGCCTTATAAAGTCAACTCCGCGTTCTATCTGTGTTTCTCAACCTTTTATGCTTCACGTATCCCCTGGGAATGCGTATGTAACTAGTCCAAAGGATATTTATATAGACAGATTAAACTAGTGATAGAATTGTTGGTTCGCTATTGTATTCTTTAGGAGAAAACAACGAAAAATGTTTTACTCTTTCTAAATTAAATTAAAAATGCACAAGTTATTTTGAATCTTCTTTATTCCATGTCTCGCAATAAATACAACAAACTTTTCGAGCCTTTTTTAAGCATTAATTCTTTTTAGCATGTTGCCAAAACGAAATGGACCAAAGAGAGAAACATTTAATATCGATATTAACCAAAATGTAAAAGTAAACAATACATAAATATTAACAATCTTAAATACTTGTTGAAATTGAAATAATCTTATAGTTACTTTTTCTTGTGCTAAAACTGAGCCACTACACAGTAATGACAATAGAAAAGAACAGACATATAGATCCATTACATTTTTTAAACATAAATTATGTACATCGATAAAAACGAAAAATGTCAAAAACAGTTTAACAAAT
Organism: Meta bourneti; assembly: GCA_933210815.1. Taxonomy (NCBI): domain Eukaryota; kingdom Metazoa; phylum Arthropoda; class Arachnida; order Araneae; family Tetragnathidae; genus Meta; species Meta bourneti. Next base: position 3,670,237 of record OW119926.1, read on the forward strand.
TCTATTTAACAATCCTAAAATCAAAAACATTTTACTGGGTAGGTAGGAATTTAATTAACGTCACACTGGAGCAACACAACGGGATATTGGTGACGGTCCGGGATTGATCCCAAAGGGAAAGATCGAGGACAACACCACGTAATTTTGAACAACGGACATATTACTGGGAAATTAGTAAGATGTTTGCGCTTCCTTATGCTTGCACAATAAATCAATGGTTGGGGTTATCTTGCTAAAGTAGAGGGAGCATGTCATCTTCGACATACAGCTTGTCCTATATTTATTTTTTGAAGCAGTTAATGTGTGATGAACACCAGTTGAACATATATAAATTATCGTGGAAATGCAATAAATATTTGACTGTAATTCTTGACAAAGTCAGATTTTCCTTGTCCACACTAATAGAAAAACTAATCAACCAATGATTTTTGGTAATGGTAATTAATTAACGTCGCACTGGAGCAACACAACGGACTACCGGCGACGCTCCGGGATCAATCACCAAGGGAAAGATCCGAGGACAACACCTTGTCATTTTGAGCCACGGTCAGATGACGAGGGCAACATCTGAGTTAGCACCCCACTCTCCAAACTTCCACACCACGCCAACGTGAGGACATTTCAGGCTACGACAGATTCAACATGCATCAACCCGCGTGTACACGACGGTCTTTGGCTGGACCAAGTATCGAAACCTTCCGTTTGTTAGTCCTTTACTCTTCCAATCAGGCTACCCATGGCTTCTTGGAAAGAATCTTTTAAAAAGTGACATTTAAATCGACTCTATATTGGACATCACATTTTCTCCAACCAGGACTTGTGGATAGAGCACTTTATAGCAGATCCTCAACGTTAAAAAACTACCAGTCTTTTTTATCTGCTTCTTAATACTTGGAATTTGTTTCCTAGTTACTTTTTGGAGAGAGTAAAGTACAGCTAATTATATCAAAAATAATTTAATAGTAGAAACTTACATAGGGCTTCCGACATGTCAAACGAAAAAGCATAGATAGTCCACAAAAAGTTTTAATGTTCTACACTTGAACCCATCACACGAGCGTCTGCTTTCGCCTCCCGAAGAAAGTATATACATATCGAAGCGCAACAGATTTATGCGCCTTGCCGGCGCCGAATAATATAAACAGAGTCCACTGGCAACGGTGTAGTATCAACTCCGAAAGGCTTCTCAGCAAAAAGTCTGGTCAGGTTGCGACACACTTCTCGTCTAGATAGACAGTACTGGACTTAACTATTTTCAAACTCACAGTGCACCCCCATAAAAAGACTGGTAGGTGGTGTCGCGGACACAAACCGTAGTTTTCAAGTGAATACTCGGGCCTGATGTTGGATTGTGTAATGAATGAATAGGGGTGTGAACGATTGTTTAGTGTGAATATTTAACAATTCTTTTGCAGTTTGAACGATTAAAGTGCAGTTTGATATTAATATTGAAGTATGATTTTATTGTTTTTAGTCTTGTGGTTGTAGCGTAGTTCGATAGCTTTCGAACGACATTACTTATGCAGCATTCACTTCACTCAATCCAAAGTGATACTCGCCCAAACCTCGGCCGGCAATGTAGAGCTTAGATCTATTGCGAACCCCCCTCCCCCCAGACGCTCACTGCGCCTGCGCATTCGGTCCAAAGGTCATGTCAGGTACGGACATCGTCTGCACCAGGGGTGTCAAACAAAAAATTACCTCGGGCGCATGTGGCCCACGATGCTCTGAAATAAAATGAAAACAGGACAATATGTTATGAAGAAAATGGCACTTAGGGGAAATCGAGGCAATACCGTACACACAATTTCGTCATGTCAAAAATGTGTGAGCAACTATTTTCGTCCATGAAATTAAATAAAACGGCCTACAGATCAAGATTAACAGATAAACATTTATCTGCCATAATGAAGATTGTCTGTTCTCAGTCTTTGAATCCAGATATTGGAAAACTAGTAGGAGGAAAGCGCTGGCAAGTTTCCGGTAAAAAAAATTAATTTTAGTTTTATAAATACATTAAATTAAATAAACGTTTAAATAAAAGCAATTATATAGCAATATTATAAATTATTACCCTAAATTCACTTAATTACATAATGTGTTTTAATTATCCTTTCCATATTCCTGAATCCTCACTTCAAAATATAATTTTAAGAAAATTTGTAAATGTGATGTGGCCCGCGTAAATCTTACCAGTTGCATTAAATGGCCCGTGTTTTAATTGAGATTGAAACCCCTGGTCTACACGACGCTATATTTATGTTCTGCATGTTTCTTCTAGTTCTGAAATCATAAGACAAAACAGTTGTAACGCATTTTTGTAACTCCCGACTTTTCATGCCGATTTTGAAGAAATATTCACGTCAAACATTTTACCACGCGTTGAGAACTGGTGTAGTATATCAATCATGTTTTGTTGTCCATTTCCTAATACGGAAACGTGCTTTTCTATTTACTCACAGATTTCTCTTTTTCTCCTCAAACTTCCTTCAACATTTCCGGCCTGCATCGACAAAATCACGACATAACGTAGTGGCTGTGAAAAGCCTCTAATCACGATAGTACTAATATCGTTTAAACGTAGTTATCACTGTTTGGTCCATGGGCTGTATGAGGCAGGTAGTATTGGGAGGAAGAAACACAACATTGATTTCCGGGTATAAATTCTGCAGAGATTTTGGGTGTCCTGGACGTATTCCTTAATTTTATTCTTGCTTTTCAAAATTGAACATATCATAGACCTGTTCATGTCGTACGAACGGCCGATTGAAGCAAAAGATTCACCGCTTTCAGAACGTCTAATTATTTCCATCTTTGTCTCGATCGTATGAAGTTTATGAGTCCTTAATTTCTTTTGTTCGTATCAACACTGCAGTTTCTCCGTTTCCCACTCATGTTTATAAATTTATAAGGGACGAAATATTTAAACATATACAAATAAATTGGCAAAACACCCAACGCATCGACACGCGCCCCAATTCAAGACTAAACCTGGTTAATACACTGCTGGCCACCGTAAATGCAACACCCTGAAGGAAGCATGCAAATAATATGAAATTTACAACATGCATTAGCGGAGGTGAGATATGCAAATGATTAGAATTTCAGCGCAGACGCACATCACGCGCGCCTGTGGCGCCACTTCAAAGCGCTATTTAAGGCTTGGAGATTTCGACAATTTCAAGTACGGCAATTGTGTTTTTCTTGTGGTTTTTTTCAAAAAAACGATCAATTATGCCTCGTAGAAAACAGCGATCATCTTTTGATCAAGTATCCGAGTTCGACAGAGGAAGGATAGTGGCCTACCGAGATTGTGGATTATCTTTCAGGGAAATCGGTAGTCGTGTTGGACGAAACCAAACAACTGTAATGCGGATATGTGATCGTTGGATGCAGGAGGGTACGACGGACCGACGTGTTCGATCGCATCCACCTCAGTGTACCACTTCACGTGATGACAGGCATATTGTGCGTATGGCAGTGACGGATCGCTCAGCCACATCACGAACCATAGCACAGCACATTCAGTCTGTACCGCATCATCCAGTGTCTGCGCGTACCATTCGACGCCGTTTACAGCAGAGTGGTCTGTCCGCAAGACGTCCATTGCTTCGTCTACCCTTGACGCAGAACCATAGACGTTTCCGCCGCCAATGGTGCGATGAAAGAAGGATGTGGACGGCAGAATGGAATGAAATTGTCTTTACTGACGAGTCACGCTTCTGTCTGCAACACCACGATGGTCGGTTTCGAGTCTGGAGACACCGTGGAGAGAGGATGCTGAACAGCTGCGTTATGCACCGCCACACTGGTCCTGCACCGGGTATTATGGTATGGGGTGGTATTGGATATCACTCTCGCACTCCTCTAGTACGCATTGCCGGTACTTTAAACAGCCAGCGCTACATCTCCGAGGTGTTGGAGCCAGTTGTCCTTCCTTACCTTCAGGGCTTGCCCACAGCCATATTTCAACAGGATAATGCGCGACCACACGTGGCACGCATTGTCCAAGGGTTCTTCGTCAATCGCCAGATTGAATTGTTTCCCTGGCCAGCTCGCTCTCCGGATCTTTCGCCGATAGAAAACATGTGGTCCATGGTTGCTCAACGATTGACCCAGAATACATCCCCAGCTGCCACACCAGATCAACTTTGGCAACGTGTGGAAGCTGCTTGGTCTGCTGTATCCCAAGAACACATCCAAAGTCTCTTTGAATCAATGCCGAGGCGTGTGGCAGCGGTGATCTCCAACAATGGCGGCTACTCTGGCTACTGATTTTGGCAGGAACCACACTTCACAGAAGTCTATAAATTTAATCATTTGATACTTGGTCAACATGTTATCTACAAAATAAATTTTGTTGTGATATCTCTTGTCTTTCTTGGTGTTGCAATTTGGGTGGCCAGCAGTGTACATTGTATGTATTTGACATTCGGCCCCCGCCACCGCGGCCCTAGTGACGATTCCGAGAAGTCCGCTACTCTAGGCAGCAATGTGGGAGTGAGTTACCGCGCTCTGTGGGAGCGACTGCATGGAAACGAACAATTTTTGCATTATCGACAAAAATCTTTAAAAAATTGAATTTTTAAAAATGCGCGAAATAGCGAATTGTGCGAAAGTCGAGGGCCGCCTGTAATTGAAAGTTGAGCTAGACAGATTACACAGGATTTTGTTTCCACCCAAAGTTAGTAATAGATTAGTTAAGATCTGAGCAGATTTTTGAAAAAGGTCTTGTGTTATTTTTTGTTTAATTACCCCATCGAATGGTTACTGTAAGAGTATAAAAGGGACACATCTCGGTCGATTCAAGTACAAGAATAGTAGGTAGTTGAATGAGCTTGGCACTGGAGCTACTCAACGGACTATTGTCGACGTTCCGGAATCCATCCCGAAGGGAAAGAGCACACCTCGTTATTTAGAACCGCGGTCAGATGACGAGATCGACACCAGAGCTGGTACCCCACTCTCCAGACACCACGCCAACATGAGGACATTTGAGGCCACGACAGATTGAACGTGCACCAGTTACCACGCACACGATGGTCTTTGGTTAGATCGAGTTTCGAACTCGCAACCCTCCGGTTGCTAATCCGCTTCTCTACCAACAAGGCTACCGCGGCTCCAGTTCACGAATGAGTAGCAAATTTTAGGAAATGAGTTGCATTAAATAATTTTCGGCAAATATTCAAACCTGCTTCTGGGAATTCAATTTTTATTTTTATGACACTGTTAGGGAATTGATATGATATGTGATTGTGCGAGAAGAAGGCAACGCAGAGAAATTGTCAGTCATCGCTTTCACATACTCGTAATGAATGTTAAGGAATTTTAAACTGTTCGAGAGATTAATATACAGGGTGAGTCTAAATTGTTTTTACAAAATAAGAGGGGTGATAGTACCCATCCAGACGAGCCATAATTAGCATGGAACATAGGGTCGCATTCCATTCTGAGAGGCAGAAAAGAGTAAAGTCGAAACGCGTCGAGCATGAACAAGTCATCGCCTCTGACGTCGTTTTGTACCTGCCTACGTAGCATATCTCCTAAGCAAGATGACCTGGTCGGTAGCACACTGGACTTTTTCTTCTGGGGGCACATGAAATCTTTAGTGTACCAGACGCCTGTGGACTGAAGATCTCGTAGCTAGAATCTGTGTTGCCGCAGACAAAATTAACGCAACACCAGGAATCTTCGAGAGCCAGTCATTCCTTCGCCGGTGTGAACTGTGCAACGACATGCGCCACTTTGAGCACTTGCTGCGAGTCTTTCTCTGATCAATCAATCAGATTGTGCAACTTTTGGTATCGTTCATTCGCTTTCCCAAAACTGTTGTAAGTTCATGTTGAAACTCTAATTTGACTCTTTTCTGCCTCTCAGAGTGGAATGCGACCCTATGTTCCATGGTAATTATGGATCGTCTGGATGGGTACTATCACCCCTCTTATTTTGTAAAAACAATTTAGACTCACCCTGTATATACTGAAGTGCCAAAAGTCATGGGATGCCTCTCTAATAACATGTGGGGCCTCCTATACTCGGCGAAGTGTAGCAACTCGACGTGGCATGGACTCCACTAGTCGGCAGAAGTTACCAGGAGAGATGTTCAGCAATGCTGTCTCCTAATTGCGTGGTTGTGTAGGTGCTGGATCTTGTACACGAATGACTCGTTCGATCCTATGTGAAAGAATGAATAGTTACAAATAAACCTATTCTAGGGTTCTAGGCTAGGAGGATAAGGCTTAAGAGGAAGATTATTGGACCAGGGGATCCATCGAGGGGAGTTCATTGGCAGAAAGTCGGTGTCTTTACGGAGTTGATCTTGCACTGGCGATCTAAAAGGAAGAGATAAACATTTCGAGTGAGCTAGCGGATCTGTTTGATGGTATGTAGGTACTTTAATTAACGTCTCATTGGAGCAACACAGAGGGCTATTGGCGACGGTCTGGGATCATACCCAAAGGCAGAGATCCGAGGAGAACACCACGTAATTTCGAACCACAGTCAGATGACGAGGTCACACCTGAGCTGGCACCCCACCCTCCAAACTTACACACCACGCCAACGCGAGGACATTTGAGGCCACGACAGATTGAACGTGCACCAGCCCGCGTGTACACGACGGTGGACCTAATCTGCTACCCTTCCAACCGGGCTACCGCGGCCCATGGATCTGTTTCAAGATAAGGTTATCTAGGTAGTCGTTCAGAGGTGAAAATGAGTGACAAGCTGTATTGACCATACGGCTGGTGGCGTGACTAGAGCTAGTGGATGAAAAGAGAAAAGGGGGTGTTAGTTTGGAATGTTAATGGACTTATTTATTGTGAGAATTGTACTTTAGGGGGTTAGGTTTAGGTATTGTTTCATACATGTACTTATTTCATGCATATGTAGTACAGTAACAGTCTTGGAGGGACAAGATGAAGTGCGATACCTACTATATACCAAGGGATATATACCTACTATATAAAGGGTGTCCCAAAAAGGTTGTTCCAAATTTATTTTTTACCATTTTTGGAGATAGGTAGGCAATGTAAATTGCAAAAGTACACCAAATAAGGTAAGTAATTAAGGTATGTGAATAAAATTATCACGTGATAACAATTTAAGCGGATTCAGTTTTTAATTTATATACAACCCCTCTAGATAAAAATCCGAGACAGCAAAAATGTTCCTTGCCTGTATCCCTATCGTTAGTAAAAACTACATTTCTGTAGGTTGAATAGTAACGGAGATACAAGCGGTTCCATTTTAAGGGGTCCGTATCTAAATTTAGGACAGAAACTGACCCATGGCCAAAAATGAAGAGCTTTCTGCATTGCTACAGATGGAAAACATTTTGAACATGCGTTGTATTTCCTTTTATTTTTATTTAAACCATTTTTTATACAATATTTTTATTAAAGATTACACAGTCTGCTATTATTCATTGCGATTTTCATCTGCAGTTGCAATACTACATTACTTTGCACAATGTTGCACTTTCTGACCGAAAAAAAATGCTTTTTAGAATTGTGTATACGGTCCCTAACCTGACTGCTTGAACAGCTGTACACAAGCGGTATAAGTCAACTTTTTTGCGACATTATGCCTCCGTTACTGTTCAACCTACAGAAATGCAGTTTTCTGCTAACGATAGGGATGCAGGTAAGGGACATTTCTCCTATCTCGGATTTTTATCTAGAGGGGTTGTATACAAATTAAAAACTGTATCCGCTTAAATTGTTATCACGTGATAATTTTATTCACATATCTTAATTACTTACTTTATTTGGTGTACTTTTGCAATTTACATTGCCTACCTATCTCCAAATGGTTAAAAGATAAATTGCGTAACAACCTTTTTGGGACACCCTGTATAGCGAAGTTTGCTTATTAGAGATGAAAATGTACAGATTTTACTTTAAATAACGCAATTTGTAGATAAAATTATGCAAGACTACAAGTTAAACACAGAATCTATGCTAGAATCTTTTAAAATGGATGCAAATAGGGAAGATTTTTGAAACGCATGCCAATCACGTCCACACCCAGAACTTTTATGCCAATTCAGTTTAAGTAGGTAGGTATTTTAATTAACGTCGCACTGATGCAACACAACGGGCCATTGGCGACGGCCCGGGATCAAAACCAGAGGGAAAGATCCGAAGGCAGCACCACGTAATTTTGAACCAGATGACGATGTCACACCTGAGCTGGCACTCCACTCTCCAAACTTCAACACCACTCCAACGTGAGGACATTTGAGGCCACTACAGATTCAACTCGCACCAGCCCCCCTTTGTACACGATGGTTTTTGGTTGCACTCGAACTCGCATCCCTCCCGGTTGCTAATCCGTTACTCTTCCAACCGAGCTACCGCGGTCCCCCAATTCAGTTTAGGACAACTGCTTGAAACAAGGGACATTTGAACTCCCAATTCTAAATAAATTGATTGAAGCTTCCTTTGCAGTTTACTTGCATGCAGTGAGAACAAATAATAAAGAACGACATAGATCAGGGGTGTCAAACTGGCGGCCCCCGGGGTAATTTTTTGTGGCCCACGATGCTCTGAAATAAAATGAAAACAGGACAATATGTTATGAAGAAAATGGCACTTAGGGGAAATCGAGGCAATACCGTACACACAATTTCGTCATGTCAAAAATGTGTGAGCAACTATTTTCGTCCATGAAATTAAATAAAACGGCCTACAGATCAAGATTAACATCTATCTGCCATAATGAAGATTGTCTGTTCTCAGTCTTTGAATCCAGAAGTGGAAAACTAGTAGGAGGAAAGCGCTGGCAAGTTTCCGGTAAAAAAAATTAATTTTAGTTTTATAAATACACTGCTGGCCACCGTAAATGCAACACCCTGAAGGAAGCATGCAAATAATATGAAATTTACAACATGCATTAGCGGAGGTGAGATATGCAAATGATTAGAATTTCAGCGCAGACGCACATCACGCGCGCCTGTGGCGCCACTTCAAAGCGTTATTTAAGGCTTGGAGATTTCGACGATTTCAAGTACGGCAATTGTGTTTTTCTTGTGGTTTTTTCAAAAGAACGATCAATTATGCCTCGTAGAAAACAGCGATCATCTTTTGATCAAGTATCCGAGTTCGACAGAGGAAGGATAGTGGCCTACCGAGATTGTGGATTATCTTTCAGGGAAATCGGTAGTCGTGTTGGACGAAACCAAACAACTGTAATGCTGATATGTGATCGTTGGATGCAGGAGGGTACGACGGACCGACGTGTTCGATCGCATCCACCTCAGTGCACCATATCACGTGATGACAGGCATATTGTGCGTATGGCAGTGACGGATCGCTCAGCCACATCACGAACCATAGCACAGCACATTCAGTCTGTACCGCATCATCCAGTGTCTGCGCGTACCATTCGACGCCGTTTACAGCAGAGTGGTCTGTCCGCAAGACGTCCATTGCTGCGTCTACCCTTGACGCAGAACCACAGACGTTTCCGCCGCCAATGGTGCGATGAAAGAAGGATGTTGACGGCAGAATGGAATGAAATTGTCTTTACTGACGAGTCACGCTTCTGTCTGCAACACCACGATGGTCGGTTTCGAGTCTGGAGACACCGTGGAGAGAGGATGCTGAACAGCTGCGTTATGCACCGCCACACTGGTCCTGCACCGGGTATTATGGTATGGGGCGGTATTGGATATCACTCTCGCACTCCTCTAGTACGCATTGCCGGTACTTTAAACAGCCAGCGCTACATCTCCGAGGTGTTGGAGCCAGTTGTCCTTCCTTACCTTCAGGGCTTGCCCACAGCCATATTTCAACAGTATAATGCGCGACCACATGTGGCACGCATTGTCCAAGGGTTCTTCGTCAATCGCCAGATTGAATTGCTTCCCTGGCCAGCTCGCTCTCCGGATCTTTCGCCGATAGAAAACATGTGGTCCATGGTTGCTCAACGATTGACCCAGAATACATCCCCAGCTGCCACACCAGATCAACTTTGGCAACGTGTGGAAGCTGCTTGGTCTGCTGTACCCCAAGAACACATCCAAAGTCTCTTTGAATCAATGCCGAGGCGTGTGGCAGCGGTGATCTCCAACAATGGCGGCTACTCTGACTACTGATTTTGGCAGGAACCACACTTCACAGAAGTCTATAAATTTAATCATTTGATACTTGGTCAACATGTTATCTACAAAATAAATTTTGTTGTGATATCTCTTGTCTTTCTTGGTGTTGCAATTTGGGTGGCCAGCAGTGTACATTAAATTAAATAAACGTTTAAATAAAAGCAATTATATAGCAATGTTATAAATTATTACCCTAAATTCACTTAATTACATAATGTGTTTTAATTATCCTATCCATATTCCCGAATCCTCACTTCAAAATATAATTTTAAGACAATTTGTAAATGTGATGTCGCCCGCGTGAATCTTACCAGTTGCATTAAATGTCCCGTGTTTTAATTGAGATTGACACCCCTGGTCTACACGACGCTATATTTATGTTCTGCATGTTTCTTCTAGTTCTGAAATCATAAGACAAAACAGTTGTAACGCATTTTTGTAACTCCCGACTTTTCATGCCGATTTTGAAGAAATATTCACGTCAAACATTTTACCACGCGTTGAGAACTGGTGTAGTATATCAATCATGTTTTGTTGTCCATTTCCTAATACGGAAACGTGCTTTTCTATTTACTCACAGATTTCTCTTTTTCTCCTCAAACTTCCTTCAACATTTCCGGCCTGCATCGACAAAATCACGACATAACGTAGTGGCTGTGAAAAGCCTCTAATCACGATAGTACTAATATCGTTTAAACGTAGTTATCACTGTTTGGTCCATGGGCTGTATGAGGCAGGTAGTATTGGGAGGAAGAAACACAACATTGATTTCCGGGTATAAATTCTGCAGAGATTTTGGGTGTCCTGGACGTATTCCTTAATTTTATTCTTGCTTTTCAAAATTGAACATATCATAGACCTGTTCATGTCGTACGAACGGCCGATTGAAGCAAAAGATTCACCGCTTTCAGAACGTCTAATTATTTCCATCTTTGTCTCGATCGTATGAAGTTTATGAGTCCTTAATTTCTTTTGTTCGTATCAACACTGCAGTTTCTCCGTTTCCCACTCATGTTTATAAATTTATAAGGGACGAAATATTTAAACATATACAAATAAATTGGCAAAACACCCAACGCATCGACACGCGCCCCAATTCAAGACTAAACCTGGTTAATACACTGCTGGCCACCGTAAATGCAACACCCTGAAGGAAGCATGCAAATAATATGAAATTTACAACATGAATTAGCGGAGGTGAGATATGCAAATGATTAGAATTTCAGCGCAGACGCACATCACGCGCGCCTGTGGCGCCACTTCAAAGCGCTATTTAAGGCTTGGAGATTTCGACGATTTCAAGTACGGCAATTGTGTTTTTCTTGTGGTTTTTTCAAAAAAAACGATCAATTATGCCTCGTAGAAAACAGCGATCATCTTTTGATCAAGTATCCGAGTTCGACAGAGGAAGGATAGTGGCCTACCGAGATTGTGGATTATCTTTCAGGGAAATCGGTAGTCGTGTTGGACGAAACCAAACAACTGTAATGCGGATATGTGATCGTTGGATGCAGGAGGGTACGACGGACCGACGTGTTCGATCGCATCCACCTCAGTGTACCACTTCACGTGATGACAGGCATATTGTGCGTATGGCAGTGACGGATCGCTCAGCCACATCACGAACCATAGCACAGCACATTCAGTCTGTACCGCATCATCCAGTGTCTGCGCGTACCATTCGACGCCGTTTACAGCAGAGTGGTCTGTCCGCAAGACGTCCATTGCTTCGTCTACCCTTGACGCAGAACCACAGACGTTTCCGCCGCCAATGGTGCGATGAAAGAAGGATGTGGACGGCAGAATGGAATGAAATTGTCTTGACTGACGAGTCACGCTTCTGTCTGCAACACCACGATGGTCGGTTTCGAGTCTGGAGACACCGTGGAGAGAGGATGCTGAACAGCTGCGTTATGCACCGCCACACTGGTCCTGCACCGGGTATTATGGTATGGGGCGGTATTGGATATCACTCTCGCACTCCTCTAGTACGCATTGCCGGTACTTTAAACAGCCAGCGCTACATCTCCGAGGTGTTGGAGCCAGTTGTCCTTCCTTACCTTCAGGGCTTGCCCACAGCCATATTTCAACAGTATAATGCGCGACCACATGTGGCACGCATTGTCCAAGGGTTCTTCGTCAATCGCCAGATTGAATTGCTTCCCTGGCCAGCTCGCTCTCCGGATCTTTCGCCGATAGAAAACATGTGGTCCATGGTTGCTCAACGATTGACCCAGAATACATCCCCAGCTGCCACACCAGATCAACTTTGGCAACGTGTGGAAGCTGCTTGGTCTGCTGTACCCCAAGAACACATCCAAAGTCTCTTTGAATCAATGCCGAGGCGTGTGGCAGCGGTGATCTCCAACAATGGCGGCTACTCTGACTACTGATTTTGGCAGGAACCACACTTCACAGAAGTCTATAAATTTAATCATTTGATACTTGGTCAACATGTTATCTACAAAATAAATTTTGTTGTGATATCTCTTGTCTTTCTTGGTGTTGCAATTTGGGTGGCCAGCAGTGTACATTAAATTAAATAAACGTTTAAATAAAAGCAATTATATAGCAATGTTATAAATTATTACCCTAAATTCACTTAATTACATAATGTGTTTTAATTATCCTATCCATATTCCCGAATCCTCACTTCAAAATATAATTTTAAGACAATTTGTAAATGTGATGTCGCCCGCGTGAATCTTACCAGTTGCATTAAATGTCCCGTGTTTTAATTGAGATTGACACCCCTGGTCTACACGACGCTATATTTATGTTCTGCATGTTTCTTCTAGTTCTGAAATCATAAGACAAAACAGTTGTAACGCATTTTTGTAACTCCCGACTTTTCATGCCGATTTTGAAGAAATATTCACGTCAAACATTTTACCACGCGTTGAGAACTGGTGTAGTATATCAATCATGTTTTGTTGTCCATTTCCTAATACGGAAACGTGCTTTTCTATTTACTCACAGATTTCTCTTTTTCTCCTCAAACTTCCTTCAACATTTCCGGCCTGCATCGACAAAATCACGACATAACGTAGTGGCTGTGAAAAGCCTCTAATCACGATAGTACTAATATCGTTTAAACGTAGTTATCACTGTTTGGTCCATGGGCTGTATGAGGCAGGTAGTATTGGGAGGAAGAAACACAACATTGATTTCCGGGTATAAATTCTGCAGAGATTTTGGGTGTCCTGGACGTATTCCTTAATTTTATTCTTGCTTTTCAAAATTGAACATATCATAGACCTGTTCATGTCGTACGAACGGCCGATTGAAGCAAAAGATTCACCGCTTTCAGAACGTCTAATTATTTCCATCTTTGTCTCGATCGTATGAAGTTTATGAGTCCTTAATTTCTTTTGTTCGTATCAACACTGCAGTTTCTCCGTTTCCCACTCATGTTTATAAATTTATAAGGGACGAAATATTTAAACATATACAAATAAATTGGCAAAACACCCAACGCATCGACACGCGCCCCAATTCAAGACTAAACCTGGTTAATACACTGCTGGCCACCGTAAATGCAACACCCTGAAGGAAGCATGCAAATAATATGAAATTTACAACATGAATTAGCGGAGGTGAGATATGCAAATGATTAGAATTTCAGCGCAGACGCACATCACGCGCGCCTGTGGCGCCACTTCAAAGCGCTATTTAAGGCTTGGAGATTTCGACGATTTCAAGTACGGCAATTGTGTTTTTCTTGTGGTTTTTTCAAAAAAAACGATCAATTATGCCTCGTAGAAAACAGCGATCATCTTTTGATCAAGTATCCGAGTTCGACAGAGGAAGGATAGTGGCCTACCGAGATTGTGGATTATCTTTCAGGGAAATCGGTAGTCGTGTTGGACGAAACCAAACAACTGTAATGCGGATATGTGATCGTTGGATGCAGGAGGGTACGACGGACCGACGTGTTCGATCGCATCCACCTCAGTGTACCACTTCACGTGATGACAGGCATATTGTGCGTATGGCAGTGACGGATCGCTCAGCCACATCACGAACCATAGCACAGCACATTCAGTCTGTACCGCATCATCCAGTGTCTGCGCGTACCATTCGACGCCGTTTACAGCAGAGTGGTCTGTCCGCAAGACGTCCATTGCTTCGTCTACCCTTGACGCAGAACCACAGACGTTTCCGCCGCCAATGGTGCGATGAAAGAAGGATGTGGACGGCAGAATGGAATGAAATTGTCTTGACTGACGAGTCACGCTTCTGTCTGCAACACCACGATGGTCGGTTTCGAGTCTGGAGACACCGTGGAGAGAGGATGCTGAACAGCTGCGTTATGCACCGCCACACTGGTCCTGCACCGGGTATTATGGTATGGGGTGGTATTGGATATCACTCTCGCACTCCTCTAGTACGCATTGCCGGTACTTTAAACAGCCAGCGCTACATCTCCGAGGTGTTGGAGCCAGTTGTCCTTCCTTACCTTCAGGGCTTGCCCACAGCCATATTTCAACAGGATAATGCGCGACCACACGTGGCACGCATTGTCCAAGGGTTCTTCGTCAATCGCCAGATTGAATTGTTTCCCTGGCCAGCTCGCTCTCCGGATCTTTCGCCGATAGAAAACATGTGGTCCATGGTTGCTCAACGATTGACCCAGAATACATCCCCAGCTGCCACACCAGATCAACTTTGGCAACGTGTGGAAGCTGCTTGGTCTGCTGTATCCCAAGAACACATCCAAAGTCTCTTTGAATCAATGCCGAGGCGTGTGGCAGCGGTGATCTCCAACAATGGCGGCTACTCTGGCTACTGATTTTGGCAGGAACCACACTTCACAGAAGTCTATAAATTTAATCATTTGATACTTGGTCAACATGTTATCTACAAAATAAATTTTGTTGTGATATCTCTTGTCTTTCTTGGTGTTGCAATTTGGGTGGCCAGCAGTGTACATTGTATGTATTTGACATTCGGCCCCCGCCACCGCGGCCCTAGTGACGATTCCGAGAAGTCCGCTACTCTAGGCAGCAATGTGGGAGTGAGTTACCGCGCTCTGTGGGAGCGACTGCATGGAAACGAACAATTTTTGCATTATCGACAAAAATCTTTAAAAAATTGAATTTTTAAAAATGCGCGAAATAGCGAATTGTGCGAAAGTCGAGGGCCGCCTGTAATTGAAAGTTGAGCTAGACAGATTACACAGGATTTTGTTTCCACCCAAAGTTAGTAATAGATTAGTTAAGATCTGAGCAGATTTTTGAAAAAGGTCTTGTGTTATTTTTTGTTTAATTACCCCATCGAATGGTTACTGTAAGAGTATAAAAGGGACACATCTCGGTCGATTCAAGTACAAGAATAGTAGGTAGTTGAATGAGCTTGGCACTGGAGCTACTCAACGGACTATTGTCGACGTTCCGGAATCCATCCCGAAGGGAAAGAGCACACCTCGTTATTTAGAACCGCGGTCAGATGACGAGATCGACACCAGAGCTGGTACCCCACTCTCCAGACACCACGCCAACATGAGGACATTTGAGGCCACGACAGATTGAACGTGCACCAGTTACCACGCACACGATGGTCTTTGGTTAGATCGAGTTTCGAACTCGCAACCCTCCGGTTGCTAATCCGCTTCTCTACCAACAAGGCTACCGCGGCTCCAGTTCACGAATGAGTAGCAAATTTTAGGAAATGAGTTGCATTAAATAATTTTCGGCAAATATTCAAACCTGCTTCTGGGAATTCAATTTTTATTTTTATGACACTGTTAGGGAATTGATATGATATGTGATTGTGCGAGAAGAAGGCAACGCAGAGAAATTGTCAGTCATCGCTTTCACATACTCGTAATGAATGTTAAGGAATTTTAAACTGTTCGAGAGATTAATATACAGGGTGAGTCTAAATTGTTTTTACAAAATAAGAGGGGTGATAGTACCCATCCAGACGAGCCATAATTAGCATGGAACATAGGGTCGCATTCCATTCTGAGAGGCAGAAAAGAGTAAAGTCGAAACGCGTCGAGCATGAACAAGTCATCGCCTCTGACGTCGTTTTGTACCTGCCTACGTAGCATATCTCCTAAGCAAGATGACCTGGTCGGTAGCACACTGGACTTTTTCTTCTGGGGGCACATGAAATCTTTAGTGTACCAGACGCCTGTGGACTGAAGATCTCGTAGCTAGAATCTGTGTTGCCGCAGACAAAATTAACGCAACACCAGGAATCTTCGAGAGCCAGTCATTCCTTCGCCGGTGTGAACTGTGCAACGACATGCGCCACTTTGAGCACTTGCTGCGAGTCTTTCTCTGATCAATCAATCAGATTGTGCAACTTTTGGTATCGTTCATTCGCTTTCCCAAAACTGTTGTAAGTTCATGTTGAAACTCTAATTTGACTCTTTTCTGCCTCTCAGAGTGGAATGCGACCCTATGTTCCATGGTAATTATGGATCGTCTGGATGGGTACTATCACCCCTCTTATTTTGTAAAAACAATTTAGACTCACCCTGTATATACTGAAGTGCCAAAAGTCATGGGATGCCTCTCTAATAACATGTGGGGCCTCCTATACTCGGCGAAGTGTAGCAACTCGACGTGGCATGGACTCCACTAGTCGGCAGAAGTTACCAGGAGAGATGTTCAGCAATGCTGTCTCCTAATTGCGTGGTTGTGTAGGTGCTGGATCTTGTACACGAATGACTCGTTCGATCCTATGTGAAAGAATGAATAGTTACAAATAAACCTATTCTAGGGTTCTAGGCTAGGAGGATAAGGCTTAAGAGGAAGATTATTGGACCAGGGGATCCATCGAGGGGAGTTCATTGGCAGAAAGTCGGTGTCTTTACGGAGTTGATCTTGCACTGGCGATCTAAAAGGAAGAGATAAACATTTCGAGTGAGCTAGCGGATCTGTTTGATGGTATGTAGGTACTTTAATTAACGTCTCATTGGAGCAACACAGAGGGCTATTGGCGACGGTCTGGGATCATACCCAAAGGCAGAGATCCGAGGAGAACACCACGTAATTTCGAACCACAGTCAGATGACGAGGTCACACCTGAGCTGGCACCCCACCCTCCAAACTTACACACCACGCCAACGCGAGGACATTTGAGGCCACGACAGATTGAACGTGCACCAGCCCGCGTGTACACGACGGTGTTTAGTTGGACCTAATCTGCTACCCTTCCAACCGGGCTACCGCGGCCCATGGATCTGTTTCAAGATAAGGTTATCTAGGTAGTCGTTCAGAGGTGAAAATGAGTGACAAGCTGTATTGACCATACGGCTGGTGGCGTGACTAGAGCTAGTGGATGAAAAGAGAAAAGGGGGTGTTAGTTTGGAATGTTAATGGACTTATTTATTGTGAGAATTGTACTTTAGGGGGTTAGGTTTAGGTATTGTTTCATACATGTACTTATTTCATGCATATGTAGTACAGTAACAGTCTTGGAGGGACAAGATGAAGTGCGATACCTACTATATACCAAGGGATATATACCTACTATATACAGGGTGTCCCAAAAAGGTTGTTCCAAATTTATTTTTTACCATTTTTGGAGATAGGTAGGCAATGTAAATTGCAAAAGTACACCAAATAAGGTAAGTAATTAAGGTATGTGAATAAAATTATCACGTGATAACAATTTAAGCGGATTCAGTTTTTAATTTATATACAACCCCTCTAGATAAAAATCCGAGACAGCAAAAATGTTCCTTGCCTGTATCCCTATCGTTAGTAAAAACTACATTTCTGTAGGTTGAATAGTAACGGAGATACAAGCGGTTCCATTTTAAGGGGTCCGTATCTAAATTTAGGACAGAAACTGACCCATGGCCAAAAATGAAGAGCTTTCTGCATTGCTACAGATGGAAAACATTTTGAACATGCGTTGTATTTCCTTTTATTTTTATTTAAACCATTTTTTATACAATATTTTTATTAAAGATTACACAGTCTGCTATTATTCATTGCGATTTTCATCTGCAGTTGCAATACTACATTACTTTGCACAATGTTGCACTTTCTGACCGAAAAAAAATGCTTTTTAGAATTGTGTATACGGTCCCTAACCTGACTGCTTGAACAGCTGTACACAAGCGGTATAAGTCAACTTTTTTGCGACATTATGCCTCCGTTACTGTTCAACCTACAGAAATGCAGTTTTCTGCTAACGATAGGGATGCAGGTAAGGGACATTTCTCCTATCTCGGATTTTTATCTAGAGGGGTTGTATACAAATTAAAAACTGTATCCGCTTAAATTGTTATCACGTGATAATTTTATTCACATATCTTAATTACTTACTTTATTTGGTGTACTTTTGCAATTTACATTGCCTACCTATCTCCAAATGGTTAAAAGATAAATTGCGTAACAACCTTTTTGGGACACCCTGTATAGCGAAGTTTGCTTATTAGAGATGAAAATGTACAGATTTTACTTTAAATAACGCAATTTGTAGATAAAATTATGCAAGACTACAAGTTAAACACAGAATCTATGCTAGAATCTTTTAAAATGGATGCAAATAGGGAAGATTTTTGAAACGCATGCCAATCACGTCCACACCCAGAACTTTTATGCCAATTCAGTTTAAGTAGGTAGGTATTTTAATTAACGTCGCACTGATGCAACACAACGGGCCATTGGCGACGGCCCGGGATCAAAACCAGAGGGAAAGATCCGAAGGCAGCACCACGTAATTTTGAACCAGATGACGATGTCACACCTGAGCTGGCACTCCACTCTCCAAACTTCAACACCACTCCAACGTGAGGACATTTGAGGCCACTACAGATTCAACTCGCACCAGCCCCCCTTTGTACACGATGGTTTTTGGTTGCACTCGAACTCGCATCCCTCCCGGTTGCTAATCCGTTACTCTTCCAACCGAGCTACCGCGGTCCCCCAATTCAGTTTAGGACAACTGCTTGAAACAAGGGACATTTGAACTCCCAATTCTAAATAAATTGATTGAAGCTTCCTTTGCAGTTTACTTGCATGCAGTGAGAACAAATAATAAAGAACGACATAGATCAGGGGTGTCAAACTGGCGGCCCCCGGGGTAATTTTTTGTGGCCAACGATGCTCTGAAATAAAATGAAAACAGGACAATATGTTATGAAGAAAATGGCACTTAGGGGAAATCGAGGCAATACCGTACACACAATTTCGTCATGTCAAAAATGTGTGAGCAACTATTTTCGTCCATGAAATTAAATAAAACGGCCTACAGATCAAGATTAACATCTATCTGCCATAATGAAGATTGTCTGTTCTCAGTCTTTGAATCCAGAAGTGGAAAACTAGTAGGAGGAAAGCGCTGGCAAGTTTCCGGTAAAAAAAATTAATTTTAGTTTTATAAATACATTAAATTAAATAAACGTTTAAATAAAAGCAATTACATAGCAATATTATAAATTATTACCCTAAATTCACTTAATTACATAATGTGTTTTAATTATCCTTTCCATATTCCTGAATCCTCACTTCAAAATATAATTTTAAGAAAATTTGTAAATGTGATGTGGCCCGCGTGAATCTTACCAGTTGCATTAAATGGCCCGTGTTTTAATTGAGTTTGACACCCCTGATACAACGAGAGGTTACTGTGTTTTATTTGTAGAGATATTTAAAGAGTCAGAAACCAACATTTTCGAAGGAGCCACATAGCCCCTATTTATCTGCGCGCCCCAGTCACAATACGCTGTTAGAGTAGTCAAACATCAGTCGCCCTTCAGTTTGTCTCTCAGCCCTAAAAGATCAGACTAATACGGATCGATACCGGGGTCTGCTTTTATCGAAACTTAATAATGCACGATCTGGTTATTGCATCTCAAAATAAAGTTTCCTCAAGTTTGATATTTATGAGTCTTGTGGTTGAAGTTGAAAGAAATATGGGAGTTGAAATAATGAAGCGATTTCTCGACAACTTTTCCTGCCGTTTAATAGTTTAGTCTAGGGTGTGTCATCTAGTGCATTTCCTTTGATCATTTATCAAAAGGTACATTTTTTCATGTATTCACTAATTGGTTGATGAAAGTTGAAGTAGAAGCGTCTTTTAACCAGAGTCATAAAAATCAACACAGAATTGAATTAGAGAAACTGATAGAATTAATTGCTAAAAAAGATTTTAATGGTTTAGTATAAGCATTCGTTAACTGCTTAAATTATGACTAATTTCAAATTTTATTCGTCCGAAAGTTCATTTTATTTAATT
Organism: Meta bourneti; assembly: GCA_933210815.1. Classification (NCBI taxonomy): domain Eukaryota; kingdom Metazoa; phylum Arthropoda; class Arachnida; order Araneae; family Tetragnathidae; genus Meta; species Meta bourneti. The sequence goes on from OW119926.1 coordinate 3,690,545, forward strand.
AAATTTAATTATTTCCAATATAATTTTTTTAAACCCTCATCGACAACTGTTAATGTTTTCTATAACAGTTCCTAACATTTAATTTGGAACAACTCTTACTTTAACCGCTATCGGGGAATAACAACCCGTCTTTAGTTACTAAGTTGATAGTTTTGAGATATTTGCTTGCCAGAAGGTTGGCTGCTTGATCTGAATTTTTACCATTTAGTAACAAATTTATGTTTATTGAGCAATTACTGTATTAAATGACAAATGGAAACTGTCGGGCGACTCAATTTTGAATAACGTGCCGTTTTTATCTTTTCCCTGCTAAAATAAAGCGTTTTTTCTTTTTTTTTAGTCCGCTGTAGCCCAGTTGGAAGTGTAACGGATTAACAACCGAAGAGTTGCGAGTTCGAAACTAGGTCTAACCAAAGACCGTCGTGCACACGGGGGGCTGGTGCACGTTAAATCTATCGTGGCCTCAAATGTCCTCACGTTGGAGTGGCGTGAAAGTTTGGAGAGTGAGGTGCCACTCGGGTATTGACCTCGTCATCTGACCGTGCTCCAAAATTGCGTGGTGCTGACCTCGGATTTTGGGGATTGATCGCAGACCTTCGCAAACAGCCCGTTGTGTTGCTTCAGTGCGATGTCAATTACTAACTACTAACTACTTACCTCTTCTTTTTTTATCAATGTATTATTTTTAATTTACCCCCTTAAGTATTCAAATGGTCCCTCCAGGGTACGGATGTCTAACCAATTTAAAACTTCGAAGAATTTATACACACGTCTTCCTTTTACCTAGAAGTTGATCTTCCTGCTAGCGGCAGGAAATGAGTCTTTAGTCACGTTCATTCCATCCTTAAAGGGAAGACAATCGTCAATCGACTGCCTGTGACGATTGCACATTAGGGTTGTGTCATAATCAGTCACTGAATATTCAAATATCGCGTCAATCACAGTCACGGGAGATTAATATCCTGTTTGAGGCAGACACGATGTGTATTCAGTGACGACTGGCGTTGCGTGATAATGCTGCCGTGAATGAAAAAAATAGAAATATAAACTACCTTACAATCTCATGTGAAGATAAATAATTTTAGTTTCCAACGATTTTACTATGCATCAATGATAGTTCAATATGAATTTCATTGTTTTCGGACTAAAAATCACAGTAAGCTGAGATATTTCAAGATATATTAAAAATATCACTTAAAAAAACAGGAATTTATTTCCAAATCATCGAGCAGAGAACGTTTATAATCTGTTTTGTCGTAACTCCAAGATTATACCACCAAAGCTTTCGTAACCTATTTATAAGGTAGGTAGATAGTTGAATTAACGTCTCCCTGGAGCAACACGAGGGCTATTGGCAAAGGTCCGGGATCAATCCCGAAGGGAATGATCGAGGATAACACCTCGTCATTTTGAACCACGGTCAGCTGACGGGATCAACACTTGAGCTGGTAACCAACTCTCCCACGCCAAAATAAGGACATTTGAGGCCCCGAGAGATTTAACGTGCACCAGCCACCACGTACACGACGGTCTTTTTGGTTAGATCGAATTTCAAACTCGCGCAATCATCCGGTTGCTAATTTGCTGGACTACAGCGGCACTCCTTTTAATACGTCTTGCACAGTTTTTTCATAATAGTGAGCGATTATAACAATATTTTAAAACATATTTTATTTTATGTAGCAAGGTAGTACAGTAACCCTTCGTTGTATCGCTCATTCGGCGGCACCTCTTTCTTTTACTTCTACCCCAATGGAGTTTCGCTTTTTGCGAAAAGGATATCTCAATAAATTTCTTTATAAATGAGAATTCGAAGGACACTTGTTTCAAGCAGTTATCCTTAAATGAATAGCTGAGGTGTTTACCTCGTCATTTGGCCGTGGTTCAAAAGTACGAGGTGTTGTCCTCGGACCTTTCCTTTCCAGATGGATCCCGGACCGTCGCCAATACCCCTTTGTGTTGCTCTAGTGCGAGGTTAATTCAACTACTCTTTCAACTACCCCTTAACCCTTTCGCCCTGACTTTTGCATGATTAAAATTTAACTCTGAAAAGTAGTTTAATTTAGTAGTTTTTGCTCTTTTTGACGGACGACCGTACTTTCGCGTTCTTTTTGTGTTTGCTCTCTCCCTTCCAACATTTATGAGTTGCTCAGCTAAGGGGACCATGAATGATAATAGTGGTTCTGTTTCATGTTCCACATCACACTTCGTAATCCATGCATTCGCAACAGAAATCATAACTAAAAATCTTTTTCCACCACTTGTCTGATTTTCTGCCATGACCCTAAAAAGTAGCCATTTCATCGCAACTCCATTCATGTACATATTGTAGTGGGAAATGGCTTCTGGGCAACTAACGTCTAATTTTGTACCATCTTTTTGTTTCCGAACCACGCTCACTAATTCATCAGAATGAATGGACGTGCTCAAAAACATAAGTCCGCCATTTGCAATCTGAAAGTATTGCCAGGTTTCTTTAGTCATATTTTTATTCCCTAATTCCTTAAGTACACTAAAAACGTAAAAACCCATTCAAAAGTGGGATTTATTTACCCAATCTAATCTCTGGGACGTATATGTCCATTAGGCCCGAAAGGGTTAAGTTGTATGTATACACTAGAAATCACGAAAAAATCGATATTTTTTAATTAATTCAAAATATTTGCCAACTCCTTAGTTTTTAAACGATATCAAGTTGTAAATATTCGAAATAGTTTTCTAGTTACAAGGGTCTTTGTTAGATACTGTAACGATGTTCAAACGTGTTTCCCAAACTTTAAACTTGATTTCTGAACAATTGTGTTTTTGCAATATAATGCTTTGTTCAAACAGTGATAACTCGACAATGAATTAATCTGTTATAATTATTTTTGTATCCATTCTAATCTATATAATACAGTAGATGTTTTTACCCTCAGTCAAAATTATTGATTAAAATATGAATTTGTAGTTGGTTTTTAAATGTTAAAATTAAAAAAAAAATTCTTGATTTGCTAGACTTCCTTGATGAAAAAAATTGTATAAAAAACCCTGCTCTCCCTAACTACTTTATTGAGGGTCAAAACACGAAGAATATTATTAGGAATAATTTCCAATAGGAATTGTCGTTCTGAACAAATTAGAATTTGAGATTTCACTGTTCAAAAATCATACTAATTAGCTAATTATATCTAAATTAGATGATTAATGATTAGATTAATCTGAATTTTTCACTGAAATAAGTTCAGGTATAAACCAATGACCTACAGTAAAATAATTGGATTTTTAAAGTTAAATTTTTTTTTAATCTTCTAGTATATACGTGCACCTTAAATGTATTGGTATGAAATATATGGGTGCCCCGTAAGAGGTGAAAGGGAAAGAATTAATTTTCTAGTAATATTCTACCATATATAGTTTCATATTTATAGGCCGAGGCATGGATTTTGTGGTTTTATATCATTTAAATTAAAAACAGTGTCATTTAATGCATAAATTGCCATTTTGTTTCTGATAATCAAGTTTTTCTCGACCCGATACATCGCGCTTTTTCTTGTCGAAGTGCTACTGTATATGTTTGACGAAACAATAATACAGTTAATCTCCTCTGCACTAAATTATTAATCCGCGGTAGTCCGGTTGGAAGAGTAGCGAATTTAGTAACCGGACGGTTGCGAGTTTGAAACTCGATCCAAGTGTACGAGGTTGTTTTAAGGTTTTATGCCTCAAGCGCCACATTTGGCCATTTGGCCTCATGCGCCCGTACGTGGACGTGATTCCCTACATATACGAAGTTTGGATAATGGTGTGCCAGCTCATCTCCTATACAGCTCCTCTCCTTTTCACTAAGTTATGGTAGCCCGGTTGGAAGGGTAGCGTATTAGCGACCGGAGGGTTGCTAGTTTGAAATTCGATCTAACCACAGAGACCGTCGTGTACGTGAGGGCAGGTTAAGCAATCTGTTGTGGCCTCAAATGTCCTCACTTTGGCATGGTGTGGAAGTTTGGAGTGTGAGGTGTCAGCTCAGGTGTTGACCTCGTCATCTGACCGTGGTTCATAATGACGAAGTGTTGTTCTCTGATCTTTCCTTTCGGGATGGTCCCGAACAGTCCAGTTGTGTTACTCAAGTGCTATGTTAATTCAACTCCTACCTACCACTAAATTATGGCCATAGAAAAAGTTATTTCGTTCCTTCCTCAATTGCCCGTAATGTGCTGTTATGGCGGCCTCAAAATCGGACACCATCCTTTTATTTATTCAATGACCAGTTTCCAGGTGGAAGCTAAACACGATTTATGAGTGAGACTCTTTATGGAAATGCTGGAATTACCATGCACACTCATCGTGCCTTCCTGTTTTCAGAACGTGCGTCAGACAGACATCAATTTGAATCTTTAGATGAACGCTCCCACTAAAATTGGATGTCCTATTTCAAAGTGCAGTTGAGTGTGTTAGGAGCTGAATAACTAAACAGTAACTCTCCATTACTGTGATACGATGACTTTGTGAAATCACCTTTTCAAGCTACCTTGGTAGTACAACACAAAAGTTATTAAATAAAAGTAATGAATTGCATTTTGAAGCATGGTTGTTTTAGTAAGTTTTATACTAATTACTCTAAAAGCTGATTTGGAAACGAAACACAAGAAATTTGCGAAGGTCGCAAGGCATATCTCTTTTTCTACTACATGGCTTGTTCTAAATTTAACAGGAAATTATACCTTTTTTGACGTGAATACGTTTTTAAAAACACACCAATACTTAGTGGCCAGTACACAATTAAAAAAAAAGTTTATGGAAAAATGGGCATCGAGTTGGTCTAATAATTTCTTTTTATCAACGCGAACCAAACCAACTTAGTGTCATGCGATAGCTGAGGGAATAGACTTTTTAGTGATCTTGAGTTTGCACGTCGCGAAAAGCGTTGGTAGGGGAAAAGGAGGCTTTTTGGTGACTTTCCACTGCACCGTGCAAACTTCAAATCAGTGTAACTCGGTACTGTCAAGCGATACGACGCTGAAACGGGTCTCAAACGAAAGCAGACGTCAAGATCTGTCGATTTAGGATATAAGAAATGAAATCAGTATTGGTTGTAAAATTAGGAATCGCAGTTGAAACATTTTTAAAATTTTATATTCGTTGTATCAGTAAGACAAATAAATAAGTTTTTCACAATCTTGTGTTTATTTCCATAAGAATGTGGTCTAAAATTTCAAAATATAACTGTTTATAATTTTGAGAAATTGTTTCTAGTGAAGAGCGGCATATTCCCGTTTAGATTGGAATATTTCTTTGATTTTACGCGTTTTCTAACAGCGTCCCTTTTACAGCTCAATATCTCACGAGTGTATTTTATATTCGTTGTATCAGCAAGACAAATAAATAAGTTTTTCACAATCTTGTGTTTATTTCCATAAGAATGTGGTCTAAAATTTCAAAATATAACTGTTTATAATTTTGAGAAATTGTTTCTAGTGAAGAGCGGCATATTCCCGTTTAGATTGGAATATTTCTTTGATTTTACGCGTTTTCTAACAGCGTCCCTTTTACAGCTCAATATCTCACGAGTGTATTTTATATTCGTTGTATCAGCAAGACAAATAAATAAGTTTTTCACAATCTTGTGTTTATTTCCATAAGAATGTGGTCTAAAATTTCAAAATATAACTGTTTATAATTTTGAGAAATTGTTTCTAGTGAAGAGCGGCATATTCCCGTTTAGATTGGAATATTTCTTTGATTTTACGCGTTTTCTAACAGCGTCCCTTTTACAGCTCAATATCTCACGAGTGTATTTTATATTCGTTGTATCAGCAAGACAAATAAATAAGTTTTTCACAATCTTGTGTTTATTTCCATAAGAATGTGGTCTAAAATTTCAAAATATAACTGTTTATAATTTTGAGAAATTGTTTCTAGTGAAGAGCGGCATATTCCCGTTTAGATTGGAATATTTCTTTGATTTTACGCGTTTTCTAACAGCGTCCCTTTTACAGCTCAATATCTCACGAGTGTATTTTATATTCGTTGTATCAGCAAGACAAATAAATAAGTTTTTCACAATCTTGTGTTTATTTCCATAAGAATGTGGTCTAAAATTTCAAAATATAACTGTTTATAATTTTGAGAAATTGTTTCTAGTGAAGAGCGGCATATTCCCGTTTAGATTGGAATATTTCTTTGATTTTACGCGTTTTCTAACAGCGTCCCTTTTACAGCTCAATATCTCACGAGTGTATTTTATATTCGTTGTATCAGCAAGACAAATAAATAAGTTTTTCACAATCTTGTGTTTATTTCCATAAGAATGTGGTCTAAAATTTCAAAATATAACTGTTTATAATTTTGAGAAATTGTTTCTAGTGAAGAGCGGCATATTCCCGTTTAGATTGGAATATTTCTTTGATTTTACGCGTTTTCTAACAGCGTCCCTTTTACAGCTCAATATCTCACGAGTGTATTTTATATTCGTTGTATCAGCAAGACAAATAAATAAGTTTTTCACAATCTTGTGTTTATTTCCATAAGAATGTGGTCTAAAATTTCAAAATATAACTGTTTATAATTTTGAGAAATTGTTTCTAGTGAAGAGCGGCATATTCCCGTTTAGATTGGAATATTTCTTTGATTTTACGCGTTTTCTAACAGCGTCCCTTTTACAGCTCAATATCTCACGAGTGTATTTTATATTCGTTGTATCAGCAAGACAAATAAATAAGTTTTTCACAATCTTGTGTTTATTTCCATAAGAATGTGGTCTAAAATTTCAAAATATAACTGTTTATAATTTTGAGAAATTGTTTCTAGTGAAGAGCGGCATATTCCCGTTTAGATTGGAATATTTCTTTGATTTTACGCGTTTTCTAACAGCGTCCCTTTTACAGCTCAATATCTCACGAGTGTATTTTATATTCGTTGTATCAGCAAGACAAATAAATAAGTTTTTCACAATCTTGTGTTTATTTCCATAAGAATGTGGTCTAAAATTTCAAAATATAACTGTTTATAATTTTGAGAAATTGTTTCTAGTGAAGAGCGGCATATTCCCGTTTAGATTGGAATATTTCTTTGATTTTACGCGTTTTCTAACAGCGTCCCTTTTACAGCTCAATATCTCACGAGTGTATTTTATATTCGTTGTATCAGCAAGACAAATAAATAAGTTTTTCACAATCTTGTGTTTATTTCCATAAGAATGTGGTCTAAAATTTCAAAATATAACTGTTTATAATTTTGAGAAATTGTTTCTAGTGAAGAGCGGCATATTCCCGTTTAGATTGGAATATTTCTTTGATTTTACGCGTTTTCTAACAGCGTCCCTTTTACAGCTCAATATCTCACGAGTGTATTTTATATTCGTTGTATCAGCAAGACAAATAAATAAGTTTTTCACAATCTTGTGTTTATTTCCATAAGAATGTGGTCTAAAATTTCAAAATATAACTGTTTATAATTTTGAGAAATTGTTTCTAGTGAAGAGCGGCATATTCCCGTTTAGATTGGAATATTTCTTTGATTTTACGCGTTTTCTAACAGCGTCCCTTTTACAGCTCAATATCTCACGAGTGTATTTTATATTCGTTGTATCAGCAAGACAAATAAATAAGTTTTTCACAATCTTGTGTTTATTTCCATAAGAATGTGGTCTAAAATTTCAAAATATAACTGTTTATAATTTTGAGAAATTGTTTCTAGTGAAGAGCGGCATATTCCCGTTTAGATTGGAATATTTCTTTGATTTTACGCGTTTTCTAACAGCGTCCCTTTTACAGCTCAATATCTCACGAGTGTATTTTATATTCGTTGTATCAGCAAGACAAATAAATAAGTTTTTCACAATCTTGTGTTTATTTCCATAAGAATGTGGTCTAAAATTTCAAAATATAACTGTTTATAATTTTGAGAAATTGTTTCTAGTGAAGAGCGGCATATTCCCGTTTAGATTGGAATATTTCTTTGATTTTACGCGTTTTCTAACAGCGTCCCTTTTACAGCTCAATATCTCACGAGTGTATTTTATATTCGTTGTATCAGCAAGACAAATAAATAAGTTTTTCACAATCTTGTGTTTATTTCCATAAGAATGTGGTCTAAAATTTCAAAATATAACTGTTTATAATTTTGAGAAATTGTTTCTAGTGAAGAGCGGCATATTCCCGTTTAGATTGGAATATTTCTTTGATTTTACGCGTTTTCTAACAGCGTCCCTTTTACAGCTCAATATCTCACGAGTGTATTTTATATTCGTTGTATCAGCAAGACAAATAAATAAGTTTTTCACAATCTTGTGTTTATTTCCATAAGAATGTGGTCTAAAATTTCAAAATATAACTGTTTATAATTTTGAGAAATTGTTTCTAGTGAAGAGCGGCATATTCCCGTTTAGATTGGAATATTTCTTTGATTTTACGCGTTTTCTAACAGCGTCCCTTTTACAGCTCAATATCTCACGAGTGTATTTTATATTCGTTGTATCAGCAAGACAAATAAATAAGTTTTTCACAATCTTGTGTTTATTTCCATAAGAATGTGGTCTAAAATTTCAAAATATAACTGTTTATAATTTTGAGAAATTGTTTCTAGTGAAGAGCGGCATATTCCCGTTTAGATTGGAATATTTCTTTGATTTTACGCGTTTTCTAACAGCGTCCCTTTTACAGCTCAATATCTCACGAGTGTATTTTATATTCGTTGTATCAGCAAGACAAATAAATAAGTTTTTCACAATCTTGTGTTTATTTCCATAAGAATGTGGTCTAAAATTTCAAAATATAACTGTTTATAATTTTGAGAAATTGTTTCTAGTGAAGAGCGGCATATTCCCGTTTAGATTGGAATATTTCTTTGATTTTACGCGTTTTCTAACAGCGTCCCTTTTACAGCTCAATATCTCACGAGTGTATTTTATATTCGTTGTATCAGCAAGACAAATAAATAAGTTTTTCACAATCTTGTGTTTATTTCCATAAGAATGTGGTCTAAAATTTCAAAATATAACTGTTTATAATTTTGAGAAATTGTTTCTAGTGAAGAGCGGCATATTCCCGTTTAGATTGGAATATTTCTTTGATTTTACGCGTTTTCTAACAGCGTCCCTTTTACAGCTCAATATCTCACGAGTGTATTTTATATTCGTTGTATCAGCAAGACAAATAAATAAGTTTTTCACAATCTTGTGTTTATTTCCATAAGAATGTGGTCTAAAATTTCAAAATATAACTGTTTATAATTTTGAGAAATTGTTTCTAGTGAAGAGCGGCATATTCCCGTTTAGATTGGAATATTTCTTTGATTTTACGCGTTTTCTAACAGCGTCCCTTTTACAGCTCAATATCTCACGAGTGTATTTTATTTGAGATAGTTTAAATCAAGTGAGTTTTTCTGCAGAATTTCGAATAATATATCGGTAAGGGCAAAAATTTCGCTGAATACTACTGCCAAAAATGTAAATTCAAAATCGTTCATATTTAAAAATCCCTTTGCAAGTTGAATTGTTGTTTAGGTAACTCGCGACAACATACAAATTGATTAATTATATCATTTTTGTGAATAAACCGAACGAATGCAATTCATTGAGCTTTTCCCGTAATATCTGTTGTTTCATCGATTTGTAGAGCAAAATTTGAATTTGCAAGAGTTTTTGCAGTATTTTGTTCAATATTTTGTGACATATCTCTGATTCTGCGATGGATTGTGTCATTCGAAAGTGGTATTTTACAAATATCAATATCTGCTGATTCACCAATCATTATTTTTACAATTTTGCGACAAGCTGGTAATATAATTTCTTCAGCCAAATTGTGAGGTTTTAATTTAACTGCAATCAATTCAGCTATTTCATAAGAAGCTATTTGAGCTTTTTCAGACACACCGAATTGTTTTTCAAAAATCTTTACTTGCTTGGATTTAGAAGAGAAATACTTTTGAAAGTAGCTTTTATTTTTTGTTGAAAGTGAAGGATGGTTTGTCAGCAAGTGATGTTGGAGCTTGTGCGCTCTCTCTCGGAACCATAGCACTATTTGATAATTTACAACCACACATAAAACTATTCTCATACTTCTTTTTCACTTCCTTTATACATTATTTGATTGAGGGGTGGAGGTGGGGATACTGGGAACACTTGAAATTTCTTCACGTTGGGGCGAATATTTCACTTTATGAAAGGTCACAGTTATCGAAGATAAAAACAGTTAAAAATATGGTATTTAACTGTAAAAACAACAGTTTTCTTTTACAGTGTACTTTTCTTTAATTTAAACAAACTTTACTCGTAATAAAAAGCATTATAATTTTTATTATATACATTTCTAAAATTTGGCGGCACACTCTAAGGATTTGGCGGCACACAAAAGTGCCGCGGCACAGTGGTTGAGAATCACTGTACTAGACAATGGACAAAAACGGCTTGAGGAGCTTTATCCTTGAATTTTTTCTGGAGTCCATTCAAGTGTCCAGACATTATACTGGCCCCATCGTAACATTGTCCTATTAATTTGTGTTGATAATCAAACGTATCCAAAATTTTGTAGAACATTTCTGTCTTCACTCATCATGGAAACCCAAAAATCGCTCAACTAATACGCCTTCACAAATCTTAATATTAAGGAGCTCTGGGAAGTTTGATTTATGTCAGTGGTGTCGTCCACTTGAATAGAAAAGAATTTAGCCCTGTTTATTTCATCTTTGACGTGATCGTTTATATAATCGGAAATACATTCAAATAATTAAATTTTGAATAGTTTTGGAGTCACCAGTGAAGACGTTTTTAATCTTTTTGTAATGATTTTGAATTTATAAAGGACTTTTTATATCAACAATCCTAGAAATTTCCGCGATTTATGGAATCGCTGCTTTCATCATGGCCCCGGAATGCCATTTCTTGTTTGCTCAAATATATTACTGCATCAATCACTGTTTGTAGAAACAGTCTATTCAAACGAACGTTTTCATTGAAATGCACTTTAAAAGGCCTAGCATTCTCCCTCAGTGCATCGGCAATCGTGTTTTTATTTTTAAATTTCTTAGCATTAATTCACACTTCAGATGTTCAGCAGAATCATCGTGCCTATGGAGTACTCGTGTTATGTTTAATAAGTCTGCGAATCCGTCTTTATTCCAAACAGAATGTTTATTATTAAAAAGCGAGCACGGCCAACAAAATAATCTTTTTAAGGTTATACCACTGCATAGCCATTTGTCTGAGTAAACCAACACTCTTGAAAAACAATATTATACGACTTACCGCTCTTTTTAATTTCTTTTTTGGTCATAGTCGTTAATAAATCCGTTGGACGTGTTTGACGTAATACGTCCTTTTTGTCTTCGTCTTTCCACCGGCTGAACGGAGTTTTCAATAAATTACACACAATATCATTAATTGGATTCATTCCGCTGAAAATTTTTTTTTACAAAACGGTCAACAAAATCATTGCTCTATTTCATGTAATGATATTCGCAGTTTCGGCGCGATTGGCTAGACTTTTGGCGCTAAAGCTCCCTCTATTAGTTTTCTGTGGTCGCTGCTCGCAACGAGAAACAAGGGACATTTATTTTAGATTTCAACCGGCAACCCTATAGAGAAAGGGGAATCGGGGTTTCTAGCTTTTTCCTTCCTTCGGAGCCGACATTCTAAATGCATTTCGGCTGCTAATGGCAATGTTGTCATAGCAACCAGCTGGCTTACGGAATATGCGCAGCTATTTTTCAGCAAAAACTTCCGTGCTAAGCTTTCGCTGTCTACAGTCGTATGCATTGTAAGATATTTTCCGTGTATTGAATAACGCGCTCTGCGAAATTAAATTCGTTCATATTTGTGAGTACTTTAGTAATTTATAAATCGTAAAAGGGAAAAAAAAGAGAAATTTTACGTAGAAATAATTGAAAATATATGAAATACTGAAAAACGGACTAATTTGAGAAATGTAATTTGTAAAATGAATTTGATGAAAAATGTTTGGGAAGCGGCACTTCCCTTCCTTCCCCTGAAATGCCACCACTGCTTGACACAGTACTTTCGCAGGGGTAAATTGTTTTCCTGTGTATTCGTCCCTCAGGGATGATGAAGGAGTGCCCAAAGAGGAAGAGGTGTGAAGATTGCTGACCACGGCGCCCACCAATTTCCCTGCAACCTGATGCAGCTGGCAGAGGACTAGTGGTTGGGTATCCCGGAGCCCCTGGATGGAGGCTGAGTCAACGTGGTCGCTCCCTTCCTCTGCAAGTAGTGGTGGACGACATCGCTTACAACTTCAATTACTACGGCGTCAATAAGGGTGGGATCCCTGCTCACTGGATGCTAACAATCGCAGGTAAATCTCTCCCTCCGTCGCAACAATGGACTAACTCACATGCTGTGATAACTGACGTAGACTAGGGGAAACTATTGAGGGAGCGTCGAGTAAGACCCCAGATGCTTCATTTGTACTGGGTGAACAGAATCGAGCTTACACTAATGATACTACGCGAAACCAACCCGAAAAAGTATTGTCTGTTTTTCAAATGGACGTGACATTCATGGAGATATTCGCTCCTAGGATACCCAAGCGATCTTTTCCCGCCCTACTCTGTTCCTTAATCCCTCTTTTCTCCTTTTATGACATTTTTTATTTGATGTTGTCTTGCGCTTGGCGCAGCTTGACCAAATATGGTCCTTGCGCCATAAAATCCCAAACCAACCATGGAGATTTTTGCATCGAAAGTTTTGTAACGTCCCTTCAGATCATTCGAAATTTCAGTACTCAACACACAAAAAATCGTGCCGTCCCTGGGGTTGCCGGTACCTGGGAGACACACGTGCGAAAATGAAGCAACAGATGGATATGCAAATTTTGGAATGTGTTCGTTGAACTATCAGTTGCAGATAAGCATCTCCGGAATGTTTGGTCCAATCGAAAAACGAACACTTCCGAGATAATTTTCCACAAAGAATCGCGTGGAACTATTTTTTTGCTGTCGATTCTGACCACCCTGTATAAAATGTATTTTCAGGGCTGCTACAGGCGACTTTTTGGTATTATTTTTCAACCTTGGCGACTAGGGGTATCTTAAAACAAAACCTTCTCAAAAGATCCTGCAGTGGAACTTCGATTAACCGTCAGTTTCTGTTGACCGTCAGTCCATTTTATTAAAAGTTAATTAATTAAATATTAAAAGTTATTAGTACGTAGACACATGCATACATACTGTACTCATACATACTGTACTTCTACGTAAAGTACGGAACGTTGTGTGCCGCTCAGAAAGCACGAGCCTCGAAGAAACGAAAGAAAATTAGACTATTTTAAAATTTGAATATGTATGTACGTCTAGACCGTAAGGTCATGTAACAATATGTACTATACTGTATACTTAATGTAAATTGTATATTGTTTGTTTCCGTAAAATAAAATACATGTACTGTTTATTTCCAGTTCGTAAACGTGCATATTTTATCATTCGTTCATATGAAATGGATGGGGGTGGGGTGTTGTTTAAGGTTTTTCTGTAATCCGTCCATTCGATTAACCATCCCGGTCCCGACCCTGACGGTTAATCGAAGTCTCACTGTATTTTCAAATTTTTGGCGACTTCTCGAAAATTTTGGCGACCTTTTTGGTTTTGGTAGGTTTGGGGGTTTTATATTTGGCTATGCTGCGCCAGACACGACATACAATATCAAGTAATAGACACACACAATAAAAGTTTTATTAACACAGAAGAGATAAATACACACAGGGAGGAATGCACCTGACAGGAATCGAACATGCGCCGTCTAAGACTCGAAGGTTGCTAGCGCAGTGGGCATACCCACTGAGCCACGACGGCCCCGGCAACTTTTTTGAAAACTCAGCAAAGAGCAACGAAAATTCAATTCCTTTCTTTTGAAACAGCAGACGGAAAAAATATTTTGGGGATTTTTCTTCAGGGTAGGTAAGTATTTTAATTAACGTCACACTGGAGCAACAGAACGGGCTATTGGGACGGTCCGGGATCAATCCCGAAGGGAAAGATCCAAGGACAACACCTCGTAATTTTGAAACACGGTCACATGACGAGACGACACCTGAGCGGTCACCCCACTCTCCAAACTTCAACACCACCCCAACGTGAGGACATTTGAGTCCACGGCAGATTTAACGTGCATCAGCCCCGTAAACACGAGGGTCTTTGGCTGGATAGAGTTTCGAACTTGCACCCCTCCGGTTTCTAATCAGTTGCTCTTCCAACTGGGCTACCGGGGCCCAAAAACCTTAAGAAAATATTTAGTTTTTGAATTTTAAAATTTAAATTTCTTTTCGAGATCTTCAACGTCTGTTAATTAGAATATCTCGTGTTTTAGCTGACTAAAATAGGGTTTAGGCCGAGACTTTTTACCTATTTTTAAAAAATGTAATGCTACTATTTTAGAAGTTCTTTGGCTGTGGCAGTACTACATTTGTTTTTGCATAAATGTACGAATGAAATATATTTTAAAGCACTTTTTATCTTATATGCGGCCCGCGGGAAACTCGTGACTCCGCAAGACGGCCCGCAAAACGATTTCGTCGGGCGTCGGTTCCTCTGAAGAGCACTTTCACCTCTTAAATTTTATTGACACGGAAAAGAAAACAAATAACTTGTTCTTTTGCGTCTGTGGTAAAGTCATGAGTTATCCTAATGTGGCGGTTTGCTTTTATCGCTCTTCCCTATCAGGTGATTGAATCGAAACTACAAATATCTTCAGTCACCTGTCTAAATATACCCTGCATTTTTTGTGGCAAAACCTTCTGAATAAGGCATGTGCTTCTGTCAAGGTCGCAGAAACTCTATTATTGTGGAGTAATGACTCAAGTAGACTCTTTCCTAAACGTCTTTACTGTTTATTACTCGGAAGTAATTGGTAATTAAGCGTCAACTTAGCAATTCATGATTTCGATTCATTATTTAACCCTTTCGGGCCTAATGGGCATATACGTACCAGATTAGATTGGGTAAATAAATCCCACTTTTGAATGGGTTTTTACGTTTTCAGTGTTCTTAAGGAATTAGGGAATAAAAATATGACTAAAGAAATCTGGCAATACTTTCAGATTGCAAATGGCGGACTTAAGTTTTTGAGCACGCCCATTCATTCTGATGAATTAGTGACCGTGGTTCGGAAACAAAAAGATGGTACAAAATTAGACGTTAGTTGCCCAGAAGCCCACTACAATATGTACATGAATGGAGTTGACCGCTGTGATCAAATGGCTACTTTTTAGGGTCATGACAGAAAATCAGACAAGATGTGGTGGAAAAAGATTTTTAGTTATGATTTCTGTTGTGAATGCATGGATTACGAAGTGTGATGTGGAACATAAAACAGAACCACTATTATCATTCATGGTCCCCTTAGCTGAGCAACTAATAAATGTTGGAAGGGAGAAAGCAAACACAAAAAGAACGCGAAAGTACGGTCGTCCGTCAAAAACTACTAAATTAAACTACTTTTAATAGTTAAATTTTAATCATGCAAAAGTCGGGGCGAAAGGGTTAAAGCCATTGATAAATAGTTGATACAGTAACCCCTCGATATGGCACTCATTATAAGCCGAGTCCAGACCGGTTGCGCGGAACTGCGCCATGCAAAATGTTCTGTTCGTCGCTGCACGAAAATGCGCAAAACCGCGCAGAACCGAGGAGGACCAACCACGGAGCGAGGTGTTTGTGGTTGGACGGCTCGTGCTCAGCTTGTGCCATTGTGCTCGCGTGCGTGCTGAGGTTGTGTGTACGAAATTAAACTGAAAACTCATTGTTTAAAACAAATTGTTTAAATGTCCCGTTCTTTACAAAGTCGGCGCATCATCGCGAGTGCTGCGTATATTGTCATTGACGATTTATTAAAGAGAAAGGGGAAAAAACGAAATCGGATGACGCCTTGAATGGATGGAGTGTCTGGTCCGTGTAGCAACACGGTCCAATATAATAAACACACACACAAGTAATATCGAAACCCCGATTGTATGTTATCTAGGGACCAGAATCTAACAACTGTGCGAATCGGAAAAGGGTAAAACCGATGTCGCAGAAAAACCATCTTTCCAGATTGGGGACGAGAAAATTTCCCGTACGAAAAGGGAGAAAGCGCAAAATCGTGTTTAGAACGGGTTTATTATTAAAGGAACGAAATAATGATATTCAGCAGAGTGAATACGAACCGGATCGTACGGCGTGCGCCAGTGAACTGAAATGCCGTCCAAATACAGCGCACACTTTCCTTTGATGTACCGATACCGAGCGGATCGTGTTGACGCGTGTTCAAAGTTGCACGACATTGCGCGGTTCGCCGTCAGAGCAGCCTTTGTTTGGTTCGGCGCAGTTCTGCTCTGCCGGTGTGGACTCGGCCTATAGGTTGTCCCCGATTCATTTAAATTTTGCTGCATTCCTCCCTGGGTGTATTTCTCTCTTCTGTGTCAGTAAAAACTTTCATTGTGTGTGTCTATTACTTGATGTTGTATGTCTTGTGTCTGGCGCAGCATGGCCAAATATGGCTCTTGCGCCTTAAAACCCTCAAAACCAACCATTTAAATTTTGCGAAAAGCAACGGATATCTCAATCTATTTCTTTAGAATTGGGAATTCGAAGGTCACCTGTATCAATCAGATGTCGCCTTCATCAGTTTCAGGTCACCTGTTGGTCCTTCTACCACACTATAGGGCCGCGGTAGCCCGGTTGGAAGAGTAGCGGACTAGTAACCGGAGGGTTACGAGTTCGAAACTCGATCCAACCAAAGACCGTCGTGTAAGTGGGCTGATTCACGTTAAATCTGTCGTGGCCTCGTTGTTCCAATGCTACGTAAATTCAACTACCGACACTGCGAAATTGTCTCGTAGAGGTATCTACAGACGGGGAAGTTGAGGTTTTTCATCGGTCGGGGACACCGATAGGGAGTAAGGAAAATTAAAAATGATTAACCATGTATACAAAAATATTCTACCGTATTGTAGTTTTACGTAATTTTGAACAAGAAACTTGTAATGTAATACATAATTCGCCCTTTTTCTCTTGTAAGTAAAATTTTCTTTGACCTTCCTTCCTACGTATCCTCTGTATATCGCGCTTTCTTCTGTCTCCCCAGAATCTCGCGATATATCGAGTTGTTATTGCATTAGGATAAGAAAATTATTGATTGGTTTTATCGTTTTACCGACATTTTCTGCTACACGAGGGTAAATCAGATGAGAAGTACTGATAGGTAGGTAGTTAAATTAACATCACACTGAAGTAACACAAAGCTATTGGCGACGGTCCGGGATCCATCCCGAAGGGAGAGATCCGAGGACATCGGACATCTCCTCCTTTTGAACCATGGTCAGATGACAAGGTGCGCTGATGATAAGAGGCTGATTTTAAAAAATTTAAATTTACAAAAGTTTAACAGATCAAACAAAGGGATCGCGGTGGCCCGGTTGGAAGAGTAACGGATTAGCAACCGGAGGGTTACGAGTTCGAATCCAACCAAACACCGTCGTGTACAAAGGAGGCTGGTGTACGTTATCTCTGTTATGGTCTCAAATGTCCTCACGTTGGCGTGGTGTGGAAGTTTGGAGAGTGGGGCGCCAGCTCAAGTGTTGCCTCATCATCTGACCGTGGCTCAAAATTACGTGGTGTTGTACTCGCATCTTTCCCTTTGGGATTGATCCCAGACCGTCACCAATAGCTCGTTGTGTTGCTCCAGTGTGACGTTAATTAAAATACCTACTTACCAGATGAATCAAGAAAAATTCAGAGGTAAGGCAATGCGTCTCAGTATTCTATCAGCCTAGCTCATTTCTAGACATGCGAAAATGATTTTCGAACGCTGAACTCTGTGTTGGGGTCGATTGCACGAGACTGCAGTGAAACGAATTAAAAGTCCGACCACACACTGGAACAGGATGCGACAAAATATGCGATAGGCGCACACATACTCTGTACCTTGTACCATAAAACCCCGAAAACAACCAACCCTTTTCTGAACAGCTAACATGTCGGCATGTGTATTTAAGCCTCTGGATACGGGGACCGGCCGAAAGTTTCGAGTCCCCTCGTTACGAAAGGCTCGGATTCTTTCAGACCTCAAACTCCTGAAGAATCGCCGAAGTCCATTACGATTTCCATCCCCTCTTTTCTATGCTACAAAGAGACCCGTGCGTGAATAGCCTTACCTCTCCGTTGACAAAGATGTCAGGGTTATCGACGGGAGCTTAGCAAATTGTTTATCCTCGAGCATCTAGTCTGAGAGGTTGAGTCAATGAAAAGAGATACACTTAAAAAGTAAGCCGCCACCCTTTCAGTTTACCCGGGAAGAATCTGTCCCATCTAGGCATACCCACGACCCGACACTAGAAACCGGCACATTAGGTGATAATGGGACGACACATATTCCCTCTCCTCTTGGGGGAAAGCATTGTAAAGGCCGTTTCGGCCGGTTTCAGTAAAGTCGTTTCAGTTCAGTAAAGCCTGTAAAGTCGTTGGAAACAAAGAAGGAAACGACATTCTGCCCCGAGAGGCTTAAACCAATTTAGTGTCGTTGGACCAATGGAATTCGTAAAAACAGTGACTTTATTGGAAACAAACAATAATTGAGTCTGCTTCTTTTCATCGGGGTTTTTAGATTTCGTCGATATTCTTAATATTCAATAAGTAATATTCAGTATACTCAGTAAGTTGCCTGTAAAGTCGTTGGAAACAAAGAAGGAAACGACATTCTGCCCCGAGAGGCTTAAACCAATTTAGTGTCGTTGGACCAATGGAATTCGTAAAAACAGTGACTTTATTGGAAACAAACAATAATTGAGTCTGCTTCTTTTCATCGGGGTTTTTAGATTTCGTCGATATTCTTAATATTCAATAAGTAATATTCAGTATACTCAGTAAGTTGCCTGTAAAGTCGTTGGAAACAAAGAAGGAAACGACATTCTGCCCCGAGAGGCTTAAACCAATTTAGTGTCGTTGGACCAATGGAATTCGTAAAAACAGTGACTTTATTGGAAACAAACAATAATTGAGTCTGCTTCTTTTCATCGGGGTTTTTAGATTTCGTCGATATTCTTAATATTCAATAAGTAATATTCAGTATACTCAGTAAGTTGCCTGTAAAGTCGTTGGAAACAAAGAAGGAAACGACATTCTGCCCCGAGAGGCTTAAACCAATTTAGTGTCGTTGGACCAATGGAATTCGTAAAAACAGTGACTTTATTGGAAACAAACAATAATTGAGTCTGCTTCTTTTCATCGGGGTTTTTAGATTTCGTCGATATTCTTAATATTCAATAAGTAATATTCAGTATACTCAGTAAGTTGCCTGTAAAGTCGTTGGAAACAAAGAAGGAAACGACATTCTGCCCCGAGAGGCTTAAACCAATTTAGTGTCGTTGGACCAATGGAATTCGTAAAAACAGTGACTTTATTGGAAACAAACAATAATTGAGTCTGCTTCTTTTCATCGGGGTTTTTAGATTTCGTCGATATTCTTAATATTCAATAAGTAATATTCAGTATACTCAGTAAGTTGCCTGTAAAGTCGTTGGAAACAAAGAAGGAAACGACATTCTGCCCCGAGAGGCTTAAACCAATTTAGTGTCGTTGGACCAATGGAATTCGTAAAAACAGTGACTTTATTGGAAACAAACAATAATTGAGTCTGCTTCTTTTCATCGGGGTTTTTAGATTTCGTCGATATTCTTAATATTCAATAAGTAATATTCAGTATACTCAGTAAGTTGCCTGTAAAGTCGTTGGAAACAAAGAAGGAAACGACATTCTGCCCCGAGAGGCTTAAACCAATTTAGTGTCGTTGGACCAATGGAATTCGTAAAAACAGTGACTTTATTGGAAACAAACAATAATTGAGTCTGCTTCTTTTCATCGGGGTTTTTAGATTTCGTCGATATTCTTAATATTCAATAAGTAATATTCAGTATACTCAGTAAGTTGCCTATAAAGTCGTTGGAAACAAAGAAGGAAACGACATTCTGCCCCGAGAGGCTTAAACCAATTTAGTGTCGTTGGACCAATGGAATTCGTAAAAACAGTGACTTTATTGGAAACAAACAATAATTGAGTCTGCTTCTTTTCATCGGGGTTTTTAGATTTCGTCGATATTCTTAATATTCAATAAGTAATATTCAGTATACTCAGTAAGTTGCCTGTAAAGTCGTTGGAAACAAAGAAGGAAACGACATTCTGCCCCGAGAGGCTTAAACCAATTTAGTGTCGTTGGACCAATGGAATTCGTAAAAACAGTGACTTTATTGGAAACAAACAATAATTGAGTCTGCTTCTTTTCATCGGGGTTTTTAGATTTCGTCGATATTCTTAATATTCAATAAGTAATATTCAGTATACTCAGTAAGTTGCCTGTAAAGTCGTTGGAAACAAAGAAGGAAACGACATTCTGCCCCGAGAGGCTTAAACCAATTTAGTGTCGTTGGACCAATGGAATTCGTAAAAACAGTGACTTTATTGGAAACAAACAATAATTGAGTCTGCTTCTTTTCATCGGGGTTTTTAGATTTCGTCGATATTCTTAATATTCAATAAGTAATATTCAGTATACTCAGTAAGTTGCCTGTAAAGTCGTTGGAAACAAAGAAGGAAACGACATTCTGCCCCGAGAGGCTTAAACCAATTTAGTGTCGTTGGACCAATGGAATTCGTAAAAACAGTGACTTTATTGGAAACAAACAATAATTGAGTCTGCTTCTTTTCATCGGGGTTTTTAGATTTCGTCGATATTCTTAATATTCAATAAGTAATATTCAGTATACTCAGTAAGTTGCCTGTAAAGTCGTTGGAAACAAAGAAGGAAACGACATTCTGCCCCGAGAGGCTTAAACCAATTTAGTGTCGTTGGACCAATGGAATTCGTAAAAACAGTGACTTTATTGGAAACAAACAATAATTGAGTCTGCTTCTTTTCATCGGGGTTTTTAGATTTCGTCGATATTCTTAATATTCAATAAGTAATATTCAGTATACTCAGTAAGTTGCCTGTAAAGTCGTTGGAAACAAAGAAGGAAACGACATTCTGCCCCGAGAGGCTTAAACCAATTTAGTGTCGTTGGACCAATGGAATTCGTAAAAACAGTGACTTTATTGGAAACAAACAATAATTGAGTCTGCTTCTTTTCATCGGGGTTTTTAGATTTCGTCGATATTCTTAATAAACAAAATTTAAAAAATTGACTCTAAAAGGTATACAATTCGACGTAGAAGAGAATAATTATTCTCTAGTATTCATTGGGGAGGAAATTGTCTCCCTTATCAAAGCGAAGGGCCGCGGTAACCAGGTCGTGAGAGTAGCGGATTAGCAATCGGAGGCTTGCGGGTTGGAAACTAGGTCCAACCATTGACCGTCGTGTACATGGGGACTAGTGCACGTTAAGGGGACATAGTACCATAAAAATTACCGAAATATCGAATTTTTTTATTACCATTTATTAATTATACATATTCAATGAATTTGTGCGCAAAATTTTATATCTGTAGCTACATTATTTTACGAGTTATTGAAGTTTTTCTATCGAATGTAAGGACTAAAACCGAAAACATTTAAAACTTAACAGTGCTTTATCTCGGCTTTTTATTTTTCCTGACTGCAGTGTACTCAAAATACTAAGGCTTTTTTTTTTGTGAAAGATGAAGATATTTGAAAACTTTTTTGGTTGTTTATAATGATTGATAACTTTGTGCATGGAATAAGGATTTGGAAAAATAGTTATTTTTTCAAAAATTGGTGAAATCAACTATGACTGTCTTTTTTGGTGTTTTTCGTAGTGTTTGTCACAAAATATTTGTAAAAGAATAATTAACAATGTTATAGGAAATCCCATGCACAAGATTGTGGGGAACACTTCATGGAAGGTAAATAAAAAAAATTGAAAAAAAAATTTAATTTCTAGATGGAGTAGGAATTTGAAAACATTGAAATTTTTTTATAAAAATTGAATTTTTTAATTATTGTGAATGAAAAAGTTATTATTTTCTTTTGTAATGTATATTTAATGTGTAGTAGAATAAGGTACACTAAAACATTTTCTTGTGAATAGGAAATTTAAAAAAAAATTTCAAAGGGTACCATGTCCCCTTAAATGTGTCGTGACGTTGGCATGGTGTGGAAGTTTGGAGAGTGGGGATGCCAGTTCACACACAGGTGTTGATCTCGTCATCTGACCGTGGTTAAAAAAACGAGGTTTTGTCCTCGGATCTTTTCGTTTGGGATTGATCGCCAATTCGGGTCGCCAATTGCCCGTTGTATTACTCCAGTGCGACGTTAATTCAACTACCTACCTTTACTAACGCCGCTGGTATTTGTCCAATCATGAATATGATGCGTATCGAGGCTTATTTATTTACGAATTTCTTAAATATTGGACAGGCTCAACTTTTGATAATTCATACCATTTTAGAAGCAATAAGTAAATGAATGGCTAAAAAGTCTGCATTTTGATTTCGACCGGTATTGGAGATACTAATCAGCGTCCCCATCAAACTAAAAGTGCCACCTAACCGCCAAGGCCGTTGCTGAACTTGATTGCTTTCCGTCTCTCTAACCACTTAATTACTTCTTAAGATTACTTCTCATTTCGGCGCGTCCTTCTCGAAAAGGAAGGTTGTATAATCTGTTTTTGTTTGCCTGGATGTTTATTTTTTCCTTCTTTACCTGCAGTTGCCAGGCGATCCTGTTTGTGAGCGCTTCAGTTCCGGTTTTACAGAGAGAACAGTCCTTCTATTTGAATGAATGACAAAAACGCCCTCGGTTTTCACCAGCAGCACAGGTTTTAGGATTGAGATCACATGTTATTCAGTTGTACGTCTTTCTAAACAATTTGAACTATTTCACCAGGAGCATTTCCAACTCATACATAAAGAAGGGCACTGCTGAGGATGCTTTGCATATCTTTAAATTTTGTACTACTTTGATTGAGACGAGGTCAAAATGTTTTCCTCATAAAAATGCTAAAATTAATCTATCGCATCCAATGGTGGATCAGGTTGTTTCGAGTCTAAAGTCGCGTGTAACTTTAACCCTTTCGCCCCGACTTTTGCATGATTAGCTTTAACTCTGAAAAGTAGTTTAATTTAGTAGTTTAGTAGTTTTTGCTCTTTTTGAACGGACGACCGTACTTTCGCGTTCTTTTTGTGTTTGCTTTCTCCCTTCCAACATTTATTAGTTGCTCAGCTAAAGGGACCATGAATGATAACAGTGGTTCTGTTTTATGTTCCACATCACACTTCGTAATCCATGCATTCACAACAGAAATCATAACTAAAAATCTTTTTACACCACTTGTCTGATTTTCTGCCATGACCATACAAATTGCCTATTTCATCACAGCGGTCAACTCAATTCATGTACATATTGTAGTGGGAAATGGCTTCTGGGCAACTAATAACAACTAACTAACGTCTAATTTTGTACCATCTTTTCGTTTCCGAACCACGGTCACTCATTCATCAGAATGAATGGGCGTGCTCAAAACCATAAGTCCGCCATTTGCAATCTGAAAGTATTGCCAGATTTCTTTAGTCATATTTTTATTCCCTAATTCCTTAAGAACACTGAAAACGTAAAAACCCATTCAAAAGTGGGATTTATTTACCCAATAGGGAATGAAATCTAATCTCTGGGACGTATATGCCCATTAGGGTACATTTTTATTGCAAAAATATAAATTAAATTGTTGTAGGTAGTAGGTATTTAATTGACGTCGCACTGGAGCAACGCAATTAAATTGTTATAATTATCAATAAATACAATTTACAATAACTATGAATTTTAAATTAATTATAAAGTTTAACAAGAAAAAACGATATAAATCTGTTGAGTAGAAGTAAACCAATCATTCCAATGTGTCCTGTTTCGATACAATGTCTTAGTTTTAAAAAGGGGTCATAGTGACCCAGTGGATATGCCTACTGCACTAGCAACCTGAAGGTTTTGGCCCGTGCAGGTTCGATTCTTTCATGGGTGCATTTCTCTTCTGTGTTAGTAAGCCTTCCCTTGTGCATGTATGTCCATTACTTGTTTATCTTGTGTTTGGGGCAGCATGGCTGTCGTATTAGGGATTCAATCACCCTACAGATGGCGCTAAAAGCACCGTCAGAGTGTGTTACGATCGAACAAGCATATATTCGGATGATATGGTCATGGAGTGGTCGTGTAGGACGCTCCTTGGTAAATTGTAAATATTTTATTATATAATAAATGTTTGTGCTGTCTGCATTGCCTGAGATTTGCTGATAACCCATTAAATAGAACCAGATACGACATTGGCGCAGTCGACAGGATTTTAATGAGGAAATATGCTTTCGTTTTCATGGTGAGTCCTGCTCCTCGTTGTGAACTTTTATATTTGTTTCCTGCTAAATACTACTTTTGAAGAACATTGAAGAATGGTGTAAAGATTTTTGTTGAAATGCTTCAAAGTGAATTTTGAATTTGATTTTCGGAACTTTATTGTGGAACTTTCGTTTTAAATCGAACAGTTTTGTTTCGTGATCCCATTATGGCGTTCTTGGCGAAAGCAAGAAAGGAAGTTCTAAAGACTGTTGCTACCGAAATGGGGATATTGAATACCGAAAACATGGTTGTAATTGAGCTAAAGAAAGTTATAACCGAAAATAAAAACTATGATGAACCGTTCGTGAAGGAACTCTTAAATACTATTATAGAAGAAAGAAGGAGAAAAGAAGAAGTTGAAGAAAGACGAAGGAAAGAAGAAGTTGAAGAAAGACGAAGGAAAGAAGAATTAGAAGTTGAAGAAAGACGAAGGAAAGAAGAATTAGAAGTTGAAGAAAGACGAAGGAAAGAAGAATTAGAAGTTGAAGAAAGACGAAGGAAAGAAGAAATGGAATTCGAGTTGCAGAAGATGCGTCTAGAAAACGAAAGATTGAAGAATGGGTCTGAAATTCAACAAACTGATGTAAACATGAAGCCGAGGTTTGACTTGCAAAGTATTTTACAGAAGTTTGATCCCAAAACTAATGATATAAGCCTCTACTTAGTTCTCTTCGAGCGTCAAGTGAAACGAACGGAAATCAAGAAAGAAAATTGGGTGTCATACCTAATAGGATTCCTACCCTATGACGTTGCGCAAATAATTGCCAGAGAAAACGAAGAAGTGACGGATGATTATGAAAAAGTGAAAGAACTCTTACTAAAAAGATATAAACTTACTCCTGAAAGGTTCCACCAATTGTTTACGAAACACTACAAGAAACCCGAAATTACGTGGTGTGACTTCGCCTATGAACTTAAAAATTATTATCAAGAATGGATAAGAGGACTGGATGTAAAGACTTTTGAAGAACTGTCTGATTTAATTATTACTGATCAGATTAAGCGTAAAGTGCCATCGGAAATCCGTGATCATTTCATCGACGAATGGTCTCGATTCAAAATACCAGAAGAAATTGCAAATAAACTAGATGATTACGAAAACGTTCGAAATTGCGTAAACAAAAAAGTGAAGGAAACATTTTGGAAGGAGAATCAAACGAATACGTTCAAACATCAGAATTTTAATTACAACAGAGAAGAAACGAAAAATTCCATAGACCGGAAATATGCACCCCCTCACATCAGAGAACATCGATTCAAGACGAGAGAAGATTACCAAAGCACTAGAAATACAACTTCAAGGGAATGCTACATATGTGGTTTATCGCACTTCGCAAGAGATTGTCCTAAAAGATACAGCAGATCAACAAATATTAGCAAGAAAGAAAAGAAACCAGAAGATGAAATATTAACTGCTGAAATACGATCGGAGCATCTGGTGAAAGAAAAAATAAATGTTCCTATGAACTCTCTTCAATATGTAAACATTCTCGTAGATAATCGAGAACTGAAAAGCCTGATCGATTCTGGAGCTCAAATCCCAGTTTTCAATTCAAATTTTATTTCCGAATCAAAAACTGAAAAGGGAAAAATAATTTTAACTAGTGCTTTCGGAGAAAAAATTGAAGCTGGATTAGCAAAATTCCAAGTTTCATTAAAAAACGAAGATGAAAATAGACTTTGCCGTCCGATTGAAATACTTGCAGCAGTAACGGACAAAGTTCATGGTCAGTAGTGCATTATACCCCCAAATATTTATGAATTACTAAAATGCTCAACAGAAGATGGAAAAGAAACATGTATTCCTAAATGTAACAGATTGGAATGTGTTTTTCCAGTGAAAGAAAAGGATTATTTAGTCTGCGCTGAAACCGGAAATGATGAATCAGAACAAGAATCACCAGAAAGCGGAATACTATCGTGCAAAAGTGAAAGCTTTCGACTTCGTGAAGAACAAAACAGTTGTGATACGTTAAAAGAAATAAGAAAAAATTTATCACTTCGAAAGGGAAACTTCTTTTTTATCGATGGATTAATATTCCACAAAGATAAAATATTAGGAGAGACCGTTCAGCAACTGGTTTTACCGCAAAAGAGAAGAGCTCAAGTTTTAAAATTAGCTCATGAATCTGTTTTTGGAAGTCACATGGGAATGAAAAAGACGAATGAAAGAATACGATATAGTTTTTATTGGCCTCACATGACTAGTGAAATCGCCGAATTTTGTAAAACATGTAAAGAATGCCAACTCCGAAGCCCAGAGAAAATGATTGATAAAATTCCCATTACTCCTGTTCTCAGACCGGAATTACCATTTGAATGTGTTAATGTGGACATTATAGGCCCTATTGAGCCTCCCTCAGCTCGTCGTCATAAATATGTGTTATGTTTAGTTGATCAACATTCTCGCTGGCCGGAAGCAATTCCTTTGCGTTCCTTAACTGCTAAGGCGACATGTGACGCACTGTTGGAAATTTTCATGAGAACTGGAATACCAAATACTATAGCAAGTGATCAAGGTACGAACTTTATATCGAAACTTACTCAAGAATTCATGAATCGCTTAGGATCCTCTCCTAGATTTTCAGTACCAGGATATGCAGCCAGTAATGGACTTGTAGAAAGATATAATCAAGTTCTTAAAAATGCACTTCATCATGTTATCCGAACAGATCCTAGTAATTGGGATAAATACATTCCGTTTCTGTTATTTGCTTATAGAGAAGTTCCTAACTGTACTACCGGAGTATCTCCATTCAAGTTGATGTATGGCCGAGAAGCAAGAGGTCCTCTGAGTGTGTTGAAATCTAGCTGGTGTGGAGAAATTCCTATACCTTTGAATATGGACAAATCAGTCGTAGATTATCTCCAGGAACTCAAAATAAATCTCGAACGAGCAACCGACCAAGCCTTACTTATCGCATCGGGAAAACAACAAGCCTACACGGATTATTTTAATCGCCGCACAAGATCCAAAGAATTTAAATTAGGAGAGCAGGTTTACTTACTAATTCCAGATTCTTCCAACAAGTTATATGCACGATGGACCGGACCTGGGGAGATAGTCGAGCATCCATCGCCACATTCTTACAAAGTGAAACTTCCTGAAGGAAAAGTACGACACTGCCATGTAAATAAGATAAGGAGATATTACCCAAGAATGAATGCAGTTGGTATTGTTTTTGAAGATGATGAAGAATTTGGTGAAATTCATGCCTCTCCTAGAACTGTATATCAACAAGAACTGTCTGATAAAATTTGGAAAATAAATTTATACGATTTACATGAGAAAGAAAGAAGTCAACTGATTCAGATATTACAGAAGCATAAAGATTTATTTAGTGGAAAATTGAAAGTTGCACAAGTTGGTGAACACAAAATAAGACTTGAGGAAGGCAAAGAAAGGACAAAACCATATGTTTATAGGATACCAGAATCTTTGAAATCACAAGTAGATACCCAAATTGAAGAGCTACTTGAATTGGACTTAATAGAAGAAAGTTCTGCAGAAATCGCTCATCCTGTTGTGTGTGTAAACAAAAAGGATGGAGGCATGCGTTTATGTGTTGATTATCGATCCCTCAATGCTGTCACAAAGGCTGATGTTTTTCCTATGGAAGATGCCATTCAATTACTTCACAGCATAGGGAAAGCAAATGTTATTTCTACACTTGACTTGTTGAAGGGATATTGGGCTATCCCAATGGAAGAAAAATGTCGTGATTTTACTTCTTTCAAGACTCACAGAGCACAGTATAGATTCAAAGTAATGCCATTTGGTTTGAGAAATGCTGCTGCGACTTTTCAACGAGAAATGAACAAAGCGTTAGCACCATACAGAGATTTTAGTCGTGCATATATTGACGACATAGCTATATTTTCTAACAACATGAGTGATCATCTAAAACACTTGGATCTTATTCTTTCAAAATTAGAAGAACTACAGTTTACTGTGAATTTACACAAATGTACATTTGCAAGACCTGAAATCAAATATTTAGGTCATGTTATCGGATCTGGAAGGCATCAAGCAGATCCAGACAAAATAAAAGCAATTGCTCAAATACCTGTACCTGAGACCAAGAAACAACTTAGAAGCATGCTTGGATTGTGCAATTATTATCGGGAATATATACCTTGCTATGCAGAGATTGCCTTACCTCTTACAGAGTTAACAAAAAAGAGGATTCCTGAAAATTTACATTGGCTGGATATACACGAAGTTGCCTTCAACAAACTGAAATCTGCTCTAATGAAAGCTCCAGCTTTGCACACTCCAGTTATGAGTGAACCGTTCATAATACACAGTGATGCATCCCAGTATGGTATCGCCGCTTGTCTGTCCCAAGGAATCGAAGGATTACTCCGACCTATTGCATATGTGAGCCAGAAGTTGAATAAAACTCAACAAGCTTGGTCTACAATAGAGAGAGAAGCGTACGCTATTGTGTGGAGTTTGAAACTCTAGTTTTCGGGTCCAAAATAGAACTGTACACTGATCACAACCCTTTGTCATACCTTACAAAATGTGCTCCACAATCTTCACGACTACAGCGGTGGGTTTTTGCTCTTCAAAGATATAACTTAACAATAAAACATTGTCCAGGAGTCAAAATGCCTCATGCTGATGCATTATCCAGACTATTTTCTGAAGAGAAGTAGTGACAAATTTATTATTGTGACTTTAAGCATAATGTCTGTTATTATATGCTTTCGTATTTTATTAGCATTATTATTCTTATATGTATATATTTTTATTTTGCATTTTTCTTTACTGTTGATATGGTGTAATAATATTTAGGTGATTGAGTCCATAATATTTAAATTCAGATCTGTGTTTATGTTTTGAGAAAACCCCAAACCCATATCTTGCGGGGGAGATGTCGTATTAGGGATTCAATCACCCTACAGATGGCGCTAAAAGCACCGTCAGAGTGTGTTACGATCGAACAAGCAGATATTCGGATGATATGGTCATGGAGTGGTCGTGTAGGACGCTCCTTGGTAATTTGTAAATATTTTGTTATATAATAAATGTTTGTGCTGTCTGCATTGCCTGAGATTCGCTGATAACCCATTAAATAGAACCAGATACGACAATGGCTAAGTCTAGCCCTTGCGCCATAAAACTCAACGAACTTAGTTTTAAAAAGTGTAATAAATTTAAGACTAGAAATCAAGTGATGAAATTCCACTATTAAAATAAACAGTGGATCAGATTTACTGTACGGTCACCCTTGGCGCGATTTTTTCCACATTGGCGATAAATTATTTTATATGGCAACCCCATCCGACCCGACAAGGAATTGCAGCAACCCTATTGGACCTTGGAAAAGGTTGGTTTTTCGGAAGGAAAGAGCGCTTCTTTTTTTTTTAATGAACGCATATTTTTTAACAAAATATCGATGTTTTGCGTTCTATGATTGGTAACCGTTTTAAAATTTGAATTCTTTTTGTGTTAGTTGATGTCTTAGCTTTTTAGAAGGATTGTAATTGGTTACCGCTTAACCGGGTCGCAACGGAATATATTAGCAAAAGCGGAGAGCTTGAAGGTGATTGATTTATTATTGCCCTATTCAAAAGGTTGTTCGCGTAGGAGAGTCCGTGTTTTTTTTTAAGAACATCCACAGGATTATTTACACCGTTATTATATTTTTTACTTATTATTGAGTATTTGTGCATTCCTCATTTATTATTGCCCTATACAAAAGGTTGTTCGCGTAGGAAAGTCCGCGGTTTTTTAAGACTATCCACAGGATTAATTAGACCGTTATTTTTTTTTACTTATTTGTGCATTCCTCATTTATTATTGCCCTATACAAAAGGTTGTTCGCGTACGAAAGTCCGCGTTTTTTTAAGAACATACACAGGATTAATTAGACTGTTATTTTTATTTTTTTTACTTATTATTGCTTATTTGTGCATTCCTCATTTATTATTGCCCTATACAAAAGGTTCGCGTAGGAAAGTCCCCGTTTTTTTTTAAGAACATCCACAGGATTAATTAGACCGTTATTTTAATTTTTTTTACTTATTATTGCTTGTTTGAGCATTCCTCATTTATTATTGCCCTATACAAAAGGTTGTTCGCGTAGGAAAGTCCGCGGTTTTTTTAAGAACATCCTGGC
Organism: Meta bourneti; assembly: GCA_933210815.1. Classification (NCBI taxonomy): domain Eukaryota; kingdom Metazoa; phylum Arthropoda; class Arachnida; order Araneae; family Tetragnathidae; genus Meta; species Meta bourneti. The sequence goes on from OW119926.1 coordinate 3,720,971, forward strand.
TTTGGACGCCATCTTGATTTGGCTACAAACATGTCTCGGATTCTACATCTTTACCCATTTTTCACTACGCTGTTTTCTTTAAATCTCGCTCGTGCAAGAAGTCGCCATTTTGGCGAGATTTTGAAAAAGTCGCCAAGGGTGACCGTACAGTAAATGTTTACCTAAACAGTGATTTTGTTTCGTTTCCTCAAGGTGAAATTAATTTATGGAATTTTCACACTCATTCTTCGAAAATTATAAATTTTTGATATTGTGAGTGAATTCTCAATCTATGAAAAAATGAGTTACATCCAGTATTTTAATTTTAAACATGACGTTTTTAAAGTGAATCTGAAAAAGGTCTAAATCTAGGTGAAAAAGGTCTGAATCTAGGTAGTTGAATTAAAGTCGCAATGGAGCAACACAACGGGCTATTGGCGATTGTCCGGGATCCATCCCGAAAGGAAAAATCCGAGCTATTAATATTGAACCACGGTCAGATGACGGGGACAACATCTCGTTATATTGAACCACGGTCAGATGTTACGTTATATGAACACTGTCATACCTGAGCTGGCACCCCACTCTACAAACTTCCACATGGCAACGTGAGGACATTTGAAAACGTGACAGATTTAACGTGCACCAACCCCCCACGTACACGATGTTCTTTGGTTGGATGGAATTTCGAATTCACAACCCTCCGGTTGTTAATCGGCTTCTCTTCAAACCGGGTTAGTGCTGCCCAGTGTCTATGTTGAACTGCTTCTGGATGATCAGGAGATGGTCACTGTGCGACTTCCACAACATGGTCAAAAGACATGGTTTATGTAATACCTTGACCAGGGGGATTAGCCAAAAGAACCCAACAAAACGGAAAAAATAAAGATAAGAATATTTTCAAAAATACAGTTTAAAAATGGGGGAAATATATGGCTCAAAAGAAAAAATAATAGAGTTGATTACAATTTAAAACTGTTGATAACCAGCATATATGAATACAGAAAAGTACGTTTTGTTTATAACAAAAGAAAAGACTGAAAATTCGACAAAAAAGTATTGCAAGTTTTCAAACATTTTGAATGAGGAAAATATGCATATAATTACAAGGGAAAGTGTTTTTCGTATTTTGTTTTTGATATCTATTTACAGTAGCGTCGCCAAGAAAGGATCATCTATCATCCGAGGTCTATCATCTATCATCCAAAGAAGTGAAAAAACGAACAAATGAAAGGTTGAGAGTGGTTAAATGTAGCTCATTCCAAACTCATACATTTCCCCCATATATCCATTCTCTACCTGCAAATGATGTTTTCGTGTAATTATCTGAATCCAGAAACGGGTTACACCCGTCTCCAGTGATTGTCAACCTTTTTTTTTTGTCACGGTGCACATTTAATAACTTAAAAATTTGGCGGCACACTAACAATAAAATAAATTTAAAAGAATTTTACTTGGTTAGTGATTGAAGTCTCTAAAATATATTTTGTAAAAATAGCATACGATAATAATTTTCAATGAAATATAAAATGAAATTCCATTACAAAGTAAACAAAATGTGTATTTAATTATAAATTACAAATTACATTTAATGCGAAATTTGAGCTTGGTGGTTATTGATAACTGCATTTATATTTGGGCGTAAAAATGATATGTTACTCTCATTTCGTGATCCAGATTTAAAAGTCTGGATCTTTTTTCATTTTTATGTTGGTCAAAGCCGAAAATCCGAATTCGCACAAATAAGATGTGGAAAATTGTGATAACACACTTAAGGCTTTTTGAGATATTGTGGGATAATCGTATCTAAGATTAATCCAGAACGAATTAATTGATTCTTCTGAATGTTTTGAAATTAAATCTCGGTTATTACACACCGAAATTAGTTCTTCCTCTTCTTTCAAAGTTAATTCATACATCGACGTGTCGTTTATCACAGAGGGATTTCGAATCCAATCAATTTTTTTTATTTTTAAATTTGGAAAGGTAATGAACAATTCTTTGCTTTAGTATTGTCAAATGATCAATAACTATTTTATGAATTCTTTTTGACAGTCTTTTGGAACTGACTCAAACTTTTCTAAACTACCTTCTTGTGTGTTCTTCTATTCTTCTTCTACAGTACATTCTTCTATAAAGTGATTTTTTTTTTGAAATTCCAACAATTTATCGGTTGAGTTTAAAATACTTTCTTTCGGTCCTTGCATACTTGTATTTATGTTATTAAAAAAACAAAAATATCAGATAAGTGAGCTAGCTTAGCACACCACATTTTGTCATCAAACAAATCAACAAAATCATTATTATCTTGTTCAAAAAATATCTTTTTATCTCTTTTTTTAATGTAAGCACGCGAGATAAAACTTTCCCCCTGGATAACCACTTTACTTCCGTGGGCAGTAACGATTCGTATTTAGACTCCATAGCCTGGCATAATTGACTAAATAGGCGACTTTTTAATGGACTTGATTTTTTATATTAATCACACACACACATTTTTTAACACATTGTTCCAGCACTGTTTTCAATTCTGATGGTAATTGTTTTGTAATGAGTGTTTCCCGATGCAAAAAACAGTGGTCAACGAATATATCTGCATTATGTTCCCTTACATGAGCTACAAATCCTTTTATAGATCCAGTCATAGCCGGAGCACCGTCTGTGCAAATGCCAATGCACAAACTCCACTAAATTTTAATTTCTTGTAAATACGAATTAATTTCATCAAAAATATGCTTCCTGTTGTGAAATCAGATAATTCACGACAACATAAAAATTGATTAATTATATCATTTTCGTGAATGAATCGAACGAATGCAATTAAGTGTGATTTTTCCGTAGTATCAGTTTCGTCGACTTGTAGAGCAAAATTTGAATTTGCAAGAGTTTTAGCAGTATTTTCTTCAATGTTTCGTGACAAGTCTATAATTCTGCGATGAATTGTGTCATTTGAAAGTGGTATTGTACAAATATCAATTTCTGCTGATCCATCGATCATTCTTTTTACAATTTTACGACAAGCAGGTAATATAATTTCTTCAGCCAAATTATGAGGTTTTAATTTAAGAGCAATTAATTCAGCCACTTCATAAGAAGCTATCTGAGCTTTTTCAGATACACTAAATTGCTTTTTAAAAACCTTTACTTGCTTGGATCTTGCAGATAATGATTTTTGAAAGTAGCTTTTGTCTTTTGATGCAAGCGAAGGATGATTAGTGAGCAAGTGACGTTGGAGTTTGCTCGGAACCATAGATACATAATTTACAAACACATGCCTCACACTCGGGAACAGTTTGGTCATTTTCCGTTGTAGATGTAAATCCAAATTTTAAGAAGTCGTCATTATACTTTCGAAGAACATTAAATTTTTTGGCGGAGGAAACACCTTTACTTGTACTGGGCTCATTAGCCTGATCGCTAACATCATCATTATCGTCGTTAAGCTTTCTTTTTTTATCCATTTTAGCAGGTTCTTTAAAAATAAAAATAATTTTGTCAAAAAATTATGAAAAACGACATATCGTATATTACCTTTGAATCCGTTTCAATAAAGTTTGACAATACAATATTATGGTATTGCACATGCGAAAGCGAATATACAGGGTGAGTCTAAATTGTTTTTACAAAATAAGAGGGGTGATAGTACCCATCCAGACGAGCCATAATTACCATGGAACATAGGGTCGCATTCCACTCTGAGAGGCAGAAAAGAGTAAAATTAGAATTTCAACATGAACTTAACAGCAGTGTTGGGAAAGCGAATGAACGATACCAAAAGTTGCACAATCTGATTGATTGATCAGAGAAAAACTCATAGCAAGTGCTCAAAGTGGCGCATGTCGTTGCACAGTTCACACCGGCGAAGGAATGACTGGCGCACCCTCTCGAAGATTCCTGGTGGTGTGTTAATTTTGTCTGCGGCAACACCGATTCTCGCTACGAGATCTTCAGCCGAGTCCACAGGCGTCTGGTACACTAAAGATTTCATGTGCCCCCAGACCAGGCAATCTTGCTTAGGAGATATGCAACGTAGGCAGGTACAAAACGACGTCAGAGGCAATGGCTTGTTCATGCTCGACGCGTTTCGACACTTGACTCTTTTCTGTCTCTCAGAGTGGAATGCGACCCTATGTTCCATGGTAATTATTGCTCGTCTGGATGGGTACTATCACTCCTCTTATTTTATAAAAACGATTTAGACTCACCGTGTATAAGTAGTAACCTAACCCTATGCACACATCAAGAAGGCGACTAGTAGACTAAAGTAGTTAAATAAATTTGTTTGGGTTAAATCCAGAACCAGTACAGAACTATAATAGTCATGCGCATTGGTTCAGCCAGTCCCCGCTAGGAAGGTTGAACTACTTGCCTGACGTCGCTTATGTATGGGTATTCGTAGTGGCGGCACACTTCAAGAATCTCGCGGCATACTTGTTGGAATCGGTCTCAAACCTCCAATTATAGTGCCGTGTGGGGCACATAAATTTGAAGAATGTAAATCTTTGAATGTATAAAAGTGAAGAAAGATTGGGGATCATGATCTGATCAGACTTCTTGTTTTCTAAGTATGTTTGTAAGACAGTATGTTTTTAAACCATAAGACTTGGCTACGTAATAAAATTTATTTTTAATGTATAAAACTCTGTCTTCAATCGATAAAACCCAACAATTGGTTATGGGCCCATGACCTTAAGCTGAACCTGAATTCTGCCACTACCGGTTTCCAGTATGATGGGTATTCAAGAAATGTCCATGTTTTCCTTCCCGAAGTTATCGGATTTCAACTATGCCACGTGGAAGACGGACATGAAAGTATTGCTAATGGACCGGAACTGCTGGGAATTTATCACTAAAACGGAACCTCTATTATTGGAAGATGCTCCAGAACAAGAAAAAAGAGACTATCGTTATAGGAAGCAGAGGACATACACAACTATCTACCAGGGCATAGACAGAAAATATCAAGTCTTAATTTCATCTACTGAAGACGGTAAGGAAGCCTGGGATATATTAAAGACCAACTTTGAACCAGCATCTAGAGCACGATTGGCAGGCCTTGTGGACGAGTTCTTTTCAATCCGCTACCAGCCGGAGGACGAATCCATTGGACTCTTCTGCAAACGAGTGCATGAGAAGCTGTTACAGATAAAAGAAGGTGGATTCGAAATCCCAGACCTCTTAGTTTGCTTTCAACTAATAAGACATTTGCCTCACGAATACGATAATCTGGTACAACTGCTATACAGGATGGATGACAACGAGTTCACGCTAGACAATTTGTCTAAACATTTAATAACAGAATCCAGCCGGATCGACCTGAAGCGGAAGGACGAAGACACAAAATTAAGTATCGTGGCCGATGCTTATGCTACAAGAAACAAGTCATCTAGATACAAGGAGACACGGGCGTCTACTCCTGATCACAGCAGATGCGTACTGGACCCTGAATTAATTCCTTCAAGCCCAAGAAAGTCGACAGTTTGTCGTATGGGGCCGCGACCATTCTGCAACTACTGCAAAAAGTCGGGACATTATGAATCGAAGTGCTTCAAGAAATGCAATCGGCAGAAACCTGGTGGTGAATTATTTTATATGGAGGACAATCCAAAAACTGATCTTCAACGTGCCTATGCAGTTTCAAATTTTCCAAATGAAAGACCGAGGGAATTTCTCATTGATTCTGCTGCAACTGCTCACTTCTGTAAAGAACGCGATATGTTTACGACATTCAGAAAACTACCACCACAGAAGATCCTAGTCGGAGACAAGGACAGCACCTCGGAAGTATTAGGTATGGGTGATATTCAATTTACAGTTTTAGATAGAAACAGAAATTATGATATAACTTTAAAAGATGTTTTATACTCACCTAATATGAGAAGAAATTTAATTAGTGGTGCTCGTATTGACCTTGTGGGAAACCAAATTAAATGGGGAAATAACAAAATGATTATTTATAATAGTTATAATAAATATTTGTTTACTGTTCCCAGAATTGGAAAATTGTATATCTTGAAAGGTTATCCCAAGATTAAAAATTATACATATGTAACTGGTTTAGATCTAGAAAAAGCCCACCGTAGGTTTTGTCATGTTAACATGCCCTTAATTGAAAATATGAGTAAAATTAATTGTGTAAAAGGAATTGAAAAACTTAATTGTAAAAATATAGATAAAAATTGTAAGATTTGTGCTATTGCTAAATCCACTAGAATATCCTTAAAAAGAAACTATATGTACGAAAGGAAAACTAAAAATGTTTTGGAAAGGATCCATATGGATTTGTGGGGTCCTGCTCCAGTTAACTCTCTAGGTGGAAACAAATACTTTTTATCTAAAATTGGTTGTAACTTACCTGATAAGGTTAAAGAGGAAGAAATAATTGAAAATGATTTAATGAGGAAATTTCCCTATCGTTCCTTAATAGGATGTTTATCGTTTTTGTCAGATAGATCCAGACCAGATATTGCATTTGCCGTTAATATAATGTCTCAGTTTTGTAATGGTTATACTTACAAACACTGGTCTTACGTTGTTGATATTATGAACTATGTTTTTCTTACAAAGGATTTTAAAATTAATCTTTCCAATGTAGAAAGTTCAAATTTGATTGCTTTTTCTGATGCAAATTGGGGATGTGGTCTCACAAACAGACATTCAAGCAGTGGCTATTTAATTTATTTTGGTAACATCCCAATATCATGGAAATCTTCTAAACAAAAGTGCATAGCTCTTAGCTCAATGGAATCTGAATTTATTGCACTAACCGATTGCACTAAAGAAGTTATTTGGTTTAGTAGAATTATAAATGAATTAAGTTTGTGTGATTACATAAGACCCCAAGTATATTGTGATAATCAATCTGCTATCTATTTTTCAAAAAATAGTCAGGAAAATCAGAAAACTAAACATATTGATATCAAGTACAAATTTATTCGTAAATTAATAAAAGATGAACTATTTAACGTAAATTATATTTCATCGGAAAATAATTTGGCTGACTTTTTAACAAAGCCTTTATTGTTAAATAAGTTTAAAAATATTATTAGAAAAATATTTTGTTAGATTTATATAAATATATATATTGAATTGTAATACATCTGCTGAGGTTTTACAACCGATGGGGCCGCATGTTGGAATCGGTCTCAAACCTCCAATTATAGTGCCGTGTGGGGCACATAAATTTGAAGAATGTAAATCTTTGAATGTATAAAAGTGAAGAAAGATTGGGGATCATGATCTGATCAGACTTCTTGTTTTCTAAGTATGTTTGTAAGACAGTATGTTTTTAAACCATAAGACTTGGCTACGTAATAAAATTTATTTTTAATGTATAAAACTCTGTCTTCAATCGATAAAACCCAACAATACTAAAGTGCCGCGGCACAGTGGTTGAGAATCACTGCCCTACTCTTTTACCTGCACATAACAATCACTTGACAACAGAGTGTGTTTATACATAATTTCTCCCATGGGTGCCCATTCGACTGGGCAATCCAGGCGTATAAAAGCGATTTTTTGCAACTCTATTTGAACTTCGGCGAATAAGGATATCTTTCCATGCAAAATCGTCTCAAAAGCTACTATTTTCAAAATGTTGGCGACTTTTTTAAAATTCACCACAGGTCAACGAAAATTTTGTTCTTTTTTTAAGTAATAGCTGACGGGAAAATATTTTTTTTTTGCTTTTTTTTAGAGAAAACTTTCCAAGGGACGCCGATTTCGAAAGTCTTAGGGTCTATCCGTGGCAACTATGAAAAAACATCGAAATTTGTGGTTGTCAGGTTGTTATGAAAATCTTATTAAGAAATCATATAATTCTTCAATTTTAAGGGGCCGTTGTAGCGTGGTTAAGGGTTACGGATTAGCAATCGGAGGGTTGCGAGTTCGATTAGGTCCAACCAAAGACCGTCCTATTCAAAGGGGTTGGTGTACATTAAATCTGTCGTGGCCTCAAATGTCCTTAAGTTGACATTGTGTGGAAGTTTGAAGAGTGGACTGCCAGCTGAGGTGTAGTCCTCTTCATCTGACCATGATTACGTGTTGTCCTCCCCTTGGGGTTTGATCTCGGACCGTCGCCAATAACCCGTTGTGTTGCTCTAATGCGACGTTAATTAATTACTAATTTTAAAATTTAAATGTCTTGGATCTTCAACGCTTGTTTCATACTTAATTAGCAAATTTTGTGTTTTAAACAATTCATTTATCTTTATAAATTTATGCTACTATTTCAAAAGTGCTTTGGCTGTATGGCAATCATTACCTTACGTAAGTATGAGGGCAATCCTTGTGTCATGATGACCTATCACTTTCATTGATATGGTAACACATAAAAAAGAGGAAAACGCGTACTGGGAGTTAGTTCCCTGTTACGCAACAAAATCTCCCTCTACCTGAGGAAACCATACCCGCAAACCTTGTTCGCCGAAGAAAAAGAAATAAAAATGTTTTACGGTGCTTCGGCGAGCCAAAAAATGTGTCATTCTTCCGCCGAGATAACAATTGCACGGTTTTTCATTCATTTCGCGCATATGATTTAAATTTCGCAAATATTCATCGTCCCCAGCAAATGTGAAAAAGAGTATTGTAATCTTGCTTACGAACGTGACGCAACTCCAAATATTAATACATATAAGCGTATTCTCATAAAAGTACTGCACACTTTTCGTACTAATATTGTTTGAAATGGATGAAATTTCGTTGAACTTCGTGAAACAAAAAAGCCCATTTTAATTATATATACAACTGATTTCCAGTACATAGACAAGTATAAACAACGATCTTGGTTTACGAAGAAAATTACTTGAAAGATTACAAAAACGATAAAATCAAAACGCAAAAGCAGCATTTCAAATTTTGACTACTAATGATAGAATCCTATTCGGGGCTTTGTCATTGCTATATGATAACATTAAATTTGAATTACAATTTTCGAATGCAAAACGCTGTCCTAATTGTGAGGAGTTTAATTGATAACATATGACTTTGAGTTTGAAGATACGTCCCAAAAAAGGGAAGGGGGTTGTCCCGATTAAATGGTATTCAAATTTATAGATATCTACAATGGATCATGAATAATCATTCATTAAAATGACCTGATCTTTCACCTTTGTTCTTGGACGTCACTATTACATTCGACACAACTCGACTAATCCGATCCCTCTACCCCAATTTCTTGGGGCAGCGGTAACCTGGTTGAAGAGTAGCAGATTAGAAAACGGAGGGTTGAGAGTTCGAAACCCTATCCAACCAAAGACCGTCGTGTACGTGAAGGTTGTTGCACGTTAAGGTGTATGTATACACTAGAAATCACGAAAATTGACCAAAATATCGATGTATTTTTTAATAATTCAAAATATTGTCCAACCCCTTAGCTTTCAAACGATACCAAGATCTTGTAAATATTCGAAATAGTTTTCAAATTACAAGGGTTAGGGTTAGATACTGTCACCTTAGACAAACACGTTTCCAAAACTTTAAACTCGATTTCTGAACTATGCTTTTGCAATAGGATGCTTCTTTCAAACAGTGATAACTCAACAATGAATTGATCTATCATAATTACTTTTGTGTCATTATAATATATATAATATAGTGGATGTTTCGACCCTCAGTCGAAGTTATTGGTTTAGAAATGAATTTTTAGTTGATTTTTAAATGTTGAAATTCCTGAAAAAAAAATCTTGATTTTTTAAACTTAATTCGTGAAAAAAATTGTAAAAAAGAACGTATTCCCTCTAGCAACTTGATGGAGGGTCAAAACATGAAGAATAATATAAGGAATAATTTCCAACAGGAATTGTCTTTCTGAACACATTAGAATTTGAGATATCACTGTTCAAAAAATATACTAATTAGTTAATTATATCTAAATTAGATAATTAATGAGTAGCTTAATCAGAATTTTTCACACTGAAATGAGTTTAAGCACAAGCCAATGACCTATTGTGAAAAAACTGGATTTTTAAAGTCAAAAATTTTTAAAAATGTTCTAGTGTATACATACACCTTAAATCTGTCGGGTCTCAAATGTCCTCACTTTGGCGGGGTGTGGATGTTTGGAGAGTGGGGTGCCAGCTCAGGTGTTGCCTCGTCATCTGACCGTGGTTTAAAATTACGTTGTGTTGTCCCTTCGGGGATTGATCCCGGACCGTCGCCAATAGCCTGTTGTGTTGCTCCAGTGTGACGTCAATTAAAAAATACCTACGTACCTAAATACATACCTATAACGCGTCACTTGAAACTTTAACACCCAATAAAGGTAGGTAGATGGTTAAATTTAAGTCACATGGAGCAAAAGCAACGGGTTTATTACCACTCAATAAAGAAACGCACTTATGCAAATGCTTATGTACCTTAGAACCAAACGTCCAATTTGTAACTGGCGTCTAGCCCCTGTAACTTGGCTACGATTTCAAAAAACGGAGCGCCTTGCGCGCATGCGTTGTGTGTTTAACGTGTTTTTTGAGTATTGCTTTTTCGCGTTGCGAGTACGAGTGGGTGTTATTTTTGGCTTTTTAGTGATATCAGATTTTCTCGCGAGTGGCATGTTTTTTTTCTGATTGCTGTTTACCTGACGACGACCCCGACGGGACCACGGCTAATGTCTTTTCAAATCTCGGAATTACACACGCTTTTTCTGATTGCTGTTTACCTGACGACGACCCCGACGGGACCACGGCTAATGTCTTTTCAAATCTCGGAATTACACACGATTTTTCTGATTGCTGTTTACCTGACGACGACCCCGACGGGACCACGGCTAATGTCTTTTCAAATCTCGGAATTACACACGATTTTTCTGATTGCTGTTTACCTGACGACGACCCCGACGGGACCACGGCTAATGTCTTTTCAAATCTCGGAATTACACACGCTTTTTCTGATTGCTGTTTACCTGACGACGACCCCGACGGGACCACGGCTAATGTCTTTTCAAATCTCGGAATTACACACGATTTTTCTGATTGCTGTTTACCTGACGACGACCCCGACGGGACCACGGCTAATGTCTTTTCAAATCTCGGAATTACACACGCTTTTTCTGATTACTGTTTACCTGATGACAACCCTGACCATAAAATTTTGAGCGAGAGGTAGCAAGAAAGATTAATTTTTCATTTTTGATAAATATGCAATATTTTAATGCAATTTACAATAGATATTTACTAAAAAATATAAATTTTAATTTTTAAAAACTTGGTGTTCTTAAAACCACATGGTAGAAGTGAAACTTTTTCATCGAAATTTTAATATATACAACTGAGTGAAGAGAAACGGACATAAATGTACGATTTTTAATTTGAAATTATAAATGCATTTATTTATTCATTGTTATACAAAGTAAATGTAAAATCATATTGAATATAAAATATTGAGATTAAATAATTTAACCATTATCATGTTTATTTGATATCTTAATTGTATCTCAGTCGTCATCATCTGTAATCGTTTCAATCATTATCTGATCAGATAAATAGCTCACGGATAGTAAGTCCACAGTAAACATAATTTATTTCATTTAAAAAAAAAACCCGATGCAACGGATTTCTTTAGAAACAAAATAAGTTGAATTTTGACTATGCCATTTTATCAAAATTTGGCTTTTTTCGGTTAAATATTACGACGCAAACCAGTTTTAAGTCACTTCATAATTATTCTAAAATCATTTATTTTTAAACTAAATTTCTAAATTCGTGTTTCCTTGGAATGACTAAGCGCAACTAAAGAATTTTCACTTCAAAAATTATGAAGCTACTCGTCAACGCTCATTTCTCTTCGTGTACGCATGCGCGCAGAGAGCTCCGTTTTTTGAAATCGTAGCCGAGGTGCAGACTAGTCGCTAGTCAATTTGTATGGATCGAAGCTCTGAGAATTACACTCTGGCTTGTCGGTCGTATATTTTTACAACAATCAACGGAGGCCTGTTACCAAGAGTGAATTCCAAACATCCATACCCAGACCAGGATTTGAACCTAGGACATGTATCGAGAGCGCTAACTACTTGTCAACCTGCACGGAGCAATGGAAGTTTTCAATAGCGCGAAGCTCAATTTCTAAAATTGTATGAATAATGTCTTAAACATTTTGAATAGGTAGGTAGTTGAATTAATGTCGCACTGGGGGTTATTGGCGGTCTCGGGATAGATCCGAGGACAACACCACGTGATTTTGAACCAGATGACTAGGTCACACCTGAACTGGCACCCCACTCTCCAAACTCCCATGCGAACGAGAGGACATTTGAGACCACGACAGATTTAACCAGCCCCCACGTTCACGACAGTCTTTGGTTGGATCTTGTTTCGAACTCGCAACCATCCGGATGCTAATCCCTTTCAACCGGGCTACCGCGGCCCACATTTTGAATAACACGGAACCCATTAATCGTGTCATTAGCAGGTTAATTGGATATTTGAGATGAATTCCTTCGTTTCTTTTTCATTGATTCAATTCACAAACGCTTTTCTTGCCCCGTTCTAGTTGCCAAGCAACGACTGATTAAGAATTCGACCTTTATTGACCCCTGAATCAAACTGCGGGAGGAACTAACCCCAAAAATGTATTTATCTCCCATTTTCTTATAATGTTGGAAACCCACTCGAGATGGACAATCAGCGGTGCATGTCCTCGCATTCGAGTCTGACTTTCCTTGTGACACACATCTTCCGTCATCTATCATTGTCTTCACAAATTGTTCTTTGTGACTGCTCAAAAAGTTGATATTTCAATCAATTATGTATCGATCGTGATTGCATTTCGTAAATTTATTTTTATTATCGTTTACACATATCTCAAAATCCAAATCGTAGAAACCAAGCAACCAGATTTCCAAAGGGGTTAAAAAAGAGGCTCCATTTTTGTGTCCTCCGAGTAAATTAAGGGGCGAAGATAGCCCAGATGGTTGAGTCGCGGATTATTGCAACCGGAGAGTTGCGAGTTTGAAACTCGATCCAACAAACACCGTCCAGACAAAGACCAGATTTAAAGTACACGGGATTGGTGCGCGTTAAATCTGCCGTGGCCTCAAATATCCTCACGTTGGCGTGGTGTGGAAGTTGTGCCACACACAGCTCAAGTGTTGACCTCGTCATCTGACCGTAGTTCAAAATTACGAGGCGATGTCCTTGGATCTTTTCCTTCGGGATGAATCCCGGACCGTCGCCAATAGCCTATTGTGTTGCTCCAGTGCAACGTTAATTAACTACCTACCTATATGATTGCATTTCTTGGATTTATTTCGCCAGTAGATGATAGAGTTTATACAGATCTCAATAGGAAAAATCCAAATCGTAAAAACCAAGCAACCAGACTTACAAAGGGTCAAAGAAGACTCCATTTTTGTGACCTCCGAGAAAATTAAGGGGCCGCGGTATCCTAGCTGGTTGAGTCGCGGATGAAAGCAACCGGAGAGTTGCGAGTTCGAAACTCGATCAAACTAAAGACCGTCGTGTACTTGGGGGCGGGTGCACGTAAAATCCGTCGTGGTCTTAAATGTCCTTACGTTGGTGTGATTTGAAAGTTTGGAGCTAGCTCAGGTGTTGACCTCGTCATCTGACCGTGGTTCAAAATTACGAGGTGTTGTCCTCGGATCATTCCCTTCTTCGAGATGGATCCTGGACCATCGCCAATAGCCTTTTATGTTGCTCCAGTGTGAAGTTAATTCAACTACCTTCCTACCTATGGAAAAAAATTATAAACTGAAGAAGTGCAGAAACAGTAATTCAAAACTTGTATATTACTATACTTAATAAGGTCAACTTAACTGGATTATCAAGTTAAGGTCAACTAACACTCTATCATAAATAAAGGAAAATCTAAACATAAATGGGATGCTCTGATTTGCATTCTTCCAATACTCACGTCGCTTGCAAGTGCAGAATGAAAGTGAGTGAGAGAGCTTGGTTAGTGGGATTGCCATATTTTGAGTAATAATCGATTAAACGCTAAATTCTATTTGTTTATTTTAATTATTGATATCTTTTGTGCTCGTATGAACTCTAGCTTGTATAGCATGAACTATCACCTCGGTTTTATAGTCCTGAACGAGTGGCACTCTTAACCATTCAGCCGGCTGAAATATATTATAAAACTACTCTAAGGTTATGGAGAAATACAGAGAAAATTATGCGCAATGGAGATAGCTTTTCATTCTTTCGTCGTCATCTGACCGTGGTTTAAAATTACGAGTTGTCCCCTTAGTGATTAATCCCGGACCGTTGTATTGCTCCAGTGCGATGTTAATTAACTACCTACCACCTACCTTCATTCATTTCGCCTTTAGGTTTGTCATTGCTTCTCTCTGCAGGTGCTGGTTCTGCAGACATTTTATTCGTCATAAAATTTAAAAAAAGGACAACAGGAAAGCATTTAATTTGAAAATACCATTCCGTGGTTTTAAATTACATGCGAAATTTTATTCAGCATTCATTTATTAATGATATGATTATTCTGAGAAAAAAGTGTGGTTTTCAAGAATTATATTTTTGTGGAGGAGGATCTATTTTGTAGTATAAACACATTTAATCAAATTAAGTTGACCTAAATTGTAGTTACTAATTGCTGAGGTATGTAGGTAGGTATTTTAATTAACGTCACACTGGAGCAATACAACGGGATATTGGTGACACTGATTACTGAGACCCCAAGAACTCGATGAAGGGCCAATTGCCTTGCTTGCATATGGTTAAGCAAGTAACCACCTATGGTTATAATAGTGCAATTTTCTGTCCAGGGAAACAATTATATGATTATCCCACAATCCTAATAATTTAATCCTACCTTCACAGAACCATTTTACATTAAGTGGGGCCGAGGTAGCCCGGTTGTAAGAGTAACGGATTAGCAACCGGAGGGTTGCGAGTTCGAATCCAATCAAAGACCGCCGTGAACAAAGGGAGCTGGTGTTAGAAATGCGCAAGAGGGCGCTAGTGTGGCGCTGGCCTCTACGCATTTTAGTGGAAGTTAATCTGTTACGAAGTTCTTGATGCGAAAGAATGTGTAAGGGTTGCAGCCCTAATAATACTGTTTTGTCTCATGTTCTGCAAGATGTCTGTTACTATGATTTTAATAAACTAGTTATTTTATCTAAGACTTATGTTACGGAAATTTACCACTGAACCACCCAGATACGCCAAATTGGTGCTTCGGCCGCGAATCCAAATGCTACAAGTTTAAATATTTAATATACTACGAGAATAGATCCTATATTTGGATTCGGTCATACCTAGAATGAAAAGGTAAGTATTTAGTTACTTTCGTTTCATTGTTGATTGTTATTTGTGCAGTCTTGGGTGTATTGTTGAATTTGTTTAACCAAAATGGAAATGGATAAGTTAGACAGGTTAAAACAAACGTGAAAGGACTTTGACGACGAAATTAATGAATAAAATATATGAAAGTTTAGAGCCAACAGATGGAACGTTAATTGATGATTTAGGATAATATTTTGATATTCTAGCTGAAAGAAAAAATAATTTGAAAACATTTGATTACGAAATTCAAAATTTAATTGAGTTAGATGATATTGATGAAGATGTAATTAACAGCCAAGAAATATCAGGAAAAATGTATAAAGGCTTCCAGAAAAATTAATAAATTTTTAAGAGACGCTGAATTTGCATCGAACCGAATTCCAGAACAATCCCCGATCGTTGAACATCGAAATGTTCGTTCCGAATTCAAAATCAGTTAAGTTACTCAAACTCGTGTTGGAAAGGTATTCTGGAGATCCAAAACGTTTTATAGAATTCTGGAATAGTTTTGAAAGTGCTATTGAACAAAATGAGTCTCAAAAGTAGAAAAATTTGCGTATTTGAAAACATTGTTAACTGGCCAAGCCTTTAATATTGTATCTGGATTTGAACTAACTAATGAAAATTGTGATAATTGCATAAAGTCTTTGAAAGACAGATATGGTAGGAAAGATAATTAATTCTTTTATGAATAAAATATTAAATTTAGAGGGTGTTAAGAATTCTGCAAATATAAAGGAACTTAGAAATCTTTACGATGAATTAGAAATTGCAATTCGAAATTTGGAAGCAATGCAAGTTGCATCTGGTTCGTACGGACATTTGCTCATTCCAATTTTGTTAAAGTTAATTCCAGAGGATATGGTATTGAAATTTAATAGGGGCAAAAAGTCAAACGAAGTTGATGTATCAGAGTTAATTGAATTTATTAAAACTGAAATTGAAGCGTCAAGTTTTGTTACTAATGATAAAAGTTTTCCGCCTCCACGTTTCGATCATTCTAAACTGGAAAGTAGAAGATTCTCAAAAAGACACTCACGACTGCTACTTTTAATACTGTGGTTAATCGAAATTGCATCTGCGAAAGGTCACATGATTCTTTTAAGTGTGATAAAAATGTTTGACAAATTATTTAAATTGCGAAATGAATTTAGGTGTTGGATTTTCTTTAAAAGGTACCACTTAAGTAGAAATTGTCGAAATAAAAAATCCTTGTATAAGATGCGGTGGACGGAACCACCATGAATCAATCGGTTTGTACTAATAATTGTAATCGAAGCAAGTCGGGTAGAAATTGCGAACAGAACTCGTCAGAAAATGTGATAGTCGCGCAGATTTCGGATTCGAATAACGAAAGGCAAACTCGGAATTCCGATTCAGTTACTTCAGAGGTTCTCAATGCCATAATAACATTTCAGAATCAAACAATATGCTATTGCAAACTTGCACAGTCCTGGCTTGTTCTGATCGTAAAATGAAATTAACCAGAATTATTCTTGATCAGGGTAGTCAGATCTTTTATTAATGAGACTGGCAAATCATTTAAAATTAAAACCCATTAGGAGTGAAAAGCTTTCTGTTTTTTCATTTGGCATGAAAAGGCTTTAGAAAAAGTGTATCCAGTAGTTGAAATTGAGTTACGAAATATATAAGAATCAAAAAGTCAATGAATGTGAAGTGCCTTGTTACAGAACTATTTCTGCGGCACCTATTGATAAGCCTTCGTTTCATTCTCAAAAAGCGATGACACAATTAGGGCTAGAAATTGCTGATACTGCGCTAAACGGCGATTTATTAGATGTAGAAATATGTACTAATTGTTTCGGATAGGTTTTGGAATGTCAACAAACGAAAGGATACAGATAAATAATAAACTGCGCAATAATTTCTCGTTTCGGATGGTTAATAGCTGGCATAGAATGTAAACAAAACAATCCGGTTTTACCAAACATAACCGTAGTGGGAAACGCGGTACTTGATGTTAGTGATTTAAGAGCATTTTGGGACCTTGAATCAATTGGAATAAATTCTGAATGCAACAAACATTCTGATAAAAATATTGATATTATCCGATGCTTTGAGAGTAATTTACAATTCAAGAACTACAGATACGAGTCTGTTATTGTGGAATTCTAGTTCAGAATT
Source organism: Meta bourneti (assembly GCA_933210815.1). Taxonomy (NCBI): domain Eukaryota; kingdom Metazoa; phylum Arthropoda; class Arachnida; order Araneae; family Tetragnathidae; genus Meta; species Meta bourneti. Next base: position 3,738,349 of record OW119926.1, read on the forward strand.
AGCAAACAATTTCGACGTAGCAAAACGGCGTTTAGAGGCGCTAAGAAATAAATTATATAAAAATTCGGAGATTTTTGAGCAATACAAAGTGCAATTGCCGAACAGGAAAAGGAAGGTGTAGAAGAATGTACAAATGGATATTCGGGATATTATGACACATAGAGCGGTAATACGGTCTAGCGAGACGACGAGGGTTCGAATTGTTTTCGACGCGTCATCAAAAACCGAAGGTACAAAATCTTTAAATGATTGTCTTGAAGTTGGTCCAAACTTAAATCCAAATATGTTAGATATAATGTTAGTTTCGTAAGTTTCAGATAGCTTTTAGTTGTGACATTGAGAAAGCGTTTTTGATTATAGGAATTTCGTAAAATGATAGGGATTATTTAAGGTTTCTTTGGTTCGGAAATGTGAAACTTTCAAAATTATGCGCAATGACACGCGTACCATCCGGAGTTGCCACGAGTCCTTTTATATTAGCCGCAACTATTAAATACCATATAAGGAAGTACAAAACTAGTCACCGCGATACATATGAAATGTTAGATTCATCTTTGTAAGTAGATGATTTGTTTTATGGTGCTGACAAAATAGAAGATGCATATCGATTATCCTCAGGCGCGCGGTAAACATTTTAAAGGAAGCGGGTATGAATATGAGAAAATTAAAATCTAATTCCGACGAATTAAATTCATTATGGATGAAAGGCGATTTTATAGAGAATAATGATCTGGCTTGCGAATCAAAATTCCTGGGTATGATTTAGAATTCAACAGAGGAGACGTAATTAAGTTAAATTTTGCTTCTCTGAAAGAATCCTTGGAAAAAGTTAGAGGAGACAAAAAGAACAGTTTTAAAATCTATTGCTAGAATCTATGATCCCATTGGATTTCTACAACCTTTTGTAGTCAGAGTTAAGATGTTATTACAGAGTATCTGGACACGAGAATTAAATTGGGATGATCCTCTTCCCCTGATATCCAAAGAATTTGGAAAACATGGTGTTCAGAATTACCAGATTTGGAAAATCTTTCCATTGAACGCAAATACTTCTCTGATTATGAGAAGTCGGATGTAAATGTTCACATATTTTCTGAAGCGACCCCTAAGGCATGTGGAGCAGTCGCTTATTTTAGATACCTTAATTCTAATAGCGAAGTCGAAACTAGTTTTGTAATGGCTAAAGGTAGAATAGCTCCTCTAAAGACATTGTCTCTTCCGAGATTGGAGTTGATGGGAGCTCTTGCAGGAGCACGTTTGGCTAAATATTTGGCTGACTTATTTCCCGAACTATGTGAGCAAATTTATCTTTGGAGCTATTCACAAATAGCCATATCTTGGATTAAGAGATCCGCAAGAGATTGGAAATCTTTTGTTTCAACAGGGTTTCTGAAATACAATCCCTTAATGCCTCTGAACAGTGGCGACATTGTAACGGAAAGGACAATCCCGCGGACTTGATTACAAGAGGGAATCTGCTTCTAAAATTGTAACAAGTTCCTTATGATGGCACGGATCTAGTTGGCTAACTCAACATGAACAGTTTTGGCCATCTAAAGCTCTGAAAAAGGAAAATGATGAAACTGTAGCAGCAGAGAGGAAATTAAAATCTTTTAGTGCATTTCAGATTTCCATCAACAATAAAAGTTTCCTGGATTCAAAGGCGTTGTTCGACTTGAACGACTATGGTAAATTAAGTAAAGCGTATCGTGTGACATGGATCCAGCGATTAATTCACAATTCCAAACCCAACGCGACAAGAGTGTCAGGACCTGTAACCCCTTTGGAAATTTTAGAAGCTGAAAAGTACTGGATAAAGGTGACTCAACAAAACTACTATAGGAAGGAAGTGTCCGACCTTACAAACGGTAGGACTATTGATAAATCGTCTGGTGTGTTTTTGAATCCTGAAATCGTCAGCAATGGCCTTTTGTGTTTAAAGGATGTGGAATCCAGTTTTCTGCTGTTGATGACAAGTTGAAACACCCATGGTTGCTGCCATCTAAAGATAGATTATCTGAGTTGCTAATTAGGGACACTCATGAAAGAGTGATTCATTCTGGAATCGATGCAACTCGATTGCAAATTCGAGAAAATTTCTGGATCAAGGGAGGCAGTGGTACAAAATGTTTTGCGCAATTGTGTTGTAAGAGATACAACTCACGTCCTGGATCTCAGGATGCCTCTTCCTCCCGATCGAATTTTAGAATCACCTCCATTTGCAGTGACTGGACTTGATTATGCTGGATCTTTCTTCACCAAAGAAAGTGCCAATAAACACTCTTCTGTTATTCACGTGTGCAGTTACTCGAGCTTTGTATCTTGAACTGGTTCCTTCTATGACTACAGAATCCTTTTTGATAGCATTTCGCAGGTTCATTTCTAGACGAAGATTGTGTAGTACAATTTATTCTGACAATGCAAAATCTTTTAAAAGAGCAGATATTGAATTAAAAAAATTGTGGAAATGTATTTCACATCCTGCTGTAAAAGATGTTTGCATCTTTTGGTATTAAATGGAAATATATTGTTGAAAAAGGACCATGGGTGGAGAGGATTCTGGGAGAGAATGGTAAGAACGATAAAAACAAGTTTGAGAAAAATTGTTGGTCGTTCATCACTTTCTCTTAACGAACTTGAAACTGTTTTTGTAGAAATAGAAGCTATGGTCAATTCAAGACCAATTACTTATTTGTATGATGATCCCTCAGAACCTTCCCCACTCATTCCTGCTCATTTTTTTTAATTGGTAAACTCATATTATCTCTTCCAGCCACCAGGGTATCCGCAGATCTGCCAAAATCTAGAAATTCTGCAGTCAGAGGATAAATATCACCATGTTTTAAATCACTTTTGGAGGCGATTGAAAAAAAATTATTTGTTAACCTTAAGATCTGCTAATATATGTCCTCCAATTAAGAATTCTGTTCAATTTAAAATTGATGATATATATTGTTTTGATTCATGATCGTTACCCAAGAAACATCTGGTTAATGGGTAAAATAGAACATTTATTCCCTGGAAGAGATGGAAAAATCCGTTCCTGTTTGTGTCGTATCTGGTTCTATTTAATGGGTTATCAGCGAATCTCAGGCAATGCAGACAGCACAAACATTTATTATATAACAAAATATTTACAATTTACCAAGGAGCGTCCTACACGACCACTCCATGACCATATCATCCGAATATATGCTTTTCGATCGTAACACACTCTGACGGTGCTTTTAGCGCCATCTGTAGGGTGATTGAATCCCTAATACGACATCTCCCCCGCAAGATATGGGTTTGGGGTTTTCTCAAAACATAAACACAGATCTGAATTTAAATATTATGGACTCAATCACCTAAATATTATTACACCATATCAACAGTAAAGAAAAATGCAAAATAAAAATATATATACATATAAGAATAATAATGCTAATAAAATACGAAAGCATATAATAACAGACATTATGCTTAAAGTCACAATAATAAATTTGTCACTACTTCTCTTCAGAAAATAGTCTGGATAATGCATCAGCATGAGGCATTTTGACTCCTGGACAATGTTTTATTGTTAAGTTATATCTTTGAAGAGCAAAAACCCACCGCTGTAGTCGTGAAGATTGTGGAGCACATTTTGTAAGGTATGACAAAGGATTGTGATCAGTGTACAGTTCTATTTTGGACCCGAAAACTAGAGTTTCAAACTTCTTCAAACTCCACACAATAGCGTACGCTTCTCTCTCTATTGTAGACCAAGCTTGTTGAGTTTTATTCAACTTCTGGCTCACATATGCAATAGGTCGGAGTAATCCTTCGATTCCTTGGGACAGACAAGCGGCGATACCATACTGGGATGCATCACTGTGTATTATGAACGGTTCACTCATAACTGGAGTGTGCAAAGCTGGAGCTTTCATTAGAGCAGATTTCAGTTTGTTGAAGGCAACTTCGTGTATATCCAGCCAATGTAAATTTTCAGGAATCCTCTTTTTTGTTAACTCTGTAAGAGGTAAGGCAATCTCTGCATAGCAAGGTATATATTCCCGATAATAATTGCACAATCCAAGCATGCTTCTAAGTTGTTTCTTGGTCTCAGGTACAGGTATTTGAGCAATTGCTTTTATTTTGTCTGGATCTGCTTGATGCCTTCCAGATCCGATAACATGACCTAAATATTTGATTTCAGGTCTTGCAAATGTACATTTGTGTAAATTCACAGTAAACTGTAGTTCTTCTAATTTTGAAAGAATAAGATCCAAGTGTTTTAGATGATCACTCATGTTGTTAGAAAATATAGCTATGTCGTCAATATATGCACGACTAAAATCTCTGTATGGTGCTAACGCTTTGTTCATTTCTCGTTGAAAAGTCGCAGCAGCATTTCTCAAACCAAATGGCATTACTTTGAATCTATACTGTGCTCTGTGAGTCTTGAAAGAAGTAAAATCACGACATTTTTCTTCCATTGGGATAGCCCAATATCCCTTCAACAAGTCAAGTGTAGAAATAACATTTGCTTTCCCTATGCTGTGAAGTAATTGAATGGCATCTTCCATAGGAAAAACATCAGCCTTTGTGACAGCATTGAGGGATCGATAATCAACAAATAAACGCATGCCTCCATCCTTTTTGTTTACACACACAACAGGATGAGCGATTTCTGCAGAACTTTCTTCTATTAAGTCCAATTCAAGTAGCTCTTCAATTTGGGTATCTACTTGTGATTTCAAAGATTCTGGTATCCTATAAACATATGGTTTTGTCCTTTCTTTGCCTTCCTCAAGTCTTATTTTGTGTTCACCAACTTGTGCAACTTTCAATTTTCCACTAAATAAATCTTTATGCTTCTGTAATATCTGAATCAGTTGACTTCTTTCTTTCTCATGTAAATCGTATAAATTTATTTTCCAAATTTTATCAGACAGTTCTTGTTGATATACAGTTCTAGGAGAGGCATGAATTTCACCAAATTCTTCATCATCTTCAAAAACAATACCAACTGCATTCATTCTTGGGTAATATCTCCTTATCTTATTTACGTGGCAGTGTCGTACTTTTCCTTCAGGAAGTTTCACTTTGTAAGAATGTGGCGATGGATGCTCGACTATCTCCCCAGGTCCGGTCCATCGTGCATATAACTTGTTGGAAGAATCTGGAATTAGTAAGTAAACCTGCTCTCCTAATTTAAATTCTTTGGATCTTGTGCGGCGATTAAAATAATCCGTGTAGGCTTGTTGTTTTCCCGATGCGATAAGTAAGGCTTGGTCGGTTGCTCGTTCGAGATTTATTTTGAGTTCCTGGAGATAATCTACGACTGATTTGTCCATATTCAAAGGTATAGGAATTTCTCCACACCAGCTAGATTTCAACACACTCAGAGGACCTCTTGCTTCTCGGCCATACATCAACTTGAATGGAGATACTCCGGTAGTACAGTTAGGAACTTCTCTATAAGCAAATAACAGAAACGGAATGTATTTATCCCAATTACTAGGATCTGTTCGGATAACATGATGAAGTGCATTTTTAAGAACTTGATTATATCTTTCTACAAGTCCATTACTGGCTGCATATCCTGGTACTGAAAATCTAGGAGAGGATCCTAAGCGATTCATGAATTCTTGAGTAAGTTTCGATATAAAGTTCGTACCTTGATCACTTGCTATAGTATTTGGTATTCCAGTTCTCATGAAAATTTCCAACAGTGCGTCACATGTCGCCTTAGCAGTTAAGGAACGCAAAGGAATTGCTTCCGGCCAGCGAGAATGTTGATCAACTAAACATAACACATATTTATGACGACGAGCTGAGGGAGGCTCAATAGGGCCTATAATGTCCACATTAACACATTCAAATGGTAATTCCGGTCTGAGAACAGGAGTAATGGGAATTTTATCAATCATTTTCTCTGGGCTTCGGAGTTGGCATTCTTTACATGTTTTACAAAATTCGGCGATTTCACTAGTCATGTGAGGCCAATAAAAACTATATCGTATTCTTTCATTCGTCTTTTTCATTCCCATGTGACTTCCAAAAACAGATTCATGAGCTAATTTTAAAACTTGAGCTCTTCTCTTTTGCGGTAAAACCAGTTGCTGAACGGTCTCTCCTAATATTTTATCTTTGTGGAATATTAATCCATCGATAAAAAAGAAGTTTCCCTTTCGAAGTGATAAATTTTTTCTTATTTCTTTTAACGTATCACAACTGTTTTGTTCTTCACGAAGTCGAAAGCTTTCACTTTTGCACGATAGTATTCCGCTTTCTGGTGATTCTTGTTCTGATTCATCATTTCCGGTTTCAGCGCAGACTAAATAATCCTTTTCTTTCACTGGAAAAACACATTCCAATCTGTTACATTTAGGAATACATGTTTCTTTTCCATCTTCTGTTGAGCATTTTAGTAATTCATAAATATTTGTGGGTATAATGCACTGACCATGAACTTTGTCCGTTACTGCTGCAAGTATTTCAATCGGACGGCAAAGTCTATTTTCATCTTCGTTTTTTAATGAAACTTGGAATTTTGCTAATCCAGCTTCAATTTTTTCTCCGAAAGCACTAGTTAAAATTATTTTTCCCTTTTCAGTTTTTGATTCGGAAATAAAATTTGAATTGAAAACTGGGATTTGAGCTCCAGAATCGATCAGGCTTTTCAGTTCTCGATTATCTACGAGAATGTTTACATATTGAAGAGAGTTCATAGGAACATTTATTTTTTCTTTCACCAGATGCTCCGATCGTATTTCAGCAGTTAATATTTCATCTTTTGGTTTCTTTTCTTTCTTGCTAATATTTGTTGATCTGCTGTATCTTTTAGGACAATCTCTTGCGAAGTGCGATAAACCACATATGTAGCATTCCCTTGAAGTTGTATTTCTAGTGCTTTGGTAATCTTCTCTCGTCTTGAATCGATGTTCTCTGATGTGAGGGGGTGCATATTTCCGGTCTATGGAATTTTTCGTTTCTTCTCTGTTGTAATTAAAATTCTGATGTTTGAACGTATTCGTTTGATTCTCCTTCCAAAATGTTTCCTTCACTTTTTTGTTTACGCAATTTCGAACGTTTTCGTAATCATCTAGTTTATTTGCAATTTCTTCTGGTATTTTGAATCGAGACCATTCGTCGATGAAATGATCACGGATTTCCGATGGCACTTTACGCTTAATCTGATCAGTAATAATTAAATCAGACAGTTCTTCAAAAGTCTTTACATCCAGTCCTCTTATCCATTCTTGATAATAATTTTTAAGTTCATAGGCGAAGTCACACCACGTAATTTCGGGTTTCTTGTAGTGTTTCGTAAACAATTGGTGGAACCTTTCAGGAGTAAGTTTATATCTTTTTAGTAAGAGTTCTTTCACTTTTTCATAATCATCCGTCACTTCTTCGTTTTCTCTGGCAATTATTTGCGCAACGTCATAGGGTAGGAATCCTATTAGGTATGACACCCAATTTTCTTTCTTGATTTCCGTTCGTTTCACTTGACGCTCGAAGAGAACTAAGTAGAGGCTTATATCGTTAGTTTTGGGATCAAACTTCTGTAAAATGCTTTGCAAGTCAAACCTCGGCTTCATGTTTACATCAGTTTGTTGAATTTCAGACCCATTCTTCAATCTTTCGTTTTCTAGACGCATCTTCTGCAACTCGAATTCCATTTCTTCTTTCCTTCGTCTTTCTTCAACTTCTTCTTTCCTTCGTCTTTCTTCAACTTCTAATTCTTCTTTCCTTCAACTTCTAATTCTTCTTTCCTTCGTCTTTCTTCAACTTCTAATTCTTCTTTCCTTCGTCTTTCTTCAACTTCTAATTTTTCTTTTCTCCTTCTTTCTTCTATAATAGTATTTAAGAGTTCCTTCACGAACGGTTCATCATAGTTTTTATTTTCGGTTATAACTTTCTTTAGCTCAATTACAACCATGTTTTCGGTATTCAATATCCCCATTTCGGTAGCAACAGTCTTTAGAACTTCCTTTCTTGCTTTCGCCAAGAACGCCATAATGGGATCACGAAACAAAACTGTTCGATTTAAAACGAAAGTTCCACAATAAAGTTCCGAAAATCAAATTCAAAATTCACTTTGAAGCATTTCAACAAAAATCTTTACACCATTCTTCAAAAGTAGTATTTAGCAGGAAACAAATATAAAAGTTCACAACAAGGAGCAGGACTCACCATGAAAACGAAAGCATATTTCCTCATTAAAATCCTGTCGACTGCTCCAATGTCGTATCTGGTTCTATTTAATGGGTTATCAGCGAATCTCAGGCAATGCAGACAGCACAAACATTTATTATATAACAAAATATTTACAATTTACCAAGGAGCGTCCTACACGACCACTCCATGACCATATCATCCGAATATCTGCTTGTTCGATCGTAACACCCTCTGACGGTGCTTTTAGCGCCATCTGTAGGGTGATTGAATCCCTAATACGACAGTTTGGTTAAAACCCAAAAGGGTATTAAACGACCAATACAGCTTCTTTATAATTTAGAAATTAATAATTGAATTTGTTATTTTTTTATTGTTGATTGGCTAAAACGTTATTGGTACTTGTGAATTTATTGTGTTACATTTACGTTGCTTAAGTATAAGTATTTCTGTTTATATGTCTAATACAGAACTTTCTTTTGTATATTTGATTTAAAATGCATTCCGAGTTTGGTTTATTTATGGATATAAATTGAAATCAACGATTTGAATTAATGGAATGCAATATTTTGATGTTTTTATACTTTTTTGTTTGTGTTTTTATATTAATGATTTAGTTATATATATATAGTGAACTCTAGTTGAGAGTTCAGGTGGGGAGTGTTAGAAATGCGCAAGAGGGCGCTAGTGTGGCGCTGGCCTTGAATGTATATTCTACGCATTTAAGTGGAAGTTTATCTGTTACGAAGTTCTTGATGAGAAAGAACGTGCAAGGGTTGCAGCCCTAATAATACTGTTTTGTCTTACGTTCTGCAAGATGTCTGTTACTATGATTTTAATAAACTAGTTATTTTATCTAAGAATTGTGTTACGGAAATTTACCACTGAACACAACCCAGATACGCCAAAGCTGGTGCACGTTAAATCTGTCGTGGCCTCAAACGTCCTCACGTTGGCGTGGAAGTTTGGAGAGTGGACCTCGTCATCTGACAGTGGTTCAAAATTACGTAGTGTCCTCGGATCTTTCGGGTTTGATCCTGAACCGTCACCAATAGCCCTTTGTGTTGGTCCAGTGTGACGTTAATTAAATACACTCAAACCTGTTTTTGTGCGGTCTTTTTTGTGCGGTATATGAAAATTTCAATCAAATTAGAACATAATTGACGAAGTTATCAATAAAAAAAATTAGTAGGTTTGATCGGCCATTTAGTTTTTTCGATTTTTGATATTTCATCACATTACATAAGTATTGCGTCAGCCAATTTCTAAATCAGATTCCAAAAGGTTTGGCGAGATTCCAAGTAGCTGCCAAGCCTCGTGTCTTGATTTCGTTTAAAAAAGCAATTCCTAGTTATTTCGTAAGGTTTTGAGTTATTTTCTACGTGAGACTTTTTTATGCGGTCCCTATTCACCGCATAAAAAAATACTTTTTAAATGTGTTGCGAAAAATATTTTTTATAGCTACTCGTGAAGTTCTGTGCGATTTTTTTTTTATGCGGTCCCTATCCACCGCACAAAAACAGGTTTGAGTGTACTTACATTAAGTGGTGTTATTTATAAAAGGGGTAGGTATTTAATCAACGTCACACTGGAGCTACACAACGGGCTATTTGTGACGGTTCGGGATCACCACCACGTAATTTTGAACCATAATTATAAAAGGTAAATATTTCTATAGGTGCTGAGTAAAATGTCTGCCTCTGCCAAGTGACTGCTACAATGTACCCGACGAAACAGTTTATTGTTTGACTTCTGCAAGGGTCAGAAAATAAAGCAAGAAGTCAGCATTAACGCTCATTATGCTAATTCTATTGTCTCGCAACCAATACAAGAGAGATAGAATTGAAGGTTTTTGAGGATGTATAAACAAAAGGCTGCCGTTAAGTTTCTACTTGTTTTTTAATTGACAGTTATAGATACCAGCAGTATACAATGGTAGTTCCTTAAAACACGTGCCGCGAAAGAAGTTTCGTCATCTGTCGTAAAGGTTGTGATACGCTCTGAGAAGAAAAGTAGGGTCGCGGTAGTCCAGTTGCTAAGAGTGGCGGATTGCTAACCGGTGGGTTTCTCGTTCGAAACTCGATTCAACCAGACTCGAGAACGAGGGGGCTGTAGCAGGTTGGACTTGTCGTGACCTCGAATGTCCTGACATTGGCGTGCTGTGGAAGTTTGGAGAGTGGAGTACCAGCTCATGTGTTGACCACGTCATCTGGGTTAAAATGAGGTGTTGCACTTGGATCTGTAACTTTAGGGTGCATCCCAGACCGTCGCCAATCGCCCGTTGTGTTGCATCCAATTCGCCTAAATTCCACTACCTACTTGAAATGCTTGGTTGGTTTTGGTTGGCTACGGTCATGCTGTTTTGGTTGGCTACGGTCATGCTGTTTTGGTTGGCTACGGTCATGCTGTTTTGGTAGGCTACGGTCATGCTGTTTTGGTTGGATACGGTCATGCTGTTTTGGTTGGATATGGTCATGCTGTTTTGGTTGGATATGGTCATGCTGTTTTGGTTGGATATGGTCATGCTGTTTTGGTTTGCTATGGCCATGCTGTTTTGGTTGGCTATGGCCATGCTGTTTTGGTTGGCTAGAGCTATGCTGCGCCAGACACAATACAATATCAAGTAACTGACACAGAAGAGAGAAATACACCCAGGGAGGAATGCACCTGTCAGGAATCGGACCTGCTCCGAATACAACTAGAAGGTTGCTAGCGCAGTGAGCATACCCACTGAGCCACGACGGCTCCTACCTGAGAAGAAAAGTATACATTTTTATTCAAATTGCTTAACGAACACCTCATGTTAGCGTGGTGTAGGTGTTTGTAGAGTGGGGTGCCAGTGCAGGTACTGTCGTCGTCATCTGACCGTGGTTCAAAATGGCGAGGTGTTGTCCTCAGATCTTTTCCTCCGGGGAAATTAAATAGCCAGTTGTGTTGCTCCAGTGTATCTTAATCCAATTACCTATCTTAACGAATAACATTATACAGGGTGAGTCTAAATTGTTTTTACAAAATAAGAGGGGTGATAGTACCCATCCAGACAAGCAATAATTGCCATGGAACATAGGGTCGCATTCCACTCTGAGAGGCAGAAAAGAGTAAAGTCGAAACGCGTCGAGCATGAACAAGTCATCGCCTATGACGTCGTTTTGTACCTGCCTACGTAGCATATCTCCTAAGCAAGATGGATCGGACCTGTGGCTTGGCCTCCTTGCTCACAGGACCTCAACCCACTGGACTTTTTCTTCTGGGGCACATGAAATCTTTAGTGTACCAGACGCCTGTGGACTCAGCTGAAGATCTCGTAGCGAGAATCGGTGTTGCAGCAGACAAAATTAGCACAACACCAGGAATCTTCGAGAGCCAGTCATTCCTTCGCCGGTGTGAACTGTGCAACGACACGCGCCACTTTGAGCACTTGCTGTGAGTTTTTCTCTGATCAATCAATCAGATTGTGCAACTTTCTGTATCGTTCATTCACTTTCCCAACACTGTTGTAAGTTCATGTTGAAATTCTAATTTGATTCTTTTCTGCCTCTCAGAGTGGAATGCGACCCTATGTTCCATGGTAGTTACTGCTCGTCTGGATGGGTACTATCACCCCTCTTACTTTGTAAAAACAATTTAGACTCACCCTGTATACAGACTACAATTCTCAAATTCAGGGGTAATGGTAATTACGAGTAATTAACGTAGCACTAGAGCTACACGATGGGCCATTGTCGACGGTCCGGTATCAATCCCGAAGGGAAAGATCCGAGGATAAATTCACTGAAACTCATATTTTATGATATCTTTAACTTTTGTAACTTTGATTTATTTCTCATTGAGTCAAAAAAATGTCCCCTTTTAAGTCAATAGGCCGTTATGTTGTTCCAGTGCGACGTTAATTAGCTATCTACCACCCCTTTTAAATAGTATTGAACATTTATGCGACAGGTGGGTATTTAAAGTCCCTCTGTAACAAAACTGGCAATTAATTGGTGACTGTCGGATAGGTAGGTATTTCAATTAATGTCACTCTGGAGGAACACAACGGGCTATTGGTGACTGTCCGGGATCAATCCCAAGGGGACCGAGGACAATACGTAATTTTGTACCATGATCAGATGATGAGGTCAACACTTAAGCTGGCACCCCACTCCAAATTTCCACACCACGCCAACGTGAGGACATTTGAGGCCAAGACAGATTTAACCTTTTAATAACGTGCGACGTTAATTAAAATGCCTTACCTACTGTTCAAGGTAGGTATTTTAATTAACGTCGCAAGGGAGCAGCACAACGGGCTATTGGCGACTAAAGGTGTTCAAGATTCTCTTTAAGAATTGGCATCGACTGGTTGTTTATGGTGTTTTTACGTTTAAAGGTTTATTTTAACCTATCGCATTGTGTCCTTTCCAGCCGCATTGTTCATGCCTGATTGTTTTTCTCATTCCCTGTAAGGGCAACGACACGAACAAACAATCGATCGCCGTACTAGTGTAGACAAAGCGAAGTCTCACGATCCGAAACATCCTTTTCTTTCATCTCCCGTCTTCATTCCATGCTCTAGCACTTAATTTTTTGTGATGTTCTGTCAGAAGAACATATCTCGGATTTGGAGTGCGGCCAATGTGTACTGGGATTCGAATCCCTCGGCTATTTTTAAAAGCTACGAGGGTGGCGCTGGTTTCCACGGAAGGGAGGCTGTTTCATCCGTCCTAGCCAGCTTTATTGATTTGTCTGAGACGTCCTCTGGCTTTGGAATATTCTTCCGGTCCAGGACAGTATGGCCACCGCGTGTCGTTGTCCTCTGGAGTCCGGCGTGGAATCGAAAAACTGAAACCAGAACTGATTAATATGAACGAGATCCATTCATAAAGTGTGAATTTTAGTTTGTGGTGAAAGAGACAATCCGTGTTCTAAGGATTCGAGCTGAGAGAACAACTCGAGATATTCGAATCGAGTGAAAATGCCGATATTCCAGCGCCAAGTGAGGAATACTCTTCCTCTCGTTGCAAGGCAAATACCCAAGATCCTTTGCGGCCACGGACGTCGAGTGAGTAAATGGCTGAATCGAGGAAACTCGTTAATTCGGAAGGAAAACACCGCCGTGTTCGGTAGCACCTGTTCCAGCGGCATGGGGCTTAATAATCAGAAGATGTACTGTGACAGGAGAGACTCGAACAAGCGCAACAAGACCACGATGACGGGAATCAACCTTGTCAACAATCCCAAGCAATTCAAGGTAAGTGCCCTCCTAAAATTTGGGACTGTTTAGATTCTCGTAATTTTGTATTATCTGTGTTTTTTTGCGAAATGTTTCTTCGTTTATTACATTTCTGCGCATGGTGTTATTCATCGTAAGTTTATAGGGACGAACAGAAAATACGATTTTTTGAATATGGGCTTAATTCAAAATACAATATTTAAAGAAGAAAGGAAATTTGGAGTTTGCAAACGAATGAGTGAATCTGAACTAATACGAAAAAATAAACTATTCTATCAAATTTGCTCAAAAAACTAAAATCGAATTTCAATTAAAAGTGCCAAATAACCATGGGTGGAAAGTGATTATTTATGGCGAAAAATACATTTTTAATTAAAAACAACTGACAGAAGAATAATTTTAAGTTTTAGAAGCAATTCGATGCATTTGGGAGAGCAGATAGGACCTCAATTTTATCATTACAGTAAGACTCGACAAGTTATAAGTAATTTTTGTGATTATAACTCATTTAAATTCATATATCCAATTTGAGGTTTAGTCAGTGGAGCGCATAAATAAATTCAGAGGGTAGCAAGAATTTACATTTAGTAATCAATAAAAAAAGTCGCGTTTGAAAAAGCAATAAAATTATTTAATTACTTCCTTATCGATGTTCATAAATAAATGCTCGATTTTCGCTTACAAAAATATATATATTTTTGAAATTGTTCATTATTTTTTAATCAGACGATCATGTGAATTGCGGTGTTTTAATTTCATGGTTTATTTCGTTTATTAGTTTATTATAGTTAAAATATACCCTTCGCATAGATCTGTAAATACGGATAAAATATGGTTTCTTTATATGCGCGAACCTATTCATAATATAAAGTTGGCAATAATGACCTCTGCCCTTTTCGTTGCAATGGATTCAAAACCATGAAATTCATTTAATTCAAAGGCTTTTTCAAGAACTAATAAATTGCGCGCGCACAGAAATTGAATTGGGAACATGGATTTGGATAGGTTCGATTACTTTTTTAAAATATTAGTACTATTGTTAATCGATTATCTTAAATGCATCCGTGTGCAACTGGTGGTCTTAAAATAAACTTGTTCTATGAAAACGTTTTATAAATGAATTATTCTATTTAAAATATATTCTTTCTGTACGAATCCGTAAAATATAACGAGGGAAAAAATACACGGACTCCAAATGTTGTTTTCAGTGTTCTCTTGGTTATTACGTTTTGATGTGTTATCTCTACTGTTTATTTTCCTCCCTGGGTGCTCTCTCCCTGTGTCAGTAAAACTTCCATTGTGTGTGTATATTTATTACTTGATATTGTATGACTTGTGTCTGGCGCAGCATGGCCAAATATGGCCCTTGCTCTATAAAAACCCAAAAAACTATCAACTCTACTGTTTATTGATCATAATCAAAATAATATGGGTGTTTTTCTCTTAGTCAGTAAAACTTCCATTGTGTGTGTATATTTATTACTTAATATTGTCTGTCTTATGTCTGGAGCAGCATGGCCTTGCGCTACAAAAACCCAAAAAACAATCAAAATAACGTTTGGTAGTTGGTATTTGAATCACTGGAGCAACGCAACGGGTTATTGGCGACGGTCCCGGATCCATCCCGAAGGAACAATACCGTCATTTTGAACCATGGTCAAATGACGAGGTCAACAACACCTGAGCTGGCACCCCATTCTCCAAACTTCCACACCAGGTCAACGAGTGGATATTTGAGACCACGACCATTTTAACGTGCACCAGCCCCCACACGTACGCGACGGCCTTTGGTTCGATCGAGCTTCGAACTGGCAACACTTGTGTTGCTCACATTTTTCTTTAAAATTTTTTTTAAATAAAAATTTTAAATTTTTCTGATAGTTATAAAGGGTTACTAAAATGGATTCATATCTTTCTCGATCGCAAACTTAT
Organism: Meta bourneti; assembly: GCA_933210815.1. Classification (NCBI taxonomy): domain Eukaryota; kingdom Metazoa; phylum Arthropoda; class Arachnida; order Araneae; family Tetragnathidae; genus Meta; species Meta bourneti. The sequence goes on from OW119926.1 coordinate 3,753,638, forward strand.
GTAATAATATAAGTAGATGGCGAGTTATATAAAGGTCATAAATTAGTAAGGTGTAAATCCCTTTCTGGGGGCTATACATGCCAATATACCCGGTGGCATGAAGCTCTTATACTGTAGCAAATTAGGGTCGTCGTGGCTCAGTGGGTATGTCCACTGCGTTAACAACCTGCGAGTTGTAGGCGGCGCAGGTTCTGATCTTGCAGAATTTCTCATTGGAAATGAGCATGCAGTGCACAAAGTATATATTTATCGATGCTTTAATTCTAATTCACTAGTCTTCCTATGTCTGATTAGCTCAGGTGTTGCCTCGTCATCTGACCGTGGTTCAAAATTACGTGGTGTTGTCCTCGGATCTTTCCCTTTGGGATTGATCCCGGACCGTCACCAATAGCCCGTTGTGTTGCTCCAGTGTGACATTAATTGAAAAATACCAATACCAATCCTATGTCTGATGTAGCAACCGGAGTGTTGCGAGTTCGAATACAACCAGACTGTCGTGTAGAAAGGGGGCTGGTGCACGTTAAACCTGAAATGTCCTCACTTTGGCGTGATGTGGAAGTTTGGAGAGTGAGGTGTCAGCTCAGGTGTTGACCTCGTCATCTGACCGTGGTTCAAAATTATGGAGTTGTCCTCGGATCTTTCTATTCGGGTTTGTTCCCGGACGGTCGTTGTGTTGTTCCAGTGCGACATTAATTAAATACCTACCTGTGTCTGTTGTGAGGCTGTCGTGGTTCAGTGGGTATGCCCACTGCGCTAGCAACCTTTGAGTTGTAGGCGACGCAGTTTCGATTCGTGTCAGGTGTATTCTCTCTGTCAGTAAAAATTTCCGTTTGTGTACGTCTATTACTTGATGTTGTATGTCTTGTGTCTGGCGCTGCATGGCCAAATATGGCCCTTGCGCCATAAAACCCCCAAACCAACCTTAGTCTGACGTTTTCCAAATACGATCGACCAAATATTTAATAAAGCTGTTTTGAAGAGCATTCAGAAATGTAGATTTTTTTTGATAAAATTTTAATTTGTTAAAAAGGCAATCAATTCGATATTTTTCGATACATTTTGAATATAAAATTAAAAAGATTCAACCAGTGTTTTCAAGAGCAGATTTCCGTCGGACCGAAATGAATCAGACCGTGACGCAAAGTGAAAATTACACTAATTTCAAGTGTTGGATATAGAGCGCAAAGTCAACATTATCGGATCTGTTTCCAGATGGAAAGAAGTCACTCCATCAGAACAACTAATCCGCGGGGAAATGTCACGACAATCGATGGATTTAACGATCACGCGATCGATCACAGGTATTGATTATCGTCATTCGTTGGAAATTTTAGCTGCTTCCTTGAGAAAAAAAAATAATGTAAAGGGAAACTGAAAAAGTATCTTTTAGAAGCGAAGATTTCACCATCCAATACAATCATCGAAACTGCCAAATTTTCAAATAAGCCATGTCGGACCGCCGTGGTTCAGTTGGTTTGCCCACTCCGTTAGCAGTCTGCGAGTTGCAGGTGGCGCAACTGTCAGGTTCGGTTTCTCCATGAGTGTATTTCTCTCTTGTGTCAGTAAAAACTTTCATGTGTGTATTTGATTTAACTTGTGTCTGGCGCAGAAAGGCCAAATATGGCCCTTGCGCCATAAGACCCCAAAACAACCAACCAAAACTCTCATCCGTGTTAGTAAAAAACCTTTCCTTCAAGTTATAGCAACCTTCAAGTTGTAGGCGGCACAGGTTCGATTCCTGACAGATACGATTCCTCCCTGGGTGTATTTCTGTCTTATGTGTTATTAAAACTTTCATTGTGCGTGTATTATTACTTGGTGGTTGTCTGTCTCGTGTCTGGCGCAGCAGTATGGCCAAATATGGCCCTTGCGCCAAAGAACCTAATGAACCAACCTTGTGTGTCAGTCCGTTACTTAATTTGTCTTGTGTTTGGCGCAGCATGGCCAAATATGACCCTTGAGCCATAAAACCGCACCAACCAACGAAGTAGGCCGTGTAGACTAACAAAGTGTGCTGTTTTGGTGTGTTATAAACGACTACATCGCTAAAATACATTTAAAATAGCTATTCAACACAGGAATTTACACTAAAAAGGAATTTGTGTCCCTTGTTTATGGGCCCTGTAGAAAAGGAAATCGGGATCGACTTGATACGGCCGGCGACCACACGCGAAAAAATGCGTCAGCACAGTTTGAGTGTTTGAAATCTTTCTCATCCCTCCAGTTGACACCGGGGACATTTAATTAAAAAGGGGTCGTGCACGCCATAAAGCCATCTGAACGCGAAGATTTTTCCAATAGATGCGACGAAATTTAGGACCTGCGGTCAGTGGAAGACCTGCAAGTGTTACAAGGCCCAGAGCAACGAATTTTAAGGCGGCCAAGTTTGGAATTTTTTTTATGGTAAAATTATTTTTAAAAGAGTTATTTAAAAAGAGTAAAGCAATAAGGCAGTCTCAAACAATCGTGACACATTTCTAAGCTTGTGATTAGATCGGAACCAGGTGTAGATACACTAGGTGCTCACCGGCCTGAACGTACTGATTCCCTACATATACGAAGTTTGGAGAGTGGGGTGCCAACTCCAGGTGTTGCCTCATCATCTGACCGTGATTCAAAATTAGGTGGTGTTCTCGGATATTTGGGATTGATCCCGGACCATCACCAATAGCCCGCTGTGTTGCTCCAGTGTGACGTTAATTCAACTAAATACCTACCTACCCTTTATATACAAATAGCCCGTTGTGTTGCTCCAGTGTGACGTTAATTGAAAATACCAATACCTTTATATACAAAATGACCCTTCATATATTGAACAGACCTAAAGTAATAGTTCGTTGTGTTGCTCCAGTACGATGTTAATTAGCTACTTACCTCCTTAAGAACAAAAAATTCATTCGCATATTCACTGGGCCACCCAGGAGATTGCTTAATTATGAATCACATGCGTTACTAATGAGTTTCGTAGCTCTTGTATAATAAAACTGGTATTCCTTGATTCAAGGAATCGTGATAGTTTTAACCAATTTCGCTTATTAGTTAATGTTAGTTGTACACAATCCACTTTCAGCTGTAGACACCAATTTCGTGTAACAAAATGACCCAATGAACAACCAGTAGAACTTGTCAAAAGCATCAAAAAAATGTGTAAGTACATCTACGCCATGTTGATGCACTTTTTTACATTTTATTCTGACTTCAATTTCTAAACCTGTAGCCCGTCGTGTTGTTCCAATGCGACGTTAATTCAACTACCCATTTACCTCAATTTGTAAACCGATGACTAAATAAGTTTCAAAGTTTATTTAGTTTATCGCGACGGAAACAACGCGTTCATTGAACGAAAAGATCCGTGTCATTTCATGCTGAAATAAGATTCATCAGGTTGGATTAATGCAGAAACACAGACGCACAAATGAAAAAATACGGACGAATTTCTGTGAAGGGAAAGGTAGTGGAACGGCTTGGTGGTTCAAGGTTTCCTTTCGTCACACTCCTAAGTGACATGCTTCTAGACTGAGGGATTATTGCGTCATTCGCAACGCAAGATCTCCTGCTCTACGGTCCAGGAAGCTCGGCTGTTAGTTCCGTTTCTCATTTTCATTTCCGTCGCTCAGACTAGCACCGCGTTTCTTTTTCATAATCCTTTCCGATGAGTCAACGGAATATCCCTTTCATCTCCGGCGTTTTCAGAGATCACTTTCGTAGCGAAAATGTGAACCTTGGCAGTGTTCAAAACGCTCTTTACCACTTGTTGACTGTCGCATAGCTACGGGGTTGTAACCCCTACGTATCCTGGTAATTTTATATTTAGAAAACTTCATGTTTATTGATGGAATATTTTATTTTCCTTCTATATTCGTAGAATTATAAATGATTTAACTAAATACCAGCTTTCGAATTTAAATCTTGTTCCCGTGTTCGTCCTCAAAATTGAGACTGGGGTGCTTATGTTTTAATTACGTATTCAGTCATTCCTGCCATTAAACGTTTGACTTCGCTACTACTTATTGAACCTTTCCCCTACAGTCTGTCTATGCTTGGCGCAACAGCCGATCCGGCTCTCCTATAAACGTATACTCAAACCGTATATGTATGTCTATTTACTTGACGTTGTTTGGCGGCGCAGCTTGACCAGGTATGGCCTTTGTGCTAAAAAAACTCAACCTAAACAAAACATACTCAAACCGTATATGTATGTCTATTTACTTGACGTTGTTTGGCGGCGCAGCTTGACCAGGTATGGCCTTTGTGCTAAAAAAACTCAACCTAAACAAAACCCCAACAGTCTGCTCCAGATAAGAATATCCTGTTGTAGAGTTTAAAAACACAATATAACATACCCCAGCGAGGGTGCTATCTTTGGAATGTCCAGATACCTGACCTTCGGCCGATGACTGGTGCTCTTGCCCCTTTTGAGGGTTTGAACCATAGTGGAGGTATTGTTTGAACCGATGGGGTGGTTGGCCTGACCGGGGAAGACGAAAAAGAGGAGATATGGGGCGAGAGTTAAAATTTTTTTAAACTTCTCGTAGTTTGGTTTAATACCTTATTCTACGTTTTCAAATTTTAACCCTCAAGTGGTTTCGAGATATCTCGTCCATCAATTTTGCTAATGACGAGATCTATCGTCATCAAGATATTGGCATTTTTTATGATGATATCAAGATTTTGTCAGCTTTCTTCTAATGACGAGATATCTCGTCCATCAAGATCTGCCTGATGATTTTGCTAATCACTCGTCAAAACAACCACCAGAAGAGCTAAGTTTTTCTAAATAAAATAAAATTGAGTATGTAGCTTCATTACATTCTGCATTGCATTCCAATTTGTGGGGAATTAGAGAGTATGAGACACTGGCGATATAGTCCTAATACTTTCAATTGTGAATGAAATCGTCTTCACAATGAACAGGGGTCGCCGTGGCTCAGTAGGTTTGTCCATTCCTTAACTCGTCCCTAAGTTAATGGACTCGTTCAAAACCCGCTCTCAAACGCCAACTCGCTGGACATGTGTTGTGCGTGTTCAGTTTAGAAAATGGGGAGAATGGTGTCTCTTGGGAGGCACGCCCTATGCTTTGGGAATTTCTCCAGACATGAATTTTCAAGGGCAAAGTGAATTATCCAAAGAATATATCAAGCCCGAAACGGCTCCGACTTAAGACCAATGCAGTCGTATAAATTTCAATTAAGGAGTCAAGTATTCGCATTTTAAAAACTATTTATTAACGATGATGAGATGAAATGTTACAGATGGAATATGTACAAAATTGATAACCAACATGATCTGCTTACTACATGCGAAATTCCGATGTTCTCTAGTTAGAATTCATTATTTTCCCGCTTTGTTTGAGCGTTTCCATCGTGACCAGAACGCACGGAACTCCAACCAATTAGAAGATCGCTCTCGGAATGCGAATACGATTGATTGTTCTAATAAGAATGGGGAAAGGCTTTCTCTTCTCTTGCCTCTCAGAAATTCATCTTTAAAACAAACCTGGAAAACGTGAAATGCCCGGAGAACATTTCCTACAGTTGGTAGTTTAGTCTACATTACCAATGTTCAAAGTGTCAAAAATGTGATTCAAGTTTTTCTGATGAAATAAAATTCTTATGACTTGGAATGCAACTGCATTTAAATTATAGTTTTTATTTAAAATATATAAATTTTGATTTGCGGTTTAGCTCCACGTGTACTCCAGTTTCCTCATAAGCTTGATGGAAAACTCGTTTTCAGTTAAGAATAAAATCCATACATTTTTTGAATGGCCCAAAACACTCGGGAATAACAATTAATCCAGCTTAAACTAGAAAAAATACAAAAAAAGCTTCTTCAAAATAGGTTTGGTCTCTGAAAATTTAGTTCTAATAAAGTAAGAAAACACCAAATACAATGAAATGGAAGTGACTCCAAAATATATTTTCTAAGATAACCATATCCGTTCCATACCTATTGATTTTAAGGAATATTGATTTATTTTTGGTGTTTTGGAACTGGAAATTAGATATCAGCTGTAGATTATGTAAATATTTCTACCTGTAGTGTAATTAATTTTTCTTTAGAGTAATTGAAGAAAAAACAAGAAATGAAGCACGCCGGGGATTTCGAATTATAGAAAAATGTAAATACTGACATTTCGTATTAAAATGAATTACTCCCCCCACAAAAAATGTACTCGGTGAGACAACTTTCTAATCTTGATTTTGATCAGGCCGTTTTCTGGAAATTGAGGAGTATAATTGATGTGATCCAATAAAAAATCAATTTAATTCCATCATGTTGCCATTTTTAAAATATTGCACGAATAAGTATGCAAACGAATGACAGGCTATCTCTTGTGTTTGGCGCAGCTTGGCCAAATATGGCATTGCGCATAAAATCGAACCAACCAAAAGAATGAAAGAACACGCTATGTCAAATTGTGTCATTTAAATTTCCTTATTACTTAGCAAATCAATTTATTCCGACTAAAACCATTTATTTGGTTAGAAATCATTTGCAATGCAAATTCCTTAGGGTGTGGCGATTCTATACAATTTATACAAACCAATTTATGCAAGTTCTAAAATATACATTCTCCCTCCTACCGTCCCTAACATCTCGACGTTATTTTAACACATCGGCCATTCACGAGTCACGTATAGATTTTTATTGGTCGGGGAAACCGCTCCAAATCGTGCCAGCAAAGAACCTCTTTCCTCAATCATATTTTAACTTGTACAAGTCTTAAAAATTTTTATCGACCCTCTTTTAATACTTTATAACCAATTTTTATCAGATTTGTTGGGCCACCCTCCATATGCATCACTCTTTGCCTTCCTACATCTATGCGGCATTTTACCATTGTTATAATTCATCATTTTTAATTACATTTCATTGGAATTTCAATAGTTGACTAGGATGGGGATATCCCATCTTATCACAATTTTCTGAATTTATATTTTTATCCTGCATGATTTGTTTTTACCAATGGTGACCTACACGCATTACGTCTTTTATATCATCTGTTCAATAATTTTAGTTGTAAACCAGTAGCCTAATCAATAACAAAGTACATCATTTTGCGTTTGGCGAAATGGACCTTGCGCCATAAAACCCAAACCAACTATCCTATAAAATCTTCCACTTTTAGAATTTAAATTTCATTTATTGAAGAATAAGCTTTCTTCGTTACGTAACGAATATCATTGAAAAAATGGCCCAGAAGTGCGTTTTAATGAGATAAAAATACTGTATTTCCGGTAAATAACGATCCTCCAGTTATTAAATATTCTACAGCCAATAGCAAGTTAGCTTTAAATCGATTTGTCGTGCAAGAAGGTGCTTCCTCGTCTGGATTGTTTATTGGAAGAAAAAATAGTAATCCGAGAGCTCGAAGGGGGAGGAAGGAACAAAAGATTTCGTGGAAACTCCCAGAGAACAAAAACACGATCACGTCGTGACAAGTCGTGGACTGGATGGCAGTACGAGGAAGTCCCGATGGTAAAGTCCAAGATCTAATGATAATAGGAAAGCTGTTTAACTAATGAAAAACTGGCTTCAGAGCAAAAACAGACAACTCTTTGATGCAACAAAAACTTTATGCTTGAAATAAACTGATACAAGATTAATCAGAACAACTTGGAATAATTTGTGTCGTAATGAAAATGTTTTATACGTTTAGGAATGAAATTATTTTTAACTCGTAATGAAACTACAGAACGTTAATTGAAACTCCAGAAAAAATGCTTGATGACAATTTAAGAAATGGGTAAAGATGTAGGATCCGAGACATGTTTGTCGCCAAATCAAGATGGCGTCCTAAGCCAATGTGCGTTAAAAAAAAACGTTGACTTTCCTACGCGAAACAACTTTTGCATAGGGTTGCCATAAAGCTGGATCAAAACTGCAAGGTTACCATGTTTGGCGATAAATCGCCACTGTCTCGGATTCGACATCACCTCTGCCGTGGCCTCAAATGTCCTCACGTTGGCGTGGTGAAGTTTGGAGAGTAGGGTACCAGCTCAGGTGTTGACCTCGGTCATCTGACCTTGATTCAAAATGACGGTGTTACCAACGGATCTTTTTCTTCGGGATAGATCTCGGACCGTCGCCAATAGCCCGTGTTGCTAAACATTAGTAAAATAATTAAGTACAGCGACTTGTACAGAAATCTGCAGAGCACACTACTTCGATTCAACGCAGAAGTAGGACGAAAAATTATAATAAAAATAACCGGTGAAGCACTTTTATTTTCAATGAAAAGAGCACAGCATCACTATCAGAAACGTTGCAACTTCACTGACCCGATATCAGCATGATACGAGTTACGAAAATTTTTAAATAAACTTCGTTGGAAAAATCCTGTAATTTCGAAGAGTGAGAAAAACCAACTGTTGCGTTACGCCTTCCAACGGACATTTGCCCAAGATAGAAGCACGTTATTTTTAGTTTGACGTTTGCAAACTCTTTTCGTGAGAAGGCACACCCACATGATAATGGGTTCATCTACGACCCACTGACCTACAGCTATCCTTATCGACGTTAACTGAATCGTTATGGAGATGATGTCACGCAAATGGAGACAGAAAAGGGATCGTCATTGCAGGTGTAAGTTTCTTCTGATAATTATATATATGGTCCTGCCTCCCCTAAAAAAGAATCTAGAATTAATTATTAACTCTTCCTTTCATTCCATACCAGCTGTTTGAAATAAATTAGATTTTTAACTGGAACTCGCTCCGAAGAGGTTTGCTTCATTTTTCATGATTTCAGTTTTCTAATTCAAATGGTAAAATACAACAGGATATTCATTCTTTTCAATAATTGTAATCTAAATATCAATTACAAAATACAGTGCAACTTGGATAATTCGAAGCTGAAGGGACCACTAAAAAAATTCGAATTATCCGAAACTTCGAATTAAAAAAGTTACATCTTTTAACTTTAATTTCAGGTCCACTGAATGATTGAAAAGATTATTCTGTCAATAAGTAAATATTTATTCAGAAAGATCATGGTATGAAAGACTTAAACATTATATGTATGTAAACAAAATAAGATTTACATTACGTTAGCTACAGTACATATTACATGTACTGTAGCTTACGTAACAGGTGGCGGGAAGGGGATTTCAGCTTTCACTTGTGGAACAGGTGGGGGTATTCCGGCGATGATTTCTTAACGATGGAAGATCGAAAAGTCGTTATGGTTCGAAAGTTTTTATAAAAAACTTCGAATTAAGGAAGTTGACCTTCGAATTATCCACGATTTTTTAACATTGATTTAATGAGAAGTTCAAGGGACTAAGAGAAATCTTCGAATTAACGACGATTTCGAATTAGACGTTCGTTTTATCCAAGAGAGTATGCACTGTATTAATATTATCACAATACTTCGGACAAATTGGTCTGTTCGAAATTTCGAACGAATTTAACAAAAACAAATGCCAACTTTCAATTTTGGGTTGTTTTTCAAATCTGGAAATCAAGCAGGACTCCTGAGGAGACATGGTAGCCCGGTTGGAAGAGCAACGGTTTATAAACCGGAGGGTTGCGAGTTCGAATCCAGCCAGACTCGTGTACAAAGGGTACTAGTGCACGTTAAATCTGTAGCTGCCTCCAATGTCCTCACGTTGGCGTGGTGTGGAAGTTTGGAGAGGGGTGCCATCTCAGGTGTGACCTCGTCATCCGACAGTGGTTCAAAATAACCTCGGATGTTTTCCTTCGGGTTTGATCTCGGACCATCGTCAATAGTCCGTTGTGTTGTTCCAGTGCGTCGTTAATTAAAATACCTACCAAGGACACGCTTTATCTAAGAATGACATTTACAGAATTTCAGCAGAAAAATATTTTGCCCAGTTTAAAAAAAGCTGCACAATCGAAGTTCTTTTTAAAACATCCATTTCGGAGCAGAAGTGCTGTTTTAGATGTTTTGTGTAAAATTATCGTTAAAATGTTTTATTTAGATGTCAGACTATCTCACCCCCATATCTGCACTTCTCGTCCCCAGTACCTGGTTGAACAATAGAACCCATTTAACTAACAAATGATATGCTATAAAACCAGATTAAGATTGCGCACCCCTCAAGAAATGCACCTGTATTGCACGTGCACAATGTCTCGGTTTGCATAAAATGTGGAAATCGTTTTCTTCCTTTTCAAACAGGGGGATTAGCAACCGGAGGGTTGCGAGTTCGAAACTCGGTCAAACGAAAGACCGTCGTGTACACGACGTTGGTGCACGTTAAATCTGTCTTGGCCTCAAATGCCCTTATGTTGGCGTGGTGAGGAAGTTTGGAGAGTGGGGTGCCAGCTCGGGTGTTGATCTCAAATTCCATCTGACCACGGTTCAAAATTACGTGGTGTTATCCTCAATCTTTCACTTCGTCATTGATCCCGGATCGTCCCCAATAGCCCGCAGTGTTGCTCCAGTGCGACTCTTATTAACTTCCTACTTTTGCACACATGGATCTAACCTCTGCGCTAGCAACCTGCGAGTTGTAGGCGGTTCAGGTTCGATTCCTCCGTGATTGTGTTTCTTTTGTGTCAATTAAACTTTCGTTGTGCGTGCATACTTCATGTCTGTTTAGGGTCTGGCGCAACATACCCAACTATAGCCCTTGCTCCATAAAACCTCTGGGTAGCCCGGTTGGAAGAGTAACAGATTGGCGACCGGAGAGTTGTGAGTTAGAATCCAACCAAAGACCATCGTTATGCAGAGGGGGTTGGTGCATGTTAAATCTGTCCTGGCCTCAAATGTCCTCACGTTGGCGTGGTGTGGAATTTGGAGAGTGGGGTGCCAGCTGAGGTGTTGCCTCATCATCTGACCGCGATTCAAAATTACGTGGTGTTCTCGGATCTTTCCCTTCAGGATGGATCCCGGACCGTCGCCCACAGCCCGTTGTGTTGCTCCAGTGCGACGGGAATTAAATACCTACCATAAAACAGTTAACCCGTGTTGACTTTTTCTTACAAAAAATGTCCGATCGCCCTTTTATTAATAGTTAGTTTTTTTGGGTTTTATGGCGCAAGGGCCATATTTGGCCATGCCACGCCAGACACAAGACATACAATGCCAAGTAATCGACAGACATGAAAGTTTTACTGACACAGAAGAGAGAGAAATGCACCTAACAGGAATCGAACCTGTGCCGCCTACAACTCGAGGGTTGCTAGCGAAGTGGGTATACCCACTGAGCCACTACGGCCCCTTTGAATAATAGAGCGTGATGAATAAATACCAAATAAACCAGGGGTGTCAAACTGGCGGCCCACGAGGTAATTTTTTGTGGCCCACGATGCTCTGAAATAAAATGAAAACAGGACACTATGTTATGAAGAAAATAGCTCTTCGGGGAGATCGAGGCAATACCGTAACACAATTTCGTCATGTTAACAATGTGTGAGCAACTATTTTCGTCCATGGAATTAAATAAAACGGCCTACAGATCAAGATTAACTGATAAACAGCTATCTGCCATAATGAAGATTGTCTGTTCTCCAGTCTTTGAATCCAGACATTGGAAAACTAGTAGGAGGAAAGCGCTGGCAAGTTTCCGGTAAAAAAAATTAATTTTAGTTTTATAAATACATTAAATTAAATAAACGTTTAAATAAAATCAATTACATAGCAATATATTATAAATTATTACCCTAAATTCACTTAATTACATAGTGTGTTTTAATTATCCTATCCCTATTCCCGAATCCTCACTTCAAAATACAATTTTAAGAAAATTTGTAAATGTGATGTGGCCCGCGTGAATCTTACCAGTTGCAACGAAGGGCCCTGTGTTTTAATTGAGTTTGACGAAATAAACCATAGCAAAAACTGACTCAATGATCATCAGTTACGTCGAAGATTGAGTGGAGGAGAAACAGTTTCTCCGACCGTCACGCTGTCTGAGTTTTCCAGATGGGTGTGGCTGAGTCGAGGAATCGTACCAAAACAAAGCTGTAACGAAAATATTTATATCTTTCTTTTCCTGAACACAGATTTTGCGTCACTTCTAGCTCGTTTCATTTTTAAGTAGGGCGAAAGGGGAAAACATTTTCTTCCTTTACGATCCAAGGATTGCGTTGCACAACGCACTTTTCTTTTCAGCTGGCAAGTCCTGAGAAGTCAGGTTTCTGGACCTTGTGCCATGAAACCTAAACCAACTAACCTAAGAAGTGAGGATATGTTGAGGGAAGATCGTATCGAAATCTTTGTTTCTGTCTGCTAGAATTGGTAGGGACTTTCTACGAACACGAATTTCATGTTAATTTCTAGTGTAAAAGAAGTGTTTCCCAATGTCCGCGGTGGCCCAGTTGGTTGTTTAGTGGATTGGCAACCCGAGGGTTCGGAGTTCGAAACTCGGTCCAAATCAAGGATCGTGGCAAGGGGGCTGGAGCACATTAAATCTGTCGTGGCCTCATGTCCTCACGTTGGAGTGGAAATTTAGAGAATGGGGTGCCAACTCAGGTGTCATCTGATCGTGGTTCAAATTGACGTTCCTTCGGGATTGATCCCGGACCTTCGCCAATAGCCCGTTATGTTGCTCCATTGCGACGTTAATTTAAATACCTACCTCTTCTGTGTCAGTAAAACTTATGTGTATGTCCATTACTTAACGTTGTCTTATGTTTGGCGCAGCACGGCCAAATATGGCCCGTAAGTCAAAATCCAACCACGAAAAAATGAGTTACTCCATTACTTTCTCAGATTCTTTCATGTTCTAAAATCTAAATTTCAGAATCTGAAACAATTAGTAGGATATTCCTGTATTTATTGATTTGAAATAGACTTGCCGCTTGAGAATGACTTGATATTGAAATTATCAAACATTAAGTCAAATATTTCTGAGCGATGTCGTTATAATTTTGCAAGTCAAGAGCCTTTTCATTCGGATGCATTTTAATTATTAAATAAGAGTGTGTATAGTATTAACTGTTTATTTTATTTCAGTTCCCCGTTTCAGAACTTTAAATTGCCATCATTAAGCCTTATTGTGAAGTTTTAATTTCATCATTTATTTTAACACAGATCTAAGTATTTTACTGCCAATATTAAGGTGAAAAATAGGAATCACTGGTATTATGAAGATCTCATGCCCCATTTAATTTTATAATCTAAAGGGGCCCGCTGTTATGGTGGGGATTTGTAACATCACTGCCATTTTTTTTCCTGAACCGAGATATATGGACTTCTAGCATCGTTTGTCCGCTTAATTCAGGGATGCACAGACCGCGGGCCACATGCGGCCCGCTTCACCATGTATTATTTTAATAGCAACAAGTCACCTCCGATAGATAATTTAAAAGTTCAATGCAAACTTCAAGACTATATGGTGGAAAGATTGATAATTTGATATCAGCCTTCAAAGATCTTTTTTCTGATTTTCAAAAAGTAAAACAGTTGCTAGGTTTATTTAGCAACCCTTTTGTCATTTCGCCTGAAAATGCACCCGAATCAGTACAGCTTGAATTCATCGACACGCAAAACCACAACCTGCTATGTAAATTTGATGAAGACCAATTCATTAAACTTCTACCGTTGTGTCGATAAATACAATTGTAAATCGTTGCTAGATAATGCATTAAAATGCGCAAACCTCTTTGGGTCGACATTTATCCGTGAACAAACTTTTCGATCATATTAACAAATCGAAAAATAGGAAGTTTCATGAATGAGAATTTAGAATCAATTTTGCGCTTAGCTACTCCAAAAATAGAACAAAATATTAAAAGAATTGTTAAACCAATCATTAAATTAAGTCCTTTATTTATTATCTTTCTTTGTGACAATATAAATAAATATGATAGATGCTAACTTTCATTTTTTGGGGCCCTTTCATAAGTCACAGTGAATCTGTCGCCCTTGGTCTTAATACGTCTGCATTCCTGTCTTAATTCAACTACAATCGGTCTTAATTCAACTACAATCGGCCTTAATTTCAACAAGAAACTAAAGCTGTAGTCGCGTTGCGAAGTAGAGTCGACTTCATTGTTTATTTGTAACAGTTTACTGTCTTTCTAAATGGACAAAATATTTTAATTGCTGTGTTCAATAAATTCCTTGTCTAATACTACATTTTTTCTATTGAAAGCTACTGGCCTCCTGAAAGCATCAACCCCTCCGGAATTTTCCGGTTGGCCTGTCCTTCTGATATTAAATAAGCAATTTTGTTTGAGGAGCAGTTTATGGAAACGTACTGTTTTAGAATCGATCGGTGTTCCAACCAGTTAGTTATAAATGATGAATTGTCGAAAATTCCGATGGAATTTATTGCTTCAGAAATTAGTCGTTGCTAAATTAAATTTTGTCTACAGCGATTCCAAATTTGTATAAATTCCAGACAATAATTATCTTTTTTTATCATTCATTTTAAGTTTTATAAGATCGAACCTTTTATTTAGTTTTGTTGCCATTTTGTTACAGCTAAAAAATAGAAGTCTGATGCATTTGAAGAATGAAATTTCTTTTCCCCTCCCTTTCAAATTTCTGTGTTTCGTTGATTTGAAAAGAATTCTTAATTTTTTTTTCTCCTTGAAACCGCATTGCTTTCATACAATTCCTGGAAACATCCATTGACAATTGATGGTTTTACAAGTACTAATGTGCTGCCTTTGGGTAAATAGTTGTGTATACGAGGTTTCAAGAGGGCACAGGTTTCTCAGATAATATAGGGAGATTTTTTTTTTTATGCAATTGAATTTATAACAGAAGTTGCTTCTCAAGTTCTTGTATATCACGCGCCGCAACTTATACAAACTGAAATCTTGTAGGTAAGGTGGTTAATAGAGAATTTTATAAAATCCTAAGCATTTTGGGGAAGTATTTTCAGCAGTCCAAAACAACGAGTACGTTCTTTGTCTTGTGAAAACTAAATGTATAGCTTAAGAACGAACATATAATTGCTGTCCACAGTGATTTACTTTAAAAATAATTTTACTGAGTCTTCAGAGACCGGTGGTACTTTAGACTATTAGAACTAGGAAAGTGTTTCATAAAATAGTGTAAAAAGCTCAATGTTTTGTACTTATGGGTACGTGGATTTTAATTCTCGCAGCCAATGACGATGTCAACTGGTTCAATGCATAGCGAGGCAGTTAAAAAAGTAACATAAAATTTCAGGAAAAATCGTCTTTTCCTTGAAATAAAAAGGCTTAATATAAATTCTAATATTTCAATCTTCCTTGATCGCTGCATTCTTTTGATATTTTAATTCACAGCCAGCACGATTGAAAGAAAAAAACTAATTTAATTTCACCTATTGCCAGAGTCCAGGGACATAACTAGAGGGGGGCAGACGGGGCATGTGCCCCGGGCGTCGGATTGGGGGGCGGTAAATTAACCGAGTATTTTTTTACTATAGATATTTACGCATGATAAAAATGAAGAGGAAAAACTTACTAGTAGACTACAAAAACCAAAAACGGAGCTAAATGCAGAATGTGTGGAAAGCTTAACCTAGATCCTCTTTTTAAAGAAGTACGGAGGAGGAAGCGGATGTTTGATGAGAAGGGCGAAGTTGAAAGCTATGAATACTCAGAAGAAAAAAGTTCAGATTATTGATTATACAAATAATAGATCGGATTCTGAATGAACTGAGGCAAAGGTTTCAAGTCATTCAAAACATGAATAGTTTATTTGGTTTCCTCAATGGAGCTCGGTTTGAAACAATGAATGGAGAAGAATTGAAGAACCAGGCACTTGAGTTAGCTACCACATATAAAGAAGACCTACACAAGGATTAGCTGGCGATAGAAATGGAGAGTTTTAAGTATCATGCCTTGGATTTAAGCCCTAATATGAAAACGGCTACACCATCAGGTCTGACTTTAATATACAAGAACGGACTTGAAGACGCGTGCACCAACATAACGACAGCGTTGAGTCTTTTCCTCACAATACGAGTCTCAGTCGCCTCAAATGAAAGGAATTTTAGCAAACTAAAAATCATAAAAAATTACCTCGGAAACTTAACAGGGCAACGACTAACCAAAGTGAGCATCATATCAACAGAGCACAAGTTAGCTTCAAAGCTATCTTTTGAGGACATTGTAAAAATGTTTGCAGCCGAAAAAGCCCGTAAAGTTAAGTTTTAGTTCAAGCTTTCTGTGTTTAAATTAATTTTTTTCACATTTTGTCAATAGATTAAGAGATTGTAAAAAATGTCTAAGTATAATACTCTCAAGACAATAACTTGAGTAAAATCTGTTATTACTAATTCTTCCAGTTTTCCAAAATCCTTAAATGGTTTTCGGTCGACGTTTCGATAATTCTCTTTTTAAAAGTCCAAAAGCAAAAAAGTCCATGGGTGAAACATCTGGAGATTTAGCAGGAATATCAGTAAAGTGACTTGATACCAGTTTCATTTTTTCCAAGAATTTAATAGTGGATTTAGATGTGTGGCTGCTTGCTTTATCCTGATGCAGTTCTTCTGATTGTTGGCACTGTGGGTAAAGATATGGTATTTCTTTTTTGAATATTGGGGATAAAATAGGGTCTTGATAATATGTGGGAGTTGATTTTTACATTTCCCTCCTCCTTTTACTTTTAATTTTCCATTATATGCAAAACCCGGCAACAATCATAAATCTCAGAGAAAGTTCTCACTTTAAAGTTACCAAGTTGAACCACGTTTTAAGATTTTTCTCCTCTTTTATGATAATAAATTGTTCTTTTTTATTGCAATCTTTTAAATACTCCCACGCCTCGTCTATTGTCACATTTTTCCATCTTTCTCCAGCTAAATGCTTCTCATGCAAAATTCTGCAGCGGGTTCTGCGTTCTGCAATATGTCGTGGAGATAGACGATGAACATTGTATTTGGCCTTTTTAAGATTCAAATCACTGTTAATTATTTTATTTACAGTTGAAACTGAACATTTTAATAACTTTAATAGTCCTTTGACTTGGCGGATTCTCTTTTAAAATTAAAGATCTTACCTTACAAATATTATCAGAAATTCTTTTCTTTTTTGGAAGTATTTTTACACTTTTACGTTTTTTCCTTTCTCATTAATAATATTACTTTTCGTACCTTTAGAAAGCGGAAAACCATGACTTTTACAGCGTTTTTGAATAATTGAATAAGCATAATTTTCTTCGGAAAAAGCCTTCCATCCATTGCTTATATTTAAAAGCTCCATTTTGAAAGTAAACAAAACTCTTGAGTTAGCAGACGATAAGTTATACTTTAGCTGTTTAACAGCTGCGAAAATAAAATTATTTTGTAACATACAACTTTTTATACAGCTCATCAAAATCATTCAAAAAATGTCCGAACAGCCTCTATTTATCATAAATAAATATCTACTAAAGCAACTGTCTGTTGATTTTGATACAGCCCACACATATCTCGATATCATTTGATAAAACCTTTCATTTGATTTGCAGCGATTATAAGTGTGAAAGAATATACCAAACATGCTACTCTTAAATTATTTGTCAATGAAATATCTTAGAATTAATTAGGTATTTTTTCTTGTACTAAAAATGAAATTACTGCAAATTAATCTATTTACCTTTGAAATCCAGCATTTACCATCCAATTTGAATAAAAAAAAATTTGGACTGGTGGAATTAATGTGTGGTGGGGCGATATCAGATGGTGGTTGTCGGGGAGGGTTTTGGTTTGGTTGGTTGGTCGGTGGGGGCCAAGGCGAGTTCTTGCCCCGGGTGGAAACTAGCCTAGTTACGTCTCTGCAAGAGTCACTTGACTTATTTTCATACGTAGCCTGATGCCACCACAAGCTAATGGGATGCTCTGAAGATGCAATGGAAGCTAGTTCAATTATTGTACTCATTTTAATGATAACAGTTAAGATTCAGTTTTCTTCAAGAGTAGTAAATAGTTATCCAAGTAGCAATAGAGTTTCCTTAAGTTTAAATTATGACATACGCGCGCTCTACATGAACTTCCTTCGTAGTTTTCCGCTTTTTTGTCCAATCAAATAAGCATTCTAGTTTTCAATAAAGAACTCTATCCTGATTTCATATCTGGTTCTTTCGTTGGAGGACATGACAGACTCTTGATTTAACGTTAAAGATAATGGTGAGAAGGAAATTCGTTGTAGAATTATTTGACGTTTGATCGGTGAGATCTGAAATGTTCGACAAGAAACAATTCCCATTTGATGTTCTACGCGCTTAGGGATAACATTTGTTGCGTTCTTTGTACGTCTTTTGCGTGTTGCACATTATTTTCCTTTATGTTTTTGCATTTCACTTAATTTACAAAGCAATCCAAATTTATTTTACACAAATAACTACTATATCTATTCCAACCCTAGCTTTTGAACAGTTTTAAATGCACAAGGCAAATTTAGTCTAACTAATGGTATGGTATTTTAATTAACGTCGCACTGGAGGAGCAACACAACGGGCTATTGGCGACGGTCTGGGATCAAACCCGAAGGGAAAGATCCAACGTCACGTAATTTTGAACCACGGTCAGATGACGAGATCACACCTGAACTGGTACCCCAGTTTCCAAACTTCCCCACCACGCCAACGTGAGGACATTTGAGGCCACTACAGATTTAACGTGCATCAGCCCCTTTGTACACGACGGTCTTTGATTGGATTCGAACCGAGTTTAGGTTATGGTTTCAAGTCACTTTTGATACTGTCGTATTTTTGAGTGCTACTGTAGCACTTTAATAGCGATACACCAGTTTTTCCGTAGCTCGATTAACCATTACTCTATAATACGTTTTGGGGAACCATGATAGCCCGGTTGGAAGAATAGCTTATTAACAACCGGAGGGTTACGAGTTCAAAACCCGATCCAACCAAAGACCGTCGTGTTCTTGGGGGCTGGTGCACGTTAAATCTGTCATGGCCTCGAATGTCTTCACGTTAGCGTGGTTTGGAAGTTTGGAGAGTAGGGTGCCAGCTCAGGTGTTGACTTCATCATCTGACCGTGGTTCAAAATGGCGAAGTATTGTCCTCGGGTATGATACAACCCTTCGGGATTGATCCCGAACCGTCACCAATAGCTCGTTGTGTTGCTCCAGTGCAACGTTAATTCAACTAACCAACCTACAATACTTGTTTGCATTATAAATCTAGCTGGCCTTATAGCGCTAACGGTTATCGCTCTGATCCTAGGTTCAATAAACTGTCCGAATCCCGGACTAGATGTTGGAGTTCGGAATCCACTTTTAACTGTAGGTCCTAGTCTAACAACCCTTGTGTATCGGGAAATGACCGTAGTGATACATTAAACTGATATAGGAAATTCTCGTTAGGATGGAGGGTATATCCTTTCAGTAAATCTTGAGATGCCTTGATTGAATTGAATAAACGAGGTGGATGTTTCTGACCCTGGTCAGCTGATAACTAAACAGCAAACGAGGTTTTTGACGGCTGTAGTTCCGTTTTCTAGCAGTCATTAATTATTATTTGCAAACTTTTGTCCTTCAAAACAGGATTGCCGACCTACAACTGTCAGACAAGTACCGAAATCTACGAAACGAATAATCGAAACAAAAGCACATTTTCGGCAAACTATCTGTTGCTACTTTTGTTAACATTCGGAAAATACTAATGAAATTTAGGTCATTATATCATTCTAATTAGCAGCTCGATTTAATAAATAAATATTACTATGCTTTTGTTCTGAATTAAAAAATCATTAGCGGAAGTTACGAATGGGAATTTAAAAGACGTATACATTGTATAAAACTTAGACAATGTAGAAGAGTGTTTTTAAATTGTTTGGACTGAGGCCAAAACGTGACCTTTCCTGTTTAAAAACATCAAAACACGTCAACAGAGAATATAAGAAATTATCTTGAGTGTGAAGAAATTTCGCCATTTCGAAAAAAATGTTTGGATTAATTTAACGAATACCTAGACAATATTTAGCCCGTTGTGTTGCTCCAGTGTGACGTTAATTGAAAATACCAATACAATATTTAACACTTGCATCATATATATATGAAATCTCCCGCCAACAAATCCTCCGATAAAGGAGGAAGAGTAAAGGATTAGCAACCGGAGGGTTACGAGTTCGAATCCAAACAAAGCCCGTATTCTACAAAGGGGGCTAGTGCACGTTAAATCAGTCGTGGCGTCCTATGTCCTCACGTTGGCGTGGTGTGGAAGTTTGGAGAGTGGATGCCAGCTCAAGTGTGACCTCGTCATCTGATCATGGTTCAAAATTACGTGGTGTTGCACTTGGATCTTTCCCTTTGGGTCTGATCCCGGACCGTCGCTAATAGCCGGTTGTGTTGCTCCAGTGTGACGTTAATTAAAGTACCATACCTCCGATAATGGCAGAACATAGCGGATATTCCTTGAGGACTACTTTTAAAGTAATAAAGAAGTGTTTTGCTTTATGTACCGATGAGGAAATTTTTGTACAATAGATTTAGGAGTGAATCTTTTTTCGGCATTTTTATTTCCTCAACTGAAAACCAATTAGTTTTCTTATTAAACAAAATTCTATAGGGTTTGTGCACTTTTTGGAAAAGCAAATTCCAGAAGTTTAACAGGACTTAGCAGGCTGCGGTAGCCCGGTTGGAAGAGTAACGGATTAGTGACCGGAGAGTTGCGAGTTCGATTCCAACCAAAGACCGTGTAGAAAGGGGGCATACTTACCTCCTATCCAGGACTTTGCAAAAATAATTATTGTGAGCATTGCAGAAAAAAAGCGTCCATTGATTCCAGTTTAAAAAATAAAGCAGCGTTAAAGCATTCATTTTGATCACAAACTTATTTGCTCTGATTTAGCATCTAAAAATATCTCATTTAGCATAGCAGAATTCAAGCTCAACCGAGTTTTGCTGATATTTAGGGAAAATTTCGTGGTATCATCCAGGGGGTACATTTTCAATTATTTTCCTATTTTTCAATTCCAATTCGGGCCAATTTGGAAATGTAAATAATTTTCCTGCATTATAAATAATCTGAATTGGAATAAAATAGTTCGTTGTGTTGCTCCAGTGAGGCGTTAATTCAACTACCTACCTGAATTGGAATAAAAAATTCATGAGGTCATCTAAGTCGAGTAAATTCAAGGAATTTTCAGGAACCTTGAAAAATAATTTCTTTCCAGGAAGTATTCAAGGACTTACAAACCCTAATACTATAACAGTCCTTCCGTATCACGTAATAGTTACAGTCGGCGCAGGTTCGATTCGTCCCTGGATGTATTTCTCTCTTCTGTGGCAGTAAAACTCTGTATGAGTCCATTTACTTGAACACAATGGCCATGTTTGGCGTAGCCAAACATGGCCATTGCGCCATAAAACCCAACCAACCGTATCACTAAAATCAATGGGCCGCGTGTAATTAAGTGTAACGGATTAGCAACCGGAGGGTTGCGAGTTCGAATCCAACCAAAGGCCGTCGTGTACGTGGGCTGGTGCTTGTTAAATCTGTCGTGGCTTCCAATGTCCTCACGTTGGCGTGGTGTGGAAGTTTGGAGAGTGGGATGCCAGCTCCAGTGTGACGTCAATTAATTACCCTTACGAAAAACGGACAAGTAAAGGGGATTACTCGCCAGACAACCAGTGAATTTAAATGAAAATTTAGACTGGTGCTACTTACAAAGGGCTGCCAAGGGCCATTTTTTGCTACTATTTTTCAACCTTGGCAACTAAAGGTATCTTTTAAAGCAAAATCGTCTCAAAAGCTACTTTCAAAATTTTGGCGACTTTAAATTCATCAAAGGTCAGCGTAAGTTTATTCTCCTTTTTTTCTTTAACTAATAGCGGATTGAAAAATATCTTTCGGATTTTTCTTTGAAACGTCAAAATCTGGTTGTAAGATGAAAACCTTATTAAGAAAATATTTAGTTTAAAATTTAACTTGATGAGAACTAAAAGAGGGTTTAAGAGGAGACTTGCTACTATTTTTTAAAATGTATTCTACAGGGTGAGTCTAAATTGTTTTTACAAAATAAGAGGGGTGCTAGTACCCATCCAGACGAGCCATAATTACCATGGAACATGGGGTCGCAATCCACTCTGAGAGGCAGAAAAGAGTAAAGTCGAAACGCGTCGAGCATGAACAAGTCATCGCCTCTGACGTCGTTTTGTACCTGCCTACGTAGCATATCTCCTAAGCAAGATGCCTGGTCGGTAGCGCACTGGGTCGGTCGGTGGCTTGGCCTCCTCGCTCACCGGACCTCAACCCACTGGACTTTTTCTTCCGGGGGCACATGAAATCTTTAGTGTACCAGACGCCTGTGGACTCGGCTGAAGATCTCGTAGCGAGAATCGGTGTTGCCGCAGACAAAATGAACGCAACACCAGGAATCTTCGAGAGCCAGTCATTCCTTCGCCCGTGTGAACTGTGCAACGCCACTTTGAGCACTTGCTGTGAGTTTTTCTCTGACCAATCAATCAGATACTTTTGGTATCGTTCATTCCAACACTGTTGTAAGTTCATGTTGAAATTCTAATTTGACTCTTTTCTGCCTCTCAGAGTGGAATGCGAGGTAATTATTGCTCGTCTGGATGGGTACTATCACCCCTCTTATTTTGTAAAAACAATTTAGACACCCTGTATACTACATCACAAGTGCTTTGGCTGTGGCACCCCTTTACTTAATATCAATCAACAGTAATTGCATGTCGAATATGTGTAACAACCACATCCTTTGGTTTCAGGGTTTGGCTCACGAGGAGAGCGAGAGGATCAGTCTCGGCCTCCAGGGGCTGTTGCCAGCGGCCGTCAGGCCCGTCAAGCTGCAGGTGGAAGCTGTGCTGGACAACTTGAACAGATATGGAGAAGATCTCAGTCGATACCTGTTCCTCAGAGAATTACAGGTAAAAGCATCTTCCACACAATACAGCCCTCTGGTGCACATCTTCTTTAGATGTGTATGGGCTTCACAACCCCGAGGTACCCTAGTGATCTTTTCTTTTTCATTAGGTTGTATTGTCTTTAGTGAAAACGGGGGTCGCGCTCCCGGGGCACCCAAGCGATCTTTTCCTGCTTCACCCCACTGCTCTGTTCCCCAATCCATCTCTTCCCCCTTTTACATTTTTTCTTGACATTGTCTTGTGCTTAGCCAAATATGGCCCTTGCGCCATAAAACCCCAAACCAACTAACGATCCATCTACAGGATACAATGGGTTCGCGGTAGCCCGGTTGGTTGAGTAGCGGATTAGCAATCGAAAGGTTGCGCGTTCGAATCTCGATTCAATCAAAGCCCGTAGTGGCATCGATTGTCTTCACGTTGGCGTGGGAGTCTGGGGTGCCAGCTTAGGTGTTGACCTCGTCATTCTGACCGTGGTTGGAAATGACGAGGTGTTGTCCTCGGATCTTTCCCTTCGGGGTGGATCCAGGACCTTCGCCAATAGCCTGTTGTGTTGCTTCAGTGCGACGTAAAATCAACTACCTACATCTACACGATACAAGCCATGGAATTGAAACAGATTTAACATCCTGTATTTAAAACGAAATTTACTGAGTATTTCGATGGGATTTATACATCTTTCCAACTGAAGTGCTAGAATTTACTATATAAGTGTATAAGAGTTTATATGGGATTAGACACACACAGGATTTGGTATTTTCTGGACCCCAACCTTTACAGATTTCGGTACACCTTTTAAAATTAATCAGATTAAATAATAGTCATCTGTAGCTTTAATGAAAATGTAATATATAATAACATGTTTATTTCTTAATCTAAATAATCAAAATAATGTATTAAATTAAGTGGTGGTTACAATGTAATTCAATCACTTAGATAATTTCAAAATTTTTTCACGAAACTTTGGAATAAGCCAATTTTGAATTTTTTTGGGTCTAAATTATAAGAAAATCATGTTCTTCACCCTTCAAAAATTTCAAGGAACAAGAAAGAACCATTTGCATGTCAAGTTTTAAACTAGTTTTATAAAGTCAAATGTACAATAGTTCGATACGAAGTATTAATATGAATCAATAAACCCAGATGTGTTCACTTACTATTTTTACAATCAATGACTTGATTTAAGTCTCATTCTAATTGTCATGATTTCAGATTAGAAAGTTCCAACAATGAAAGGTTTTTAAACGGCTCAGTCTTGAATTTTCAAGATCACGAGTAGTTTAAGATCTATGTAACATAATCAACACAGAATAAGATTTCATTTCTTCTAAAGTAGAAATATATATTATGAATAATATTTTGGTCTTAAATTTTTACTCAGCTAATAAATCATCTTGGTTAAAGCTGAGGACTTAAAAATTTTTAACTCGGAAATTTTAATTAATGAGAGCCAATATAATGTACATAGAACAATTATAAAATCTGCATAATACAATGATTACAGCAACTTTATATAAAAATGAGGTTATTTGGTTTGAAAAACCCAAATTGCACCATTTTAAAGATATAATTCCTTTTAAAAATTTCGTTATCTGACCATGATTCAAAATTATGTGGTGTTCTCGAATCTTTCTCTTCTGGTTTGATCCCAGACTGTCGTCAATAGCCCGTTCCTCCAGTTGGTGCGTTTTGGTTTGAAAAACCCAAAGAGCACCATTTTAAAGATATAATTCCTTTTAAAAATTTTGTCATCTGACCATGGTTCAAATTATGTGGTTGTTCTCGAATCTTTCTCTTCAGGTTTGATCCCAGACTGTCGTCAATAGCCCGTTGCTCCAGTGTAACGTTAATTAAATACCAACCTACTTACCTTTTAAAAATCAAGCAATATGGTATTAGTATGTTAATTATTAATTAGGTTTTAAATAAATCTACAAATCAAACGTTTTATTTTTACTATGGGTAAGAATTTAATACTTTTGTAGAAACTGAAAATATTGAAATGTGTTCATTAATTTTCAGGATACCAATGAGCATCTTTTTTATCGAGTGTTATGTGAACACACAGAAGAACTGATGCCATTTGTATATACTCCTGTAGTTGGTCAAGCCTGCCAAGAATACAGTAGAATATTCCGCAGACCTAGGTCAGTGATTATATTTTACCTTTGCGATGAAAATGTATTACAAACTTTATGCCAAGTAGTATAATTTTAAATTGCACAACTTTTTTCAAATTTATCAATATTATTTTGTTTACAAACTTTTTTCCATTGGTTAGGCGGTTTTTAATGAGAAAAACTACCTAACCAATGTGTGTGTGGGGGAAAAATCATGTAAAATATTACACATCTGAATATAAACACTTCAATGTATTATAAAAATCAAGATTTACAATTCATTAAAACAGCTTTCAATAGCCTAAACAAACTGAATTGGTTGTTGGATACCATTTATGAAATGGGGTTTCATATTAAAGTAGTTAAATCAAATCATTAATAAAATATTTTTCATGTGAACTAACCATTAAGAAATTCCAAATGAATGCTATGTTTGAGTATCATAGCACTTAGTCAGATATATCTTCATTCAGCAATTACATCAATGATTTTAGATATTTTGTTTTAAAAAATAAATTTGAATTGTATTGATTGTTTTGCTGCAATGTTCAGAATACCATGATAGTTAATATTTATATGTGTACATGATCGAACAAATAATTAGAACATAGTATAGTTTTAAATTTATGTATAAAAAATTCATCCAAGATTCATTTGATCTTTACATTCTATTTTCCTTTTAAATTTAGGGGTATTTTCATCACAATTAATGATTTAGGTAAGGTGTATGATATTCTTGGAAACTGGCCAGAAGAAAATGTGAAGGTTAGTAAATGTAAATTATTTCGTACAAGTTATAAATAAATTAAAAATACGAATCCACACTGAGACTGAAATAACTAATTACACAAATAGTAAATTAATTATTGTAAAAATATAATCCTTCTACAAAAAAGATGAAAGGAACAGGGCATGTAATTATTACAAGGGATATATTACTATGATGACTATATTATGATTAATGATCTATAAAACAAATCTGTTACATTTGATTGATTTGAAGAATTTCAACTACTAACATAAATGTAAAATTTGTATATTGGAGAATGTAAATAAACAAATAAAACTAGTTTAAATTTATCAGCTACAGGATTTATTCACCAATTTTCTTGCTTAATAAAATATTTGATTTGACCTATGGTGCTGCATAATGTTGCTAAATCGACGCGGAAGAGCTCTCCACCATAAAGGAACTCTTCAGTCTGATTACGGAAGGTAATGAGAAATGTGGGAGATAGAAATCATCGCAGAAAAGAAAATGGGTGCACAGAAGTTAAAAAATACCGAATCACCTTTGAACAAGTGAATGGTATGTAATTGAAGTGAACATGCAGGAGTTGATTGTGATGTCACCAAGGTGAAAGCTTTTTGCCATGTAAAAATACAAAATGTTGCTATTTTTGAATAATTTAATTTGGAGGTACGAAGTCGGTCGATCATATCGATACTTATGTTCATTAGAAATGGAATTAAATAGATATCAGATGTGAGTATCATTGTGCAGTACATAAAGTTTAGAAACTTTAGTGCAGGTGCTATGTACAGATATTAGTAAATTCAATTATCATTGTTCAACAATACTTACAAATTGTTTTAATTTCAGACACATGGAATTACATTTATCTACCTAATATTACACTGAAACTAATTAGCATTAACACCTGACTATTCCAACAAATATTTTATAGTGATACTGCCTATTTTCCCAAGTTAATTACTATAAAACATTTGAAATGTGGGGTAGGAATTTTATTGTTCCTAAATAACTGCATTTAGCTGCATTCCATTAACTTTCTAAATGAGGATCCTTGTTTGCAGGCCATAGTTGTGACAGACGGAGAGAGGATCCTGGGTCTGGGTGACCTTGGGGCCAACGGAATGGGCATTCCAGTTGGGAAAATGGCCTTGTACACTGCCCTTGCTGGAATACCACCATCGCAACTGTTACCCGTCACACTTGACGTTGGGACCAATAATGAGGTGAGCATATTGCACTTTGTTCATTCTATATTTTAAATTATGCCTTATTTTCAAGTGAGGTAATTCCTTCCACATTTCCACAGTTCATTCAATATTAGATAGAAAATGCAAGAAATTCAGACAATTTCTGATTTATGAAATGTTCAAACTAATCTTTCTAACACAAATTACCCTTTTGCAAAGTGTAAACGTTCCCCTGAACCTACTTAGCTGGATACAATGGTCTGTCCCCTAACCAATAAGATCACCTTCTTTTTCTGAGGTTGCTGTAGTGTGGGTTCGCTTACATTGCTAGCAACCTGCAAGTTAAGTAGCGCAGGTTCGATTTCTCTCTTGTGTCAGTAAAGCCATCCTTGTCTGTATGTCTATTTACTTGAAGTTGTTTGGCACAACTTGGCCAAATATGGCCTTTACGCCATAAGACCCAGCCAACCTATCGTAAACAGGTAGAGTATGATGTCCTCCTCTTTTTCAGCAAAGTTAATTAAAACTCACACTTCAACACTCAGTCCCAAGTAAGATAATTAATTGATCTAAAATTCTAAAAAAGATGCCATAAAAATAAAATAAGTCTTAAATTTGAATCTCCTGAAATATCCTTGACATTGTTTGGCACAGCTTGGTCCAATTTGACCCTTGTGCCATCCAACCAACCCTCTTTTTCCTTGTCTGGGGAAATTTTCCTCTACACACTTAAGCCCAAGTGTCAAGGCAAGTGGATCAATGGAATTAGCTTATTCCATGACATTTAAGAATGATGTTTAATGAATCTTTTGTGTCATATTCTCCATAAGCTACACTACTTTTTTAATTCAGACTTGTGACATTGGTTGTTTTATCAAATGTACATTTCATTAAATATTACTCAATGATGGCAAAGGAGTTAGTTACTTGCGAAATAAAGAACCAAATGTCAACCTAATTGAAAACTCGTGGTTGAAGTGATTAATCAGTGTTAGTACACCAACATAATCAATTCTTCAATTTCACAATTTTCAATATTTTCTATTAGTTCTTATTTTATTTATGTGTAGAAGCTTTTTATGTTAAAATTAACAAGAACATTTTCCATTTTTACAAGCATAAGAAAAATTAGGGTATTTTCAAGTCTACATTTCATATAGATTGCAATGGATTAACCCATGCATGAACAGGTAAAGAAACTTTTATAAGAGTGCTATGTTTGGGGTCTTACGGACCCAGTTTTAAAAACCTGAATTTTTAGCTAATCTATAAACATTATACCCTCGGATTTTGATACTTGATCTTGGACAAGTATCTTTGGATGCAAGTGAAATAAAATATGCAGGGTTGTATAAAAGGAGGTTTTATAAAAAGAATGTTTAAAAAAGGCCTTAGAATAAAACTAAGGTCTTTTTAAGGGCTCTTAAAAATGAAAAATCGGGCCTTTCTAAGGTCTGGGAACCTTGAATAGGTGTGTTTGTATATTTCCACTATGAATTGCATAGGTTGTGGTTGGTTGGATTTTTATGGTGCAAGGGCCATATTTGGCCATGCTGTGCCAGACACAAGACACAATATCAAGTAATGGACATCCACACAAAAGGAAAGTTTTACTGACACAAGAGAGAAATATACCTAGGGAGGAATTGCACCTGCGTCGCCTACAACTCGTAGGTCGCTAGCGCAGTGGGCATACCCACTAAGCCACAGTGGCCCCATATATGATGTGAATATCAAAGTATTGAAAACAATAGAAGTGTTTGGATATCCATCACATAATTACACAAAATAAGATCATGCAACGGTATTCCATTTTCAGTTTTGTACTTGACAAATAAAATAATTTAGTATAGAAATTAGCTACCAAAAATGGCTTTCACCTTCATTTTAAGGGGAAGTTTTAGAATTTCAATAGAAATCGCATGTATTTCTTTTTTTTGCAGAAACTATTAGCTGATCCATTTTATATTGGTTTAAGACAGAAAAGAATCAATGGAGAAAATTATGATGAACTGATAGATGAATTTATGAAAGCTGCTGTGAAAAGGCAAGTCAATTATCACTCATTTTTTTTGTTTTTATCGTGAGGGCAGTGCACTTAATGTTTTGTATAGCCCCTCTATGAAAAATTACTTCAATACTTACAAGTATCCCTAACATAATTTAGTTTAAAACATGTCACCACTTGAATGCCATTTCTGTGATAAGATCAGAGATAAGTCGTGTATTTTTCAAATACCCATTTCATATTCATAATTCTGCAACTATTTTAGGTATGGCAAGACATGTTTAATCCAATTCGAAGATTTTGGTAATCAAAATGCTTTTCGTTTATTGGAGAAGTATGACAATGATTACTGTACTTTCAATGACGACATTCAAGGTAATAATTGCTTTCCTCTTTATATTGTTTTTATATACTCACTTATATTTTTATTTGAAATATCTAGGGTTCTAATTTTAAACAGGTTCTAATATCAGTCTAACTATTCAAGAATATTTTAAGATTTATATGCTTTATGGCTTAACGTTTCATCAAAAAAAGATAGCTCATATTAGAATTTTTAAACACACTATTTGAATGAAAATTTCATCAACTTTTATATTTCAGTGATACTAATTGTATTGAAATAAATTATATTTCTGAATACTTAAATTCTCTAATTAAATAAAGTTTTAATATGGTACTTCTAGAGAGGAAGAAATGGGTGAAGTAGAAAGACTATTTTTGAAGTTAAATTTTTATTATAGGGATTAAAATTATTATGTTCAGTAATTTGAAATCTGTTTGAAAATCATGGGAGGATGTTTTTAATGCAACACCTATACTTCCCTTTCACAGCAAAAATTGTGTTTTGTACAAATAAAATTGTCAAAAAGTAATTCTTCAAAAGCATGTAATGGTGACATAATGTCATGTGAAGAAAGGTGACATCCGTGTAGAATGACTGATTACACACATCCGTCCACAAATGAACCCATTGGATTTAATTTGGCAGTTTACCAAGTGGGTTAGGAATATACTACAGCCTTGATATAATTTCATACATTTAAAGTAATTATGAAAAAAATTGAGTCGTTACCTGACATTTTGTGAAAAGAAAAATACTCCATTTTTATTTAAAAGAAATAGGAATGAGAGCACCTATGTATCGTTAATTATTATGAATTGTCCACTATTCTGAACAACTATCTTTTCAACTACAGAAGTATCTAATTTATAAAGGGGCCACGGTGGCCGGGTTGGAAAAGTAATGGATTAGCAACTGGAGGGTTGCGAGTTCAAATCCAATCAAAGACCGTTGTGTACACAGGGTCTGGTACATATTAAATCTGTTGTGGCCTCAAATGTCCTTGCGTTGGAATGGTGTGGAAGTTTGGAGAATGGGCGCCAGCTCAGGTGTGACCTCGTCATATGACCGTGATTCAAAATTACATGGTGTTCTCGAATCTTTCCCTTTGTCTCGTACCATAGCCAATAGCCTGTTGTGTTGCTCCAGTGCAACGTTATTTCAAATACTTATCTATTTAATTTATAAAGGATATACCAATATTAATAAAATATTACCAAATTCAAGTGACAAAACAACTATTCATACCAGATGGACAACACAGGAACAAACAACAGTCAGTATGGTATATCCACAAATTGCTCACTATGATGTCTTGTATTCTCACATTCTAAAGGACAAGCTAGTCTTCAAGATTCAAAAATCAGCAATGCATGTTATTCTTTGCATACAAGATGCAATCATGTCACTTATTTTGCAATGGTGGTAAGTTAAACATCCAGTTGTCCTTGAAACAATGCAGAAAGCAAGAATTGTTTTCCAAACATGCTATTGTGTAAAATGAGTACAGAAAAATTTGTTTCAAAACACAGCATTCATTTCATACTTAATATCAAAACACAAAGAAATGTCATAATGCATTTGATGAAATATTTAGTGAAATGTACCCATCGGTTTTACTAACTGAGGTAATCACACCTGTTAGACCTTATCCCAGATGTTTGTAGGGAATGGGGTGGGGGTTGAACTCACGAAAAATGTTTTGCCAATTATGTAAATATACACTACCTGGCATTGAAAATGCAACACCAAGAAGGAGTTGGCAGAAAGTGTTGAAATTTGGCAAACAGAGACAGCAACGAGCAATAAGTGATCTTTATTGCAACATTATACACCTTGCCACTGAGCAGCAAGAACGTCTGATCAGTAGGTTGTAGGACCACCGCGAGCGGCGATACAGGCAGCAACACATCTAGGTACAGACGCAATGAGCGTACGGATGGTGTCCTGAGGGATGGCTGCCCATTTCCTGTCAACCATTTGCCAGAGTTCGTCTTCTGAACGTGCCGGTGGCAACGCATGCAAGCGACGTCCAATGACGTTCCAGAAATGTTCGATAGGTGAGAGATCAGAGGAGACAGCTGGCCAGGGAAGCACCTGGGTGCCTTGCAGGGCATGTTGGCTGATGCGTGCCGTGTGCGACCGGGCGTTATCCTGCTGAAAAATGGCATTTGGCACCCCCTGAAGGAAAGGTAGTGTCACCGGCTGCAGCACGTCATCCACGTATCGTTGGGCCGTCATAGTGTCCTGTATACGGACCAGAGGTGACCTGCTATCGTAGGCGATGGCGCCCCAAACCATTATACCGCGTTGGCTCGCGGTATGGCGTTCCACAGATGCGGCCGGATTGGCCCTGTCACCACGTCGGCGCCAGACTCGTACACGGCGACTGTCATTGCTAAAACAGAAGCGTAACTCGTCTGAGAACACCACCCTGTGCCATTCCGTCGTCCACGTGGCTCTATCCCGACACCATTGAAAACGGAGATGTCTGTGTTGTTGGGTCAATGGTAGCCGTCTCAACGGGCGCCATGAGTGCAGGCCGCCAGCACTCATGGCGGATAATGGTCCTGGACGATATGGGAGCATCAAGGGTGTCCTGCACATGCTGCAAAAGGGCGACAGACGTGGCTTGCGGGGCCGCCGATGCTTCCCGGCAGATGCGTCGATCCACGCGTGCTGACGTCACTCTGGCTGCACCGGAACCCCTCAAACATGCCACATTCCCTTGGTCCAACCATCTGTGCCACAACCGGTGGACGCGTGTAGGTGGGTATCTGCTGAGATTTGACTATGGACCAACCTGCCCTTCTGAGGCCAATCACCATACCCCTCGTGAAGTCGTCTGTTTGCTGGAACTTTCTTGATTGGCGGCGTCCTGGTATTCTCCGCTACTAGACGTTTCCTCTGAGACACAAAAACAAATTGCAACTTGATTTACCTGGCAAACAGAGCGGCGCGAAATTGACCACTTTTGCAGGTTCCTTCCCTGGTTTTTCACTCGCCGTGCGCGGGACAGCTGCGCAGTTTGCATCGTTTACATATCTCGGTGAGCTGCGTCTACCCTGTAAATTTCATCCAGTTCTGCGCACTCCTTCTGGGTGTTGCATTTTCAATGTCAGGTAGTGTATAATAGATGATATACTAAGGCCACCAATAATTTTTAAAGTCGAAGCCACTGGTACATGTAATTAGAAAATGGAAAGAGGATTGTTATGCATACCTGTTTTATACCTATACACTATTTTTAATTGATGTTTCTATTGTAGGAACTGCATCCGTTGCTGTTGCTGGAATCCTTGCAAGTGTAAAAATTACTGGAACTAAAGTTTCTGAGCACACTTTCCTCTTCTATGGAGCAGGAGAGGTAAACTATGGGATTAGATAAAAACTTTGCTGAACTAACAATACACACATTGTGCTAAGCTATGTCAACCAAGCATGAAAGAGTATGAGAATTAAATCCAACACTTCTAGTGAGAGCACAATGATAAAGCAGCAGAGGTGTTTCTCAATTGTGAAATTGTGGGAAATTTAAGTGACATTTCTTTTAAATTGAACAAATATGTTGTCTTAGACCATAAATACATTAACTGACAAAATTTTTTTGTACAGTTGGTTAAAAACTACCGAAATTTTTAGGTAAAAAATATGTAAACATTTTGATTGTATTATTTATTTTAAACAATTATGACTATTTCTTATGAAAGTACAGAGGGTTATCAGAGCAATCTTTATAAATGAATGATTTCAATTAGTTATTACGAAAGAGAACCTGGTTACGTCGATTTATTTTTATGGGTATATGTTAAAGAATAAGTTTTAACAGAATCAGTTAACATTAAGGGAATAAGTTTCTTTTACAATTCTTTTCACTAAGGAAGCATAAAAAATCAAGATTTTTTTCAAGAATTATAACATTTAAGAATCAACTAAACTTAATTTCTTAACTAAAAACTCTGAAGACCAAAACATACACTGTATTAGATCATAATGATACAGAAATAATTATAATAGATCAATTCATTGATGAGTTATCTCCATTTGAACGAAGCATTAAATTGCAAAATTACAGTTCTTCAGAAATTGAGTTTAAAGTTTTGGAAATATGTTTGTACATGTTGACTATACCTAACGAAAAACCCTTGTAACTAGAATATTCTGACTATTTACAAGATCTTTGTATTTTTTGAAAGCTAAGGAGTTGAAAAAAATTTTTAAGCAATAAAAACAAATCTATCCTGATCGATTTTCGTGATTTCTAGTGTATATATACACAACATAAGTGTAAAAATTGTATCCCCTTTTCTTAAGGCAGCTCTAGGAATAGCAGATTTGCTGGTGATGGAAATGATAGAAGAAGGCGTATCCAAAGCAGACGCTGAAACCAAGATTTGGATGGTCGATTCAAGGGGACTGGTTGTAAAAGTAAGATTGCCTGTGTTCAAAATTCCTGATACTTAACGCCAATGCTAAAACAAGTTTACATTCATAAAAAAAATTCCTGTGATTTGACAGTTCTTTAATATTACAGAGTAGAGGTGACCACGCTCTAAGTGGCCACAAAAAGTATTATGCCAAAGAACATGAAGCAACGAAAGATTTGGAATTAATGACAGAGCACATAAAGCCATCAGTACTTATTGGTAAAACCTGCTCATTTACTTCTTTTCAAAAGCTTTAAAATAGAAATTTTAATATTTATTTTCTAATCAAATGAGTTTGAAACATGGACGGACATGATTAACCTCCAGTTTTAAGTAATGCGAATTGGTCATCTATTTAGCCGGAAGCTCAAATTAAGATGAACAATTAATTTAATTGTAAGTAAAATTTAGAATTTCGCAATACAGCTGCAGAGCAAGGATTTCCATTTTCATTAAAGACAGAAACACTGTCTTAATTTAAATAGGAAAGAACGAGAAGCTATTTACGAAATAGCATTTCTAAATTGCCAGTTTTAAAGTTACAAATTTGAGACAAGGTTACGTGGAAAGTTACAGCACTATGTGGCCGTAACTTTCTGCACAAACTTAACAATATCTCTTATTTGTTTAAATGTTTGAAAAGGTAAATGTCATTTGTTTTGCTCTACAGGTGCTTCTGCACAACCTGGAGTGTTCACTTCAAAAGTGTTAAGTATGTTGCTGGATTACAGCAAACAACCAATAGTTTTTGCACTCAGTAATCCAACTGATAAGGCAGAATGCACTGCAGAACAGGCTTATATCCACACAGATGTAAGTATTTAAAAACAATTTAATTGTATATAGATTATTTTTGTTTATCAGATATCTCTAATTTTAAAATTTTTTATATACATTAAATGATTGACTACTTAAGAATATTTATATTAGTATATTTATAAGACACAATACAAATTTCAAATGATAGTGAAAATCATTACTACTGCCAGGGCCTTGTTGGTCTAAAAATGTGAAAAATGACTTAACAATAGTTGACATTTTCGCATTATCAAACCTTTTTCCTTCTGAGTGAAACTGAGAAAAACCCTCAAGCCCTAACTCTTCAGTGAAGATGATTCACCCATCATCAGTAGTGTACCCAGGTTTTATTTTGCATTGAAGGGTAGCTCAGATTTTTTGGCACCAGAAGTTGGTAGATTAGCTATTTGTTTTAAGTTTTGGCATCAATCATCAAAAGGAAATCATGGATGAACAATGCTAACATGGAAAGGTTTCAACAACAAAATAAATAAAGATATTTTAAATCCAGAACAAAACCAAAACATGCTAGGCCTCAAATGTTTATAAATACTCTAAAAATGTTTTGATGAGATACTTGGAAAACGTTTGCAGATATCATCGGATTAGAGCAGAAATTCATTAACCAACATTTTTTCGGAATACACTAAAAAACTTATTGTCACTAAATGATTGTTTTCAAGATGATGGAAAGATGCATTGACGTATTGAAATGTGTTTGCACAAAAATATAAGTATTGATGCTTATTTTTATTTTTGACCTAAATCTAGTCTTTGGATGACTTATTCTTTTTGTCAGTTAAGGTGTATGTATACACTAGAACATTTTTTTTTTAAATTTTGACTTTAAAAATCCAATTTTTTCACAATAGGTCATTGGTTTGTGCTTAAGCTTATTTTAGTGTAAAAAATTCTGATTAAACTACTCATTAATTATCTAATTTAGATATAATTAGCTAATTAAATTAGCATGTTTTTTGAACAGTGATATCTCAATTTCTAATGTGTTCGGAAAGACAATTCCTGTTGGAAATTATTCCTAATATTCTTCATGTTTTGACCCTCCATCAAGTTGCTAGAGGGAATAGGTTCTTTTTTACAATTTTTTTTACGAAGGAAATCTATAAACAAGATTTTGTCAGGAATTTCAACATTTAGAAATCAACTAAAAATTCATTTCTTAACCAATATATTTGACTGAGGGTCAAAATATTCACTATATTATATAGATTATAATGACGCAAAAGTAATTATAAAAGATTAATTCATTGTTGAGTTATCACTGTTCGAAAGAAGCATCCTATTGCAAAAACATAGTTCTTCAGAAATCGAGTTTAAAGTTTTGGAAACGTGTTTGTCTAAGGTGACAGTACCTAACCCAAACCCTTGTAACTTGAAAACTATTTCGAATATTTACAAGATCTTGGTATCATTTGAAAGCTAAGGGGTTGGACACTATTTTGAATTATTAAAAAATATATCGATATTTTGGTCAATTTTCGTGATTTCTAATGTATACATACACTTTAATGAATTTCTGCTCTAAACGATGTGTTCATTGTCTGCTTCATAGCTCTACGGATAAATTATACCAATTAACAAATAGGCAATTTTTCGTGACAAACGAAGTCAAATTAATTACTATGTACCTTCTTTTTCTCTAGGGCAAGTGCATCTTTGCCAGTGGCAGTCCATTCCCTGCCTTCACTTACAAGGGACAGACCTTCCACCCAGGACAAGGCAATAACGCCTACATCTTCCCTGGAGTGTCTTTGGCCTTGATAGCGTGTGGCGCTAAGACTGTTGGAGACAAAGTCTTCCTGGTTGCAGCTAAGGTACATACTGGGTGGTTGAACTTACTAATCATCCCACACAACTGTCAAAAACCAAACCAAAGTGTTAAACATTTTTCGATTGAACAGGGCATTCTGCACCTACAACTGATAGTTTAACACATGTTCAGGTGTGCATATCCATCTGGTGTTTTAGGGCCGCAGCAATTTTCTTTCATTCTTAATTAGTACATCTTGGCCGTGTTCGTAAACAACTGAAAAAAGTGCAAGCCAAAAAATAATCCGTCACGTGACCTCAGTTTCACCCGTTCTGAAGTTGCATTTACGAACGATTAAGTTTTTTTTAGTCTCATTCGCCATGTAATTGGCAATTTTTTTTGATAAATTCAATCTTAAAATGAGCCTAAACCACACATATGGATAGAGATGCATTGCAACATTTACCTTTTCGGTTGCCAACTTCTGAACTGACAAAACTTAGCACAATCTCAGTTCGTTTAAAACGATTTTTTGTTTTCAGCGACACATAAAACGGCTTGTTTTTCACACTAGAAAATCTGAGACTCATGGAACGCTCAGTTGGCATAACTCGTACAACCGGTGCGATTTATTTGCATTTACGAACGAGCCTTTTTTGTTTTAAATTATTTATCCTGTATCTAAGCAACTCAAATAAGGTTTAAGAGACTACTTTTGATACTATTTAAAATTTATGCAACTGATGCTGCTATTTCACAAGTGCTTCGGCTGTAGCAGCCCTGCTACAAGGTAGCTTGCGTAATGCTACCTTAGTCTAGGTAAATTTCTCTTAAACTGACAATGCATTCCTGCTTATCATGCGGTTTCCATCTGAGTGATCTCTGATGATTGAAACTTCCAGGCCCTTGCCGAGCAAGTGACAAAGGAGGACATGGATGAGGGACGCGTCTACCCTCCTCTGCACACCATCCGGAAGGTGTCTCTGACCATTGCAGGCAAGGTGGCACGTTTCTTGTTCCAGGAGGGGCTCGCCACTTACAAACCCGAACCTCCAGACTTGGAGACATTCCTGGCCACCAAGCAATACAGCTATGAATATGAAGCTTAACACTTTGAGTATGTTGTGAATGTTTTGAATCATATATATGTATGTTTATTATAAATTGATGTTGAATTCTATAAAGGAATAAATAATCTATCTGTTTACTCACCCACATTCTCTCCCCACTAGAAATGACACGCTGTTAGCTTGTATGAAATCAATGGGGTATGCAAATGAATACGTTATTTTAATAATGGCTCCATTTTAATTTACTTCAAGGTATGAGAAGTTAAATGAAAGAATAACAAGGTTAAATAGTAAAGGCAATTAAATTTAAGAAAGGAAAATTCAGGAATTGAAGTATTTGAAAAATAATGGTACTTGGTTGGCAAAGATGATTTAAGGTTTAGGAAAAATGGAGTGTGATTCTATAAATGCGATTAATTGCAATTTTACAAATAATATGGAGTTGTATCTCTTAAAATAAAGTTTTCATGTACTGTTGATAGATATAAACTTCAAGCACCATGTTCTGTTCATTCTGGGAATCAAGATTTCTTACCGTAAACTGACAATATAGATAAAAAATTGTGTGTAAGAAACAAAGGTCAGTCAACCATATAAATATAAAAATGAACTAACATAATTTAAAGTTAAAACTAGTTGTGCAAATCTAAATAAGTTTGAACAAGAAATTTACGACAAGATGTGGATCCAAAAGCTCAAGCAGATAATAAAAACTCTATGCTAAAGATGTTTCTCAAATAAATTATAAATTAAGATTGGTTTTCAATAAAATTAATTCAATGTAGTTTGTTACATTCACATGTAAAAGAGAAACTTTTACCAAATTATTTTATTGGAAAACACAGTATTCAATACATATAAAATATGTGGTTGTATATTCCTCGATAACAATGAATGTAGCATAATCCATGCATTAGGAACTAAGAGTTACTCATTCACTAACAATATAAGTTAAATAAAGGAACTGTACAAGACAAATCAGAACAATTAAATAGTCAATGAACCAAAATATTGGTATGACAAATAGTCATGTAATAAGTCATGTAATAGTAATAAGTAAATTTCTTGTATTTCATGTTTCTCATTTTTACAATACAATTGAATGACAAACTCTTGAAATTCTTTGCTAATATTCCTGACACCCCTCATAATTCAAAATTAAACAACATTTGATAAAAGACAATCACTAAAAATAATTTCCATTGATCATATCAGAAAAAACACTCTCCATAGCTTAGAAAGAACAAAAACTTCAAGCATATCACAATACAATAGAAATTTCAACAAAGAAAAATAATTTAGCAAATTGCATTTTTAATTTTGATTTAACTCTTCAACTAACCCAACCTCTTTTGCGGCGTTTTCTTCTACATACAATTATAGCATTTTAAAATTAACATTCACAAATCAACAATAACATATATGGATTTAAAGTACATATCAAATCTTAAAAATTGCAAATACATCAACAAAATAGGATATTTTCATGTCACATTGTTAACAATATCACCATAATACACAATTAAAGTACAATGAACTTAAATATATCAGTTGGGGACAACCTTATAAAAGCTCTTTCCGATTACAAAAATATCGAACATTACTTCTCTTCAAGAGACATAAATAGGAATTTTCTTACTTATTTACAAGTGTCCTTGAGGGAAGTGATGCTTAAATTGCTTGATATATCATTTACTGTTGCTTCCTTTCTGCTGAAATAAGAAACAGTGACGGTTTCAGTAACCATGATAAATCCATTATCAGAAAATCTTCCTGGAATGCTCGCTACTTCAAGCCAAACAAATGGCGCTACACTATTAGCAATGATAGTGATGTTGAAGGTAAAGTCAGAAGAGTACGTAACAAAAGGCCCATTCACTTTAACCTAAAATTAAATGAAAAAAATACATTAAATAGTTTTACAACTTTTAACTTACATCTGTCAATTTGTTTTCTCAAAGCACTTAAATGTAGTCAGTCAAATGTATCTGAATATACCTCATTCAACACTAGAGTTGAAACCAAGTTTCCTGACTGAGTAACGTTGAATAACATAAAGACCGAATAATGTTTGTTAGAAATGAACATGCATATCATTTACGTAAGGTTCGTCTTTGGGTTTTTACAAAATTCAACATAAAGTTTTTTAAATGGCAGCACCTACATTTGATTATATTCTGATTCTATGATAGATAGGTAGTTAATTAACTTTGCACTGGAGCAACACAACAGGCTATTGGTGAAGGTCAGAGATTCATCCCAAAGGGAAATATCGGAGGACGACACCTAGCCATTTTGAATAATGGTCAGATGATGAGGTCAACACCCCACTTTCCAAACCAATGTGATGACATTTGAGGTCATGACAGATTTAATCCACACCAGCCCCGCGTACATGAGTCTTTGGTTAGACTGTTTCGAACTCGTAACCTTCCGGTTGTTAATGCATTACTCTACCAACTGGTCTGCCCGATTCTATGGATCAATGAAACTGGAATTTCGATAATCAGGATTCCACAAAACTGAAATTCATATATATTCATATGAACTTCAGCATATGTGGATTTATTTTGCTCAAACCTATGTTGAGTTTTAAGTTGTTGAAATTAGGTGTTCCTAATGTTATATGAAGGCTAGTTTTCTCTACCTTCTAAAACTAAGTTGATATAGGTGATTGATTATACCTATAATCAGACTGCCTTTGATTTCAAGAATCCGTTTATAAATAGTCAAATTATGGATAAGCACAAAACGGGAAAGCTTTACTGACACAGAAGACACCAGAGTATATTACAGGAATCAACTACAGCTTGTACATTGCTAGCGTGGTGGGCAATCTACTGAGCCTCGGCATCCCTATATAAGTAATTCTTATATAACATTAAATTATTAAATACCCTAAATACAATTTATACCATTTTCTAATTCCTAAGTAATATTTTATAATTGTAAAATTAAGATTTGAAAAACTAGGAATCAAAATACATATAAATTTCTATTACATGGGGAGTTAGCAACATCTCAAACCTAGTGCACACAATTTTAATTTATCCTTATCAGAAGTTATTAGATAATCATTTACTAGATTTAACAAACATTAATTCATTTCATTTTCTTGTAGATTTATTAAACTTTCCCATACTCGGTGAAACCATATTACACTACTGCTCCCAATTTAAAGCAGACACAATACAATGAAGTATTAACATATTACATTGGCCAAATTTTAATTGGTATATTTTATTTTGTAAAATAACATTGAAAATTATCTAGATCAAAAGATGCACTTTTTTCTTTTTAAGTTTAAACCCTCATTTTTAAAAACATTTAAATAAGCTTTCTAAAAAATTATACACATCATTTTAAAGAAACAGTTTGGATTGATTAATTGTTCTACATAATTTGGTAGGTATGGTATTTTTAATTAACGTCGCACTGAAGCAATACAACGGGCTATTGGCGATGGTCCGGGATCAAACATGAAGGGAAGAAATCCGAGGACAACACGTCATTTTGAACTACGGTCAGATGACGAGGTCACACCTGAGCTGGCACCCCACTCCAAATTTTGTCATTCGAGGCCATGACAAATTCAATGTGCACCAGTCCCCTTTGTACACGGCAGTCTTTGGTTGGATTCGAACTTGCAACCCTCTGGTTGCTAATCTGTTACTATACCAACCGGGCTACCGTGGCCTTCTATATAATTTGGTATTTTCAATTAACGTCACACTGGAGCAACACAACGGGCTATTGGTGACGGTCCGGGATCAATCCCAGAGGGAAAGATCCGAGGACAAGACCACGTAATTTTGAACCACGGTCAGATGACGAGGCAACACCTGAACTGGCACCCCACTCTCCAAACTTCCACACCACGCCAACGTGAGGACATTTGAGGCCACGACAGATTTAACGTGCACCAGCCCCCTTTGTACACGACGGTGTTTGGCTGGATTCGAACTCGCAACCCTT
This sequence comes from Meta bourneti, assembly GCA_933210815.1. Lineage (NCBI taxonomy): Eukaryota > Metazoa > Arthropoda > Arachnida > Araneae > Tetragnathidae > Meta > Meta bourneti. The sequence goes on from OW119926.1 coordinate 3,794,836, forward strand.
CGGTTGCTAGTCCGTTACTCTTCCAACCGGGCCACCGCGGCCCTCTATATAATTTGGAAAAATGTGAATACAAGTACTCTGAAAATGGAAACATTAGCTCCTAACAGATTAGTCTTAACGAAGAAATTGAAGTAAAACAGCACAATTACAATTAGGACCAAAATTACGTACGGAGATATCAGGATCTTGCAGTCCAATCGCTGACTTGGGTTCTGATAGAAGTAGAAAATTCTCTGATACCCTACTAGACTCATCTGTGGACTTGACAGAGCAGTATACAAAGCAATGGTCTTCGCTGACACAGCCACTTTTCTCTAACAAACCATCGGAACCAGAAATGTTGTAACGATAAGCAGTTTTTGACACTCTAGGAGACTGGAAAGAGTAGATTTGTTGAAAAATAAAATAACCCATTTTCAGGAAAATTATCAAATAACAGTATGAGAAGGAAGTTTCTATTATGCCTAGAGCCTTTTTTAAATAAATGCGATAGTAAGGAAAATAAATCAAAATTTTCGAAGTATAAAAAATAGGGTAACTAGTTGAGTTTCTACTAAATCAAATAAATTTGCAATAGTATCAAACACATAATTGGTTCTGGCATTTATGAAACATACAACTGTAATAAAGCCCTTAAAATACAACATCTTAAAGCATAGAATCAGTTTTGTATATTTCTTTCTCAAAAGTTCAACATTTAAATATTAAATTTTCATTTTTTAAATATGTAATTTGTATGAATATTTACAACTTAAAACTTAGGTAGCCAGATGTCTAAATTAAAACCCCACATTTACCATCTGCATATTTCATGCTTTTATATTTACCTTTTTATTTGATAAAAGCGCATTCTGGCTTGGTTTATCACTGGTCATTTTTTCTCACACAATAGATAATTAGACAGAAACCTGTTGAAAGTAGGTTCCAAACCACTGCACATGTCCATCCCCAAACTGGAAATCAAACCCAGGGCTCACTGAAATTTAGATAATCCCAGCTATTTATAAAGTTTCAATAACATTTAATTATAGAATTAGTTATACAGGGTGACTTTTCGGCAAAAAGTTCAATCAGAAAAATGTGCTCAATACCATAATAAAAGCACGGAAAAGTTTCATCGAGTTATCTGTAAAATTGACGGAGATATTTGCGATTAAAATTTGAATTATTCCATGCCTTGAAAAAGGGGTCCAGAAATTCAAAAACGTGTTCTGTGTTATAGTTTTTCTGAGTTAAGCAACGACGAATTTAAATTCAAACAAAGAAAGTAAAAGAAAGATAAATAAAAAAAAACATCTGAAAAACGCACTCCGGAAAATAAAAAAAACTGACGATCCGAAATCAATTTTCGCGCAACTAAAAGACACGATTAAAAACTTGGCTATACAGCCACGAACGAAGATTTACTATTTAATAATGTTATCCTGATAAACTTTGGGGGGTGCGGTAGCCCGGTTGGTAGAGTGACGGACTGCCAACCAGAGGGTTGTGAGTTCGATCCTCGTCTGTGCCATCCAAATACCGAAGCGTAAAAAAGGGGCTAGGGCACGCAAAATCCGTCGTGGCCTCAAAGTTCTCGCGTTGGTGGGGGGTATTTCAATTAACGTCGCACTGGAGCAACACAACGGGCTATTGGTGACGGTCCGGGATCAATCCCAAAGGGAAAGATCCGAGGACAACACCACGTCATTTTGAATCACGGTCAGATGACGCAGTAACACCTGAGCTGGCACCCCGCCAACGTGAGGACATTTGAGGCCACGACAGATTTAACGTGCACCAGCCCCCCTTTGTACACGACGGTGCTAGTCCGTTACTCTTCCAACCGGGCCCTCTCGCGTTGGTGTGATGTGGAATTGCGAAGAATGGGGTGCCAGCTCAGGTGTTACTGCGTCATCTGACCGTGGTTCCAAATTACGCAGTTTGTCCTCGGATCTTTCAAGATTGATCCCGGACCATTGCCAATAGCCCGTTGCGTAGCTCCAGTGCGATGATAATTAATTTTCCTCTTCCCCTGATAAACTTTGCGCAGACGGGAAAATGTCAGAAACAAATGCTCGTCGTTCAGTGGATGATTGGTAAATCCATAGCAACAGTAAAACTTAAAGTTTATTTGTAGACGAATAAGATAAAAGCGTGAATTAAACGTTCTTATAAAATTGAATACGAAATTTGTAGATTAAAACAGGAACGAAAGTTTCGACTATGTCCACGATCCGGGGCAAAACAGTGGACATTTACTGCGGTTTCGCATGTATGCAAATCCACATTGTGTTGTCACCCTTTACGTAGCAGATAAAAACCACCCGAGCTGGTGTTCTCACTTCGTACGGTACGCTGTGAGGAAATGGCAACTTTCACTAATAGTCAGTATTGTGAGATGGTGCTTCTCTATGGCGAATGCCAACGTAATGCGGCCCAGGCTGCACGGACTTATGCTGTTCTGTTTCCAAATGGTCCACATCCAACTTCGGCAACCATTGGAAACGTTCGACGTCTCAGATACAGGCAGCACTAGAAGTCGACCTCGTTCGGGCAAACCACATATGCCTAGTAGAATACCAGCAGAAGATATACTGGCGTACGCTTTAGCCCATCCCTACAGCAGTACTAGACAAATCAGCAACCAGAGTGGCTTAATACAAAGCCAAGTATGGCAAATACTGCACGACAATGGCGCACATCCCTACCATGCAATTCCGCAGCAAGGATTGTGCTGTTCCGCAAGCATTGTGTGTGCAATTCCGCAGCAAGGACCGGGAGACAAACAGCGATGCTTTGACTGGTGCAATTGGGCATTGAACGAATTTTTTTCCAACATAATATGGTCGGACGAGGCTAAGTTTCGTCGAAACGGGATGCTGAACCAACACAACACCCATTTCTGGGCACTAGAAAATCCCTCATGGGGAGTTTCCGTCAGACAGCAGGTGCAGGGGTCCACGAATGTGTGTACGGTTATTTGGAAGGATCGTCTAATAGGACCCGTGCTCTATGACGGTTCACTAAATGGACCGAAATACCTCCAGCTGTTACAGGATGTGTTACCTGACTTTATCGATGATATTCCTCTGGCGTTCTTGTCTTCCCTGTGGTTTCAACATGATGACCCTGCCGCACAAACCGCACGCAGTACGACAGTTTCTTAACAGATTTGGCCAACAGATAATCGGCTACGGTGGCTGTGTTGAATGGCCTCCACGATCACCAGATCTTACCCCACTCTATTTCTTCCTCTGGGGTTACATCAAAGATCGGGTGTATGAAGCTCCGTCGACAAGCTTGCTGAATCTGCGGCAGAGTATCATCGACAGCTGCGCTACTGTCACACCGCAGATGATAAGGAATGTGCATGCCGGCGTGCTTGATCGAATACAAATGTGTATTTTGACCGATGGTGACCTTTTTGAACACACTCGCCATGTTTTTGTTTAGCAATAAATTTCTTGCTTTTGCTCATCTGTGACTTTTACTTTTCCAATGTGCCACACTGAATAACGCGCATTTGTTTCTGACATTTTCGCATCTGCTCAAAGTTTATCAGGATAAAATTATTAAATAGTAAATCTTTGTTCGTGGCTGTATAACCGAGAGGTTTTAGCCAAGAGTTTGTTGCGCGAAATTTGATTTCGGATCGTCAGGTTTTTTTTTATTTTCTGGAGTGCGTTTCAGATATATTTTATTTATCTTTTTTACTTTCTTTGTTTGAATCTAAATTCGGCGTTGCTTAACTCAGAAAAACTATAACACCGGAGAACACGTTTTTGAATTTCTGGACGACCCCTGTTTCAAGGCATGGAATAGTTCAAATTTCAATCGCAAATATCTCCGCCAATTTTACAGATAACTCCATGAAACTTTTTTCTGTGCTTTTATTATGGTATTGCGCACATTTTTCTAATTGAACTTTTTGGCCGATCTCCTTTAGTTTTCGAGTTATTTTTTTAACTTCCTTATTTCGCCGCTAGGAGTGCTGTAAGCTGTCTCAATAAATTCAGCATGGTCACTTTACTATTGGTACACGTTACTTCCTTGACTATACGAGACGCTGTTTCAAATTTAAAGGGCTTAAAGGGATTTTACAGGTCACCCTGTAGTTAGTGTTACGTTGTATCCATACGATGGCATACATTTCTAGAATCTGTTTCTATGTTTATATATATATATATATATATATATATATATATGTATAATATGGAATCAAAACATTGAAATGCTTGTATGGTTCAGACTTTGTTTATCCTTATAAGAATTGATCACATTCATAGCTTGAATTTTTAATTTTGTAACAAATCCTTAACAATATTAAAAAATACACTTAAAATTGAAAGCACTAAAATGCAACTTTTCCAACACTAAATAAAAGCAATAGGAATTTTAAAACATTTAATGCCACTTAATAAATAGGCAGGAAACGAAATTTTTATTTTGCGAAAACTTTTAAAGCTCTCAACTGTCCTAGATAACTAGCAAACTCAAACATATCTGCAGAAAGACAGGAAAAAGGATAAGGCTTTTCAATCAAGCAATTTTTGGAAAATAACCTCAATTTTATATTCCTGGTCATAAAAATTATTGTAAATATAATTTCCTTTCAAGATCATTTTTATATCAAAATTATATAAACATCTTGTTTTATAAGACATGGTTAAAGTTCAGCAATCTATATTGCAGATAAAAATACTTAAATAACAACAGTGATAATAATAGAAACTATATAACACAAGATGGTCATACTATGTGCTGTAGCATCTTAGCTCCCAGTTCTTGAGGATATGAAATTCCTCTTGGCAAAACATCATCTGACCATTGGTCTGTAAATCAATCTATAAAGTGGATGTGCTTGAATTGTAATGGTAATTAACCTCACACTGGAGCAACACAACAGGCTATTTGGTGACAGTCTGGGATCTATCGCCAAGGGAAAGATCTGAGAACACCAAGTCATTTTGAACCACGATCAGATGACGAGGCAACACCTGACCTGGCACCCCACTCTAAACTTCCACACCATGCCAACATTTGAGGCCATGACAGATTTAACATGCACCAGCCCCCTTTGTACACAATAGTCTTTGGTTGGATTTGAACTCGCAACTGCGGCCCTTGTGCCTAAAGTGTTTCCAACCAGATGGTTGGTTGAGTTTTATGGCTGAAAGTCCACATTTAGCCAGACAGTTTACTCCAACCAGATTAGCTAAGAGGTGCACCCTTAGGTTACCGTTCCTTGGCATTAATGGGACCGCAGTAGAAGAGTAAAGGATAAGCAATCGGAGGATTGCGAGTTCGAATCCAACCAAAGACCATCGTGTACAAAGGGGGCTGGTGCATGTTAAATCTGTTGTAGCTCAAATGTCCTCACGTTAGCATGGTGTGGAAGTTTGGAAAGTGGGGTGCCAGCTCAGGTATTGTATCGTCATCTGACCATGGTTCAAAATTATGTGTTGTCCTCGGATCTTTTTCCTTAGGAATTGATCCCGGACCATTGCCAATAGCCCATTGTGTTGTTCCCAGTGCGATATTAATTAAAATACCTTGACGTTAATCATTAATTGGAGAGGAGATGACATAGATTCCTGAACCCATGTCAGGAATCAATGTTTAAGTTTTTGTAAAGCATGGAAGCAGTGTTCGCTGCGATGGAATCATGGGATCTGAGCTTCTACGGCCAAATCACTTGTAGAATAGCAGCATACGTTTTTAAAAATAGTAGCAAAAAGGTCTGGTCTGAAACTATTTTAGTAACATTTTGATTGCTCAAATACAAAGCTCTCACCAAGAAATTCAAATTTCGAAATTGAAAAAAAACTACATATTTTCTTATCAAGGTTTTCTTGACAATCTAGCAAGTAAAGATTCCGACGTTTTTCTTTCATTGTTGTCGTGGTTTGGCACCAAAACTTCGAATTTGGCATCCTTTGGAAAATTTTCTCCCCTAAGAAAAATCTAAAATATTTTGTCTGCTACTCAAAAAAAGGGGACTAAAATTTTGTTAATCTATGGTGAAATTTCAAAAAAAGTAACCAAAACTTTCAAAATAGGAGTTTTAGATATGATTTTGCACTTAAAAAAAATACCCCTAGTCGCAAAGGTTGAAAAATAGTTACAAAACGTTGCCTATGAGTCAACTGTAGCAGCATATGTAACTTATGCAGTAATTAAGATAACCTTCACCTTATTAACAGTCAATTTTCATTATAATGAACACTGATACAAAAAAATAATTTATTATAAAATTAAAACAAATTTTCCTTTCAAATGACAATAAATATTGATTTGAAATTGGCGTCCTTTGGAAAACTTTCTCCTGAAAAAAAATCCTAATTATATTTTTTCCTACCTCTATTAGCTGAAAAAAGAGGGAACTAAATTTTCGTTGACCTTTGCTGAATTTTCAAAAAAAATTCGCCAAATTTTGAAAATAGCTTTTAAGATGATTTTGCAAAAAAGATACTCCTAGTCGCTAAGTAAAATAGTATCAAAATGTCGTCGGTGGCAGTCCTGGATCTAAACCTCTCTTAATTTTCCACTCAGAGCTTCAAATTCTTTAAAAAAATACTTAAAAAAAAACAAATACTGTAATTTGGATTTTATTAAGTATGTTGTGCTTGTTTAAAAGCTATTTTCTATTAAATCCACTTTCCAAGACTTAATTTTATTCCAGTACATTATAGTATTTTGTATAAATATGTGGTAATGCATGGAAAAACCAAGCAATGTCCACTACTGTATTGCACATTAATATTTATAGGGGTGGATAAGTCGTCCTAAATTCCAAAATAACTTCAAATACAAACCATGCTAAATGTCTTGCTTTCAGTGTATTTAGGTGTCAAGGATGACCATTCATGCACGTAGAAGAAAACTTCGAGATTTTGCAGGGTGGTGGAATAATCGGAAATAACATCTACAATAACGACGCCATTTTCTTCATAGGGAGAAATGAGGAGAGGCGAAAAGAACTTTTTAGCATAGTAATGCAGCACTTTCCATTTACCACCATACTCTAGATACCAAATACAAGAAAAGTATAGTCAGGTATTGAATCACAACACACACACACCACAAAAATAATAAACATTTTGAAGTAATTTTGCCATTTAATCACATAGCTAACACAGAAATATTATAGTAATAATTAGTTTATCACATTGGAAAGAATGGGGCAATGAGAACGTTACAAAAATAATTCTTATTTTGGCATTAACTTGGTCAACACAGGGAAATAATGAGTTCTCAAAAACAAGTTTTAGGTTAACTTATTTTATATTGTGCTACTCTATAAATGTAGTTACACTAGTTAATAAGAAAGAAAAAATATTTCAGATTAAACTATACAAGCCAAAAAAGTATTACACTAGTGAGTTCATAGAAATGATAAAAATAGTAATATTTTTCACAAAACGTGAATCCAAAAAAAATTCAGTATCTAATAACACAGAAAGTTGTGTCATTTCACTTAAAGTTTATTTATGACAATAAAAGTGTACAAGTGACATAAAATAAATTTGAATAAAAAGAAGAGTGTTAAGGTCTCATCAAATCCAATTAATTACAATTAAGAGATCAAATCAAAAGAAATATAAATTTATGGTAGGGTATATCTGAGATTCATATATTTTAAAGCAAAAGAAATTGGTACTTTATCGGATAATATATTATACATGTGAAATCTCGAAACACTTTTCTTTAACATTCAATTTATATTTAATTGAGTTCCCAGGCACAGATCAATAATTCATTGCCCTTGCAGAAACATGAGAATAAACCTCCAAATTTGAGATTTAGCACCTTTTCGCACACTCCACCATTTCACACACAAACTATTCTCTCTTCTGACTTTAACTTGAGCTCAGTTCAGCCCTCTCATACACTGGGTCTATTGTTACACAAAATTCCTCCTCATTCTGTATCGTTTTACATCTTAATAAACTAGTCTTTTCACTGATTAACTACTACCATGACAGCTTCAATCTAGTATTACATGTGGGACACAATGACCACAATTCAGTAGAGATTAATTTAAATTAAGAATTTAATTTGAGCTAAATACAGATTATTCACAAAATGAGATGAGTTGACAGAATTTGTACAATCTTATGCCTGAATAATTGAAGTTAGGGTACATCTTGGCATCCATCTGCCACACCATCTTCCTCATTCAAATCATCAGTTCTGTTATCTCCTTTCTCTCCGATTTGGCAGGGAGTTCCGTCATTACTGGGTGAGTCACGGCATTTTATTCATCTCAATAGCAGCTGCGTTTACTGAGCGACGAGAGATTTCTGATATCCCACATATACACTCTAAGACAAAAAAGTTGCACTTGGAAGGAGTAGACCGGCATAAATGAAATTTGGAGGAGTGGTACATCTGCATTGGAGATGCAAATGATCAAATTTTCAGAATCATTTGAGCATGCGCCACGCGCAGGGCAACTCTCAAACAAGCTGCATACCAGGGCATAAAAGGACATCCAGTAGCACAGCAAATTCAATTCGACTCATGCTGTTGTGTTGGTTACATCGTTTCTCATTGAGTTATGCCTCGTAAAAAAGTTCGCAAGCAATTTAAGCAACTTGGAGAGTTTGACAGAGGCCGAGTAATTGGCCTCCGAGGAGGTGGATGGTTTAATCGACGGATTGTGCAACATATTGGTTGTAGTGATGTTACTGTTGCACGCTGTTTGCAGCGGTGGATACAACAAGGCACATGCCAGCGTCAACCAGGTTCAGGAAGGCTTAGAGAAACAGGACCGAGAGAGGATCAACGTGTTGTAAGACATGCGCGTATTGATAAAACAGCCACTGTTGCAGACATCCAACGGGCAGTGGGAACCTCTCTTGATCATCCAATAAGGGATCGCACCATTTGTCGACGGCTTCACGACGTGGGACTAAACTCACGTAGACCGTTACGACGACTGCCTTTAACAGCATTGCATCGCCGTCAAAGACTGGAATGGTGTCGTGCCAGACGGACATGGGGCGTCGAATGGCATCGAGTAGTCTTCACTGACTTCACCAATCCCGCTTCTGTCTGGATGGACACGACAATCGAATCCGTGTGTGGAGGCAACGTGGTCAGCGCCAAGATTCACGGTTTGTTGTGCAGTGTCACACGTCCAGAAGACCTGGTGTCATGGTGTGGGGTGCAATTGCGTATGATGCCAAATCAACTTTGGTATTCGTTACGGGCTCTTTGACAGGCCAGCGTTACGTACAAGAAATTCTACGGTCCCATTCCTGAACTCCCAAGTTCACACGCTTTTTCAGCAAGACAATGCTCAACCACATATTGCTGCCGTCTCTAGAGCTTGTCTACGACACAACGATATCTTACCTTGGCCGGCATACTCACCAGATCTGTCCCCGATCGAGAATGTAAGGGATGCCATCGGACGAGATGTCACCACTCCACCCGTACCGCGTAATCTGCTGGAACTACGTGACAGGGTTCAAGCAGCATGGGATGGACTGTCGAAGGACTTCGTAAAGAACCTCTATGACTCACTACCAAGGAGCTTGGCATGCTGCATTAGGAATGGCGGTCATACGCCATACTGAATGATACCACTTTTTAAAAAATTTTCTCAATAAAGTTTGCATATTTCAGTCTCAAATTTTAATCATATACTCATTTATAAGCACTTTATCAACCTTGTAAGTTTCATTGCATTCTGACAATTCCTTCTAGGTGCAACTTTTTTTTGTCTTAGAGTGTATATCATGCTTAAAGACAAGACATGACTGAATTTTAACTAAATTATTTTACTAAAGAAATAAGTATGCATTTGTGTGTCAAATTGTGGGCCCTGCCCCGTTACAGCAGGCAGCTTGTCTGAGTTCTACACATGATGGTGGCCATGTCATGTCTATGGAACTGAGGGTGTAATCAAAGAGTCTGGGAACATATTTACAATGCATGCTTAGACAGCAATATTCAAAGAGGGCAAGGTGTGCTGGAAATATGAGGAAAAGTTAATATAATCCTAAATGAAGTTTAACCAAAAGGGGATAGGTAGGTATTTGAATTAACGTGGCACTGGAGCAACACAACAGGCTATTGGTGATGGTCCGGGATCAATCCTCAAGGAAAAGATCTGAGGACAACACTATGTAATTTTGAACCACAGTCCGATGACGAGGTCACACCTGAGCTGGCACTCCACTCTCCACACTACGTCAATGTGACGACATTTGAGGCCACAACAGATTTAACATGCACCAGCCCCCTTTGTACATGACAATCTTTGGTTGGATTCAAACTCGCAGCCCTCCGGTTGCTAGTCTTACTCTTCCAACTGGGCTACCCTGGCCCTAACAAAAAGGGGAAGTTTCAGACATGAAATACATGAGTATGAAATGTAGAGAATTTTTAAGACATTTTATAAGTGGCTTCTGGTAAAATAAAAGGTAAAAATCTCTCAAAACATATATGTTGAATATGTTCTAAATTTAACATGCATCCCATATTGTGTCATCACTTACTTTTCAAAGAAAAATATTTATAATTACTATTTAAAGACCAAACAGAAAAGATTTCCAGAATTCATTTTCAGCAATGATTACTGGAAGTGTAAATAGGATACTAAAATCCAAAAGAAAGGAATCATTAATGCATATGTGATGGTGGTAAAATTTCGTAGCAACATAGGTCTTTGATAAAATAACTAGTTTATTAAGAACGCAGTAACTACAAATAGTATTGTTAGGGTTGCAACCCTTACACGTTCTCTCAATCACGAGAATCATACAAACTGACAGGAATACATAGAATATATATTCAAAGACAGCGTCTCTCTCATATTTGTAACAATCGTTTCCTAGAAATTTAAATCTGTATAAGAACAGACTTAGCTCATATTCAAACCAATACATTCGTATACTTAGAAATGCATTAAAACTGAATCTAAGCTCTAATGTGAAAAGAATTACCTATAGATGCCCAGGAAGAAGCGGGCCAAATGTCATTTAACTGCCAATACAATGATCCCATTGTCATTCCTTCACCATCCACTATTTCACTTTGACTGCGGCGATATTTTTCACTTTCAGTCTTGATTGACATGGCTTGAACAATCTAAAAGGACAGAGAGATTTTAATGGAAAATTAACTCGATGGTTTTTATTCAGTTTTAATCGTAAGATCAATTAAAACACTTTAGTGCAAGTGTCTTAGCATAGCTTTTCCCAAGTTTTGAGATTGCCTGTACTGTGCTTGGGACAGCTTGGCCAAATATGGCCCTCAAGTCATAAAAACCCAACCAACCAGGTTTTGGGCCAGCACAGTAGCCAATAGAATCAGGGTTCAAATCCATGTTGGCGTGAATGTTCCGAATGGTTTGTAATCTGCTTTAAGCCATATGTTATTGCCTAATTAGCCTCGTGTAGCACTAGAGTTACAAACCAAACCCATTTTGAGCTTCTTGAAAAAGCAAATATACCTTAAGATTCTTGCATTCAACCAAAAGAACATTTACCGAGCTGTAAAAAGTACTGTATAATAAAAATAAAATGACCTTTCTGAAAATCCATGAAATGTTACCTGATTCCAACAGGCCAAATAATGTAACACGAAAGTGAATACTTAATAGCTTTTATATCGGTATTAATCTATTTTATAAAATTCAATTTTGCTTACATTAACCATTTGTACAAAAAATTGTTTAAAACATATTTAAGTATTTGTTTTAGAAAACGTTCCAATTTGGAATGCATAAAATATCAGCCCCCGAACAAAAGGGTAATCTATAAGAAATGCAGTGATAATATGGGCAACAAGTGTCTCTTTTTGTATTTAACCTCAAATACAATTACAGGATTCCTTTCATGGTAGTAATGACTTGGCTCAAAAACTTGGAAATTGGGAAATTTTCTCTCCCTAAAGAGGAATTTGAAAAATCTTTTTTCAATCCGCTATTAGTTTAAAAAGAAAAAAAGGTTGGGAAAAAATTTTCGTTGACCTTTCGTTAAATTTTCAAAAAAGGCTCCAAAATGTTTAAATAAATAACTTTTGAGATGATTTTGTTTAAAAAGATACACATCGCCAAGTTTGAAAAATAGAAGCAAACAGTCATCTGTGGCAGTCGCAGGGTATGCCGATTTAAATCAAGTGATTTTATTAAAAAATCTCTTATTTAAATCGAAATTTTAAATTTCATTTTTCTTTCTGTTATGATTAATAATATTGAAAATGAAATAACTGAACAAGATGCATGTTATTTTATTCAAATAAGTTAAGAACTTTGCTCGTACTGATTTCACCCAAAGTTATATTGAAAATCACCCTCCCTTTGAAGAAAGTAAATAACAGTGTTTGTTGATTGGGATCATAAGTACTAATCAAGTATGTATTTTCATCTTGGGCCATTGACCAACAGGTGTCAGTCACAAGCCTGCTCATCACAGTGATGGTAATTGCTACAAAGTGTTTTGGAGCAGATCTTGGAGCAGGTAAATTAACACTTTGGAGCAGCCAGACTGTCTTTTGGAGCAGCACATCAAAGGAGAAGATATTTTAATAATGAAATTAATAAAATTCAGGTTTTTAAACTTTAAACATACGACTGTATGAATGATAAACAATAAACATAATTGTAAACTATTACAAAATTCATTTTAAATACGCACTAAAATTGATCAAATAATGAATAAGGAAAACATACATAAAAATTTACCAAGTGTTTTCCATTTCCATAAAGTTATGTGCAAGGTAAGAAATAATTTTGACATTAACACGACTAATAAACATTTTATTAAACAAAAAAAATATTATTGTCTTTTCTTATGTTTGTTACATTCCAACTGTGCCTTTCTGTTTTCTTCTAAGGCACATATCGTTTTGGACATTCTATCTTTACCTTCTTTAAAAAGAATCTGCCCACTTTCAACAGCACTCATATCTTTGTCTGCAATACCTTGTGAAATCTTGCTTTCAGCATGATTTAATAGCTTTTGAGAAAGTTCAAGTTCCTTTTGCAATTCAATTTGTTTCGACTTTAATTTTAAATCTTCCTCATTATGGCAAATATTTTCTACTTTTTTGTTGTGATGCTAACAGCAATCTGCCATGGTACTGCCTCCAGGAATTTCGAACTGATTTAATCAAAGCCGTAGTAACTTGAAAATTCTTTATACTTTCTGTATTAGTAAAATGTGACTTAATTTGCCTTATACCATTTATATGTATACAGTCAGATTACTCCTATTTTCCAACGTGCGATTATTCTCACTGAAGCCTCTTTCTACATCAGTGTCCATGCGCTAAACTTAAGAGACTTGACAAAAATAGGCATAATCTCAAACTTAAACCCTTGCCAGATGATTCTCTTATATTAAATATATTCTTCCAATAATGGTCTATACGACTACATGTTGAAACTTCTGGAAAATGAAAGCTATCAATAGTTTCACATTGATATTTGATCCAATCATCTGATAGAGCAGATCCTTCACTTGGTATTACAATAAATGGAAGATGCTGCAAAAACTTCAAAGAGCTTAAAGATTTTTCTTCAGTTCGCTTCATGGGATGAAGGCAAGAAAGTAATTCTTACATAGCGGGGGGAAGACCTCAAGAGTGAATTTTATTATTACTCGAATGCGATTTGGAGCAGCTCTGGCGCAATCCTAGCAAAAACGGGCGTTTTGGAGCAGTCTGGAGCAGGCAATATGCTATGGCGCATGCTGGCGCAATTGGAGCAGCATTACCATCACTGTCATCAGCACGGGTTTTATTTTAAACATTCCATGTGACTAAATCGCATATGGTCAATTTTAAACCATTCATCATCTGATGAGTGATGCTTGAAATATATTCACTCAAATTATTAAAATTGTGGCATATTGTTTTCTTTTCTAAGATGTTCTAGTTATTTAGTTAGTATTGTAGTCTGTTCATAAAAAATATAAAGACATTCACAACGAAAATATTTTTTACAGTATCGCAAAACCATTCCAATTTTGCACATAAATCTTTATAATTGGCAATTTTAATAGTTTCATTTTGTTTTGTGATACATTGTTTAATTTTTATTTCAATTTATTGGGAAATTCTATGTATTGATTCCTTAGAATTCTTTACGTTGCTAGAATAACTATTCAATATTTATGGAATTGAAATTTGGAATGTAAAAGTTAATTTACTCATCTCATTATTGAGTGAGTATGTTGAGAAAAGATTATGGATTGAAGTGGAAAGCTATTGGAATTGATAAATTTTTATTGCAAGCTCAAAATTCCCCTGAATTGGCATGTTCTGGGGGATACAATTACACCTGTTATATGCTGTTCATAGAGAAAAGCTTCATTTTCTTGTGTTATGTATAAACCCTTTTTGTGCTTCGAATATATGTAAGAAATACTTGTCAATGCTCAAAGAATTTGAAAAATAGGCATACTGATTTCAAATTTATGTATTTTCATGTTCTCATTTTTTACTGTTAACTTACAAAAATAACAATTTTTTCACCAATAAGTTATCCTTGCAAGCTAAATATTAATGAGAAGTAGGAATTTTTTCATGATGCTAGTTCCATTTATTTTATTTACTATTGGTGACATGACTTTTTCTCAAAAGCAAGTCTAGAACAAATTATTTTATATCAAAATAGTTAAAGTAATTCAAAACATTTTATTCATATATATTAAGTATATAATGCAGAAAAATTCTGAAATTTGTATGGTTGAAAAAATGAGGTATGGTGTTGGTGGAATCCCGCAACTTTATTTATCCTGGTCCAAAAATTTCATTTCACTTGTTATGGATTAAGCTCAAAGTAATCTAAACTGCTTGAGAACCAGATGGAAAAACTTTGCTTATGCTTGGGGCAATGTTCTATTTATTCTGTCATGTGATTTACTTCGCTAATTCCTATGTCGCATTTTAATCTTTCAAAAATATACCCAGCTATATTTCCTAATACATGTTAGATGTTTTACATAAAAATATTAATGTTTAAATACATCAAAACTATCTAGAAACTACACTGTTATTTACATGTTTCATGTCCAACAAATTTAAACTTATACGGGTAAGGAAAATCATAAAAATATGATTTAAATAAAAAAAATCAGATTTAAATCAAATAAATGCGATGTTTTTGATTTTTTAAGTCATGATTTTTTCACACCCAGGGCAGTCATGATGATTTTACTTTAATCTTGGAAGAACCTCATAAGAGAAAGAAAACTTGCCGAGTAAATATAACGAAGTGATTAGAATAAGTACATGTTAGACATTAGTTGAATGAATTGACATAGCAAAATTGTAAGTGATTATTTTTGTATAGTAAAAAGCGTTTTACCTGAGATAAGTGCAAAACATCTTTAAAACCTTGTACACCACATTTTGCAGATGGCAGAATGAAATGTGCAGAAATCATTCTATCTATTTCTAAATCACCTGTGAAAGTTAATTTAAAATATTTAATTTTTTCATTTCGATTTCAATTTGCAGCAATAAAAGACAAAAGCAATGATTTTTTCACCAGAGAATAAAATTTCAGTAACGTTAATTCTCTATCCAGATTTGACAGTCAATGAAATTAGACAAAATAATTTACGCATGAATTGAAAGCTGAAGATATTAAAAAATTGAAAATAATGCACAATTGAATGTTAGAATCACAAACAGTTACGTTTTTCTCACGTGAATATTCCTGGGACAAAGTGCTTTTCAACTTTTAAATATAATGTACTAAGCTTAAAAGAGTGAGGATGAGAAATTTGGAATGTTAAACAAAATTAAGATGTATGTATTTAATAAATATTTCCAAATGTTACCTTTAATTTTAATAGGTACAGGAATATGGGTTGGTGTTGGTTGCATCACAAAACCTTCGCCAATAATTATAGCACACACATAGATTTTTAATAAATATTTCCACTTTAAAATTTGTTCACATAGATAGATAAATCAGAATATGTTAGATAGATAAATCAGAATATATTCAGGGCTCCAGAACGTTCATTTAGATTTAGACAAATTTCAGCATTGAAATCAGAATTGAATACATACCATCATCAATAAGTATTTGCTCATCCATTGTTTCTTGATTTCGTGTTACTACATTATTGTGTGCATAATATATTACATGTAACTTTTATACTTCAATGTTAATCTAACAAAATAATAGACTATTTTCAAGTTGTAGAAATATAAATGTGTGATTAGAATTTTAAACATATCTTTAACATTTAACAGTTTTATGGTACTTTGGACACTTTTTGATGGCAGACATAGATTGGGTTTTCAGCATAAGCAACAATGAAATACTTTTATTTGAAAGGGGTAATATGAAATTAGCAATACAAAGCCAGGATGTAACAAACTATTTTATTTAATTAAAAACTAGCATTGGGCAAAATAATATGGAATTATAATTAATAAATGGGTTTTAAATGCTTTCTTTCATAACAGCTGTTTTACTGAGCGACTTTATCAAAATATCAGTATGTATTTAAATTCAAAAACACGAGTTACAAACTGCATGAAAATAAACACTTCCCATACAAGAATAAACAATGGACAGATGTGAATGTAAGACATACTTATTGCTGAAACTACTTTTAACATCTACCTTAAAATGAAATAGACTGAGCATGTGCCTGCAACTTCAGGTTATTTCTTCAAGTTGCTTGGTATGAAGATCTGTCACGTGGTTGTGGGTAGAAGCCTGAATTCTAAATTATTGATTGGTTAAAGTGATTATCAAAACCACTAGTCTGTGCTTCCACAGCCAGTCAATTTGTGATTTACCCTTCAGAGATCTTCAGCGACTCCGCCCACATGATCCGTCTATTTTATTAGAAGGTCGATGACTTTTAAGAATCATGTAAATTCTCTAATTCAAAAATTGGTCATGATTTTACTACTGCTTGAGAGTGCTTACCGAACATGTGATGCTGTCTGTGCTTCATAAAGTCGTTAAAAGGGAACACCCAGTCTCCAGATCTCGAAACATTCGCCAGAGACTCGAAGGACGGATAGGACTGGAAACCATACTCTGAAACAAACCTTGCTCTAGGATAAGTAGCAGGATTCCATTCGTCTCCAAAGTAGGTGTAAAAATGAACTGAAAAAGTATAAACCATGTAGTATATTTCAAAATAATTTTAAAAAATCTAAAATAAGACCACACAGCATGGGTAGGTATCTTAATTAACATAGCACTGAAGCAACACAATGGGCTATTGGCAAAGGTCTGGGATCATTTTTCCATGTCATTTTGAACCACGATCAGATGACGAGGTCACACCTGAGCTGGCATCCCACTCTCCAAACTTCCACACCATGCCAATGTGAGGACATTTGAGGCCACGAAAGATTTAATATGCACCAGCCCCCTTTGTACACGAAGGTCTTGGTTGGATTTGAACTCGCAACCCTCCGGTTGCTAATTCGCTACTCTTCCAACCGGGGCCCCACATAACATAGGAAAGCTAACAAACTAAAAATTCTTAATCTATTTGACATCATTCTATGGCAAAAATGCACACTGCAGTCATGTTGCCACATTTAGCTTCAGAACATCCACTTCAATAGCATCCCATTCACTTTGACGATGGTGATTCGGTTTAAACTTATCGCATTCGCTAATATTTTCTTTTCTGTGTTGATTTCTACCTTTCAGATTTCTCATTGCCTTCTGTAATTAGATCGTTGAAGGATTTTATTAGAGCGTTCTTCCGTGTAATTTTAGCAACATTATCTATAAACAGCTCCATTTTTAATATTATATCTCTGTAGCTTAAATCAAGCATATTTAAACTAAGCAACAAAATTGGTGAATGAGTCCTGTAGCAGTTTTATATTGTTTTTACCCTGTGTTGCCTTTCTTCAACAATATACAAGTAAAGTTGGTATTTGGATCCTGTACATTAATTATATATAGATATATATCACAGGTTTCTAATAAAAATACTACTCTTCATTTAAAAACGGTTAATTTGATGGATATCCATGACTACTGAAAAAAAATCAAACTTCAGCTCAAAATTCGCAGAATTGTTTTTAATTTCTTGATTTTAAGTTGAACTTCTATACATTATCAATAAAATGCTAATATTTATGAAGCCAGTTTGTTATGACACAATATTATTCAAGAATTTAATCTATATATCCTTTACATAAGAATATTTTTACTGATCTAAAAACAAAAATTTCTAAATTTGAAGTATTCAGAAAACTTCAAGTGGAAGGAAGATTCTGTGAATTGATATACTTCTTGGAAGTATGTAGGTATTTTAATTAATGTCGCACAGGAGCAACACAACAGGCTATGGGGACAGTCTGGGATCTATATCCCAAGGGAAAGATCCGAGGTAACAGAGAAATGTACTTGTACTTTTAATACAGAGAAATGTGTACTTTAAATATATTTAAAATAAATTAAGTTCAAATAACTGAAACTAACAAAATCAAGATTAAAACAAGTAGAAGAGAAAAATCCCTTTTCATGAGTTAAGAATTATAGCTAATGTTTCAGTATTTGTGCACTGGGATATTCAAAATTCGCAGAGATCAAGGACATTCCATAACGGTGTAACATAAATATCAAACTTCTCATTCATTTACTACTGACCATCACCATACTGATTGTCTTGTGGGTCATCAGCAATCCAGTTCTGTTTCTCCGTCTCAGGGCCATTTGATGGACTGGATGGCAGAAAAACTCGAGAGGGATCTTCTTGAGCTACGATGGGCATAATTGTGTCAATATAAAGCTTGATATAGTCAGCTTTATACTGATCCAAGTGCTCTGACACAGCAGGCCTGAAAAACAAATCAACCAGATAAATGATCTACTATTACCAGAAATGCCAACCTTAGGCTGTCCGTATCAGTAATGAGATGATTGATTTTCCATGATATAGAATTTCAATGTTAGTCATCAAAATAGGATGTTACAAAAAAGTTATAATTTTTTTTAATTCAGAGGGAATACAAAAGGCGACATTTCGTTTATTGGTATATTCGCTATCGTAATGAAAAATACTCATTTGCATAAAGGATGAAAACAATTGAAAATTTTTCAAGTTAAAATTGCAGCAGTTTCATATGAATTTTCCATCCAAACATGGAAGTCAATTTTAGTCATTTGCGCTTGCGATCTTTTTAAAATTCTTTTACTTAAACCCAGCTTGCCAAAGCTTTTCCTTTTTAAGCTTGACTTTGATAAATCCTAGTTTAAGCTAGACCTTGGCAAGATTTTGCAGCAAAGCCACTGTCAAATGATGAGAACAAGCTGAAGAGCAAGTCACATTGTAATGCCGATAAAATATGGATTTGAATTTTCGGGTAGTCATAAGGCACTAACTTGGCAACACTGAGTGAAAAAAGGGGCGGTAGATCGCCAATTTGTCGAATTTTGGCTACCGCAACGGGTTTTTTCATCTAGATGGATTTTCCATAATAATTCCACAACTTACAGTAGTGCCGAACAATTGAAAATTCTTAGCAATTAAAAAAATCTGTAATGGTTGGCATCGCTCTCTAAAAACACCACAATTTTTTTTGAAGTAATGATTTAGTAATTTGGCAGACAGAACGGTCCTCTGGGAAATATTCAAGAGGCTGGTGCTTTTGGGACGCCTTTCAATAGAAAAATAATGAGTTTAACAAAGTGTTTATTTCATTCAGTAATTTAAATGTTTTTACAATTAGAAAGACATAAAATTTCAAATAAGCAAAGAAATCTACTCTGCATGTCCTATTTAATCTGCATTAGTTTCCTGTTATAGTCCACCGTATTGAAAAATAAGGGCATAGGTATGTCACCTTTAGTTCAAAAATATGAATCATACAAATTTCTCAGAAATAATTCTCATTCCATAAATTTACCTAGTTTCAAAATCGAATTCAGATCTAACTTTTGCTAATATTGAATCAATATACAGGGTGTCCCAAAAAAGTTGTTCTGCAATTAATCTTTTTACCATTTGGAGATAGGTAGGCAATGTAAATTGCAAAAGTGCACCAAATAAGGTAAGTAATTAAGATATGTGAATAAAATTATCATGTGATAACAATTTAAGCGGATACAGTTTTTAATTTCTATACAACACCTCTAGATAAAAATCCGAGATAGCAAAAATGTTCCTTACCTGTATCCCTATCGTTAGTAAAAAACCATATTTCTGTAGGTTGAATAGTAATGGTGATACAAGAGTTTCCATTTTAAGGGGGCCATATCTAATTTAGAATGATGGCCAAAAATGAAGAGCTAAGTTCTGCATTGCTGCAGATGGAAAACATTTTGAACATGCGTTGTAAATTTCCTTTTATTTTTATTTAAGCCATTTTTTCTACAATATTTTTATTGAAGATTACATTGTCTACTGTTATTCAGCGCGATTTTCATCTGTAGTTGCAATACTACATTACTTTGCACAATGTTGCACTTTCTGACCGAAAAGTGCTTTTTAGCATTGTGTATACGGTCCCTAATCTGACTGCTTGAACAGCTGTGCACAAGCGGTATAAGTCAACTTTTTTGCGTCATTATGCCTCCGTTACTGTTCAACCTACAGAAATGCAGTTTTCTGCTAACGATAGGGATGCAGGTAAGGAACATTTTTGCTATCTCGGATTTTTATCTAGAGGGATAGTATAAAAATTAAAAACTGAATCCGCTTAAATTGTTATCACGTGATAATTTTATTCACATAATTACCTACCTTATTTGGTGTACTTTTGCAATTTACATTACCTACCTATCTCCAAATGGTAAAAAGATAAATTGTGGAACAACCTTTTTGGGACACCCTATATATATACCTAAAACAAATGAAAACCTTTTTGATGAGATGATACTTGGAAAGGAGTTATTTCCTTGAATTAATGTTACTAAAATCATCACATCAAATTGATAAAAAACTGCAGATTTTACTTTTAATAATTCCATTATTTCACCCTGAGACTGGTAAATGACTATATTTTAATGAACTGACCATTCAAGCCTGTCTGTAACTGCATTCTAATGGTTACCTTTTGATAGAGACCGAAAGAGATATAGACGAAACATATTGAACGTATTTTAAAAGGGGGAATGACACATTGGAATTGAATAGTTGCATTTAAAACAAGTTTTTAAAATCAGATGTATATATAACATAACGAAACTGCCATAAAACAGAGTGAACATGCTTTCATTTCTTACCACCAGTGACCTGATATACTTTGCTCATTTTCATTGTTACCGGCCCACAACAACAAACTAGGATGGTGTTGTAAACGTCGTACCTATAATAAAATTCAATTATAATTAGTCCTTGGGTATATATTATTAATTGATTTCTTGTTTAAAATTTTGAATACTGAAGCTGTATTTAAAATAAAGTGTGCTTGGAATTGACAGTATGATAATCATACCCTGTTCCTTGTGATAAAAAAGTTTTGATTGTCATTCAAACTTTTACAACTAAAACCCTCAAACTATTCGTTTAGCATTCCTTGAGTTTCCACTGCTTGAGATTCAATCGAGACGAAAATAAAACACCAGATGGATTGCAAACCAGAATGTGTGTGTTAAACTATCAGTTGTAGGTTTACATTTCTGGAATGTCAATCAAAAAAGGACATTGCTTTTTGAGGTTGGTTTTCAACAAGGAATCGCGGGATATGATTATTATGCGAAGAATCCTGCTCACCATGTATAATTACAAATGAGTGGAGAGGTCAGAAATAAAATACTTGAGGGAGTAAAAGTGAAAAAGAAAAGAATTTCAGTGTCAACAATCTCTTAGGTAATTTCACACTAGAATAACAGAAGTAAGATTTTGACAGTTACATTCAGCCATTAGTAATTTAATTGTTAAGCATTAGGAATAAATTGAAGCAAATGAAATTATTTTATGTTGTTGAATTCTACTCTGATAGAGAATAAATTGTAACCTTTGTTGTTATACCTTTTGTGCATACATTACAATAACCCAAATTAAATGCAATCCGTCTTTGCCAAACAAAATAAATGTTTCACGTTTTTCAGAGAAAAAAGGTCGGAGTTCTAAGTAAACTAAACTTACTTTTCAAGATTCCATAGGTAAAAATTGAATTACATTGATGAGTATGTACTTAGTAAGTTATTGTACTTGCCTGTTGAGTGATTTCAACTTTAACACTCTCCAAGAAGTGCTTATCGGTTGGATATAGTGCGCAGGCAAACATCATATCCTGCCACACCAACAAGCCCAATCTGTCGGCCAATTCATAGAAATTGTTGTTTTCGTACACTCCTCCACCCCAAACACGCAACATGTTCATGTTTGCATCCTTAGCAGATTGCAGTAAATATTGAGTATAATCGGGGGAGACTCTCTCCTGAAAGCTATCGGCAGGGATCCAGTTGGAGCCCTTGGCAAAAAAAGGCACACCATTCACTTTGAAATAGAAGCTCAAACCTGCAATGAAGAATAAGTCATTTTATAATGCAATTTGATCCTTTTTCGACAGGTACAATAGTAAGTTTCGGGCCCAAGGGTATGAAAGAGGCAATAGAATTCAACCATAATTTTTATTTTTCAATTGAATTACCCTTTATATCAATATACTTTTTTAACGGCTAATCAACTTTTCTATACTAATAAGAAAATAGTTTTAATTTTTTCCTTAAAATGGTCTAGAACTGCAAAAATGACTTCATCATGAGATCCAATTTCAGTTTTGAAAACAAATTTGAATTTGAAAATTTAATGACTCCACTCAAGTTTATAGGTTTTAAAATATTGGGCAACAGCACTTCTATTCGACACTAACTGGAATGCTACTGATGCTAGACTTTTAACTATAGTACATTAAAACGGCGGGAAGTGAACTGAGTTAGATATGTCAATTCTTATTCTAACGTGTTTGGGTTTTTTGTTTAATTTAAATATGAATTATTTATTAATTATGAAGTTTATTTAATTTAAATACACTTTTGCGGCATTAAAGTAAAATAATAGTCATTAAATTAATTTATAATTTACTAAATTTATCATTTGCTGGGAAATATAAGTATGAAATGATTTATTTTCACTGACAGAACCATCTCATGTATCTACGTGTCATATTAACACTTATAAACAGACCGAAACTAAAATGAATTTTTAGGAACAAGGTTTGAATAATATTTCATTGTCATAAAACTTTCACAAACACAACCATTCAAGATGATTTCTGAACTGGGATCAAAAGAGATGTCATTTTATGCTTAAATAATCCTTTACTTTAAAAGTAATCATAATATATAAAAGACAAACATGGCCATGATGTATGTGGATCAGTTTTTATACTTGCTCTCCCATTGGTTGAAGTTATATTTGAACTATCTTTACTCTCTCATTGGTTAAAGTCATAGCTAAAAACTTACATGAGAAATTGCTCTAAAACTAAAAAAAAATTCACATTAAAAGCATTATAAATGAAATCTCTACTTATAAATATTGACTTAATTACATTGACTTAAATTAAAAATAATTAAAATTTTGAAATATAGTGGACACCGAAATATCATGACTGGCTGAAATTATATCCTTAACACATAACTCACCAGGAGAATTGGGAACAGGCTCTTGTACGAGTTCAACAGTTCGAAAACCAATTTTTACAGATTTGGTACTCTTTTCTTTGTTATTTTCAAAAACGACTTGGAGCAAATAGAGTGGTTGATCACCTAAACCATTAGGCCACCATAGTTCAAAGTCCATACCCTGAAAACAAAGCAATAAATTTTAATTTGAACTTAGCTAACATGAATGCTTAATCTGAATTATTTTTAACCATCACAGCATCGAGAGATTTGCGAGTATATGGTATAGATTTTACCCCACAACACACACATGTAAAGAATAAAAACCCCATTGATTGAAAGAAAACTAAAAAAGGTTCCTTTGGTCAAGAAAGTCAAAAGTGGTAAGAAATAAAAAATTCAACACAAGCCTACTAGCATTGCATGTTTTTACATGCATACGCAGTAACCTCTGGATATGTCATGCTCTTTGGGAGACAAGAAAAACTTATTTTTAGAAATTAAAGGGCATAAATTAAACATTAAATTGCACATTTTCTATTTAAAATTACCTAATTAAAACAGCAAAAATTCATATTTTACACAATCAAAGCGCTGAGTGGATAATTTCGTTATACTTAACATGGAAACAAAGTGGTCTTAATCCTTTCCAAAACCTCTTATCTATCATCTCTCACACCGCTTATAGCTGAATTAATACGCTATAATTGCTAAGGATTGTTATTTAATTTTACTGCATATTTTGCCTTATTCAATATCTCATTAATAAAACCAATTTCGCCTGGTTTATCAAGTAAATCGGATGCACGTGAGACAAATAAGTAAAATGCACCTTGTGGAATAGACAGTGATAATCCTGGGGCAGAATTTAGCTTTTTCCACCACAAAATCTCTACAAACCTTAAAAATCCTTGTTCTTTCTTTCAATAAACTATGGTCACCATACAAAACATTTGCTCTGTGAATTATTTGTCTACTTATTTATTAGATTTAGTATAAGTTTGATCCAGTAAGCCTTAGGTATAGTAAAGAACAGAGGTGGCATACAGTTGAATGCATTGAACACATCACTGCAGAATATTGGTTCAGAGGTTGAGCATATTGATTTAACAGGAGTAATTTACCCCACCATCAGAACGGTGGTTTAAAGCAATTAAAGTATATGCATGATATTAAAGAGCCAAATGTTTTAGTGGATGGTTTAGGAAAGGTATTAGGAAACTTTGTGATTATTCATACACCAAAAGATAAAAACAAAATCGACCATAAAACCTTTTAAATTCTAATAAATCCGGTAGAATATTTTTTTAAACAGAAATTATTCTTCATACAAACTTTAAAGACACCCAAATCTTTTATACTATTTTGTTTTAGATAACTGCTTGAAACAAGTGACCTTTGTATCCTCAGTTTTAAAGAGGATTAAGATTTCCTAGGCTTCTTAAAATAACCAGAGGACAAATGTAAAATAACGATACAGTTGAATATGTGCATTCAATTGAGATGTGATATAAATTAAATTGCTGTATTTATAATATCAAAGTTCAATACAAAAATCATAAAAAAAATGCAATGACGTTAATATGACACTGACATCAGATTCATAACAAGTATATGATTTTAATTTTGTATGCATTTGAAACAATCTTTCAACAAAACACATCTAGAATTTTAATATCAACCACTGATAGAGCGAAAAGAATCCATCAAAACAAAGATACACAGTTAGAGATATAAAACATGTGATTTAGGATTTAGACACAAATTTGAAGCTACACTTTTAAAACAATTTGC
This sequence comes from Meta bourneti, assembly GCA_933210815.1. Lineage (NCBI taxonomy): Eukaryota > Metazoa > Arthropoda > Arachnida > Araneae > Tetragnathidae > Meta > Meta bourneti. The sequence goes on from OW119926.1 coordinate 3,820,142, forward strand.
TCTTCAATTACTTGTATATTTATGAGTCACATTAACAAGTGAAGATGCAAAACTTTTAATCTTAGAATGAAATTACTTCTATATAGATCAATCCACTTTATCAAAATTCCAAACAAGCTTTCTACAAAACAAACAGAACAAAACTTTACGGCCTTGAATCGAAACCTTTTCCCACCTGTTCTTGGGGAAGGGTGATGCTACAGGGTTATTCTTTCTGGAACTTTTGAGGGAGACTTGTGTCATTTGCAACAGGCATGTTGGATCTTTGTCCACCTTGAGCCAAAATTTTACTTTTATCTTAAGTAAGGACCTTAACTGATATCTCGTTAATTTGTGTATTATGTTCAAAGATTTCCATTAAATCCATTAAGTACTATGATTCTTGAGTTCTCATTTTGTGGTGATGCTTTCATAAATCAGCCCTCGTATTATTCATCCAGCCTTTTGAGATAAATGGATAAAATAGGGATTAGTACCTAATCTCAATTCATGTGCATATTATAATCAAATCTGATTTATGATTTGATCACAAGGAACACTTAGATCCACTCAGAATTTATAAAATCCATTTATGTCTTCTGTTAAATAAAAATAAAAACTAATTATTACCTGTGGAATATTTAATACAAAAGTCTTCTTAGCAGAAAAATTCTCATTTGGCTGTATGGTTATTTTTAAGTTCAAAAGTTGTGTCCCATTTAAATATATTCCAAACACACCATTAATTGCATCAAAGGAAGCTGTTTCCATGAAAACAGATACAGTAATACTTCTCAGTACTCCAGCTGTAAAACAATATATTAAGTATGCTATTATTTTATTACAGAAAAAAATTTATACACAATTTAAATACAGAGTACCACTTTATGCAATTATATATTTGTTTGAAAAGCAGTAGATATGCAATTACTAATTTTTCAAAGGTGTAACTATAGTGAAAAAGTAATACATATTTTATACATTACATTTGGTTTTCAATTCTCAAAAAAACAAGCTTAAAATTTTGTTTTTTGTTTAAATTTTCATGCCTTTATGACAAGAAATAAATTTGATAAAAAAAGTGAAATTACAATTAATTTAAACAATAAATCAAAACAATTTAATTTGCATGAATGGACATTTTTTAACCTACTTTATGTCTAATAATATTAGTCCCTTTTTAGTATTTTAAGTGCATATTATATCTGGATAAAAATTACAATGGTAGAAACAACACAATTAAAGATCAGTAATAATTTTATGCAAAAAAAACTTACCAGTAATATTTGAAATTACAACCACATCACTTAATATCAGAGTATCAAAGCCGACTATTTCTATAGGTTTCCTATAAAGCACAAAAGAAGTAAGCAAAACAATTCCAGAAACAATCAAAATTCTAATTTCATAATAGTTTGAAGAATTCACAAATTCTTCAAACTATTATGAAATTAGTAGACTAATAAGATAGTAAATTCTAGTTCTATTAAGCACAAAAAATACTTTCACTTCAAATTTTGGTTCATTCTCCTCTATTCAATATAAATTTCAGATAAAAATAGATAACAGTATCAGCACTATTGATCATTACCATTTAGCATTTTAACATAAGAAAGAGCTTTGGGGTATGATGAATAATTGATGTGATATTAATAATGATTAATACATGATATATCATTGCATAGAATATATATGAATGATTTCATTCTTTATGTTTCTTAATCTATTTTTAAAAAAATTGAAATCAAAGGTGATATTCTATGTACAAGAAACAGATAATCTAATTAAGGTTGCATAGTTGTGCATGTGTATTACATAGTGTATACTGATATAATCATATAAACCAAATAGTTTCAGAAAGTAAATTAGTACTAAACTAGTTCTATTAAAAACAAAAATACTTTCAGGTTTACTTAGTTTATTTCCATTAACATAAACATCAGATAACAGTATCAGTAACTATTGATCATTACCAATTTTGATCATTCAACATTCCATCATGATCAGAAAAAGCTTTGAGATATGTTTGGGCAATGTAAAATTATGAATACATGAGATACAAATTATGTAAAATATATGCGATTAATTATGCTCCATATGCTCCTTTCATTTCAAGAATGTAAAATAAAAGTTCTTTAAAATTTTCTTTAGCAGACAGAGAGATAGCTACCCAAAGTTTTTACAATGAATTAGTGTTTACATTTATGTAAACCTAAAATTTTTAAAAAGTAATTAATGACTCACTAAATAAAGCCATGAAATTTTGACAATCATTTTAACCTGATTAAAATTACCTGAATTGTAAAATAACATTTCATATCTTAATTACTTATCTCATAGTTGTACATTTATGTATTTATAGCATAACATAACAGGTATTCCTATTTTTATAAAGCTTAAAACCAATGAAGTCAAATTTAATCCATTGGGGCAGTGGAATGCAGGGAATCCCTCCTCCTTAATATGGTTAAGGCTAGATACATAAATGTTTTTTAGGTTAAGGTAAATATTCCCGCGTTTGATATCCAGAAGTGTTTCTAGATGGGTGAAGTATGGGGTTCCCGTAAAAAAACTTAATTTTTGTTATTTGACCTTCAAAGGGATAAAAGGCATGACAAAAATGTGTTTAATCCAACTAAAAACAATTTATTGGACATCATATTTTTGAAATTCCCCAAGCAGTTTAAATAACAGTGAGTACTATAGAAAATATCAATAGCTGTCGATAAATGTGTTATTGGGATAACAATGAAGCAATTTCAATTAAATCGATTTTTTTTAATTTTAATTATAAAAACATTTGACAAAAATAAAAAGTTGAAATCATTAAATTTTTAAATATCCCTTAATGGTTAATTCAAACAGTTAACAGTAGTAATTAAAATTAACCATTAATGTCAATTTCTAACAGTTAACAGTAATTAAAAATAACCATTAATGTCAATTTCTAACAGTTCATTACAAACATTAAATTTATTACTGTCAGTGTTAGTTGGTAACTAATAACACTTTTAATTTATACAAATATTGATAAAAAATAGTAATCAATACATTTTTTAATCCCTTGAACAGTTAACAACTATTGAATTCAACTTTATTGTCAATTTCTAATAGTTCATTATAACAGGGCTGCCACAGCCAAAGCACTTGTGAAATAGCAGATTTTAAAAAATTGTATAGCAGAAAAAGTATCCTCTTAAAAACACATTAGAAGCAATTTTAGTTGCTTAGATATAAAACCAATTGTCTAAAGCACAAAATGTGCTTTTTAAGAATGAAACAGTGGTTGAAAATCTCGCCAAGAATTTTAAATTAAATACTTTGTAAGATTTTCATGATAATCTAGTAACCAGATTCCAGTGTTTTTCTTTCACAGTTGATAGGGCTTGGCGCAAAAACTTCGACATTGGTGTCCCTTGGAAAATTTTCTCCCAAAAGAAAAAGATTTTTTTCCATCTGCTATTAGTTTAAACAGGGACTAAATTTTCATTGACCTTTGGTGAATTTTCAAAAAAGTCACCAAAATTTTGAAAATAGTAGGTTTTGAAATAATTTTGCTTAAAAAGATACCCAAGTCGCCAAGGTTGAAAAGTGGTAGCAAAAAGTCACCTCCGCAGGCCTGTTATAATCATTAAATTTATAACTGTTAGTTGCAAATTAATAACAAAACTGTTAATTTTAATAACAACTAATCATCTCTATTAGATAAAGTGATGTACCAAATTCCTTGGGTGGGGAATGAGGGTCCCCAGTCCCAACTGAAGGAGCTTTGCATCTTGCGAATGTAATTCACGTGGCACTCTCCATTTTGAACAGGGGGAGGACAAGTGGGTGGTATAACATAATCCAAAATTTGAATGTCATGCTTCAATTTTGAATACTCAACGGGCGATTGGAAATGTATCTGAATACTGTTGTTGGTCTGCAAAGAAAACACAAAAGTTACAAACTCTTAAAAAATACAATTGCATTACAGTAGTTACTTTAAATACAATTAAATAATTAGTTTTGCAAAACAAAAGAATGTATAAATGTGCATTCAACTTTGTTTCTCAATTGTAAAACTAGAAAAATTGACAAGTAACAAAACCATATTTCAGAAATATCAATAGGTAACTCAAACCTTTTTTTGCTGCTCAACACCATTTATTGTACAAAAATTTAAATTTTTAACAAAATAAGTAGAATTTGGCATAATCAAGCTAAATGAGATAGAGCAGTGATTTTTTGTTACATGTGCACTAGGTAAACAGAGACCTACAACTTAAAGTGGATTCCAACCACTATGAGTATTCAAACCTAGACTCAGATTTGAACCCAGAGCTTATTGAATCGAGGACCAGAAAAGTAAATAATCTTTCAAATACATGGAAGATCAGCATCATTGGATTTTCTTTTATCTGATGACCTAACACTTAATTACTGTAATTGAAGTGAAAACATTTTATTTTCGAAAATTATTCTTTGCTTGTGCTCATTTTTAACTGAACATAACATATCTTTATTCGAATGGGCTTTTTTTCAGCTCAGCTCAACAACATAAAATTGTTAACTTCAAATCTAATTTCTTTGTACATAGCCCATGTATGTTTCTTTATTAATCATGCTTCTTCATATTATTCACTCAGTCATGTAATTTACAATCAATTTACTATCAAGGAAAAGAGTAGTAGTTTGTACATGCATATAAAATACCATTTTGTGCATTTTGGTAATAAAAAGTAACAAAAGAAAGTTAAGAAATTTAATGTATCGAAAAATGCAATACCTTTAAAATGGATTTCACATCAAATAAATATCGAACAAACATATTATCAGAAGATCCAATAAATTTCCCATTTAAATATATATCGCTAACAGTATCAAGACCATGAGCAATAAGTACAACTCTTTCCTTCTGCAAAAGATGACACTCATCTAAAAGACAGGTAAAATAAGAATTCTTAAAACACATAATTTTTATAAACAATTATCAGCGAATCAAGTCAATTAAAATAACGCCATACTTATAAAACTAGTACTTCCTATTTATCTTAATATTTCACACACAAAACATTTTGTCTGTATTACAATTACTGTACAATTATAATTGCAAAACAAATTATTTTTGGGAGATGCAAAAATGACTTTTGGACATGCTTATTAAATTAAGTTGATTTTCAATTCTTTTCAGAATTTTTGCAGTGAAATGAAACAAAGTCAATCTTTTTTAATGCAAGTTCTCCAAATAATAAAACCATCACACAAAAAAGAATTCTATATAAAAAGTAAAAATATAATTTGATTCAAAGGTAGGAAGGGTAAAAAGCATTGAGAAACAAAGGCAGAGGAATTGACAGCAAAAAATACATCTCTAAAGAGAAAAGACAGTTAGACTTTTATGAAAAACATGTTTAAACAATTTTGTCTGAAGAGTAACTAAAGTTGATCCTTGAAAGAAGGATCAACATACCCTCAACAAATCAACTAAAACGAAAACATAATTAAATAATGATTTTACAATTTTTGGTGCATCATAACCAGAGAAGTTACTAAGGAAAAGAAGGCAAAAAATTAGTTATGAGGCCTTCCAGAAATGGTAGACCAGAAGTGCACTCCAAAATCATGAGAATTGATTTAACAAGACAGATTCTATTCATCACATGGAAACATATAATGATAAAGTAAAACTAATAAGGATGATGTAGATATCCTTACCCTTAAATTTCCTCGTAAAAGTCCAGTTTTCCATTCCAATCCATCGGTATGTAACATCATTGCTTCGAAAATAAGGATCCTGGATTAATTTATTATTTAACAGATCAGTATGAGTGCTACCAGGAACTTTTGATTTAACAACAATACCTGGAAAGAGTTGATGTAAAACTATATATCAAGGAATTACTAAAACAAGATTTTCATATTACTGTATGCTTACTGACCCACAGGTGATTAATCAATTTATTTTTTTGCAGCCACTTACTACATTTCAACAAAAATAAAAAAGTAAAGTTAACATATATAAGATCAAATTAAAGAGAAATATGTGAGGGTAAATCAAAAATTTTCTACAGTTTTGCTATAACGCATCTTGAAATTTGTCACATTGCCTTCTGCGCATGCATGCTTAGAGTTGATGCTACTGTGGTCACGTTACCGAAGTTTGACCTTGATAGTGTCATTTTTCTTGCTTCTGCTTTAGTGTAAACATGGCCACTCCACTAGCAGTGTGCACCAAGAAGGAATAAAGAGCAGTGATCCGATTTCTATGGTTGGAAGGTGTGCCAGGGGCTGAAATTCATTGGAGGCTTGCAACACAATATGGAGACAGTGCTCTACCACAAAGAAGTGTTTATGAATGGATCGAGAAGCTTAAAAGAGTCCGGATAAGCATGATGGACAAAGGAGCAGGACACCAGTCAACCTGCACCACTAACAAGATTCAGCAAGCTTGAGTAATGGTACTGGTAAACCAGTGAATTACAATCGACAATGTAGCATGTTCTCTGCAGATTAGACAAAGTAGGGGAAGTAGTGCAAAAATGGTTGGGCGACCCACTGAAAACCCTCTTGGAGGGAATACACGAGCTTGTGGACCACTGGACCAAGAGCATCGACAAGGAAGGAGACTATGTAGAAAAATGACGAACTTGTTCAACCCCTACATTTGTATAAATAAATTGAAAAATAAAGTGTGGATAATTTTTACTTTCCCGGTAATAAGAACTATTGTACCAAATCACCTGCCACGATAGATCTGAAAACAGTATACAAAATCCATACAGAGGTGAACCACAGGGCTGCCAGTCAAAACACTTGTGAAATAGCAGCATACATTCTTAAAAATAGTAGCAAAAAGAAGTCTCTTAAACCCTATATTAGTAGCAATTTTAGTTGCTCAGATACAAAATGAATCGAAAAAACACAAATGTGCTAATTAAGTTTGAAACAAGAGGTTGAAGATTTAAATTTTGAAATTAAAAAACTAAATATATTCTTAATAAGGCTTCCTTGATAATCTAGCAACCAGATTCCGATGTTCATCTTTCATTATTGCCATGGCTCCCTGCCAAAACTTCGAAAATTGCGTCCCTTGGAAAATTTCTTTCTAAAGAAAAATACCCCCAATTTTTTTTATCTGCTGTTAGTTTAAAAAAGAGACCAAATTTTCGTTGATCAAAGGTGAATTGTCAAAAAAGTTTCCAAAAATTTTGAAAAATCACTAAAATTTTAAAATTAGTAACTTTTGAGACGATTTAGCTTAAAAATATACCCATAGTCAGCAAGGTTGAAAAATAGTAACAAAAGTTGTCGGTGGCAGCCTTAGAAGCAAGACCTTTTAAGACCTGGAGCAAAAGGGGCTGATGCCCTTCTCTGTCAGAAATAAAACTTACATACTGAAAATGCAGATAAAGTATAATTATTTATATTAAACACCAAATTTGAATCATATTAGTTTTGTTACTTAATTCTCGTTCACAAAATTTTTCATTTGAAAAATGTTGAGCTTTGTAATGGTTCCTGTTAATGTGCTTTGATGATTGTTAGAAAAGACTCCCTGTGTTGCTTGTCCAGACATTTGTGAGAAGAGAATTTTATTGCTTTGTCTCTTCCCTTTTCTGAATAGTTGATTGTTGGAGGCTACATGGAAGGGAAAATTTGACTTTTAAGCACTGTATTTTAAGGATGGACAGCATGAAATCATTTACTTCATCTACAAAGTAGGGGAAAATACTTCTATAAGGAAAAAATTCTACATTTTTTAATAAATATTCTCTAGTCACTGGTGCTATAGACCACAACCCTTGTCAGTACCCACATTAGCTATGCCACAGCTGAAATAAATATATCAAAACTAAATAGATTTCATTTTTGCACGTAACTGCATTACTATCTTTGAAAAAGCACATAATTATGATTATTTTTAGAGGCAAAAGTGTTGAACAATGATGCTCTTCAAATTACTGCACAAGTACTGCTTTATAATTGAAAAAATAATTTTGTTTCGTTTTTCACGAATACTGTCAGAAGAATAATGTTCCTCTAAAAAATCTATTGTTCTAAACAATGATTTTTGTGTTTTTTCTTTTCAAACTTAAAGTTTCTAGAGATAAAGACAATTTGATATAACCATTGAAATATTCTTATCAGATTAGTGATAGCAAGGGTTGTTCCTTTCTGCATATACATCGCTATTTTGAAAATATCCTAGAGTATACATTTTGAAACAAAAACAAAATATAAACTACTAAAGGAATTCTTTTCAACACATCAATTCTAAGTTAAATATTATTTTTAAAATATTTATACATACTTCCATTCGAGTTAACAGAGATCCACGATCCTGTCAGAGACAAAATGAAAGGCGATTTGTAAACAGTATGGTCGCCTTTTAGAAAACCAACAGTAAACATGAAAATGAAACATTTTAAAACAAGGAAAAAATAGTTATTCGCCCCTACACACATTTTTTTTAATTTATACTAAAGTACACTTCTAGAACTGTTGGTTAAGCGACGACGTTTCGAGTTCATAATTTAGCGGACTTTTATGTTCCCAAATCTTTCGTTCGAAATGGAATTAATAATAAATAGCGTTCGTGCGAAAAGAAATATTGCTCTGCAGTCAGCAATTGAGCATTTATTTATTTACGTTACACATAGCGGTTTGTTGCTCTCAAGTTGTTGCTTTCTTTACCGCTTTTAACTGTTGAAAGAAAGGAGAAAATGCATGCTTTGTTTTATATGTTTCTATGCAAAGCTTCACCAAGCAACAGCATATCCTTCCAAGTATGAAATACTGAAGCCTCTATGCATATGCTTACCACGCCATTCCAGCGTAAGGATATTTGAGGCCACTGCAGATTCAACGTGCACCATAAAGTGTTTGTCAGCTTAGGTATTGACCTCGTCATCTGACCTTGGTGCAAAATTAAACGGGCATATTTTATGCATTGAAACACGCTTTTTGAACAAATATGAAAAATTAGAATGGTACTTTATCACTAAGGTAATAATAGTGATGAGTTAATACTTTATCACAGGTAATAACTATCACACTTAAAGCTGTCTTTCAAAAACAATTTCAAATTGAATGATGAAATACCTCCATTGATATATTTCCATAAATGTCATTATTTTTTAAATAAATATTTTTGTGACGAATGTATATAGTTTTAAAATTATTTCCCTCGTCATCTGACCGTGGTCCAAAATTACGTGGGCCGCGATGGCCCGGTTGGAAGAGTAACGGACTAGCAACCGAAGGGTTGCGAATCCAGCCAAACACCGTCGTGTACAAAGGGGGCTGGTGCACATTAAATCTGTCGTGGCCTCAAATGTCCTCACGTTGGCGTGGTGTGGAAGTTTGGAGAGTGGGGTGCCAGCTCAGGTGTTGCCTCGTCATCTGACCGTGGTTCAAAATTACGTGGTGTTGTCCTCGGTTCTTTCCCTCTGGGATTGATCCAGGACCGTCACCAATAGCCCGTTGTGTTGCTCCAGTGTGACGTTAATTGAAAATACCAATACCAACCAAAATTACGTTGTGTCCTCGCTTCTTTCCCTTCGGGATTGATCACGGACTGTCATCAATAGCCCGTTGTGTTTTTCTAGTGCGATGTTTTTAAATTGCCAATTAAAAGTATTTCATTTTTATTCTTAAGAGACATATTTCACGTATATGGTCCTCGATCTGTCCCTTCGGGATTGGTACTGGACAGTCGTCAATAGCCCGTTTGTCATCCGTTTTAAAATAAATACCTATCTGCTTACTTTTTACTCTCAATGCAACATGAAAAAAGAGAATTTTCAAAATCACATTACTCAATAACAGAATGCGCAATGGCAATAAAAGACCTTGATTTGGTTTCGTGGGGCCGTCGTGGCTCAGTGGGTATGCCCATTGCGCTATCAACCTTTGAGTTGTAGGCGGCGCAGGTTCGATTCCTCCCTGGGTGTATCTCTCCTCTGTCTGTAAAGCTTTCACTGTGTGTCAATTACTTATTGTATGTACTGAGTCAGTTACTTGATATTGTATTAGGAAGAATGGAGACAAAAGCCTGATTCTGCAGCTAAATGTCTCAAGGAAATCAACCAAACCAATTTGGTTTCGCGCCCTAGTCATTTTTGCTTACGGAATCTAGAGAAATATCGAGATCTTAGGACCTAAAATTTTAATTAATAATTGTTTCCAAACTTTGGCGCCTTTTGCAGCTTTGAGAACATTTGAAAAAGAATGCTCAACAAACTCACGATTATTCAAACCTTTGTTTTTCATTGTTTTACCAAGCCAAGATTACTATTTGATCCCTGTAACCTTTCAAATCTTTTTCTTTCACTCGTGACCAAAAAGACGAGAAATAGAGCCTTCTCAGTAGTTATAACTTTTTAACTACTTTAATGCATTAACTTTTCTGTAAGATCTTATTGTCATTTCATTCTTCAGAGTCGATTATTTCTGTAAGAATATCTGTCCGTCTTCAAATTTCCATTCACCTTTAACCTGTAATTTACACAAACAGCTACACGAAAAGCACATAACCATTGAGCTCCTAATAAATTGTCTAATACCTTGCTTAACAGCAAAGCCTAGCAATTTTTTCAGATATTAGTCATAGCATTTCAGATGTGGGAGAAAATCGATTTATATTGATTCGAATTTTTTCAAATCAAACCAGGTTTTTCTGTCCTGTAGTGTCAGATGTTATTCGTAAAAAAATTGGAAGGCTTTGATGTGAAGCAAGGTATTGGACATTTTTAAGAGAAATGAAACTACCAGTTTGATGAATTTTTTTCTTAATTAGCATCTTACCTATATGAAAAAATTTTGCCCACAATGTATTTAAGAGAAAAAGTATGCAGGGATAAAGAGAGAATTAAGTTACAAGTGTCACATGGAGCTCAGGTGGATCATGTTAGTTTTGGTTTCTGTTTGGAAACAAAGTGTTTTTGTTTATCATCAAAAATTGTTTTGCTAAATAGTCAAAAATGTTTTGCTTAAATAATTGTCATTGATAAGCAATATTCTTCGAGTATATGTGGAAGTATCTAACAAAAGAAACAAGTCTAGATCTTCTCAAACACAAGGATAAGTATATGGGCAGCGATAGTGAGAAGGCAGATGACCTTGGGAGTCCACCTCTAAAATAATAATCTTAGTGGAGAGTTGCCAGATGCAGAATTGTGTGATAATTTGTTTTCAACTCGTAATCACTTCTGGCACCAAATTATATAAATTCAGCCAAAATCAATGCTGAGGATGCAAATTGGAAAACATTGTTTATATTAAATCTATCCCTATTTAAGACTCATTCAAAACCATGAGACTCAAATGTCAACTCGCCATAGCTGACCATAGGCAATATAAAACAAAATGGATTGTTCTAAATACATCCCCACACATGCCAACTTGGGTACCCCTATAATTTCTCCAAGTTGGTGTCTGAAAGAGTATTGACTAATAAGTTTCTATCAGAATGGACTACCCCACAATCCATTTATAAATAAAAAGATAATTTCTCTACATCAAGTATTTTGCATAGTCCTATCGATCGCAATACACATGAAAGCTGACTAATTCCATTAATGGTATCCTGTATGTGTGAATATTTGTCTCATGATCTCGAGATGGTTTGTTTTACACGTCAGACTGAGCAGGGTTATGCATGTGGTAGACAAATTCTGGTTATCCAGATACACCAGTCAAGCAAGGACTGATATGGAAATGTCTTCTGGAATCATCCAATAGTTTTTCGATCATTCCGAGGACTAGCTATATTGAATAAGAGCCATCATGGATCATTGGTGGACCTTAAGCATGCATGTCAGATTTCTAATTGCAATAGAATCTATATTAAGTACAAATAAATTTGGTTGTTTGATTATAGTAATGAAAAATTGACTAGAAAAGATGCAGATCTTTTAGTTCCTATTGAGATGAAATGGTCAGAAAAAGAACTTATAAAGATGAATTTTAAAAACCAGTTTGATGTTCACCAATTTTTTCTCTTAACCACCCTAATTCTGTATCTTTTGTGAGCAATTTGTCATTTTCCTGCCTTTTATGGCAAATACATTTTGATTACTCCCAAAATAAAGCTGTTTTAATAACTTTCCAAAAAGTCGAAATCCACATTCAAGTCAGAAATTTTATTTTGTGAAAAATAGACATTGATGACTTCCCATGGGATTAATATATATTTCAAGTGTATTTCATCTCAAGATTTAAGACTAGATTCTTCAGTTCAAAATAAATTTTCTAATTTCAGTGTTCTGCAACTGCAAAAACAGTAGTTGAATATTTGTCATAAAATAAAAACCAGGTGATATATTCTTGTAATGAAAGTATTGATTGCAACAAATTGTGACCTTTTTATCTTCATTACAAGCCTGAGATTTCTTAGTTTTAGAGATCCTTTATCTCCAAATAACAAACCTAACTTTTGAGTAAGATCTGAAACTGGTTTCCTGTCTATCATCATTACCTTTTGTTAAATAAACCTTATGAATTTTACCCCTTTTTATTGATTATCATTTGTAATTTGAAACCTTAAAACCAGCCAATGCTTTTCCCTATTTGAGCAATTTTGTGTTTTGAGATTCTTCCTGATATACTATACATTGAGAGTTGTCATTGTATGTTTCTATGAACAATAGTGTATAAAGACATTGGATAAATAAACAAAACCAGCATACCAGTTTCGTATATTCAAAATTTCTCTCAACTGTTTATTTTTTGGACATGGCTTGTTTAGTTAAAGTAATATTCCCCATTTTTACTTCGGTGTTTTTAAAATTTCCAACCTCCTTTCTATATTTACATACGATCCCCTATAGATTATGTACTTATCACGATGAAAATGTATGTGCTTAAAGTTGCAAACAGGTGTATTCTAATGTCAAAAACCTTCATGTCTATTAGCACTAAATAACTGAATCCTTGACATCAAGTACAAGTTAGAATACATGTGCACTTAATCACACTGCCCTGATTGGTAATGGATGTCTGGCAAGTTTGGATATTCCGTTTTAGCAGGCTAAAATCAGCCCTTGGGTAGCAATGACAAACCAAAGCATTAACCTTCGAGATCTGCTTATCCATCAAATTAATGCTAAAAAATATGCGTGAACTGTTTAGTTGCAAGTTTTTCATTATAAAATTTAAACTAATTTCTATACTTTTAAATGTTGGTCGTGTGTAACAACATTCCATTACTGTTATATTTATCCAAAATTTAGAGAAAGAATGGTAGCAATATGCTTAATTTAAAGGTTCTAGACATTATCTTAATTATTTAATTCAGAGAATGGGGGAAATATTTGAGTTTATAATATCCAACTTAATGCAGATAATCAAAAATTATTTTCATTCATGTTCACTCAAATTATAATTTAATTCTAATGTTTACTATTCTAGTCGGTACAGCTGCAGTCTCCGCTGCGCGGAGTGGCAACGACTTTTGGCAGTTTTAAGCCACTGATGGTAACCCGAATTTTTCTCTGGTTAGGGTTCTCGTGTTTTTATGGCAACCTTGCCAGCGTCCAGAAGTGTCGATTCTTTTTTCTAGATTGTTCTATTTATTTCCGACATGGTCAAGTGCTCTTGCATAGATTGTTCTTTTCAGTTTGGATTTTCCCTACGATTTCTACAAATCCACGTGTATCCATTGCTCTGAATTCCTAACAGAAAACGTCATTTCCCCGTTGCATTTATTGCAAGAAAATTTAGATTTAATTAATCCTGATTCCTTTAAAAAAGCTCTTTATCGTGACACAACTCGAACAAAAAAATTATTACCAACTCCCTCAGTCTGTCTACCACCAGAAAAAGTAAACTTTAAGTTGCGAGAAAAATTATCTTGAAACTTATCGACTACACTAAAAATAGAAGGCATCTTAAGAAATAAGGTATACTAGAAATAATAAGATAACTAATAAAACAAAATAGACAGGAAAAATACAACCTGATGGGACTGCTCGACCGTTAAAATTTTTTTTGCATATTTAATCCAGATTTGCAGTGTTTTACTAGTCAAAATGTTGTTTTATCAAGATTTATATCCTTGCCAGCGTCGATTCTTCTTTTTTCTAGATTGTTCTATTTATTTCCGACATGGTCAAGTGCTCTTGCATAGATTGTTCTTTTCAGTTTGGACACGGATTTGGATTATCCCTGCGATTTCTACAAATCCACGTGTAACCATCGCTCTGAATTCCTAACAGAAAACGTCATTTCCCTGTTGCATTTATCGCAAGAAAATTTAGATTTAATTAATCCCGATTCCTTTAAAAAAAGCTCTTTATCGCGACACAATTCGTAACAAAAAAAATGATTACCAACTCCCTCAGTCCAGAAAGTTTGTCTATCACCAGAAAAAGTAAACTTTTAAGTTACGAGAAAAATTCTCTTGAAACTTATCGACTACACTAAAAATAGAAGGCATCTTAAGAAATAAGGTATACTAGAAATAATAAGATAACTAACTGATAAGATAACTTTTCCTGTCTAAAATAGACAGGAAAAATACAACCTGATGCGACTGCTCGACCTTTAATTCCGTTAAATTTTTTTGGCATATTTAATCCAGTTTTGCAATGTTTCACTAGTCAAGGTGGTGATTTCCGTTAAAAAATATTTTTTGCATTTTGTGTATATTTAATCCAGATTTGCAGTGTTTTACTAGTCAAAATGTTGTTTTATCAAGATTTATATATTTAATCCATATGTATTCAATTTTGGAAGATTTCCATGGCGACATAAAAAGTGTGCCAAAAACCGCACCAAAAAACCCGCGTTGCCACTCAGCACGGCGGAGACTGCAGCTGTACCTTTACTGTAAAATATGTCTAGTGAAATAAGAGTAAGACAGCTTAAAAACTAATTTGGACAAAAGTAATACATTGTGTATAGTAAATAAAAATTAATGTAGCTTCAGTTCATTATTAGTTAAATATTACCGTTTGATTTATGAAAAGTTATACTTGCAAAACCCATACTATGCACTATATTGTCAACATTCATTAGCTTAATCATATTCAACTTCTTAATAAGCATTTGTAATAAAAGCAAACATTGAATACAAAAGGTTAATCACTATAAACACGCTGGAATTTTTATAAAATACAGAGAAAACCCTCAACTTTTTAGAATTTTTCACGCATGATTGTAAGACATCTAAGCCCATAAATACAAATTATTAAGCAAATGTTGCATTAAATATTTACTCTAAATATTCTCAATAGAATCCATTACAATCATGTAAATACTAACTTTGATGCATTAATAATTTAAATTTAACTTATTAACACACAAGTACAAAAATGATTTTAACTAAACTTTCCATAAATTCTATTTATCAAAACATTTATACTACAGAAAACTTCACTAAAACACTAAATGTGAAACAGAATCTATACATACTTTTATTTTTCATTCATAAAAAAATAACGCAAAAAACTTGCACGGCAAGACGAGAATCTATTATCAGCATTTGGAAGAAAATGTCATTTCATGAATTCAATGGAATACACAAGTGTGACAATACCTGTTTTAGCTAAATATCAGAGTAAAATAAATAACATGACATTGCCTGATGAAGTGTGAAGATATAAGTATTTTCAATGTTTAATGATATCATGTATTATGACTAAGTTCAGTTTCATAGTTCATCATGCTCACTGTCCTGTTGCTCAGTTTCATAGTCATCCTCAGCCTTTTGGTCCTCTTCTTCCTCAGCATCTTCCGCAATTTCCGGTTCCTCCTCGACTTGGGCATCTTCCGATACTCCCAACGTCTTGCGCAGCATCGTCTCCACCCTCAGTGCAAAACTGGACGTGTCCGATAACATGAAACCAGATCTCAACATGGCAGTCTCGTGCATGATGCTCGCCATGTTCTTTGCCGTTTCATCAGACTTGTCAGACTGCACTCGTCTTAGTAGTTCCTTCATAAGGGGATGTCTGGGGTTGATTTCCATCGTCTTCTTTTGACTCAAGTAGTAATCCCGAGTGCTGTCTTGGATTTTGCTGTGGGCATTGCTGCGAGCCAGTCTCTCCATGTTGCCGGTCCACCCGAACTGACTGGCAACCAGGGCACAGGGAGAAGTGTGCAGTCTCTGGGAGACAACCGCCTTGGTGATCTTTTCCTTTAGAACATCTTCCTCCAGCCATTTAGTGAGGGGCTCGTACTCCTTGTTCAAGGCCTCTTGTATTTCCTTCCCCTTTTCGCCCTCGTCAAGTCGCAGTCCGTCCTTGGCAACGTTCTGGAACTTCTTCCCTTCGAATTCCGGCAAGGCAGACACTGCGTACTCATCTACAGGTTCTGTCAAGAACAGCACCTCGTATCCCTTCTTGATCAGTCGTTCCACAAATGGGGATTTTTCGACTTCTTCCAATGAAGCTCCGGCCATGTAATAGATGTGCTCTTGTTTCTCTTTCATTCTCTCCACATATTCCGATAAAGATGCGTAGTTCTTTGTGTCGTGGGAAGAGATGAATCGCACCAACTTTGCCAATCGGGTCCTGTTACTGGGATCTTCGATAACACCGAGCTTGACGTTAGTGCTGTATTCCTTCCAGAACTTATCGTATTCGGCCTTGGGGATCTTCTTGATCATGTCCAGGGTCTTCCTGACCAGCTTCTTCTTGATGACTTTCAAAAGTTTGTGCTGCTGCAAGGTTTCTCGGGAGACGTTCAACGGCAGATCATCGGAATCGACAACACCCTTGACGAAGCTCAAGTAGTTGGGCATCATGTCTTGGAAGTCATCGGTAATGAACACACGTCTCACATACAACTTAATGTGGTCAACTTTTGTTCCATACCTGTTGAACGATTCAGATGGTTGAACAGTTGGAATGAACAGCAAAGACTTGAAAGTGACTTCACCTTCTGCAACAAAATGAATCTTTGCTAGTGGGGTTGAGGGGTCTTTGGTGATTGATTTATAGAACTCGTCATATTCGTCATCTGTAATTTCTGCAGGTTTTCTGGTCCAGATTGGTTTGGCTGCATTGATTAGTTCCCAATCTGAGATCGTTTTCTCAACCTTTTTAGTTTTGGGCTTTTCTTCTTTCTCCTCTTCAACTTTAGCATCATCTTCTTCATCAGTTGTGGGATCTGCTTTCTCCAACTCTTCCTCTTCGATAGGCTCTTCGACTGTTTCGGTTTTAGTGGACCACAGATAAATAGGGAAATTAATAAACTGACTGTATTTCTTGATCAGGTTACGCAGGGTATCCTCTTCCAAAAAGTCCTTAGCCTCTTCTTTTAAATAAAGGCTAACAGTGGTGCCTCTCTTAAGAGTATCACCTCGAGGGTCATCTACTATATTGAAGGAGTTGGCATCCGATTCCCAAATGTGTTGCTTGTCATCATTGTGCTTACTTGTGACGACCACTCTGTCGGCAACCAGGAAAGAGGAGTAGAAACCCACACCAAACTGTCCAATCATGTCGGTCAACTCTGCTGTACTGCTAGTCTCTGTAACTTTCTGCAAGAAGTCGGATGTACCCGATTTTGCTATAGTCCCTAGATTGGTAATCAGTTCAGCCTTTGTCATACCTATTCCAGTATCCGTTATGTGAAGAGCATTATTTTCTTTGTCACTCTTAATTCGTATCGAGAGCTCTTTAGTCGCCGTTAGAGCTGCTTTATCCGTCAAAGACAACACTCGGATCTTGTCGAGAGCATCGGAAGCATTGGAAATGAGTTCTCTAAGGAAGATTTCTTTGTTGCGGTATAGAGAATTGATAATCAATTTCATCATTCGGTTTACCTCTGCTTGGAAAGTAAATTTTTCGGCTTTCTCTCTCAGTTCTTTGACCTGAGCCACATTGAGACCGTCGATTTTGATCGCCTCCTCCTCTCGTTGCACAACTTCATCGTCGGTTCTGGATCCTTCCCTGCTGCTTCCCAAATCTAATTCAACCTCAGGTTCGTCTGTTTCTTCAGCAAAACAGAGCCCAGACAGCAAAATTGTTCCCAGAATAGTGAGGTAAATCCACCTCATAATGAAAGCAAATTGACAGCACAATAACTATTGTTAACGTAGCAGGCAAACACCGGTATTTTGACCTGCCAGCAAGCTCCTTAAATTTGTTTTAAATGTAGAAAACTGACGTGTGATAGCTGATAAACGTGGGGCCCCGTCATTGGTCGCTTTTAATGCACATCAAGTTGAGCTGTTTTTGCCGGTCTTGGATATAAAAAATTATGTGTAATAAAATTTTACTGTTTAGTATTCTGGTTACTTTAGAGAACACATATCACAATTTCCCTGCATTTAATTTCGATAAACTATATTTTACTAATGAAAATTTTGTGACTTTTATAATTTAGAATATTGAAAATCCAGTTATAAAAATAGAATTCCTAACAAAGATTTACTCACTGTGACCGACTATTAACTCGTTTTGCCGGCTGTTTTTTTCTTATCTGTTAGGCCATTTGGGTTTTGGTTTTATCAAATTTTCAGTTAATTTTTACGAGCAAAATGGATGAAAATTTAAGTGAAAATGACCCAAATTCTTTTTCTAATCCAGAACACTGCAGTGTAATTGATATGGATATAAAATTAGAAGTAGATTTCAAAAAGCACATTTTATCGGGCTTTGTTGATCTAACTATTGAAAGAAAAAACTCCAAAGCTGATTTGGTTAGTTTGAAACCCTTGTTGCTTTTCTGTTTTATCTGTTACAAATTGTGTACATTTTTTCATAAAAACGGATAATTTAAATTTAGATAGGATAAAATGTATGTAATAGGAATAAAAAAAACCAGCTAATAATAGATATTTTATTGATCACAATAAAATTTATGTTCAGATGTTTATAAGCACATACAGTGAGTGTAGAAAGTATTCGTACACCCTTAGTGTATGTTTAAAAAATGCCTGTAACTTAAAATCTATGCAACTAAATTTCTCCATAATTAATGAATGATATATACAAGTATTTATTTAGTATTCTACAAGATTTTACATTAAAAAAAGCAACTATACATATATTTTTAACAAAAAAACATAAACTTCCACTTGTTTAGTGGTGCAAAAACTATTCGTACAGTTAAAAAAATTTGCAGTTTTTCATCAAATATTTTGTATTTAATACCTATCGTTTTGCCTTATAACTAATTGGAGCCTTTGTTGCATAGACTCGACCATTTTTGAAGTTACAGAGCTAGATGTGGAATGGCATTCTTGAAGAGCTTTTTTAAGATCATCTTTGTTGGAAATTGATCTTAGTCATACTTTTTTATCCAGAATAACCCACAGGTGCTCAGTTGGGTTGATATCCAGTGACTGGGGAGGAAATTTCATGAATTTTGGTGTATTATACAGCACCCAGAGCCGCGTATTTATGGCTGTGTGCTTCGGATTATTATCGTGCATAAAAACAGAATCACGATTAAGTTCCATTTTCATGGCACTGGACTGCAAATTATTTTTTAAAATGTCTATGTACATCTTATGGTCCATGATTCCGTCAATTACTACTAAATTTCCTACACCAGACGCACTCATACATCCCCAAACAAGCACAGAGCTCCTCCATGCTTCACTGTTGGAAAAAGATTCTTTGGATCCATCTCTGCATTTGCTTTTCTCCACACCATTCTTGCACCATCGGAACCAAAAATGTTAAATTCACTCTCATCTGAGAATATAACTTTTTTCTAAAATTCTGGGCTTTCTTGCAGATGTTTTTGTTCAAATGCCAAGCGCAGTTTATGGTTCTTCTCATTTACGAAAAATTTTCTCCAAGCAACTCGACCGTGAAATCCTGCTTTTCTGCATGCATTTCGTACAGTACTTACTGAAGCGTTTTCTCGGGCATTTCTCAGCTCAACTGCAAGTTTTTGAGCACTTATTCTCGGATCTTTCTTCAATTGCCAAACGATGAATCGACAGTCCGAAGAGTTGAGAATTGATGGTCGACCAGAGCGGGCCTGATTAAGCAAGCTCTCTTGAAGAGGCACCAAATCTTTTAATTATAGACTGTATAGTAGAACGGGGTCTCCCAATCACATACGAAATTTGATTTAAAGTTTTACCGTCTTTACGAAGCTTTAAAATTCTTTCTCTTTCCAAAACAGAGGTCTCGGTACCTTTCTGTCCCATTTCGACAATTTATACTTCGAAAACAAATTTCAAGTTAACTTTTTACTGAATATATATACTCTCTAGCATTCCAATTCATTTACCTACCTTGTACTTCTGAAACCAATCACAAAACGTGAAAATAAATTTGCATTTTCCGCGTGTATGAATACTTTTTACGCAGGAGAAACTCATTTCCAATTTTTGCAGTTAAGTTTTAAAAAATAATTTTCAGTGTATTTTTGTTATTGGATAAAAATACACTTTGTAAAAGATTTTTCGAACATGTAATAATTATTTTAATGATTTTCAAAATGTTAAAATCGCGTTCTTCACTTTAAAATCCACACTGTATGAATACTTTCTACACTCACTGTAGCTCAGAATCTGAAACAACTGTATGGTTGCTAAAATTCTCCAAGTTGGCGTCTTATCAGCAGTGCTAACCATTATCATTTGGCCTTTGGTGACAAAAATTGAAATCATGTCAACGAGCACACTCGGTTAATGTTGATTTTGCCCTCTAAAATACACATTACATACCTAGGCTGATCAAATGTACCGCTATGAACGAGATGATTGGTTTTTTTTTCATTTTATCACTGCCGTCCTCTTGTTTTAATAACAAAATATAATTTAATGTTGGTCAATCATGAATTATTATTCATTGCATATAACCATATATCAATACCATTGATATCAGAGAAAGGTACAACCGTGGAGGCCACATGTTATTTGGTACTGTGGGGTGAGATGTCGAATCCGAGACTGGCGATTTATCGCCAAACATGGTAACCTTGTTGTTTTGATTAAGCTTTATGGCAACCCTATGCAAAAGGTGTTTCGCGTAGGAAAGTCAACGTTTTTTTTTTTTTAAACGAACATACTGGCTTAGGACGCCATCTTGATTTGGCAACAAAAATTGCTTGGCGACACACGTCTTGGATTCTACATCTTTACCGGTACTGTGTATTGATATCTGCCTCAGTGATTTATTTAGAAAAAATGCAAAAGTTTTAAGTCTTAATTTTTGGAGTTTTGTCTATTTTTGCAATGTCAAAGAGGCAAAACTGCAGAATTTATTGCCTTACTTTTTTCTGAATTCAAAATTTACTCAATCCAAGTTGTTTTTGTCTTGGTTAAATATGGCCCTTGCACCATAAAAACTCAATCCAACCAACTTACCTGTTTTTGTCTCTAGGAAATATGGTCATCCCATACAGTCATTGTCAAATAAAAATATAGGATATGGATCAAATGTTTAATAGGCAGTAAAAGGCTACATAAAATTTTTGTCAAGTATCTAAAGATCAAATCATTGGCCTAGTTTAGTTTTCTTTGCTGATTCGATATTTAGTTTAGGTACTTACGCTCAGTTTCTTTTTATTTGGAGTGAACCTGGAGCATAAAACTTTCCATCAAATATCCGTATAAATCCCAGTTTTCATGGCAGAGGTCCTCTTGTCTGGAAAGAAATCGTGTTAAAAGCTGTCATTGATTTGTATGTTTACATTAGTGTTTTGTAACCGC
Source organism: Meta bourneti (assembly GCA_933210815.1). Taxonomy (NCBI): domain Eukaryota; kingdom Metazoa; phylum Arthropoda; class Arachnida; order Araneae; family Tetragnathidae; genus Meta; species Meta bourneti. Next base: position 3,841,725 of record OW119926.1, read on the forward strand.
CCCAAGATAGTCTTTTCAGGGATCTGTAGACCTAGAATTCATCCTAATGAATCGTAATGCAAATAATCAAGTTTTAGGGACAGTAGATATCAATATCACCAAAATTAATTGAAACTATTAATTTTTACTTTAAAAATTAACCGATACCAATGCAAATGATACTGAAAAGAAAATTTTGATTACGATAATTTTTGACAGCTTTTGGATAAAGATGTAAAACATGATATCCAAGTACAGTGAGTCTCTACAAAAGCGTGTTTTCTCACTTTGACATTTCTTTTGTTTCTAACATTTTCCTGCACTTAAGTTCTTTTTAATTTCCTTGAAATTGTTTTGGAAATCCTTGCAATCGGTTTTATATATTTAAATGAAAATGAGAACTTCATCCTGCTTCCCAATTTTGAAATTTTTGGTTCAAAATGTTTAACCCCTGCCTTTTGGCAATATTTTAGGTATTTTAGTACTGATTTGTTTAGCGTTTCAATTCATTGCCAAATTGAACTAGTTTAAAAAATTCAACACAAATTATTTAAAATAAAATCATGAGGATACACTGATAATTAATATGTGTAGGCCCTATCGATTTTTGCTAGTTTAGCAAAATGTTTGACCACATAACTTTCACACAACTTAGTATTTTTGGACGAAATTTCATTTTTTGGTTTTTAGTGGAAAAGGAAATTGTGCAAATTTTACAAAAATTGAAAAATTCCAAAGTTTGGTTTTAAGTCCACCATTCCTTTAATGATGAAATTGATGTCGTTCAATCAGGTTGGCCAACATTCTTTGAATCTTATTGGACATGTCTTAGGACGCTGACACCGGTCCTATCTCTAGAGCCTCCAGAAGCTGTCCCTGCTCACCCGTCCATGGAAGGTTTGCTGGTTCCCTTCCACGTAATGCGAATGCAGGTCGGGTTTTAAAAGTCCTTCCAGCAAAGGCAGCGCTCTAAGAGTCGCTGAGAACTTATGGTTAATGCTAGTTGATCCATTCAGCAGGACTCAATTCAAAAATTGTTTTTAGCCAGCTGCATTTTTGCATGTTAGGGCTTCATGATTAATTCGTTAGGACGCATATTTGCGATTGGCCTCCCTGTATGCCTCGGCGTACTACCTGGGTCGATCCAAGCGTTCGTGCTAGAGCACTGCGAAAAAGCACCGTTTATTTTTGGAGTGGTGGGGAGAGGGAGCTCACTGCCACTTCCTTCCGAATTTAATGGACAATGCGTTTGTGTGCCAGTCAGGGGCCACCACGGCACGGTCTCGCTCCCACTCAAAGAGACATATGGTTTTTACAAATGGGGCCTCCCCCGTTACTCTGCAGGTGGCTTATAGTCGGGCGCGGAGGGGGCTGCGCCCCCATCTAAGTAAGTAAGTAAGCCTCCAGAAGCTCATATCTGATGTAAAAGAATGGTTTTCAATCCCCATTTACTTATTCATTTCAAGGGGAGATAGAGATGTTATTCCTGTTGAATATGTTATGGTTAAAGACCATACTAAGTGTTTTTGTCCAGGATAAAGAAAACACTTTAATTTGTTCATTTTTTGTAATCGCTTGTATATTTTTAATGCAGCTCTGATATAGACTTGTGTGACAATGCTTTTGGTGCATTGTCTAGCGTGCTTTCTGAAGCGACTTGTGGCAAGCAAAGGCAGCCCCACTTTATTAGGATAAATGACACGATTATTTCAATTTCACGATTATTTGAATCTCTTATAAATTTTTATAAATCCTTTTTGATTTTACCATGCCTAAATAACTAGCTTGCTTGAATTAATGTGATCTTTTATAACATTCATATTATATAGCCTGGTTCCATTAGACTTAAAAACTAATAAATTATTTAACTTGAACAAACTTCTGTAATAATATTTCAGAAAAAGTGAAGATTTTTTTCATTAAAGTAAATACTTTATTAGTATTTGTTTGAATAATCAGTTGTCTGGAATTTTTTCTGTTAGAATGCTTTTCGTTAATTTTTTAACTACCTTGCTCCAAGTTAAATGCTTTTGTTCTTACAAATTCTTCCTTGACGACAAAACAAGCCAAAAACGCACCAAAAGCATTGCCACAGAAAGGTCTTTATAAATCAAAGCTGTACCATATTTTCTCTATAAATTTGAACAACATAACTTTGTTATCTGTAAATTATGTAATGTCTATTAAAGTTCCTACAGATCACTAAAAATTCAGGCACCACTAATAAATTTGAATTGTCTTATCCTTTAATTTTGTACACCAGTGTTATATTTCAAAATGATTTTGAACCTTAGATTGTAATTTATTTCAATATCTTCTATTTTTCAGATACTTGATACTAAGGATCTTACGATAAAAGCAGTGAAAAATAGAAATACTCTAAATAAAATGAATTTTACTGTCGGTGAACCTTTGGAGAACTATGGATCGAAGTTAGAGATTAAGTTACCCAAAAGAATAGCAAAAAAGTAATTGGTTTCATGAAATTAAATATGTATATATTTGAATTGTTTATAATTGTGTATGTAATGTTTACAAAAAAGTGCAATTTGTGCTTTTTAATTTTGAACTTTTAAAATGATTCAATACAAAATTCTTCATTTCTATTGTGATCTTATTGCAAATCAATATGGTTTGGTTTTAAAAATTATATTTCATTACACTGAATTTAAGCAGATTTAAATTCACTTATGTTTTTCTGAAGTTATGTTATCTAAATCTTCATTACAATGTGGTGACACCGAGTTGTATTCCAGTTTGTATGGAAGATTCAAATATTTTCTGGCAAAAATTAAATACAGTTATAATGCAAGTGTTAGAAATTACCCCTTCTCTTTTTAAAAAATGACTGATTGTCTCCACTTTTTCTATATTTATTCTATTAATGTTGCAAAAATTAGCTATTTCTTATATCTTTGACCTTTTATGTTAAATCTTCAGTACCATGCCAAAACCGCAAATCTGCAAGTTTAGCTGTTTTTACTTTAATGCATTTGTAGGCTGTTATTCAATGTTTTGTGCTGTTCCAAAAGTATGAATTTTGTTTTTAGCCTAAATTGATACCTTCACTTCAATAATCACATTTCGATACATTGGGTTGGCCAAATAGTTCGTTCGACTGTTAAGGAAAAAAGTAATATTTTTAGTGTCACTACTAACTTTATTTAAAATGAATTGACTGTTTTGTTCCATTAACTTCTGCCATCTTCCAGGCAACTTCATACATCTCTCCTCGTAAACCTTTGAATCTTTCTGGGTTGTTCCAGGCATCTTTTACAGTCTTTCGAGGAATTGAAAGGTGCAATGTCTGGTGAATATGGTAGATGAGTCAAAACTCCCAGCCAAGCTATAATTGGTCACCAAAGAAACATCTTTCAATGAAGACCGACCTTTAAGATGATTAATTGTGGTTCATTTTTCTTGCCCAACAATCTCTTTCATTACACATTATTATAAATTAACCACTTTCCAATATTTCTTTTAAAAATGGAACGTTTTCATTTCAATTAAGTAAACAAACTTTTTGGTGGATCCAATATAATTCAATTTTTAGCATAAAAACTTTAAAAAGTGTTTTACTGAAAATCACAATTTTGCAGATTCATGGTTTTAAAACAGTGTTCATATCTGTCTCACTACTTTAATACTTGTGTCTTTCTTTTACATCTAAAATTCTTGAGTTAATATTTACCATGTACTTTTATGCTGATGTTTCCTGTGTTTGACAGATTTGCAATTCGTGTTGAATACGAAACATCACCAAATGCAACTGCTCTACAATGGTTGGAACCTCAACAGACTGCAGGAAAGAAGCATCCTTACATGTTCAGTATGTGTCAGGTAAGCACAACTGTATTGTAGTTATATGCTTTGACGTTCATACATGAGATTCCCAAGTGCTTGTGTTCATATATAAATGTTAAATAACTTCCCATGCTGCTGCAATTGCATTATAAATGTTTTATATGAAGTGTGTGGGCATAACCTGGAACGGGACTTCAGGTTCAAGCCTCTAAATGCCTTGGACTTGATTTTTAAATGTTTTGTGCTTTATTGGGTCATATTCAGTCTTGTGTTTTGCGCAGCTTGTCTGCTTTAGGACCTTGCGCCATAAAACCCCAACATTTAAGCCTCTTGATGTGGTGTTTTTTAATTTTATATATAAATTAAATATTATTTTAATATAATTTACAAAGGTATGTAATATTCGATGTATTCATATTCTTTAAATAAAATAACAATTTCTTGAATTAATGAACAAAATTTTCAATTAATCATTCATCACAAACCATTGAATTTTAAAAATTTTGACTGATTTCTGCATGTAGATTTCTACTGGAAAGCATCACTTTATTACAATAATACGTTATTGAAACCAAATGTAAGATAACATTAAAATAGTAGAAAGTGGAAGTACTAAATTGTAAGCAGTATAGTAGTGTTATCAGAAATTTCTTATAAGATGGATTGCCACAAAAATTTTTGCACTCCCATTCCTCAGTAAAAAGGACTACATATCTATAGTTTTTGGCCCAAGGATACTAAAGAGGTGATAGAATCGAACAATTTTTATTTTTAATATAATCACCCTTTATGTCAATACTCTTATAGAATGACCCATAAACTTTTATATACCACTAAAAAATAATCTGAATTTTTGTCCTTAAAATGGTCTTAAACAGCAGAAATGACTTCTGCATCACTTGGGAATTCTTTCGCTTTTAGATCAGACTTCAGTTTTGAAAACAAAAAAAATTTAATTTCAAAATTTAATAACTGCATGATTCTTAACATTTGAGTTCAAAGTTCAGGCATTTTAAAACTTTGGGCTACATCACTTCTCTATCTGCAACCCTAGCTGGAGTGTTACAGATGCTAGAGCCACCAAATTTTAACTGCAGTACAAAAAGGTAAGGTGGGAGTTAGATCTGTCAGTTCTTATTCTGACATGTTAGGAGCCGAAATTTTTTAACCTTACTGTATACAGGGTGATTCTACGGTCATGGGACAAACTTGGAGGGGTGGTACAACTTACTAAAACATACATTTTTCGTATAGAAATGTATGGTCGGAAGTGACGCATGGAAGTACGAACACAAAAAATTAGACATGAACAGAAAAACATTGTTTATTTACAAAATCCTTGCAAGGTGCTTCTTTGCAGCAATGTTTACAATAAATGCTCAAAATTGTGACCACCAACAGTAATACATGCTTGGTAGCATCGAAGGAGTGATTGGTGAGTTCCAAAGATTCCAGGCATTTCGCGCTTCGCTTGCAGCCACAATGGATAGTCGAGCAACGAGGTCCTCAATTGAGTCAAATGGAGTCCCGTAAACGATGATCTTCAGATGCCCCCATAAGAAGTAATCGATGCTCGATAAATCTGGCGATCGGGGTGGCCATTGGACTGGTCCACCACGCTCAATCCATCGCCCTGCAAAATTGGCATCCAGGTAATTACGGACAACCACATTGAAATGGGCTGGTGCACCATCATGCTGAAACCACATGTGATTACGAATGACGGTCGGAACATCTTGCAGCAATTCTGGTAAAACCTCTTCCAGTACGATACGATATTGGATACGAAATGAAATACGATAATGTGAGCCATTGGGTCGCGTTGGTAGGAGATATGGACCTATGAGGAAATCATTCACAACACCCACCCAAACATTCACAGAGAAGCGTTTTTGGAATACATGTGGACGTGTAGAGTGTGGATTTCTATTGCCACACATGAGTATTGTGCACATTGAAAACACCTTCCTGTGTAAAAGTCGCCTCATCTGTGAATAGCACAAAAACTGGGAAATCTGGCTGCAATGCACACTGTTGCAAGAACAATTGGCAGAATTCTACTCGCAGCGGGTAATCACTTGCCTGTAACGCTTGGACTCTCTGAATATGGAATGGGTGTAAACGTTCTTCATTTAAGACTTTCCAAACGGTTGATTGACTCACATGTACACGACATGCAATAGCTCTTGTACTTGTGTGGGGTGTTTCATCCACAATGTTCAAGATGGTTTCTTCCATGTTTGGATGTCGTACAGTTCTTGATCCAGTTCTTCCATTAGAGCTGGCGATGAATGAACCATTTTCACAAAGGTGGCGATGCAACCGCTCAAACATTTTATGGTTTGGCATATGCCTGTTCGGAAAACGTTCCTGATACAGCCGTAGCGCTGCTCTGCCGTTCCCATTAGCATCACCGTACATCATATGCATGTCCGCCTTTTCACTATTTGTAAAATCTCCCATCACGGCCGACAGCACAGTTGCAAATGACATTTTCCCGCAGATGCATCAGATCACGGATGGCCAGGCACACTAGTGCCCTCTACCCACAATATTGCCAGCCAATCACAGCTGCCGAGTTTGTATTACTGTTGGTGGTCGCAATTTTGAGCATTTATTGTAAACATTGCTACAAAGAAGCACTTTGCAAGGATTTTGTAAATAAACAATGTTTTTCTGTTCATGTCTCATTTTTTGTGTTTGTGCCTCCACGCGTCACTTCCGACCATACATTCCTATACGAAAAATGTATGTTTTAGTAAGCTGGTACCACCCCTCCAAGTTTGTCCCATGACCGTAGAATCACCTGTATATACATATGAAACATTTTCTTTCAAGCTAAATGTAAGTGGTGGTAGTGGTTTCGTGGCAGAATGTGCTTGTACGTATTCTAGACGTGATATCACTTAGCTTGTTTTTCAAATGCTATTTCAGCATGTCTTCAATAGAAATTCTAGAGAATGCATTCTGAATTGATGCATCAAAATTAATTTTTAAATATCAATTAGATTAAATGCCAAACATTGCCAAAATGGTGATAAACTTCATTTTAAGAAAACCCCTATGTGTGTCATGCAAGAGTATCTGAGTAACATGCAAGAGTATCTGAGTAACATGAAGTAAAATCTTTGTTGTATGGTTTGCTTTCTCTAAATATCCCAGTTAGGTCCTAGTATATGCGCAATCATCAAAATTTGCCAAGGTCATATCATTAACTATTATTTGACTGGAGGCCACTTCCACTTTAATGTATCCATAATAATGTTTTTAACAGTCTGTTATTAGTTTCAATAATGATAAGTGAATTTTAAAATACAAAGAGCGTGTGTGCTTTCTGGAACTTTTTACTTATCAACCGATCACACTGCAGTATGCATTTTTTTATAATGCGATGATATGAGTGCATTTTCCATCTAATTCGATTTGTTAACAGCACATCTTGAACACATATGCATTATTTTTTTTAGAAAAAATATCTTTTATCGGGGAAAAATCTTTTATCTGGGAATGTACTAAAATATTGAGTGTTGGTGAATTAGCATCTATAATAATCACTAGGAAAGTGATAGATTCAAAATAAAAAATAATTATGTCATCTCATTTTATGAAACTTGAATTTTAACTGCTTATTATGCATTTATATGTTTCATTTAACCTACGCTGATGGGTCAACAGACTCTAATTTGAATAAAAGAGATGCTGATGTACTTCTCTATTTCAAGATAGATAGGAAATACAAAAAATAAAAGCTGGAACAGGATAAATATCCTCCAGTTTCACTAGTAAACTCGTAGCTATAAATTAGGCCCTTGAAACGTATTTAAATCTCTTAACACAGCAAACTGATGGAATTATTAACTTTAGATATTGCAAATCTGCCTTAGAAACAATGGCAAATGGCAACTCAAAATGTGCCCAAGATGTCCATTCACTTCTGCACCAACTCTCCTGCTTAGAGAAATGGTGCATTCTCCAGTGGATCCCCGCTTTTTTATTTTAGGACACGACAATGTGTTTCATTTATATTTTGATAATTACACTATGTATATTTCTTAATTTCAAACTTCCCTGGCGAAAGTAATGCCTGCATGGCATACGTGAAATAATATATATATTTTTAATTTTCTTGTTCTTAATTGTTAAATGTTAACAATTTCCTTTTAAATAAAATTTTTGAAGTATTATTGAGTAAACTGCTTAAAACAGCAGGAAAAGAAAACACAAGAAAACTCATGTGCAACCACTGGTATTCAAATTGCAGCAAAGAGTGACAAGTTAAATTAATAGAGAGGTTAAATCATAGGTTATTAGAGGTGATAGCAACTGTAATCTCCTTTGGATATGCCACTGCTGTATGGTATCAGAAATCTTGATTAATTGGTACCACATATTTTTTTTGTTCATTATCAATATTTTATATACTACTCTTTTAGTTTTGTTTGAGTGTAACCTGCCCGTTTATATTCCCCAATTTTTCTGATTTATTTTTATATTCATTTTAAATGTTCTATGCCAGTGGATTCTATTATGTTATTGAATATTGAAGAGTATTGATCTGTGTTTTTCATTCTTTAGGCCATACATGCCCGTACCATGCTGCCTTGTCAAGATTCTCCTGGTGTTAAGACTCCCTACACTGCAACAGTGAGTTATTTTTTTAATATGCTATGCTATGCATACTTAAATCCTGCCAAGTCATGCACTGTTAAAAACTTTTGATATTTAACAACTAACCATGAAGACCGAAATACTGACCTCAAGCGGATTCCTCAATATATAAAATGCATACAGTTTTGGTTTAACTTTCCTCTAATGACTACCTATTATTTCTTTAAGTATGGGTATCCTTTGCCAGAAAACCAAGAAATTGTGCCAAGTTTCTTTGTGCTGTCTATTGTATATGTTTAAAAGTTATGTAAAAGCTTTCCATTGTATATAATAAAACTGCACAGTAATGGTGTTGTTACTAATCACATAGGTCAAGGTGAAACCTAGACCAAGTGCAAAAGACCATGTTTTTCAAGTTACACAATGACCAACTTCTGTTCGTCCAAGAGCTGTCCCACAGAGACCTCAATACGATCCAAAATATGGCAAGGAGTTGCTGAGGTTATGGAGAGCATTGACGAGTTGAAAATTTCTGCAAGTAAATAGCCATGTGCGTCAATTCTGACAAGAGTGGAATGGTATCTTAACTAGTTCTGTCCATAATATAAGGTCAAGATTTAAGATGTTTTATTGAAAAAGTAAAATAACAAAGACATTTTTGAAAACGATATATATTTCTTACTAGCCTTCCAAGTGGTTTCATCACGATATCTCATCCATCAAGCTCTGACTACTATTCCTAATGATGAGATATCTAGTCATCAAGGAGCCTTCATGGTGCAATCAGCCATCATGTTCGGCTGTTAACCGACAGGTTAGTGGATTGAGCCCAACCGAGGGCAAAGCTCATTTTCGCAGCATGGCCAAACATGGCCCTTATGCCATAAAACCCCAAATCAACCAACCAACCTAGTCATCGAGATATTGCAGATTATTTCTCAACTAGTTCTGTCCATAATATAAGGTCACAATTTAAGGTGTTTTGTTGAAAAACTAAAATAATGAAGAGATTTTCAAAAACAATAGATTTCTACTGCTAACCCTCCAAGTGGTTTCGTTTTTATATCTCATCCATTGAGATCTAACCAAGTTTTCTAATGACAAGATATTGCAGATTATTTTTTTATGCTGACGAGATCAAGATCTGGTCAGTTTTTTCCTAATGACGAGATATCTCATCAATGAAGACCAGGCCAGTTTTGCTAATGACAAGATACCTCGACAGTCCAAAACACACAAAGGAGTTTCTGAGATTGCAGAGCAAGGACAAGTTGGAAAGTTTTTAATTCCTCTGGTAAAATTCATTTATCTCGCGTACCTGCTTCTAAGTCTTGCCATGGCAGTCTGATGCAATCTTCATCCTTTAAAATGTAACGACAGTCCAGGGCACCTTGGGCGATACCCAGAACGTGGAGGAAGAACAGATCATGTTTTGTAGGTTTTTGATTTCACTACATTAAGAGTATAAATGATAAGGAAAAATGTATACAGTCCCAAGTCAAATTTTGGATCTTTCCCATTCAGGAGTGATCCCAGACCATCACTAATAGCCAATTGTGTTGCTCCAGTGTGACTTTAATTACCTACCTACCTGAGTCAAATTATTAAATGTATTCTGATATCTCAAAGCTCATTGGTTCCTGAAGACTACATTATAATGTCTCAACTGTTGAATTAATCCATGTTGAGTAACTTTTATTATATAAAAATAATACATATATATATATATATATATATATATATATATGTATTATTATATATCGGTATTATTTTGTCCTCCACCTCTCTCTCTATATATATATACATATATATATATATACATATATATATATATATATACATATATATATATATACATATATATATATAGAGAGAGAGAGAGAGAGGTGGAGGACAAAATAATACGAACACCTGTGAAATAATGGAAAATCTTTATTAATAGGGGGTTGGACCACCCTTTGACTGAAGTACAGATTTAATGCGACGTGGGATAGATGCATAAAGGTCATGGACAATATTTAAAGGAATATTAAGCCACTCCTCCTGCAGAACGGTCTCTAATTCCGAAGTCTGGATGGAGGTGGAAATCGGGAACGAAGTTTGGACTCCAAATATTCTCATAAATGTTCAATAATATTCAAGTCCGGAGACTGGGGGGCCAGGCGAGATGTTCAACTTCATCGTCATGCTTTTCGAACCATTCTTGAACACACCTAGCAGTGTGGATAGGAGCGTTGTCGTCTTGAAAAAGCGGTCGCTCTCCAGGGAATACAGTCTGGACAAAAGGATGGACATGATCCCCTAGAATGCTTAGATAGTGATTGGATGTGATCCTCCCATGCAGAATAACAAGTGGCCCAAGACCGCGCCAAGATATAGCACCCCATACCATAATGGAGCCACCCCCATGCTTCACAGTCGGCAAGAGGCATTCAGGATTAAACGCTTCTCTGGGCGTTCTCCAGACATAAACGCGTCCGGTCATCTGAAATAGGGTGAATGACGATTCATCTGACCATATTACCTGTTGCCACTGCTGTGGGGACCAGTTTTTGTGATCTCTGCACCATTGGCGTCGCTTGAAAGCATTAGTTGCTGTCACCAAGGGTTTACGAATTGCCACTCTGCCATAAATGTTCGCAGCATGACTTGACAGTTTTTGTTGAAACGGGGTCCTGGAGATGACTGTTCATTTCGGATGTTATCTCGGATAACGATTGGTTGTGCTTTCGGGCTACTATGCGCTTTAAGACCCGTCTATCCCTATCAGCAAGCTTTGACTTTCGGCCACTGTTGTGCTTTGAAGACGTCGTCTTACCCTCTTTCGTGTACGCTGTCATAACGGCTGATACCGTACTCCTTGCAAACCCCAAAAGGTTTGCTGTTTCCGTAACCAATGCTCCACCTAAACTCGCTCCAACAATCATTCCTCTTTGGAACTCTGACAGGTCTGACATTTCAACTTATCACAGATAGTTCGATAGACGCATGCAACGCAGGTGACTGCTGTTGAGAGACTGATACCTTCCTCTTCACGCCCACTAGGTGGCAGACTTCTGTTGCAGGTGGCACGGCTGTACTGCAGGTGTGAAATACGTCATACTTTTTCACAGGTGTTCGTATTATTTTGTCCTCCACCTGTATATATATATATATATATATATATATATATAATTTCTCATGATCATCCCAAATATTTAGAACAAGAACCTGTGCAATATAGTGCAAAATAGCTTGATTTAGCAACGACCAATGTGTTATGAGGATTGTTGGTGTGTTTAAATATATTTTTTGTGATGTTGAACTAAAAATCCATTTCAGATTACCGCTCCCTATGAATTGGTTGTGTTGATGAGTGCTGTCCCAGATGGTGAAGAGATGGATGAAGATCCTCTGATGAAAAATTATAAATTTGTGCAAAAGGTACTTCTCTTACTGATTCTTTTCAACTTTGCATTATCTAACTAAAAATAATTGTATTATTGCTCTATTTCACAAAAATGCAAATGAGCTTTGACTTTGTTATATGACCAGTCTGAGAATACATTTTAAAATACATGTAATTGCAAATTTCTGTCATATTTCTCCAAATGTGTCATGGTGGAGGGTTTTGTTGGGAAAAGGTAGTTTTGCCAGAACAGTAGCAAAAACTGGTGGAAACTAAGTAAAAATGAAAAATAATGTCAAAATGTTTTTATTTAAATGACATGTATTTAATTAAACATACAAGTAGTGTAAGAACAATAGCTTTCATTATTGGATATGCATATCCTTAAAAATTGAAAAACTGCATAGAGGTTGATTAAAATGAATTATTTTAAGTATTAACTAACTTACGTAGAGATTGTAATGCTGCAGTTTTCTACTTCCTTAAAATATTTACGACTTATTGCTTATATACTTTTTCAGTTACTAATGTTTTTTCTAAGGGGAAATAGTCTTTATAATTTGTTTATATGTATATCTATAGTTTAACTTTTTGAGAACTTATTCAATATATAAAAGAATCTTTGAACAAACATACATGTTGAAAGATTGTATGTTAAAAGATCATTAACAACCCTTTTTCCTGCTTGCAGAACCCGATTCCAAGTTATTTGATTGCAATCGTCATTGGAGCTTTAGAAAGCAGGTTTGTTTTGTTTCTAATGTATTTTCAATATACACAGTAGGATCTAAAAGTTTCTGCCCGAAACATGTTATTACAAGAATTGACTCAGTTACCCCCTTATGTTTTGTTGCACTGCATTTAAAATTTTGCATCTCTAGCACACCAGCTAGTATCGCAGATAGAAGTACTGTTGCCTGATATTTTATTAGTGTTTAGACCTGAATATTAAATTTTCGCATTCAAATTTTTTGTTTCGAAAATTGAAGTCGGATCTGCATGGGAAAAAATTTACAAGCAATGAAGAAGCCATTTCTGCAGTTTTAGATTATTAAAGGACAAAACTCATATTTTTAGTGATGTAGAAAAGTTAATTAGCCTATCTAAGAATCTATTAAAACTAAAAGTTATTAAATTGAAAAATAAAGATTATTTGATTCTATTACCTCTTTAACACCCTTGAACTGCAAACTTTTGGACCTTACTGTGTATATACACCATATCCACTACTGGTTTCATCCTTCTATCTTCTTTCAGTGCCATATATGTTTCCACTTTGTTTCATCTTCTCTTATATGACATGATATTATCTTTCTACTCTTCCCTCTCCTTGTTTTCTCTCTATACATAATCTACCCTGCTCTATATTTCTCTTGATTACTTTTACTGAGAAAAAGACTTGCTTCTCATCCAACTGGAAGAACTATGATATAATTGAAATAGGACTCGAGCAGTCAGCAGATGAATCCGTTATTTAAGATATCCCCACTGAGAGCAACTTTTGGGAAATAGAGAAAAACTGTTTCTGCGGACACCAGTAATGAAAAAGAAAGTTATTTCCATTCAAATATATTTATTTGAGTTAGATACAATCTTTGTGCTCAATTAAAGTCTCATGCGACGAATAATTAAGTTATGGATTTCCAAAGTCCTGAATTATGGGATTTCTCAAATACAGGTACTTCTGATCAAAAGTAAAGGCATTTAAAGCTGTATGAAAAATGTACACCTGAGTACACCTCAAAAATTTACTTTAAATGAGTCAAAAATGATGTCAAGTTAATATGAAACATTAGGATTATTTAGTTGTATGAAGAATGTATAAATGGCGAAAGAACAAATTATTCTTCAGTGTAATTCTCTGGTATCTATCACAAGTTGGCCAGTAGTGAACTATCTCATCTAGAATGTTCGAATATTATCTTCATCTGGAATTTAGTTCATTACTTTGATTATGTCTTAAACTCTTCTCTAAGGGGATTTCCCCCTAGATGGGGATTTTCCGACTTGTTCCCCGGCTGGTTTCTTTGAGAGAGATAGGGGATAGACTGAATGGAAAGCATCATCTTATAATGTTTGAGCCACCACATTTTCAAATCAATACCCTTTTCTTCTGCTGTTACGATCTCAAACTGACCATTCTTAGTAGAAAACTCAATTGAAGTGGCATACTTTTCGATAGGGAATATGCAATAATTTTTTCCATCTTGAAACTGCAAAATCGCAATCACACGGTAAAAGCGAATGCCCTATATTGGGAACTATAGTTCAATAGTTTCAAATTTTCCCTGGGAAACTAATGCATAGCACACCCTAACTAGAATGTGGTTTTTATTTTGTGCCCATCGAAACTACGTCGACATCGTCCCAGTGTCTAAGAAACTGGGCAAGTGCTTGATTGATTCCATTTTAGATTCAATATATTGCTGAAGAAATCAACATACTTCGTTAGGTCTTTTGTTCCGATCCCTTTGTGATACAGGGAAAATTAGGCAGGTCCATTCATATGATTATGAATGCAAAACACTCACAATTAGCTGGCAAAGATAAAATACTTGTACAGGAATTTGAGGAAGGTTTGCATGATGTCGACAGTGATAGCACACCAACTGAGTCATCTATTTTATTTAAGTGATGAAAACTATTTAGAGCAACACAAATGAACCATTTTTATTCAGTTGTGGTAGCTCATTTGGCATTGTTCGAAAACGAACTTATGATTTTGACAGACAGTTATTCACACAAGCAGCAGATGTCCACTTGAAATCTATCAAAGGACAATGAAATTTTTCTTTGAAACATAATAGGACAAGTGTACTTTGAGACCAGGATACTTTTGTCTGAACAAATTGTGCCTAGTAGTGATATCAAGCTTTTCGCTCAAATAATGTACCTCCCTAAATGTGTAATTTGCTATTTCGAGAGGAAATGATGAAATGTGTTCTTTTATGGCATCTGTTATACAGCCTCGGAAAGCATTTCCAGGGGTTGACTTACCTCTGTTATCTATGAATGGCTTTCCTACTGCTGTGAAAGTGAATAAAATTTCATCACTCTGTCTGATTATATGAATTTTTTAAATCCATTCTTTTGTGTTTTGGAATTTCATTATTTATATCAGAACTGGAATGCATTCTCAAACGACAAATAGCATAAAATGATGAGCAACAAGTAGCTAGCACCTGCAACATGGAATACGCCTGAAGAATGTTCACTAAAAACATGCATTCACTGATAAACATAGAGAAAGTGAACTTTGGACACATTCGGCACCAATGGCTCTGGTGTGTAGTAGAAATCCCATAAGTCTGACTTATGGAATTCTCTACTTCATGCCTCGAATAAACAAAAGTTTCAATGTGGCCTAACATCGCATGACTGATGGCATTCCTTTTATAAACTATGCTTCTACCCTAAAAATGGACTATTGCTGAAAACTCAATTTCGGCAAAAATGTTACTTATGGGGTTTCTCAAATAACTGATTCAAATTCGATTGAAAAATGTAACAGTTATCCCAAATGAAAATTAATTATGGTTAAAGGTTATATTTGTGACAATCTAATTTTTTACTAGAAGGGATTACTGTACTATTCCCAGTACAGAAATTTTTGGGCCTTACTACATAACTGACAGTTCATGCAGCCTGAATATTATTTTTTGGCATTGTTTACTCTTTGCAGGAAGATTGGACCTCGATCACATGTCTGGTCAGAAAAAGATATTGTTGACAAAGCTGCTGAGGAGTTTTCTCAGGTTTGCATTGTTAAAAAACTTGCACGGCAAAATGCCTTGAAGAATATTAGCATTTTATGACAATCTTTTAATTATTTTTAGACTGAACAGATGTTGACATGTGCTGAAGAACTCCTTGGAGAGTATGTGTGGGAAGTGTATGACATTTTAGTGCTACCGCCATCTTTCGCCTATGGGGGAATGGAGAACCCTTGTTTGACATTTGTGACTCCAACTCTACTGGTAAATTAATTCTGCTGATGTTCTCTCGACACTCTAATTGCAAACATTCATTGTTTTCATGCAATCAGCTCTCGATTATCCGTGACCTACTGTCAATATATTTTCGGGAGTAAAATTCTCGCAGAGACCATTGTTGTGATAAGATGTCATTTTTTCAAGAAGGCTATCTGATTCTTGGGGCTGCAGTAGCCAGTTGGAAGAGTAATGGATTAGCGACCGGAGGGTTGCAAGTTTGAATCCAACCAAAGACCATAGTGTACAAAGGGAGCTGGTGCACATTAAATCCGTTGTGGCCTGAAATGTCCTTATGTTGGTATGATGTGTGGAAATTTGGAGAGTGGTGTGCCAGCTCAGGTGTTGCCTCGTCATCTGACCGTGGCTCAAAATTACATGGTGTTGTCCTCGAATCTTTCCCTTTGGAGTTGATCCCGGACCGTCATCAATAGCCCATTGTGTTGCTCCAGCGTGACGTTAATTAAAAATACCTACATACTTAATTCTTGATCCAATGTGTAATCCACTGGTGTGCAAAACTTAAGTAACGACTGTTTTTTTTTTGCCTTAACTCTGCAAGAAATCACCTGAGAGAGATGTAATTCAGAATACAGAGATAGTATTTTGTACTTAACGGATGAAGAAAGCATACCAGTGCAAAAATGAATAGAACGCATACAGTATAGAATCAAACGAAAAAGGCTTTATCGAAAGAGTAGCGTTGGTACAAATGATTGTCTGCCCAAGAGGGAGAACAACAAACAAATGCCCCTTAGTAAGGCATATGACCTCCATTAACTGCAATGGTTGCTTGACACCGTCTCTCCATACTCAACACCAGATTATCCAACAATTGTTGAGGTAAGAGGGCCCATTCCTCAATGAGCACCTGTTTCAGTGGATATAATCGTGCGGTATAACCTCCAGTGGATATAATCGTGCCGAAAGGCATCTCCCCAAAGCATCCCACACATGTTCTATGGGATTTAAATCAGGGGAGTATGCTGGCCAATCCATTCTAGTGATATCTTCATTTCTAGCAGTTCCTCAACAGCAAGAGTCCGATGTGACCTGGCGTAATCGTCCTTAAAAACGAAGTCTGCACCAATGGCACTTCGGAACAGACGTACGTGGGGGAGGATCACTTGCTGACAATAGCAATCTCCAGTAGCAGTATCTCTGTCGAAAATTTGGAGCTCAGTCCGCCCGTTCATCATGATTCCTCCCCAGACGAGCACGCCAGGACCACCGTAACGGTCTCTTTCCCTGATATTAGTGGGATAAAACCGTGTCCCTACATCTCTCCATATCAACTGGTGTTGAGAATCGCTTGTGACACTGAAACGACTCTCATCTGTAAAGAGGACGCGATTCCATTGATGAGATGTTCAGTCGTTGTGTATCCAAATGGTGCCGCCGATGGGCAGCTGTCAATGAGATGCAGCGTTCAGGACGGTGGGCGAATAGGCCACCTTTATGAAGGCGTCTGGCCACAGTAAACAGCGACACTTGTCGTCCCGTTGCCGCACGCAGCTGCTGAGCCAGGTTGCCCGCTGACTGGTATCGATTTCTTTTTGCCTGCAGGACGATATATCGGTCATCCATTGGCGTTGTTTTTCTTGGCCGACCACCACCAACCTTTCTTACAGCTGAACCAGTTGTTTCGAAGGCTTTCCAAGCTCGTAAAATGACACTTGTCGATTCTAAACTCTTGGGCTACACTTGTCAAACTACGCCCCTCCTCGAGTTTGCTGATCATTCTACCACGTGTAAAATCATCCAGATGGTTTCTTGTAGCCATATTGCACGTATGAACTCACTTGAACTTGCAGCGAATGCCTTTAATAGCGCCTTTCGTCCTTCTTTTTAGTGTAGTCTTGCACTGCTTTCGCTGACTGCACGCGTTTTGCATGCCCTCACGTCACCTGTGACGTCTTGTTCCTGATATTTGCATACAAATCACCTTTCTACTGAATTGGGTGTTCATTGTACTGAACACAACAAGCCCCTTTTGTACAATTTCATGGTTGTCTGGTTAAAAATTACATCGTTGCTTAAGTTTTACACTGCAGTGTAGTATCAGGGTTTCCTTTGGGTCTCAAAAAGGGTTTCAATTTTTCATTTAGTTTTTTAGGACTTGGGTTGAAATTGGGATAGCTGTTGAAAGTCCTTAAAAAGCCATAGTATTTACAAGAATTTTTTCAGTTACATTAAAAATCAAGGTTAATGACACTCATCGAAGGTCAAGTGGCTTAAAAAATAGAGGGTTATAGATTAGCTAAAAATTTATGTTTTTAAAACTAGGTTTGTGAGATTCAAACAGCACTCGTGAAAGTTCCTTTATTTGCACTCGTGGGCTGATCTATTACAAGCTATGTGGCATGTAACTTTAAAAGAATAAGAAAAGCCCTAATTTTTCTTTTCCCTGAAGAGTGGGAACCCTGCATGGGAAGTGTTAAACCCATCATGGAGAAACTTTTCTGATGGAAACTGCTCATAAGGAATGGCATCAGACAATTCATAATAGTCAAATGCATTAATTATAATAACACGTAAGAATCCCTCAAAGGGTTTTACCTTAAAAAATTATTTTAAATTATTGCAAACCCACTCTTAATATTGACTTTGCAATTAAATATTTTATAAAGTATATTTTTCATATTAAAATTTTTGTTAATATTGTATTTCGTGCATATATTGTAGGATGTGTATTTAATGGTAGGTGATTAAAGCATCCACCTGACATAATACAGTTTTACATTACTTATTTTCACAGGCAGGAGACAAATCTCTTGTGCCCACTATTGCTCATGAAATTGCTCACAGCTGGACCGGAAATCTTGTAACAAATCGGAACTTTGAACATTTTTGGTAAAACATTTTGATGTTTAATTCAAGATATTTATTTTTATGTTGATTTTAAGAGATCAGTTATGAGATGTTTACTCACCAAGGTCAAGAAGTGCTTGGATTCAGGTGTACATGCTATTAAAGATAATTTTTAAAATTTAATAGTGTACCCAAGGAATAATACCCTTGAATAATCCATGTGTACTTCCTTTTTTTAAAGAGATATATGTTCATTCATAAATCTTGAAAATTTTGATTCAAATGCTTCTGTAAACTAAAAATTCATTGGTGGACAAGTTAAATGCAGTGATATGGCTGCTATACAGTGTAGGGGTGCTGTATTTATAGTGACATTTTAGTATTAAGATTTATTGCAGTGAATTGATGCAAAAAACGTTTTCAGTACTTTTAAAATAAAAAAATGTCATTTTTCATAGGTTAAACGAAGGTTTTACACAATTCTTTGAAAGAAAGATTCTTGGCCGCATGCATGGCGAAGCAGTTCGACATTTTGAAAATATAGGAGGCTGGATGGAATTGACTTATGATGTAAGTATTACACTAGAACACCTGTTGGGGTCATTTTGACAACAGTTCTTTTGTCACTTTCTCCATATTGCATTTTTTTATCGAATTCGCGCCACTCACCACTTAGAGGTTTTTCTAATTCTGGAAATATGATAGTTACTGGGTGTCCCTCTTATCCCCCTTGTTTCCATAGAAATAAAATAGTCTGAGAATTTATGGTGGCTGTGGTAGAGTCCAGTTGGAAGAGAAGGGATTACCATTCCACACAGGTGGGTTGCAAGTTCGAAACTCAGTTCAGCCAAAGACATTCATGTACACAGGGGCTGGTGCACGTTAAATCTGTCAAGGCCTCAAATGTCCTAACATTGGTGTGGTGTGGAAGTTGGAGAGTGGGGTGCCTGCTAAGGTGTCGCCTTGTTATCTGATTGCGGTTCAAAATTATGAGGAATTGTTTTCTCGGTCTTTCCCTTCGGGATTGATCATGGACCTCGACAATAAACTGCTGTGTTGCCTCTCCAGTGCAACTATTAACTACCTACTTACCTGAGAATTTACAGTATCTTTGCCGTCATTGCAAAATTAACACTTGAATTCACATCTGTATTTGCCAATCAGCTAAATCATACTCATTGCCATTGACTTAACATTGAAACGGGGAAACCTGTCAGTACTTGTCTGTCATAGGGATGGTCACTTTTGGTGTAAGTATGGCTGTTCTGGATCTATCCGTTTCAAGCATGTGGTTCCAATACACTTAAAATATCAGATATTCAATACCAGTAAAAAGGGGTTTTATTTCACAGTTCCCCTGTTTTCTTCTCAATACATGCACCCTTTTATTTGCACCTGCAGTTCACGTATCCTTGGTGTTGAACTAGGATCTCTTGGGGAAAGTATCGAAGCAGTCTGGCCCTACTCGAACGAATGCCTATCTGATACCCTGCTTTGATGGTATGTGAACTGTAAGAGTATTGTTCCCTGTACCAATACAAATTGCTTGGTATCGGACTGCTTCCGGATTGGATCAACTTGGTATTGGACAAGCGGACTGGAAAAAGTTTCGTCTCTGTCCGACCCGACTTAAACCGATGTTGGTTCAATACTCAGGTTTCACAATGTTTGCAGCAGTATTCGCCAAAATGTACTGATCCACGCTTTTCTGGTCGATCCAAAATATCCTATATTGAGAGATGAAAAGTTTCGATACAATATCACCATTTCTAGTCTACCTGAAAGCAGTAGAGATCAGCCCTGCATTGTTCATCCGGATTGCAATTGCCAGAACTTGGGGAGGTGAATTAACGTCATACTGTGACAACACAACGGGCTATTGGCGACGGTCCGGGTCCATCCCGATGGGAAAGATCTGAGGACAACACCTCGTCGTTTTGAACCATGGTCAGATGACAAGACAACACCTGAGCTGTCAGCCCACTCCAATCTTCCACACCATGGTTGATATAACATGCACCAGCCCCCACATTCAGCCAGAACTTTGGAAACATCTCATATTTCAAAGCACTTTAAGCCATAAGTCCCAGTCCAATTAACTCTTATGTGGCACAAATTGCTCCACAAACCATGCAAAGCCTTCTCCTTTGTATATTATTGATTATATATTGATGTTTCTATTATATTCTGTTTCAGGTGCAGAATTTAGGTGAACAACACGATTTAACTAAATTGATTCCCGACTTAAAAGGCGTTAATCCAGATGATTCTAGCACTGCCATCCCATATGAGAAAGGTCAAGCACTGTTGTTTTATTTGGAGACAATCCTTGGTGGGCCAGGTACAATGAAAGTCAAATTGAATTTTTATTTAACCTTTTGGATGTGTGTAATAGAATTATTTAAATCAAAACTGTGAATAACTTTTTCCTTGGACCATTGCCAGGAGGTTGATAAGATGCAGATGTTTCTAAATTATTATCAGCACTAGTATTTTTATGATTATTGCTCTTAAAAGTTTAGTGGAGAATGATTCATTAAAAATTCGCGAAACTGATTAATGGGTTACAGTTTTGAATTATAAATTTAATTTGAATCTTTAAAATCCCCTTACACTACTAAAAGTACTTGAACATCTGCCTTTAAAGACATTTTATTGATTACTTTTTTATCAAGATTTCTATTGCAATTTGTGTTAAGAGTTACAATTTTCATAATTAAACATCTTTTGTATTTTAATACAAATGAACAAATTTCGATTTCCATGTTCAAATGGCATCTTTAACCTCTAAATGTTATGAACATGACACTAAATTCCTTACATACTATTTTCTGTGATACATTTATCAAATTCTTAATAAGTAAATCGATTTACTTGAATGTGCTAATGTTATATTGTTTATAAAACTAGACTTGTGACTCATTTATTCTTATGAGGCATGTTAAAAGAGGACATTAAGAAAGTTCGTTATTCATTGCAAATTTCTACATATATGTCATTTTATTTCTACATCTAACTCTTCTTTTTGCAGAAGTTTTTGAGAAATTTTTACGGTCATATGTTGCTGAATATAAATTCAAGTCAATTGATACAGATGTTTGGAAAGCTTATTTGTATGAATATTTTTCTGATAAAGTAAGTCTATTGTAAGATATAAAAACAAAAGCACTAAGAAATCAATATCTGAAAAGACAATTCAAACATAACATAATTTGTTTCCTTCACAAAGAATGCAATAGGAAGGGAAAGTTCATAGAATGCATATGGCATTGCAGTCACATGACAATGTGCATTATTTAACAATTGAAAGACTGATTTTCAGTAGTACTTGGGTTGGCCAAAATTCAGTGTCAGGTTTGAGGAGTCAATAACTTTATGAACCAATTTCAATGATATTATATACAGTGAATGCTTAATGTATAGATATTTGTTTTACTGTATGTGGAAAATTATATATTTAAAATGAGCTGCATTTGCTGCCTCTTTGGGGCTTCTGTGGCCAAGTTGGTAGAATTGCGAATTTGAAACTAGATTCCACTAGATTGATATGTATATGGTGCTGGTGCTCGTTAAATCAGCTGTGACCTCAATGTCCTCATGTTGGCATGGTGTAGAAGTTTGGAGAGTAGTGTGCCAGCTCAGGTGTTGACCACATCATCTGACCGTGGTTCAAAATAATGAAGTGTTCTCGGATCTTTTCCTTTGTGATTGATCCCGGACCGCTGACGAATAACCCATTGTGTTGCTCTAGTGCGGCGTAAATTCAACCAACCAACCTTCTTTTAATTGGGTTGTACATAACATTAGTCAATGTTTGAGGCTCTGGGGCTGCAATGAAATCAAGCAGAATAGCGTGTAGCTAATTTTAAATCTACAGATATTAGAAACAATGTACAATTGAATGTTACAGACATCATATAGTAAGTTAACATTCATATAATATAGTACACGAATAGTCTTGGGAAAACAGGCTTTTCAACTTTCTAATATAAAGTACTAATCTTAATACTCAAACAACCAAACCCGTCAAAAGTGACGGATTTCAGATTTCTTGTTTTAAATTACAGAAACTATTAAAGTGCTTTTTCTGGAATTTATGTTTGAGATAAAAGGATGGTTATGTATGCTAACTTACTTTCCATTAACCACTCTAATTTCTGTAGACAGGTTACGTAAAAATCAGCTGTGCTCACTCATGCTTATTTCTTCCCTATAAGATCTCTGGCATTTCACCATGACATTTACAATGCACATGCGATTGCTATAGAAACCCAGCCTTTTCTGTCAAAATTAATAGGTCCCCTAATCCAATAATTTTCCACCAGATCCTTAACCTGCAGATTAACTTTTAATTATTTGTTCTTGCATGTGAGTTTTCAACACTACATTAGCCCAATGTAAGCCACTTCAAATGACTGCCAACACAACTTGTTTGTTTTTATGACATGTATATATTTTAGCACTTGAACAGTACGGAATACATTTTTGTGATTAAGTTCTGATATGGTGCTTTTCTTTTTCAGGAGGATGTTCTAAACAAGGTGGATTGGAATGCTTGGTTATATACACCTGGTATGCCACCCATCAAACCTGAGTAATTCATATATTCTTATAATCGCACTTTGAAGTAAATTTAAGAAGTGAAAACGTAACAAAGTACTATATATCTATTTTTATATTTGTTATGTGAATTAAAGCTAGAACTATAAAAGTTTTTTATCGACTTTATACTACTGTTACCAGTATTATTAATTTGAAAATGAATTTTTCACTTCATGACATAAAGAAAATATGAGTATTAAAAATTAATAAATTGTTAAACTTGATTTTTATCTCCATACATTATAGTACTAGGAATCGCTTGCTTATTAAAATATCCATCTTTTTGTTAATTTCTCTGAATTAATCTATTAAAAAATTATGCTGTAACAAAGTGTTCTGAATATTTCATAATAAAAATTTATCACTATTCTCAAAATACCTTTCCCAGAATATTTCCTATTGATGCAAATTGCTTTTGAAGATTTGATTATTCTTAGGAAAAGAAAGTTCATTAAATAGAACTTAGAAAATTAGTATTCTGAAGACATTGAAATCATTTCTGTGAGGTTAAAAAAATATGTTTACTTTGCTTATTTTTGGTTCTGTTTGAATTGTATTGACAAAAAATTTTTCAAGCAGCGTTTGAAAAATGGTTTTTGAAATAAATCCCATAAAAGTTAAGCAAGTGTCTCGGGATTAATTGTGTAAGTTTTTATACTTACTTTAAGCATCTAAAACATAATAAATTGCTCCTATTTAAAAATCCTCCATGTCTGAAATTGCTGTTTTGAAATTATAAAATTAGCACTGTTAAAACATTCATCAAATGCTTCCTATTTTTTGTAGGGTGGTGTAATTAATAGTGATTGCAAAGTACTTTTTTAACTTCTAATATAAATTATGAAAGTTATTGAATCAGTGACCCATATCTTTGCACAACAGACTAAAATAATCATAAGACCAGTTTTATTGTAATTAGGTCATTCCTTTTAATTTTAATTCATATTAGTACTCCTCTCTTCAGACTGTCGAAGTTGCTACCAAAATTTCTTCAGTTGCATCTAAAGGAGAATGAAAAACAAATACTTTTATTTTAACACTTAGCTCATTAAATAAAACACTTTTATGTGCTTATTTAGTTCCAATGTCATAATTATCTTTATGTGTCTTATATTTTTATTAAAATCTTTCTAAATTTCTGCTTTTACAATGTTCTGCACTTCTTCAACAGGTATGATTGCAGCTTGGCTCAAAAGTGTATTGATTTAAGCAAAGCTTGGCTAGAAGCTGATGAAAATGACCTTGGTCAATTTAAATCAAAAGACATTGAAGAATTTTCTTCATCACAAATTCGTGAATTTTTAGCATTCCTGCTTCTGGAGGTATAATTTGTTTTTGTATTTGTAGTTACATTTGTTTGTCGGAAATTTTTTAAATCAAAGTATACCTAATATAATTCGTACATATAACCCATCAATTACTTTGGTTGTATCATCCATGTGTAATATGCTAAATTTTAATTTATTTCCATTCTGAAAGCTTAAATTAAAAGAAAGGTATTTCCAAGCAAAGCAAACAGAAAGGTTGCTATCCCATTTTTTTGTTTAATTGATAGTAAATTATTGCCTTGAATTACAAAGCAGCAAATGTCTTAAAATAAAACAAATACATTCTCAAAATTGGCAATAGTAGGATGAAGAAGATATCAATATGATTTCTTACTGGCTGTGCTAAATTACACTTTGATTTAATATACCTATAAAAAGATAATATAAAATTTTTATTTTGTGCTTTACCTCTGTTGAATGCCAAGAATAAAAAATAATTCATTAAAGAAGTTTTTCCTGGAAATAAAAGTACTGCTGCACACTCAGTTAAATATCAATACACAAGTAATTTAACACAAATCGCCTTCCTTGTAATCACTTCTCATAATTTACCCAAAATTGATATGTATATTACTTATTGTTTTCCGTAAAAGGTGCATGAAGTTGGTTTTCATAATAAATCTGGACCAAAACTGAAATTCCATTAAAATCTTCTGCTGAGATGCCTTTAAATATATTGGGAGATGCAATATTATAAAATAGGTTTGACATTTGTGATAAATGCTCCGACAGCATATTAGCCCGGTTGGAAGAGCAGCGGATTAGCAATCAGACAGTTGCGAGTTCAAATCCAACCAAAGACCGTCGTGTACAAGGGGGCTAGTGCATGTTAAATCTGCCATGGCTTCAAATGTCCTCACTTTGGCGTGGTGTGGAAGTTTTGATAGTGGGGTGTCAGCTCATGTGTGACCTCATCATCTGACCATGGTTCAAAATTACGTGGTGCTGTCCTTGGATCTTTCCCTTTGGGATGGATCCCAGACCATCACCAATAGCCCGTTGTGTTGCTCCAGTGCAGCGTTTATTAAATGCCTAACCTGACAGCTTAATAAACAGGAGGGGGAAAATTTCCCACTTCTCTATCCTCTTACAATTTACATTTAATTTCTAATTTATTAATAAAAGCACAAAAATACTAAGTTATGCTGAATTATTGAAGTACTAAAAATTTTTTAATTTATTTATAAAATACAATATGTCAAATAATCCATTTGTTTTCTCATCAATCAGCCTTGAATAACTAAAAATAGATGAAACACACAGTTCAAGTGGCTTGTCTCGATATCAGTTCTTTTATGTCTGATGTGTGGAAATCTAGGCTTGTTGTGAGATACACAGCATTTTACTTGAAGCAGCACTCGTTTGTGGAGATTGTTACTGGCTAATTTTGATAGAAAAAGTTTTGTTTTCTTCAGTGTACAGTAAAGTTGCATAAAATCTTCACAAGAATAACTAACAATGAGAATTGTTGATTAAGAAATGAACATTCCAGTTTAGCTGGCTTTTGGGGTTTTATGGCACAAGGGCTATATTTGGCCATGCTGCCCCAGACACAAGACATACAATATCAAATAATAGACACACAATGAAAGTTTTACTGACACAAAAGAGTGAAGTACATTCAGGGAGGAATGCATCTGACGGGTATTGAACCTGCGCTGCCTACAACTCAAAGGTTGCTAGCGCAGTGGGCATACCCACTGAGCCACGACTGACCCCATTCCAGTTTGATGATAACTGCCAGATTCTTAGTCCAACTTCTCTCTTGAAACAAGACTGGTGAAGCGCTTGTCTAAACTTATCTTAAATATTTTTAATAACCTTTTTATCAAACTTTATTTCCATTCTGAAATTTTGATGCATTTTTTATGAGACAATATCCTACCTATACTCAATCATGGGAATTTTGAAAATTAAAAATTGCCTCTTTTAATCACGCCATCTGCTAGCTTGGAGTTGTATAACAATTTCAAAGGCTGGAGCAAATTAGTTTTCGTTTTCCATTCCACCCAATTAAATGGGTCGATGTATGGGTGTTCATTTCAACTGAATGGTTTCGCTGTCAAATTAATTCAACCCATGCATAATGAGTAATTCTCTATTGTATAACTAAATTTGAAATAATTCATACTGAAAATAATTTAATAGCATCAAAATGATATCTTATAACATACATCACTAATATACAGTGGGCTCATATGCATATAATAACATATTTCTCTGGTCAGTATGTACCATCAGAGAAAAAAATTATGTTAGTAAGCCATGCTCCTGCATATTGATTATAAATAAATATGTAATCTCATTGAATCAAAGGCCAATACACCACATCCAGGAAGTTAAATAAGTTTTAGGAACATTCAGGGAAAACTACGTTGTAGACAAAAAAATAACAGCATTAAATGCACCCAGATGATAGTTGTTATTATTTAAAATCTGTTGTGAGGATATTTAATTTGAACTTTCTTCAATCAAAATATATCTGATAGGTGTGGAAAACGTGAATTAAAATGTTTAATTTTAGAACATACAAAAATTGCATTTCAAACATATGAGTGTTTAAATTAAGTATTTGTAAATTTAATATTAAATGATTAAAATCGAAATCCGAAGTAAGTGTTCATTGTGTAGAAAAATTTGCTTAGCTAACAGAATACTTATTTTCAGAGAAAACCTTACAAATCAAGGACTTGTATTTGCAAATTATCAGTTTAACTTGCTTATAGAATAAAAAATTCGCAAGGATTTTAATAGTTATGTAAACAAGCCCTTGCCTAGATTTCTATATTCAAAACATTCTGAAATTGATAAGATTGCTTATACATCATATAAGCCCTAAAAGGGTCATCTGCTTTGAGAATTCTCAAAATCTATTGCACATTTGTTAATGTAATTTTTAAAGGACTACATTGTCTAATTTATGTATATTTTCAGGAGCCACTAAGCATAAAAAAAATGGAAAAATTAGATGAAGCTTACAAACTTGGAGAAATGATGAACTCTGAAGTGCGATTTCGGTAATTAAAGCATTTAATCACTTTGTTCTGATTAATATCGTTCCCAAATGTTTTGTTCTCATTTTTCTTAAATTAAATATGATTTTCTCTAAAAATCAAATGATTTCAGTGATTAATTGTGTTTTGGATTATGATTTTAAGCAGACGTTTTACAACGTTAAGAATCCCTGTCAAATCACACATTCGACTATATAACACTTACTGGTACCTCAACGAATTTCCAATTGGTGGAAAGTATAGAAAATCTCAGGCTGCTTATAGGATCTCAGGTCATATAAGTATTTTTAATTTAAGACTAAACTTCCCAGGTGGTCAGAAATACCACTTTATAGGGGACAACCGAAAATATTGCATATATTAGGTCTGTCTGTAAAATATCCAACCATCGCTAATGTAACAAGAATGGTTTGATGTTACTTGGCAGGCAAGGAGGGCATTGTTGCCACATGCGTGAAAAGTCACGAATCCATTGTACTAATCCATTGAGTGCTGAACGCCCTTGAGTAAGTGTATGTTTTGTTAGACCGTGGTATTCGCAATGACCTGAGCAAGTAGAGTAGCAAATTTGCATCAAATTTTGTGTTATACTTGGAAATTGATCTGCAGAAACTCTTCAGATGATTACGAAGTCTTCCTAGTAGAAGACATCCAATTCTCCCCTCCTAAAGAAGGCATGAGTCACAGCTATGTCAAGAGCTTGTTTTTGATTGTGAAGGTCTTATCCCTCATGAATACACTCCTGATGGCTAAACAATTTATAAGTTGTACCTCGATGTTCTTTGCTGGTTGAGAGATGCAGTTACAAAGAAAACAGCTGCAACTTGGGCTATTGGAGATTCACAGATTTATTTTGACAACTCACCCATCCATTCATCGCGTCTTGAGCAAGGTTCTTTGGCAAAACATCAATTCACCCAGGTGACTACAGGCCAGATTCGGCATTCTGTGACTGTTACCACTGAGAAGGCGTTCTGCAAAGAGAAGAAATTTTGTACCGTAGACGCAATTCAGGAGAACGCGATGAGGGGAGCTGATGGGGATTCCATCAATGAATTTTTCAGATTGTTTTGAATAATGGAAGATATGCTGGGAAAAGTGTGAGGTCTCAAGGTGCCTACTTTGAAGGAAACTAGCTACAAATAAATAGTCCAAGATACAACATGTCTTGTTTCATATTACTTTATATTGGCTGGATACTTTCCGGACAGATCTGGTATGATGACTGCCAACATTCTCACTGAAAGTTATGCTTTCATTTTGTTTTGTTTTCATCTAATTCCGGAGTTTTTGTCTCAAAAATAATGTGTTCTCATGGCACTAACTTGAGCAAATTTTATTGTGAATGTCGCAATTTATCAATCAAAAACCTATACTTAAGTAGTGTAGGTTTTTAGGCTAAGAATTACAATAAAGCAAATTTACTAAGATATTTAAACCACTTACATTTCAAATCAATAGCAAATCTTAATTACTCTGCCTCCACTTCAGAACAAACGTAATCAAGAATTTCGTACTCCAAAGGTAGAACCTAACGTGCTGTTGGGTTCATATAGAGAAACGATTTATTATAAAGAAACTAAAGACTTTATTTTAGTTTAAGGAAACGGCAGTACATGTTTGTTTCGTAATTAGTTTTTGTTTATCAAATAGTATTACACTCACATGCTAAGGTATAACTATATATTTTTCATCTTTTCACTCAACTCTCAGTAGTAGATTGCTCTTGAGTTGATGTGCTTCATCTTGCTGTTATGTTTTAGCAATTGTTAAAGTTAATTCTTAAGATTGATAAGAGAGTCAGAAGATTAAATTCAGCGCTTTCCACATTCTTGTACTTTATTAGAAGTAGGGGTTTTCACAATGGATATCTTTTTTGAAATTGTTCTTACTAAAATATATAGCAATACCAGTCTTTTCATGTGGATTTTTCTTCACTATTTTTATATTGCAGATGGATTAGGCTATGTTTACTTGGACACTGGAAAGATATCATTCCCAATGCTGTAAAATTCATCACCGAACAAGGCCGAGGAAAATTTGTCCGTCCTATATACAGGTACCTTAAAAGCTCTAATTTGTCAGCATTGGTTTAATAATTATAGCAGTATGGAATTTAAGGTTGTTTGGGAATCCAATGTATGATAATTCATCAGTTTTTATTGAAAGCTATCTTTTGTATAAGCACATAACTATGACCCAGGTGTTGATGACCATGAAATTGAATTTAAAATTTAAGGTTGGTTGACTGAGTTGGGTTTTATGGCACAAAGGCCACATTTGGCCATGCTGGGCTAAACACAAGCTGGACAACATCAAGTAATGAACATTCGCACACAAGGAAAGTTTTACTGGCACAGAAGAAAGAAATACACCCAGGGAGGAATCGAACCTGCGCCACCTTCAACTCAGGTTGCTAGCGTAATGGGAATACCCACTGAGCCAATTAACATTTAAGGAAATATACTTATGGGGCATTCCATTGCT
The DNA here is from genome assembly GCA_933210815.1 of Meta bourneti. Classification (NCBI taxonomy): domain Eukaryota; kingdom Metazoa; phylum Arthropoda; class Arachnida; order Araneae; family Tetragnathidae; genus Meta; species Meta bourneti. The sequence continues at coordinate 3,871,735 of OW119926.1, forward strand.
ACATGTGGGGCAATCAGGTTTTAGTCATGCAAATATATTTGTTTCTATTATTTATTAACTTTTAGACTACAAGTAGTACAACAGTCGTACCGTGAGATTTTTCCTTCCTAGAGCTGCTCGGTACAGATGCTGTACCCAAGATTTTATCCCCCTTTTAAGTGACCACTGACATCAATCACCATTTGCAAGCTGTTAGCGACTGACCCTAAAGAGGGATGGTCCTTTTGTTCGAAACCCTACCCTGTCGATCATTCTGTGAATGCTGGGAAACTCAGAATGTCGCACCAGTGATATCTCTAGCATGCCAAACACTATGAAAGGAAAGTGCCCTAGGTGGTCAGTCGTAAAAATTCATGACTCTCACAAGTTCTGTAGGGGGAAGTCAAAAGAAATCTGCCATTCTGAGACACGGGTAACGAAATTTGGGCTCTGCAGACTAAAGGTTAGTCAACTAACTTTTTTAACTTAAATCTATATTTTTTTTCTATATAAAAGGGCTCATGAATCCATCGTGTATGGGACATCTCTGGTCACATTGAGATGCAGTCCCATACAGGACAGTGAAATACCTTATTACCGACTGATCAGGATGCAGGCTTTCGGATTGAAAAGCTCCTGGTTCACATCCAAGGCATGTATGCTTGTCCCTCTGGAATGAAAGTAGCCTTTCTTTAAACAGGTTGCCCCTTGAATGTATGGTATGCATGTGAAATGCAATGTGAATCCACCTCCCATGGTTCGTCAGGATAATGCCAGGTGGTTCACATTTTTGCCCTTGTAGTGTTGACATTGTTTTGTGTTTGGCGCAACTTGGCCTAATATGGCTCTTGCACCTTAAAACCCCAAACCAACCAACCGCCTTTATAGTACCATAATGATTAAAGCACTTCTAACAAGTTCAAATTGGCTTGGCTACCATTTAAAACCTCCTGGTACCTTTGGTCCGCAGTGGCTGGAGGGTGTATTAAGATCTTAAACCCTGAGGAATAAAATCAGCCACTGCGTGCTGGTGGGAAGGCGGATGGGCTCCCCGCACCCCACAACGATTAAAATTAGTTTCCTGGTAGTCTCCTAGTGTGGTAAGTAGGGGGCCTATGACTAGGTCTGGCTCCATTTTATTTAATTGGATTTTGTTTTTAGTATTTTAAAACTTTCTTTTTAAAAATTTTTAATTGTATATATAGTAAAATTTTTATATAACTCTGTTGTTTTATTTATTATATTATATTACTGTTTTAATTTATTGTATTTATTTTGGGTCATCTTATATTTATTGCAACGACCTTGTAAACCAGCATGTGCTGGTCGTCTTATTGTTTGATTTTAATAAATGCTGTCCGAGTGGGTGGCCTGTTGGCCTCCCTCGTGCCGCTGGCGGTCGCAACCTAACCCCTCCCTCCCCTCTATATGGGCTCCACACCTCATGGTGAGCCGAGGGGAGGTAAGTCTGGAAATTGGCTTGGCATTGGTAAAAAAAATCTTCATACATGGCATTTGTGGCTCAATGCTTTATTATCTTAAGTATTATACAAGAGAATTTATTTTATTTTCGATATTGAACTTTTGTAGAGAAATGAGTGTTTCCTCTTTTTGCAGAGATCTTTATGGATGGGACGAAAGTCGTGAAGTAGCAATTTCCACCTACAAGAAGCATTCACCGGCATTGATGTTCTCTGTTGCTCAAAGTGTTGGCAAAGATCTTCATTTAACATCTACAGATGACTCTCAAAAATAAAATATCTTGCTTTAAAATGCTTTTGTAATTTTTTTTATGCAATGCCAACGTGATTGATAGTCTCTGGTTTTACAATAAACAATGGAATACATGTTATTTGACTTTTGGAACAGATTTTAAGTACATTCATGCTTCTAAAGGAAACCTGGGGAACTCTGAATTTAAAAAAATTAAGGAGATGTTCCTTTTTCTCTTTCCTTTCAAATTATCACTTATTTGGGATTTTTTATTGGGACCTATGAGATTATTCCAAACTTTATACAGGAAATTTTAAAGAAATATTTGAGGAAGTGGTGACTTATAAAATCTAAAATCATTGATTTACCCCAAAAATTGACTGTTTTTTGCTTTAAAAATATAAAAACGTAACATCGCATTTCTTGTTCATTAAATGATAAAAGGGTGTTCGCTGCAAAAATTTCAAGTCGATCAATCCAATAGATTTTTATATATTTAGATATTAGATCACTACCAAGAAAAAGGGGGCACAGTAACCCAGTTGGATTTGGTATTTTTTTAAAATTAACGTCGCACTGGAGCAACACAACTGGCTATTGACGACGGTCCTGGATCATCTCCCGCAGGTAGCCCAGTTGGAAGAGCAACGGATTAGAGACTGGAGAGTTGCGAGTTCGAAACTCAGTCCAGCCAAAGACTGTTGTGTTCACGGTAGCTAGTGCACGTTAAATCTGTCGTGGCCTCAAATGTCCTCACGTTCGCGTGGTGTGTAAATGTGAAGAATGGGGCGACAGCTCATGTGACCTCGTCATTTGACCATGGTTCAAAATTACGTGGTGCTCTCCTCGATCTTTCCCTCCGGGATTGATCTTTACACCAATAGCCCCTTGTGTTGCTCCAGTGCGACGATAATTAATTACCTACGTACCCTTCGGGTTTGATCCCGGAACATCGGCAACAGTCTGTTGTATAGCTCCAGTGCGACCAAGTTAATTAACTACCTACCTTTACCAAGAAAAACACTTAGTTTCAGTATAGTTAACGAAAGCATATTCAGTATTTTCCACAAAACTGCTATACCAGTGCCATACACTCTAATTACATTTTGACCACCATTTTTGATTACGAATTCTAAATCGGCTTTATCAAATTTTCATCAGGGCCGTGGTAGCCCGGTTGGAAGAGTAACAGATTAGCAACCGGAGGGTTGCGAGTTCGAATCCAACCAAAGACCGTCGTGATCAAAGGGGGCTGGTGCACTTTAAATCTGTCATGGCCTCAAATGTCCTCACGTTGGAGAGCGATTGAATGCGATTTTTCTTTTTCACACGAAAGGGTTTTTAGTGTGAGATTCCTGTCATATTATTGAACTTCAATTGAAAATTTAATTTTTTTTTCAAATTAACAAGCGTATAATTCAAATCGAGAAATATAGGCTACACAATTTCAAAAAAAGATGCGAATCAATTCTTGAAGTTTCAACGTTGGCATGGTGTTGAAAGTTTGGTTGGTAGTTGAATTAACCTCGCAGTGGAGCAGCACATCGGGTTATTGACGACGGTCCGGGATCCATCCCGAAGTAATAGATCCGAGGATAACACCTCGTCATTTTGAAGTGGAAGTTTAGAGTGGGGTGCCAACTCAGGTGGGACCTCATCTGACCGTGGTTCAAAGTTATGGGGCTTTGTCCTCGGATCTTTCCCTTTGGGTTTGATCCAGGACCAATAGCCTGTTGTGTTCCAGTGTGACGTTAAATAAATACCTACCGAATTTTCATGTTTATGAAGTCGCACGTGCTCCGGATTCTACATCGGCATGCATCTGTTAACGACATAACTTTTTCAATTTTGCGAATTTCGACTTGAAATTTGGCAAACATGTTCTTAAAACCTTAAAATTACCCGAAAAATACAAAATCGATTTTTTTCGACGAAAAAAGAAAATCACCTTTTAATTGAATATTTAGAAACAGGTAGGTATTTTTAATTAACGTCACTGGAGCAACACAACGAGCTATTGGTGACTCCTGGATCAATCCCAAAGGGAAATCCAAGGACAACACATACTTTTGAATCACGGTGAGATGACGAGGCAGCACATGAGCTGGCATGCCAACGTGAGGACATTTGAGGCCACAACAGATTTAACGTGCACCTTTGTACATGACGGTGTTTGGCCGGATTCGAACTCGCAACCCTCCGATTGCTGATCCATTACTCTTCCAACCTCGGCCCCTGCAGGCGGAAAAGAAGCATATTATACGATTTGTAGAAAAGCAAGCGAATCTATTTTAAAGTATTTGCATGTGAAGAGCTTGCAGTGAAAATCTTGGCTCCTTGCCAAGAGCATACGCTGTGTGATATCTCTTGCTCAAGTTTGAGATGTGCAATGCATAACGCACCAGAGTACGAGAATTCAGTTACTTCCCTGTTGTGCCTTTCGTCTTGTGTTGTCATGCACGAAATAAATGATTATTTTTTAAATTATGGGGAGTCGAATTGCACACCAAGAGTCAAGATACCACATTTCAAGATTTCATCAAAGATTACAAAGTATAGTCTAATTTTTGAAGCCTATAGAAACCCGCAATATGCTCTTCTGTACACCTCCATTCCCTGGAACCCCTTTATAATCTACAAAACACGTTCTACTGTTGCAAAAGGCGGACAACTCCGATCGCGGATGTAGCTTCTTTCGACTGAAAATATTCCACAAAAATAAGAAATTTAACTATATTTTTTAAAGATAAAATTGAAATGTTTGCTTGTTTAATACTTATACTCTTCAAAAGCTTATGTAAAAAATAATCCGTTTCAATACCATTTGGTACATGTGTGATTTCGTTTGATAACGCACTGACCATCGATTGACTTAGTGACTGCAAAATATGCTTGAAATTATTTCAGAGTGTACTGTCCCGTGATTTATTTGGTACGTATGCAAAAAATGCGTACAATTATTTTTGATTTGTTAAATCTCGTGTGCGCGTGTTTGCAAGTACAAAAACGCTGATCCTAACCGGTATGAACGTTTCTTTTATGTATTTTCATCGGATGTATTAATAAAAAATAAATATGTAAATGTCCCATTAAGTTTTACTAGTACTTGATTTAAAATATTTACTCTTATTGCTTAAGTCACAGTTTTTAAATATCCAGCAACAATGCTAATTTTATATTTCTGTGGTGCCTTTCCATTTTAATCCAACAATAAAAACAAAATGAACTCGCGAACTTCGATTATTCTTGTTGAACAAAAGAGTACTTTGGTAACAGACACTGCTTACAATCCAACAATCGAGTTTTACCGAACACACATCTCCATTTTTATTTCAAGGCACACAACTCTTCAATCCAACAGCATTTAATCCCCTTCAAACTAATATTCTTAAAGTAATATCTCTATCGAAGTCGGACATTCTCAAAGCATAGAATCGGTCAAAATGGAACAACGCAAATCTACCACTTTGACACCCGCTGGATCCACGAAATCTTTCAAGTCTTCGGGAAAACAAGACAAGAAAGCTCTTGTTTCATGTGAGGTAAGTGATGATTTTGATTCGATTCCAGTTTTTTTCTCACTTCCTTGAGTTCCAATTTTCCACCACAGATACAAAGTAAAGAAAAACAAGCTTTTACATTTAAAAGGAATAGACAAAGAACCGTTCATTCTTCTAGCGACTGAATATATATATATATATATATATATATATATATTCAGCCGCTTGAAGAATGAACGGTTCTTTAGATTCTGACACACACATATACAGGGTGTCCCAAAAAGGTTGTTCCGCAATTTATCTTTTTACCATTTGGAGATAGGTAGGCAATGTAAATTGCAAAAGTGCACCAAATAAGGTAAGTAATTAAGATATGTGAATAAAATTATCACGTGATAACAATTTAAGCGGATTCAGTTTTTAATTTCTATACAACCCCTCTAGATAAAAATCCCAGATAGCAAAAATGTCCCTTACCTGCATCCCTATCGTTAGCAGAAAACTGCATTTCTGTAGGTTGAACAGTAACGGAGGCATAATGACGCAAAAAAGTTGACTTATACCGCTTGTGCACAGCTGTTCAAGCAGTCAGATTAGGGACCGCATACACAATGCTAAAAAGCACTTTTCGGTCAGAAAGTGCAACATTGTACAACGTAATGTAGTATTGCACCTGCAGATGAAAATCGCACTGAATAATAGTAGACAATGTAATCTTCAATAAAAATATTGTAAAAAAATGGTTTAAATAAAAATAAAAGGAAATTTACAACGCATGTTCAAAATGTTTTCCATCTGCAGCAATGCAGAAATTAGCTCTTCATTTTTGGCCATCGTTCTAAATTAGATATGGCCCCCTTAAAATGGAAACTCTTGTATCTGCGTTACTATTCAACCTACAGAAATATGGTTTTTTACTAACGATAGGGATACAGGTAAGGAACATTTTTGCTATCTCGGATTTTTATCTAGAGGGGTTGTATAAAAATTAAAAACTATCAGCTTAAATTGTTCTCAAGTGATAATTTTATTCACATATCTGAAATACTTACCTTATTTGGTGCACTTTTGCAATTTACATTGCCTACCTATCTCCAAATGGTAAAAAGATAAATTGCGGAACAACCTTTTTGGGACACCTTGTATATACGTGTGTGTGCGGTGTGTCAGAAGTTGGGGTAGAACAGGAACAGTTGCTTTCAAAAAGAGTTCTACTTTTTGCAAACGCAGAACATTTATTATGAAAATACTTAATTTGCACATTGGCGTCGATTGACAGGAGGAGTCCAGAGTCCACATCGGACGTCAACATTCAGTAGTAACAATTCGAATCCACAGAGGATTAATATGGAGCCACTGTTAGGTCTCCAGTTCTAAAGACGGACGATCGGCCACACAAGTCCTGTATCGTTTCGCTCTCGCTGAAAAACTGAAGACTCCGCCGCCGGCCGGTTCAAGCCTCTTCACTTCCTACAGTGTTGGTGCCTCCGCCGCCTCAAGTAAAGAGGTCCATCGCCTTTCGGTGGTAGGTGGGGAGGGGAAACGATTCACAGTCTTGACTCTTGTCCATCCTGACTAGGGATGGGAAATGCTGTTCTTTTCGGCGAACAGTTCTTTGCTGTTCCGTTCTTTTTTAAAAGAAACTGTTCTTTAACCTGCTCTTCTGTTAACCATCGTTCTCAAATGCCTCTCTACTCGAAAGTGCAAGCCCTGTTCCTCCTCGTAGACTATGGCAGTTTTTGCGATAGACAGGGACCGAATTTTGTTGACATATCTGGCTAGTACTTTGTGGGCATGCATATATAAACAAAATACAAATGAATCTTCTGTTAGCTTTTATATTGGCGAGATTTCTCTAGTTTGAAGAAAACGAAAGATAAAATAATTTGTAGTCTTCGTATTGATAATCGATTGATTGATTTTTTATGGTGCAAGGGGCAAATCTGTGCAAGCTGCGCCAAACTCAGTAATTATGAAAAGAAAATCAATTTATATCCGTAAATTTAGAAAAGTTCTTTCAAATCGAAACGTTTAAATTCTCTCTGGGTCTCCTGTGGCAACTAATAATGTCCCACATCTGAACCATCTCAAGTGCGTTTCCCCAAACAGATATGAGTTGCCTAGAACAAAACAAATTCGTAAAAGTATAAACCCCAGATGTTTCAAAGGCACAAAATCTTGAGGTTTAAGGTGGACTAGTTATTTCAAAAGTCATGGATGACTTCTCGAAATTAGAAGAGTGGCTGTCAAAATGGGATAAACGATTGGAAAAACAGTGTCGCAAAATTTCATTACTGATGGGCAACTGTCCTGCACATCCACCAGACTGCTTCAAAATGCAAATTGGAATCCTCCAAAAGTTATTCTTGCCTTAGAGAGCAGCCAGTGCATGGACAATTGTATTTAATCAGATGAGTAATAATGTTGAAAGTAATAATTTTTTTAGATTTTATTGTCATTTTTAAGTCAACAAAAAGACGGTCCGTGATCCATCCCGAAGAGAAAGATCCGAGGACAACACCACGTAATTTTTTAGTAGGGAGTTTCCCTTTAAAGATTATAAACACTTAAAAAACGCATACCGGGATTACCATTTGGAAAGTAAAATTAGTTTGTCAGAAAAACAGGTTAATTATTATATGATCTATCTAAACACGTTTAAAACATGAAAAATGCAAGTCACAAATCTCTCGCTTTTCAACACATTAGCTTTATGGTGGGATGCTTGTTTCCGAGATGTCTTTAAAATCGTAATAGCTGACTTAATGAGATCCCTTTTCAACTTATAGAGAAAGCATCACATCCGATCCGAATCTCCCTTTCACAGTGAAATACGTATGTCCACACATTTGAAATTTTGCTTTCCGTTTTGTAAAATTTAGTTTTAAAATAAAGTTAAAAGCATTGAATAAAGCTGGACAACAAAATCTTGATCAGTATTATTTTTAAAAAGTTTTTAATTTATTTAGAACTAAAAATTCATCACCATGTCTTTGTTAACAATTATAAAATTTCACAATTAATACGCTAATTTCCTCGCAAATTAATCAAACATCGGGGCTTGGGTTCAGTCGAGAACAGTTCCGGGAGCAGTCAACGAGATCAGCTCCGCGAACAGTTCATCGAGAGCAGCTCTGAGAACGGAGAACAGGGTCCGAATAGTTTGAGATCAAGAATCGATTTCCGAACAGGAAGTAGTCTCATAGCTGGGAGTTTCTTATGAACAGAGAACGGTGAATGAATCAACAGGAAACAGTGAGTCAAGAATTGTAGGATGAACAGCTGTGTTTCGGACTTAGCATAATTTAGAAAATACGAAAATTTTTAGCGAATTTAAAAATTTGGGAAATGAGAAACTCCTTTCTTTGCCAAATTTCCATTTCAACCCGTCATTAAAATCGATGTAGAAAAAATTCGAATGTTTCTTCTTACAAAAAGAACGGAGAACAGGGTTTTGTGAAAAGTGGGAATAGGCTGTTCTCGTTCTTTTCGAAGAACAGGTGAAAAAGAACAGGTTTTTCTTTTTCTCCCCATCCGCAATCCTGACGATGTTCGACCCGAACATCACTGTTCTCATACAGACGCCTATCATGAGACCTGAAAAAATAAAAAAAACCAGAAGTGTCTTTTTCTTTTGAGTACCGCTGAACATAAACATTTTTCTCTCGTGACTCCACATTAGTTTCCCTTTCTCAATTTTCTTTGAAGCTGCTTTTTTTAAAGTTAATTAGTCCATGGTTTCATGTGTTCTGCCGCAGTATATATATTGCTGCCGGTTTATATTGCTGTCGGTTTATATTGCTGCCGGTTTGCTTACATCCTCAGAATTTGCTTCTTGGATTCTTTCCTAAGTCCTCGGTTTTTTATGAACCAGTCTTCGTATTCTTCCTCCAGCACTTCTCTGATCTTCAAATCTTCCGTATTCTTCATTTGTATCCCCGTTAGTAATTCAAAAGATGTTATTTTGGTACTTTTACTGATGGTGCTGTTCAAAATTATTTGAACTGAATTGACATGTTTATACCACTTTTCCGTTTCGTTTATCGCTAATTTAGTAAGTACAGGTATCACTGTTTCAAATATTCTTTCTATCTGACCATTCCCTCGAGGTCTCCCGTAGTGATTTTGAAATGTTTAATACTTCTTTCTTCACAGTAGCTTTCGAATTCTTTTGCTGTGAACGCAGTGCCTCGATCTGAAATGATTCTCGACAGATTTCCAAAAATGTGTGATTGTAATTCTAGGTTTTCTAGCGCATCATGTGAAGAAGTTGATTTCACCGGATAGAGCCAAGTAAATTTCGTGAAGGTGTCTATCACTTGCAAAGATGTGTTGATAGTTTTTATTTGTTGTTGCAAGTGGAGCAGTGAAACAGCACTGCTCCGAATCCGTGTGAGCTTGCATCGCAATGTAGTTTCAGTGGCGGTCCTTGTCTAAAAATATGCAGCACTGGCTCGCCAGTCAGGGCTTGCTTCAATTCTTCAAATGCAGTTCTGATTCGATCCGAAATGGAATTTCCTATTATCATGAAGCAGATCACTGAGGGGCTTCGCTATCTTGACATAATCTCGAACAAATTTTCGAAAATAACCAGTCAATCCCAAAAAACTCTGCATTTGTTTGGCATTTTTGGGTTGTGGGAAGTTCCGCACGGCTGCAGTTTTTAATGGTGAAGGTTTTATAGTTCCTTTTTCTACTACGTATTCCAAGAATTCTATCTTTCGTTTTAGAAACTGGCATTTTTTGAAGTTTAGTTCTAAGCCGTATTTTGACGCGGTGTTTAAAACACGTTGTAATTTTTCTAAACCCTCTTTCTCATTCATGACCGGTATGATAATATCATCTACATAAATAATAACAGTTTTATCTTTTAACAAATCTTTAAAAACATGAAAAATATATCTCAAATACGCTTGGACTGGTTGACAATCCAAAAGGCGTTTTTAAAAACACATACTGTCCCTCGTGGATAACAAAAGAGGTGTACTTTGTACTCTCTTTTTCTATATCGACGTGAAAAAAGCCGTTTTTTAAGTCCTCTATTTTGTCTAACACATCTTTGATTAGCGGTAAAGGGAAGCGGTCCTTAATTATTTTTTGTTAAGTTTTCGGAAATCAACACAGTCTGTGATTCCCATCTTTTCATCTGATTCCCATCATAATAATTTCTGAACGGAAAAACCCATCGGTCATATTCTGTGTTGATTTATTCCATTTAAATATATCTTGTTACCATTCAATATAGGAGAACCTATTTTATAAAATTTCTGATTAATTAGGGTTATTTCAGATCCAGTGTCTATTACGGCACTAATATAAAAATTTTCAATATAAATACACTTTTCAATTTTTTTGGGCGTTACAACATATATTTGATTTACAGTTTTATTCACATTCGCATTTGCACCTTTAAAATTATATGTACAAGCATTGCTCTTATGCCCATAATTTCCACAGGCATAACATTTAATTTTATTACCTCTATATAGATCTCTACTTGGTATATCATAATCAACCTTATTACCATACTTATTCACATTTGTTTTACACAAATTTGGTTCACAATTAACCAACAGTTTTATTATAATTATCAACATTTCTACTATTCTGGTAAGCACGAAAGTTCGATGATTCATCTTTATATCGAGTTTCATCTTGCGAAACATTTTTTCTGAATTTATTTACATTCCATATCTCACCCTTTCCTAATTGCAACCTCGCGTTCTCGTATTCTTCTAATTTTTTCCACTATAACTTCTGCGCTTTTTAATTGATGCCAATCATCTATGAAGTGTGTTTTGATTTCGAACGGCGCTCTGCGTTTTATCTGCTCAGATGCGATTAGTTCCTTGAGCTCGTCAAAATTTGTTATTTTGAGTCCTCTTATCCATTCCTCAAAATAATGACTTATCTCGAACGCAAAATCTCGCCAAGTGGCTGTTCTTTCCTTTTTATGATTTAGGAATTTTTGTTTAAATTTCTCAGACGTTAGTTTAAATCTTTGAAGTAAAATTTCTTTGACGTGTCATAGTCGTTCGATTTTTTCCTCGGGTTCGCGGGTTATTATTTGTGCTACCTCTAAGGGTAATAAACCCTGTAAATGTGTTACGAAATCTTTTTCGATTTTGATCTTCGTCGCTTGTCTCCCGAACAGCGCTATGTACGTACTTATATCGTTAGATTCATTCGAATCAAAACTTTTTATTATCTTCGATAGTTCCTTTCCTCTATCCCATGCAATGTTTGATTCTGTCACGTGATTTTCCCGAACTATTGGTGTCGCATTTTGCAGTTTCAATTTCTCTAATTCGAATTCGCGCAATACTTTTTCTTTCTAATTCACGCAATTCCTTTTTCTCTTTCTAATTCACGCAATTCCTTTTTCTCTTTCTAATTCACGCAATTATTTTTCGATTCTTTCACTTATTATCGTATCCAGAAGTGTTTTCGTATACTCCTCATCGTAATCTTTGTGTTTCGTCACTATCTTTTTAATTTCGCCATTGTTGCGTTTAAGGGGATTTCTAAATCTAATTCCGTTGCTAGACGGCAAATATCGTCCTTTCTTGCTTTACCAAAATATGACATCGTTTTATAAAAAGTGAGCAAAGTGTACTCATAGTTTGTGATGATGACTCTATGGTGTTGTAATCCGATTTCACTTCACTCGGGTTGATTCCAGCCGAGCCCCCCATTTGTCAGAAGTTGGGATAGAATAGGAACAGTTGCTTCCAAAAAGAGTTCTACTTTTTGCAAACACAGAACATTTATTATGAAAATACTTAATTTGCACATTGACGTTGATTGACAGGAGTCTACATCGGACGTCAACATTCAGTAGTAACAATTCAAATCCACAGAGGATTAATATGGAGCAACTATTAGGTCTCCTGTTCTAAAGACGGACGATCGGCCACACAGGTCCTGTATCGTTTCTCTCTCGCTGAAAAACTGAAGGCTCTCCGTCGCCTAAAGTAAAGAGGTCCATCGCCTTTCGGTGGTAGGTGGGGAGGAGAAACGATTCAGTCTTGACATATATATATATATTCTGATTTTGTATGCTTTCACAATGTCTAATTAAATTTTTCATAGTTGAATATTAACAGTATTTTATGGGAGATTACAAATGTACTCATTCTATCATATAATTCTCAATACAGCGTAGACAGTGGTTCAAAATTACGATGTATTGTCCTCGGATCTTTCTTTTTGGAATTGATCCCGGTCCGCCACCAATATCCCGTTGTGTTGCTCCAGTTCGACGTTAATTCCACTACCTGTCTAGCTCAATGCAGTATATACGTACTGGACTTTTAGTTTGTAACCTCTCGTCTATTCAGAAAGTAAGTGTATTTAATTCAACAGGCGTATAAAACATACATTCACTAGAGACAATTCGTGCATGAAAATTAAGTCATTTTATAAATAAAAAAGCATCAGTTACAGAATTAAACAGTTTTTGTATACCATCGGTACGATACTAATGGTAATATAAAAATGATACTTTTTTTAATACCATTTTCGGATTTCTTTTACTTTTTCTCAGAGGGCATCTTACTTTTCTGTGTCATAATAAAAACATTTTTCATTGCTTCCTGCTTCTAGAAAACGACACGAACTGCATCCGACAAACGCCGACATCGCTTCACAGAAAGTTCCAATCCAGATAGAGTCCTTCGAAATCCGTCTCACTCGAAGGAGGAATTGGCATCCGCGCATCTGAAAGAGTGTGAAGAGGAGCTTGCGAGGACTCAAAATCTCCATCCTGGTGGAGACTCCTCTTACCTCCAAGGTGTAAGATTCATTGATTCTGCCACCCAAACAGAGCCCCCAAAACCATACGAGAGATTGGAGGAAATCAAAGAGTGGTGGTACTCTGAAAATCCACCTTTAGAAACTGAATCAGGTATAAAAAACAATTTCGGTAACATTTTAATATTTGCAATCAAATGCATGATCGTGATAAAATATCTGATCAAATCAGATAGCAGTGGCTGATATCACCCCAACTAGGTGGTAGAAATATAATGTAAGATCTTTGGTCAACCCATATCACTCAATCGAAGAGGGGACACTTGCTAACTGGTTTGTAACTGAAGTTAGAAATTTTTACCTGGTCGTTTCAAAACTAATCGTATTATAATGGATAAGTATTGATACAAGAAAGAGTGTCAAAAAAGATATCACAAATATGGGAGGGGTGAAAATTATACGTGGTGTCTGTCGATGACAGCTCTATCCTGCTTGATAGGTTAGACTAAAAACCATTTCTCTCTTATTCACATGCATTCCTTACTCGGTTTTAACCCTTCAAGAGTTCCGACGAGATATCTCAAGATCTGGTCAATTTTACTAAGGAGGAGATATCTCAAGATCTGGTCAATTTTACTAAGGAGGAGATATCTCATCGAGAAAAACTGTCCTATTACTCCAAGGTAGAATGAAGATCCAAGTAGGCAAAACAAATTGTCCCATGTCCAGAACTGGTGACAGTTTGGAACAGGTTTTTGCACCAGAGACTGGACACTACTGGACAGTTTTCGATGCAAAGATAAACCACTAGGAGGGTTAAAATAGCACTTGTTCTCATGGAAGGTACACCAAAAAGCTATTGTTCGGCAAAAGGACTTGGTTCAAAAATATTCATGAAAAATGGTTCGTGACGGTGGAGAGTTCTTCATTCATCCAAAGCTGAATACTATTGGGAGGAGGAATATGTCCAGAACGCTCAAAAGATGCAAGTTTGGCTAATACAGCATATTTTAGACTTTTAAATTGCAGATATCTGAGCACTGGTATAGGATAACTGTATCAACATCACCGGGAAATTATTGAAAAGAAAATAATCATATAATAAAATAAAGGGTTTTCGAGTTTGGAACTTGTCATTCGAATGAAATAGTTATATAGTTATTTCAGTAATATTCCTACAGCAAAATACCCATAATAAATTCAAATGAATGTACTAACTTCAGGTTACTGTAGTGTGGAATATATTTTCATGGCCTGAACGGATTCTGACAAAGTACGCAGCATTAACATAAATTTATTTATTTACATGATGTGTAATTATGCCATTGCTCCGTCCAGTGCTACATAAAACATATCCTTCATCATTCGGTGTGAGCCTCGATCAAAGCACAACACTCTTTCCAGAGCACCTGGTGCACGTTAAGTCTGTCGTGATCTCAAATATCCTCACATTAGCGTGGTGTGAAAGTTTGGAGAGTGGGTTGCAAGCTCAGCTGTTGACCTCGTAACCTGATCGTGGCTTAAAGTGACGAGGTGCAGACCTCTGATCTTTCCTTTCGGGATATCCCGGACCGTTGCAAATAGCCCGTTGTGCTTCTCCAGTGCATCGTTAATTAACTACCTACCTTGGCAGAGCACCCTGAATTCACTTCAAGCCTAACACTGGACTGCATTTTCTTACCTTATTGCCCAAGGGGGCCTCCTTTATCTGACCGGGTCCCCTACAAGGCTACTTAAGGGGAAACCTTGTAGCCCCTTTACTAGCCTTGGGTTCCCTAGACCTAGGGTGTCCCCATTTGGATTAACCCTCCTGGTGGTTGTCTCGATGAGGTATCTCGCCATTGGCAAAATTGATCAGATCTTTATGGACGAGGTATTTCGTCGAAACCACTTGAAGGTTAAAGTGCTGAGAATTTACACTCACTGAAGAAAATATTTGTTTTCAGAGATTTCCGAGGAGACGGTTCACATTCCTGTGCCACCAAGACGGTCTCCGGAGGACAGAGTTGCGAGACCGTGCAAAAGATCGTTTCCCTGTCATTGCCGTCACGGCCCCCACCGGAGCATCAACGACTCCAGGCCTCGGCCCCCATGGGACATCCAGACGGACAGGGACGGCAGAAGACTGGACACAAAGGTTGGTTGATTTGAGCTTTGGAAAGGTCCGAAAATATTTCAAATCTAATACCAAATAAAACCTCATAAAAACAGAAAACAAAACCTTTAACGAGAAGTAAGCAATAAACCGTAGATTTCACCACAAGCAATAAATGGTATTTAGATTAGACTAGAAGGGAACACAGTATTGGTAGTCCTAAGTTATCTGAGAGGTTTGTTCAGTGAGCCTAGCCCCGTAGGGGCTTTAATCCCTTATCTGCATATAAATAGTTCATCATATATTGTATACATAACATTGAAGTCCCAAGCTTATTAATGAGAAGGCTTATGAGCTTGGGTAAATCCATTTCTAGAGGTGGTTACTGTCGCTGGGGAAAAGGCAGCCGAGCGGAAATTCGTTTGGCAATTTCCACAGGAAATTATTTATTTCGCCAACTCGTAATCCTACTGTTACTTTCGTCCTCAAGAGATAACCCGAAACTAGAATCTCCTTAAAAAACACCAATTGTGAGAGCGCATTATTTATGCTGTCAGTCCCATAGGTAGGTATTTGAATTAACATCACACTGAAGCAACACTACGGGCTATTGGTGACGGTCGGGGATCCATCACGAAGGGAAAGATCCGAGGACAACACCTCGCCATTTTGACGGATGACGAGATCAACATCTGGACTGGCACCCCACTCGCCAAACTTTCCCACCATGCCAAAGTGAGGACGTTTGAAGCCACGACAGATTTAACCACCAGCCCCCACGTAAGCGACGGTATTTGGTGGTATGGAACTCGCAACTCTCCGGATGCTATTCCGTTACTCTTCCAACCGAGAAGTTTGTCCCCTAATCTAACGAATAGACTCGTTTAAAGTCATGCGAATCAAATGCCTTTTCGCTGGAGTGTAACAAAACTCAAGCAACCAGCTATAAACAGTAGATTACAACGCAAGCAAAAGGAATTTATAAGGTTATAGTAGAGCAGAGCAGTAGATTAGTCCTCCTTGTGGTTGTCTCGACGAGGAGACTCGTCATTACAAGAAAACTGATCAGATCCTGATCTCATCATCAAAAATCGGCAATAAGTTGATTACGAGATATCTCGCCATTGGCAAGATTGATCAGATCTCGTCCATTCCACTAGGAGGTTTAAAAATTACATGTAGGTAAACTATCGTGTAGTGGTTAGCACTTGTAAATAGCAACTCATTTTCTTAAAATCTATTTATTGGTGGGGTCCAGTTCAAAAACAAATCGGCTTTACCTGGGGATCCGCTGAAATATGGTGAGAGGCCGGGGCAGGCCGGATCAGGAGTGGAAACGACTCGCCCGGATCCTGTTGGACTTCTATCAGAGGACTTTGCCTCGGCATGGACACTGGCTCGCGTCCGGAGTTCACGTTTGGGTCTCCCGAGCCTTATTTTGCGACCTCACAGATTTGTCGTCCTTCGCACTCTGCTTCTACTCTTCTCCTCCGCTCTGGCAAGTCATTCAGGGGAACGGCACCCCCTTTCGCCTCGACCCGAACCATCCAGCGGAGATCCCCAAGTTCGGCTCATACAAAATACCAAGCGAAGGCCATCGAAGACCATAACATAACAAAACAGCGTTGAACTAAACTGAAGTTAAAATCCTTCTATCGCAGGAACCCATTGCCCTGGAGAACATCATCAACTGGAAGGAAGTGGCACGCATCGAGCAGAGGCGCAGTTCGAGGCACGCAGAGGTCCCCAACAGGTCCCCCGCCTACGACGTACCGGGCTACAGGTGGGGCGTCCCCCTGTGCGTCTACGACTACTGCCCACAGGGGTACATCGACCCAGAAGAGGATCCTCCGGCGCAGACCTTCAAGAGACCGGAACACCAAGAAGTGATCAACAGGAACCCCGCGTACGACAAGCGCGGGTTCCGATGGGGCGTGCCTCTGTGCGTCTACGACTACTGCAAGCAGGGGTCGAGGACGCACAGCCCCGGCAGCGAGGAGCCGAAGTCCGATGGGGGTGTGAATGGACGAAGGGAAGATCAGAGGAGAAAGTCGGCATCCAATGTTCCAGGAACATCTAAATTTCGCATGAATTCGAGAAATCCTGATTCTAGAAAGAATTGAAGCTCTTTTACGTCAATATTTTTACGGAATGACCCTTTCAAATGCATTCATTTTCTAAATTCGTAATAAACAGTTGAACTCTGAGTCTTATTTTTGTTCTATGTCCAATATTTAAGAGTTCGAATCCAACCAAAGACCTTCGTGTAAAAAAGGAGCTGCACGTTAAATCGATATTAGCCTCAAATGTCCTCCCGTTGGCGTGTTGTGGAAGTTAGGAGAGTGGGGTGCCAGATTAGGACTTGACTTCGTCATCTGATCGTGATTCAAAATTACGAGTTGACCCCTTTTCAAACTTAAAATACCTACGTCACAAGGGGCCGCAGTAGCCTGGTTGGAAGAGTAGCGGATTAGCAACCAGTAGGTAGATATTTCAATTTACGTCGCACTGGAGCAACACAGAGCTATTGACGAAGGTCCGGGATCAAATCCGAGGACAACACCACGTTATTTTGAATGAAGGTAAAATGATGAGGTCACACCTGAGCTAGCACCCCATTCTCCAAAATTCCACGCAACGTGAGGATATTTGAGGCCACGACAGATTTAACATGCACCAGTCCCCTTGTACACGATGGTCTTTGATTGGATTCGAACTCGCAATCCTCCTGTTGCTAATTCGTCCCCTGATTAGTAAACCGGAGGGTTGCTAGTTCGAAAATAGATCCAACCAAGGACCGTCGTGTACGTTCGGGATGGTACACGTTAAATTTGTCGTGACCGCAAATGTACTCACGTAGGCGTGGTGTGGAGTAGGTAGGTATTTAATTAACGTCGCTCTGGAGCAACAAAACGGGCTATTGGTGACGGTCCGGGATCAAATACAATAGCCCGTTGTGTTGCTCCAGTGTGACGTTAATTGAAAATACCAATACCAATACCGGGATCAAATACGAAGGAAAAGATCCGAAGACATCCGTTGTGTTGCTCCAGTATGACGTTAATTAAAATACATACACATGTATTTGTTTTGCAAACTGTATTTGGAGGACCAACGTGTGTGGGTCTTTAATCTCGTGACAGTGGATGATAACGCCATCTGGTGGCAAGCGACAACATGACCATCTTGCCCAGAAAGAGTCACAAGAGAGTCCCCGTGGTGCAATGACCCCGGGAGGAATTCAGTTCCTTCTACCGAGCCTCACCTAAGTGTGACGGTGCTGGCTGAGGGTAGGGGAACCCTCCTTTTTCCTAGCGCGCCTCACCCTCCCCTCCTCGTTCCTCGTGCTCCTCACTCAGCGGCGCGGAGATGCAAAAGCACGTCCCTACAAAGGAAACGTCTAAAACTCTTATGCATATGATACTCTTACTGTGTATTTTTGTATAGTACAATTGTTTTACTGTGCTACCTATATATATATATTTTTTTCTTATGTGTAAATTGTATGATGCAAATCAGCTACACGGGGATACAAACCGGGGTCGACTTTGCCTATATGATTTATTGTGATTTAAACAAAGCTATCCTACTTTAAAACCGTTGGCATTCTAACGGAAATTTCATTCTTACAAATAGGTTCTGAGGTTGAGGATATAATCCTTGAAGACTTTAGTGTGCTAATAACCTTCGCCAGGGATATTGATAGGATATTTGCCAAAGATAAACGTTCACAGAAGACTACTAGGCAGAAAGTCCTAAACAAACTCAAGAGTCTTGAGGACGTGTACCAAGTACGAAAAATAGCTTTCCTGGAGGTCAAGCTAGAGAGAACGAGTAAACAAAGAGAGGTGAACGAAACAATACATAGGGAGGTTAGCGAGACCATATAAAAAGAGGTTGCTGTGATAAAAACCTCATAAACGCACAACCGACTGTGCCAGTCAGAACATACGCGGGGGCACTCTGTCAAGAGGCCTCGGACAAAAGACTGGATAAAAAGGACAACCAGGCAACCCTGATTATCAAATCTTAAAGCCAGAAGTCAGGCCAGGCCCTAAAAGACAAGATTAAGGAGACTCTGGGAGAAAACTCCCAAAACATCCAAATAAAGGGTCTATACACTGGGAAAAATAATAATTTGATCATTAAAACAGCCACAAAAAGGGACTGCGACACACTGAAAACTAGGCTGGAAGCAGACAGCACCCTGCAAGAAGACATAACAACCAGGATACCCATCCCAAGAAGGAAACCGTTCATCGTCCACGGTATCCCGAGGAACACGAATCCTGACCGTTTGGTCCTTGTGTGAAAAAATAGACGTCTCTATCCCGAAGGAAGTTAAAACAAGAATTTTCAGACAAAAAAAGAGACCACGCACGCAGTGTGCTACTTCGACGCAAGAACATCGAACCAGCTCCTGGCAGTCAGAAACGTTGTATTCGCATTCGAGCACTGCTCGATTCGAATTTACAGCAGCATCGTAAGGTGTTTTAACTGCCAGGGCTTCGGCCACACGGCACACACGTGCAAGGAAGAAGCCTTGTGCGGGAATTGTGCTGAGAAACACCCCACACGGGAGTATACCAGCAACACCAAGACCTGTGCCAATTGCAAAATAAACAACCAGATATACGAAACTGAGTTCCCTATCGACCACACAGCATATGATAAAGGGTGCCCTAGCCTCCAAAAACAAAACACAAGGAGCAAGCTGCCAGACCAGTCCAGCAACAGAAAATCGAACCCATCCCAGCACACTAGTCGAAACTCTTCATAAATTGACTCTACTATACTAAGACAATATGAAATTCATCCAACAAAATTTACATCACTGCAAGGCATCGACAGTCCTCCTCTCTAAGATTTTAGAAGATGAAGACATAGACGTGGCCCTCCTACAAGAGCCTTATACATTCAACAAAACATTACCAGGCTTTCCAGTTCACTGGCAGAAAATTCTATCAGAAACTGGCAAAGCAACCATAGTCATTAGAAACCCAAACATCATACCAACTCTCATAGCAAACAATAATGACACGATAACCATTAGCGCCAAAATTTGGCTAAAAGAGGAAGTCTTAATCTCAGCAACTTATACCTCTCCAATCCAGTCAATAGAGAATAATCTGAATGCTTTAACAAGCATCCTGAGTAGTAAAGTAGCAATATAATTATAGGCGGGGACTTTAACGCCCACAGCCGGATATGGGGTTATGAGGACGAGAGGGGTAGACAACTCCTCGACTTCATCGCTAGTAACGGACTCACTTTGTGCAACACTCCAGGCGCAGCGCCAACCTTCAGGAGGGGTGACGCCAAGGGCTGGCCGGACATTACTCTTACTGCGGGCGATATAGGCAGCCAATTATCGAACTGGTCGATCAAAGATCTAGGGGTGGAGAGCGATCACCTCTCGATCGTTTTCGATCCTCCATTCCCATTCGCAATAAATTTCACATTGCACAACACAACCTTCGAAAAGGCCGCAGAAAGCGTCGATCTTGTTGAACTGAAAACTGACATCGCTCTCTTACAAGAAGCTTACGTAAAATCAAATAATCTTCCAGGATTTTCAAACCATTGGAAATTTTTTAATTCAACTTCCAGCTTGGCTACAATTGCTATAAATACGAAGACTATAAAACCAATAGTCACTACAAAGGCACACTAATTTTGTTATAATTAAAACTCAATACTAGCTTATACATTGGATCCGTATACACTCCCCATCTCAAAATATCGAAGAAACGCTAACAGAAATTTCAGTATCAGGTGTTTTGGAGGCAGAAAATATTGTTCTCGCAGGTGACTGGAACGCTCACAGCCCAGTTTGGGGTTATCGTACCGAAGACCTCCGAGGAAGGACACTCATAGATTTTGCAGCAGCCAACCATCTTTTTCCATGTAACAACGAAGACTGCGAACCAACCTTCGAGGCAGACCAGGGTGTGGGCTGGCCAGACATTACCTTTTCCACTTCTGGGATGTTGAACTACATTAACAACTGGGAAGTAACCAAACGAGAATCGATCAGTGATCACAAGCTAATCACATTTGAAGTCGAAAATAGTAATGTTACCAACACAAGGCAACACCTAGATTTAAAACAAAATTTGATGGTCATCACCATTTATTTAAGCTAATTAGAGAAAGAGAGAAAACCTTTTGGTTTAAATTAAAGGCAATTAAGAACATTGAAGAGTTAGATCTATTTTCTAACGATTTTTTGGAAACTATAACCTCAGCATGTAAAGATACCTATAAGATCTTAAAAACTAGCAGAAATGTCACCCCTAAATGGTGGAACCAAGACTTATTAATAAAAAAAGTCAGAGCCCTTCGAAGACGTAGTCAAAAGGAAACTGGAGAGGAAAGAGAGAAATGGAAACAGGTATATAAGAAAGAAAAAGCTATATATAAAAAGCAAATAAGGGACACTAAAGAAACCACGTGGAAAAAATTCTGCACGGAAACTAATCAAACTTTTGGAAAGACATTTAAATTAGCCCCCCCAAAAAAATTTTTAAACCCGCCATACTCTACGACCCATCAACAGACCCATACAGCACCATTACAGATGATATCTTACATAAACTTGAAGATATTTCCCCAAAATGATGATTATTCCACAGATGAAACGCACCATATTTTCATGAGACAAAATGCTGATTACGTCAAGACGAACTTACGTATAAATCAAGATAATAGGGATGAACTTCCTTTTGCCATGGAAGAATTGCAAGAAGCCATAAAGAGCAAATAACAAAGCTCCTGGTCTTGATGGTATTGATGGAAAAATTCAAGACATTATTACAATGCTATCCCTATATCCTCCTGGAACTCTACAATACATGTCTACGACTCCAACATTTCCCAAAGTGCTTCAAAAAGGGTGAGGTTATTTTAATCAAGAATCCTGGACGAGATCCTCAAAATCTAAAATCCTTTAGACCCATCTGTCTTCTACCTGTCTTGGGAAAGACATTGGAAAGATTATTACAAACACGAATAAATTATCACCTGAAAACAAAGAATGTGATGAACGCGTATCAATACGGCTTTCAAGAAGGTAAATAAACAAAGCACGCCCTAAATAATCTAATGAAAATCATTAGTGAAAATCTTAAATCTAAAATGTATACCGCTGTCATATCCATTGATATTGAAGGAGCATTCGATAATTTGTGGTGGCCCTCCCTTATTAACGAGCTTTTTAAAAAAGAATTTCCAAGTAACATCCTCCAGATCTTGTGTAGCTCTCTTCAAGACAGAGAAATTGTCTTTAAGTATGGAAATATTCAAGTCATGAAGAAGCTACAAAAAGGAAGTCCTAAAGGTTCTTGCCTGAGTCCAATTTTATGGAACATCATCGCCGACAAGATCTTGAGTATGGATTGGGGTCCCCACATTCAGACTCAAGCATTTGCAGACGATTTTATATTTATTATAACTGGCTCTACACGCAGGGAACTAGAAACTCTTGCTCAAGATGCTCTTTATAAATTTAGCATCCAAATATCCCATGAAAAACTTAACATTTCTTCAGGAAAAACTAAAGCCATAGTTTCCTCGAAGCCAAAACTCAAAAGAAAACCTATCTTTAAATTTGAAAACACCAGTGTCCCCGATTGTAAAAGAATTAAAATACCTGGGAGTCATTCTTGATGAACAACTCACATATGGATTCCACATGTTAAGTACCTGCGATCAAACGCTCTTCTTAAAACTAGGAACATGATGAGATTCACGGCTAAAACCTGGGGTGTTCGTCCATCAATTTTGAAGACTTGGTACATAACAGTAATCGAGAGGGCGGTTTGCTATGCAGCTAGTATATGGGTATGAATCCTACTGTAGCAGTAAAAAACCATCTAAATAGTCTTCAAAGGAGTTTCGCTCTTTTGATCACTCGAGCTTACAGAACAACTTCAACAGCATCTCTTCAAATACTGGCTGGTATTGTGCCCCTTCACCTTGTCCAAAAGAAAGCTGTTGTTTCAAAATTAATGAAACTTCAGGAAAACGTTAAGCTATTTGGATAATGGTATCTCTGCACAGATTATGAACAAAAACGTTTTTCTTCAATTCACCCAACCCTCTCAAGTCTTCAATCAATTATAGGACCACCCCACCTAGAGTCCCATCAATTTATACAGACGGCTCTAAAACTCCTAAAGGCGTTGGCAGCGCATATGTACTTTTTGAGGATTCCGCAATCTGTCATAGCTGGGCCAGTACCCTACATCCTTGCAACTCTGTATAGCAAGCTGAACTGATTGCTCTTAAGAAAGCAGTCTACTATTGTGTTTCAGAGAGAATAGCAGCCAACATCTTTACAGACAAGTGTTACAGATTTGGGTAATCTGTTCTCCCACAATCCAATCAATGAAATGAAGGAAAAACTGCTCGAAGCCCCCAATGAAATACCCCAAATTAACATCTCTTGGGTCGAGCATTGTTTCTTCAAATGACGTTTATGTTGCACGGATTATAATCGTAGGGGAATTTTACGTGTAATAGTGGATATAGTGTGTATTATGCAACTGAGGTACATTCTCAATAACGAACTTTTGGTTTAGTTTAGTTTTAATTTCATGGATTATTGCGATTCGTACACAGGTATACTATATTCGGGAAAATGCGAATTAAGTGTTCCGTGTATCAAGTAACATCTCAGCAAATACCTGTGCTTTGAATACTCGTGTAGAAATAAATAACAGTAGGTCGACAAACCAAACTGGTGTTGAATGACATCTGGGCACTGTCTTGGAGAAATTGTTTAATGTCTGGATTTTACACTCTGCATCGAATCATTAAGCAGGTAGATCGTTGAATTAACGTCGCACTAGAGCAGCACAACGGGCTATTGGCGACGGTTCAGGATCTATCCCGAAAGGAAAGATCGGAGGACATCTCGTTATCTTGAAACGCTGTCAGATGACGAGGAAACCACTTGAGCTGCCCACCCCAATCTTCAAACTTCCACACGTGAGGACATTTTAGGCCACGACAGATTTAACGTGTACCAGCCCCGGTGTACCCATGGTCTTTTGCCTGACCTAGTTTCGAACTCGCAACCTAAATTATTCAACATCTATGTGAACGACATATACTAGAAGCAACTCTGCACTATGTATGTTTGAAGTGATATGTTTGATTGTATGTTTGAAGTTTGATACTGCAATGCTAGCAAAAAGCAACAATCTCACGAATATCTGTAATGCACTTACACGTTACCTATATTCATTGAGTCCTGGCTTATTGATTGGAGGATCCACATTAATATTGACAAATGCCAAGCGGTTATGTTTATTAAAAAGCGAAACCTACCACCACATGTCCAGCTGTTCGGGAAAGATATTCTCTGGTCCCCAGCTTGAATATACCTCGGTGTAGACCTCTTAGAAACCTCTTTAGAAATACCTCTTCAATACCTCTTTAGAAAACCACTTAACATGGAATAGGCACATATCCAACCTTACATCTAAATTTCTGGCTGCACGTAATATGTATATCCCTTAATTGCTAGAAATTCGAAAATGTTGACGCACATTAAAATGCTTATATAAAACTACCACGCCCAGTGCTTAGTTACGCTTGTCAGATCTGGAGATATGCAGCTAAGACCCACATAAACAAAATTTAAGCACTCCAAAATTCTACACTCGATACCATTATGGACAGCCCATGGTATTACCGAAATACCAAAATAAGAAAGAATTTTTTGGCAAAATTAGCAAAACTTTTTTCTGCTCCCTCCGTTGCAATGAAAACTCACCTGTAGAGCAGATCCCCAGATATGATCGTCAACCAATTAACAAAAACAGACCAAGAGCCATTAGGAATTATGCTAAAAATGTAAACAATAACTTAAATTCATACTTTTGATTTAAAATTCAAATTTGTTAAAATTAAGCTAATTTTCATTTGGAAAATCATGTAGTCTTCCAAGCCCCTTCTAATTAATTCATAATTTTAATACTATTGTACTTTTAACTGCAGTAGCCACAGGTATTCTGAACTCTGATATTTCCTGAGATCTCACTCGAGTGATGGACTTGCCTACAGCTCATTGTAACGTCTTCTCTAACCACACCAACTGCAACTACAACCTCCTTGATAATCTAACACCCAACAATTTGCTACATAGTTGAATTTCTGATAACCTAAACGTGTTCGGAATACAAGGACTTTGTTATCTGGAGACAGGGCCTTCGGCCCAGGAGCTCCATGGAAAATTCACTCTCTAACCCCATTGAAGGCTATTTTACAATTAATTATATTTACTTTAGGATGAGTGTTAAGGAGACTACACTCAGAGTGTTATGGGCTTTCACATATGTTATGAAGGAAAAACAATGTTTAATTACATTATTTCCTTCTCCCTGAATTGGGAGGAGGAACTGAGAGTCAAATCCTTTGGTTTTCATGAATTGATTGATAAAGTTAAAAAATCATTTAAATAAAACAAGTTGTTTTTGTAATTTAAAGGTGCAAAATAAAAAAACTAATTGATTAATTTATGGGCATGTGCTTTTTCGAGAGAAATCTTGTTATTCCACTCAAAGCGCCCTGATCCTCGGTTCAACAGGCTCTGGGTTCGAATCCTGGTCATGGCATGGATGTTCGTTCCGATTCGGAATCCACTTTATAAGCCGAACGTCCCCGATCTAGTAAAAAATGTTCGTAAGTGACAAATCAACTATCAGAGGCGAACGGTTAGCTTATACAACTATAAGAATACTCAATAATCAACTGATTGTTATATATATCTTAAAAAGGGATTTTTTGAGCTGGCTATAATAGTGTATAAATTAGATTTTGTAAGACATGAAACATGATAGTTGCTGACAATTGTGATTCTGGAGTCCTTGTTTTCATCCCTTCCACAGAAAATTTAAGAAAAATGTTTTCGACTTTGCCCATTATTTTCAGCGATTGTCAATCATCTCAGTGGCGGATAAGCTAAGATGATCGGCCACCAATGAACAAGCAGGATGATTAAATGTTAAAAATAAAACTTTCCTCCGTAGATAGAGTCGAAAGCAGAATTTAGTCGGTCCCCGAATGATACGGTAAAATTTTCAAAGTGGAAAAAACTTAACGTGAAGTGCGAATAAAAATACGGTGTCAATTGTCGTTTCCCAGAAATAATGAAACGAAACGAGTTATACAAACCTTCAGTCCCGAATGAATGGGGGAAACTATCCCCATCCACAAATGGATTCGAAGAAGCCGAGGTTCCTCCCTCTCTTCAACTAACCCAAGAAAGACTGCATAGGGTAAAAAATTACCAACAGATGGCGCTGCATGTACTGAATAGACAAAGTAAGTTATTTCCGGTGAACGAATCTTTCAAAGCAATCAATTAGTCCACCACTAGAGGGAGGGGTTGGGGAAAACGCATAGTAGCGATTCTACATGTATTGCCCTTTCTTTGGAACTCTCCGTGACGGAGTCACTTTTATTTAAAATTGGTATTAATCAAGCAGTAGGCAATGTAATGCAAGCGAGGCTGTATATCCTACTTACAGATCTCTTCTTGCATTATATAGTGGTAGAAATAATTCGTTCATTTCCTATTCCAAAAACACGTATGTATTGAACTGTACGTATTTAACTTTTCCAGTAGATAAACAAATGTTTTACATTTTGCGGATAATTACTCGGCCAATCCAGAGGTGAACTGAAGTTTCCGACAAAATTGATTGTTTTAGCAATTTTGGGGATTTTTTGAGCTGGCTATAATAGCGTATAAATTTGATGTTGTGATATGAAACATGATCGTTGATGACAATTGTGATTCTGCGGCGCTCTTGTTTCATCCCTTCCACAAAAGTTAGGAAAAATTCTTTTGGCTTTGGTCATTAATTTCAGGGATTGTGAGCCATCTCAATGGGTATTGGCTAAGATGATAGACCCAGGAAATGTGACCAAATAATCCTTAGGTGACTTAAAAGTTTAATTTTCCTCCGACACAGACTCTCGAAAGCAGAACAATAATTGCTCCCTGAAGGATAAAGGAAAATTTAAAAAATGAAAAAAAAAAAAAAAAAAAAAGCTTAACGTGAAGTGCGAATGAAAACATGACCAGCAATGACTCTCAGTTCTTACCCGATAAAGGGGGTTGAAATCAAGGCTGGGGGTAACTCCCCATCCCACAAATGGATCCGAAGACGAAGTTCCTCCTCCCCTTCAACAAACCAAAGAAACATGGCATAGTGCGAAAATTCACCAATAGATGGCGCTGCATGTACCTGAAACCCAGTCAGTTATTTCCGTTGAAGGAACCTCTTTACCTGACTCGATTAAAATGAATCGAATCTTTCAAAAGAATCAATTTACCCATCACTAATGCGCAGTATTTCGTTGGTCAGGTTCAACCTTGTTCCAAGTATATAATAGTGGTTACTCCCTATGACAAGCGGATGGACACAGCAAGAATCCCAATGCTAAAACACGAAATTTCGAAGCTTAGCGCATGCGCATTAGTTGTGATTTTGTATGGGAAAAAATACTTGAAGGGAAGGATATTCGGTGAAAATGGGGGAAAATCTCGGCATGCATAAATTTAACATTAGGATTCTTGCTGTCTAACCTGGGTTCCATAATTCCATTAGTTTCTTGGATTTTTCGGTGTTACGTTCCATTACGAGGCGATATTCGAACATTTTCTTAATCGTTTTACTTTGGTGTATGATTCGTTTTAGATAGTCTTCATCTCTTTTCTACTTTATTTCATTACGAAGAGTTTTATTACATTAGGATTCCTGCTCTGGCTAATCTCGCGCGGTATTTAGTCTATTTTTCATCAAATTCATTCGAGTATTTCAGCAGTATTTGGTTCATAATTTTGCTACATTTTAAATGTCATTTCTTTTGTACTTTGCTCTTAGCTTGATTTTTATAACATTACGTTGCGTTTTGTATTTCCTGTTCTGCCATATATTTTGTTCGCAAATCAACAAATCCGTAAATTTAATTTTTATCTTCATCAACATATAAAATCAAGGTATAAAATTCCGCTCGTATTTCATAATTTAACTGTATTCTTCAAATATAATTAAAGCAATTCATAATAGATCGTGGACCGTCGTTGTGTTGCTCCTGTGCGACTTAAAATCAACTACTTACCTTCCTACCGAAAATAAAATAACAGTCCGAGTGAGATAAAAGTTCATATTTTGATTAAAATCATTATTTCCCGTTAAAAGGTAAAGACGATGGGATCATAAATTTTTGCGATGTCAGATTAATTTAAACCGAACAAAGTAAACTTTAAAGAAGGGCATTCTATGCTGCGAGCGTTTTTTCTTCAAGTGGCGTTTATGTTGCACGGATGATAATCGTAGGGGAATTTTATGTGTAATATGGATAGAGTTATGCAACTAAGAGGTACATTCTAAATAACGAACTTTTAGTTCAGTTTGATTTCATGGATTATTGCGATTCGTACACAGGTATATTCGTATATTGGGGAAAATGAGAATTAAGTGTTCCTTATATCGAGTAACATCTCAGCAAATACCTGTGCTTTGAATACTCGTGTAGAAATAAATGACAGTAGGTCGACAAACCAAACTGGTGTTGAATGACATCCGAGCACTGTCTTGGAGAAATTGCTTAATGTCTAGATTTTACACTCTGCATCGAATCATTAAGTAGGTAGATCGTTGAATTAACGTCGCACTAGAGCAACACAACGGGCTATTGGCGACGGTTCAGGATCTATCCCGAAAGGTAAGATCGGAGGACACCTCGTTATCTTGAAACGCTGTCGGATGACGAGGAAAGCACCTCAGCTGGCACCCCACTCTCCAAACTTCCACACCACGCCAACGTTAGGACATTTTAGGCCACGACAGATTTGACGCGTACCAGCCCCGGTGTACACGTGGTCTTTGGCTGGACCGAGTTTCGAACTCGCAACCCTCCGGTTGCTAATCTGCTACTCTTCCAACCTGGCTACCACGGCCCCCGTACCATAAGGACAAAAAAGATTAACGAAGTATATTGATTTTCTAGCAAATACTTCTTAACCCTGCAGGTGGTTGTCTCGACGAGGTATTTCGTCATTTGGAGAAAACTGACCAGATCTTGATCTCGTTATTGTCAAAAAATTAGTATCTTGATGACGAGATATCTCGTCATCGTCTCTTCGCTTTCGTCTGCTGGGTGGAACCTAACATTCATCATTTAATTGGTCCACTAGACGTGAGTAGGCGCGCATCCATTGATTCATCATCTGATGGGTCCATTGATTGGTTATCTGATAGTACTAGGGACCGCGGTAGCCCGGTTAGAAGAGTAACGGATTAGCAACCGGAGACTTGCGAGTTCAATCAAATTCAACCAAAGACCGTCGTGTACAAAGGGGAGCTGGTGCACGTTAAATCTGTCGTGGCCTCAAATGTCCTCACGTTGCCATGGTGTGGAAGTTTTCAAATTTTTACCGTAGATAGACATGACAGTGAAACCGATAGATCTCAATTATTCAAATATTTTGTCCAATGTTAGCTGAGATACAGGAATTTAAAAATGGGTCGATTTCACAAAATGGCGGCCAACATGGATTTGCCACACTGTATAAATAAATAGCTCTAACTTAAAAACTAATTGTTCCAATTTAGTAAATTTGGTACTAAATGGAAGCCATTTATTTCATTAGTGTACAGAAATTACACAAACGATGGACATTATATTTGTGTGGGTATTTTGCATGCAAAGTGAAAAAAAAAATCAGTTTTATGAGCAGCCGACTTTAAAGGGCTATAGAAAAAATGAACCCTCTTATTTTTCTCTGAAACTTTGTAGAAGTATTAACTAACATGTGTACTTGAATCTGACAGATTCAAAGAGGTAAAATTTTCGATTTCTGAATAAAAGCTATTCCAGTGATATGTGTATTTCAAAACGTCATCTTACATGGCAAAATTGACTATAGCTTAAAAACAATGGTTAAATTTGAATTTTTATGAGGTATTAGGCTTAAACACCTTTGTATAAATGGACTTCCCCTTGGACATCAGCCACTGGAGCCAAACTTAAACATTCTGTTACTTTTTACATAATAAAAGAAGGGCAAAATTTTCGTCTGGTAGACGAAGGAAATTTTGTCCACTCGTGTTGGGATACAACACTTAGACCTCTGATCTAATGATTGATGGAAGACTACTCACCGTTGTCAATAGAAACGGAGGCCCATGGCCAAAATTGGAGGACTTGGCGACCATTTCTGGCGACCCTGACTGCTTAAATTGAATTCGATCGAAATTACTTTCCGGTTGTCTCAATAAAGTTTAACGGAAATTTCCCTTCCCGACTTAATTGGCTGAACGAAAATTGAAAAAAATTCCACAAAATGGAAGTGGGGTAACACTTGTTTTTACATAATTGTGTTATGTTCTGGAAAAATTACATTTTTTAATGGGATTCAAAAAATACGCGTTTCGGAATCTACCACTATACATAATAAAAGATAAATAAGTAAAATACATTCATAAATGTTTATATGTTCACTTAAGTGTAGGGATGGGAAATACTGTTCTTTTAGGTGAACAGTTCTTTGTTGTTCCTGTTCTTTCTAAAAGAACTGTTCTTTAACCTGTTCTTCTGCTCACTACTGTTCTCACATTCAACTTGAGACATACGAGCCTTGTTCCTATAGCCTTTATGGCGGGAGTTTTCGTGGTTGACTCACAGGGCCCAAATTCTGTATACACCTCATTTTTTGTAAGTACTTATTGTAGGTAATACCGGAAAAAAGGCTAAGTACAAAAAAATTATTGCTAGCGTTTTCGCGATCAACGATTTTTTATTGGGGAAGATTTTTTTTCTCTTGTTTTCACAGAAGAAAACGAAAGGTACATACATATATATCGCATAATTTTGGATTTTTGAGTTGATCGAGATGTTTCTTACGTCTACCTGAACCATCTGCAGCATGGTTTCTGAAAATGTGATTCGTAGTGTATAGGACAAAAAATACATTTTGAGGAAATTTTTGATCAACAAAATTCCAGCCATTAAAAATTAAGCACTTAAAGATATTTTGATGTTACCACTTTGAAAGTAAAATTAATTTATTTAACGAAGGCCAAATTAATCATTTTATGATATATCTCTGCATGTTCAAAACATGAAGAATGTAAATCAATAGAATTGAAATATACATTACAAAAATATACAATACGTAAAATGTA
Source organism: Meta bourneti (assembly GCA_933210815.1). Taxonomy (NCBI): domain Eukaryota; kingdom Metazoa; phylum Arthropoda; class Arachnida; order Araneae; family Tetragnathidae; genus Meta; species Meta bourneti. The sequence continues at coordinate 3,902,979 of OW119926.1, forward strand.
AACACTACAGCAATGAATACTATTTTATAAAAATAATTGGCAAAAATAGGAGTTCAGTTTCGTACACAATTTTCATTACATTTCACATTTTCTCAAAATCAAAAGAAAGTGCATATTATTGTTACAAAAAGCAATAGCCGTTTTAATTTCCAAAACATGAAGTGTATAAATCAAAAGGGATTGAGAATACTTTAAATATCAAATGTGAACACAGTAAATTAAATTTTTATTTACAAATTTGTATGAAATAAAAAAATTCACACCTTAGTACAAAATTCTCTAATTTTTTTACTCATATTTTACATATTCCTTTAAAAATCGATACAACTAATTGTTACTATTACAATTAATAAACAACAATTGTTTTACTTTTTCAACAGACAGCCTAGATCTTCTTTCATTTAGAATTTGTCCTGATTTGGAAAATATTCTTTCACAAGGAACTGAAGTAGCCGTAACAGGAAAGTGTTCTCGGAATAATATTTTCAAATTCGGATACATGTACCCATTTTCATTCCACCACTTCACTGGGTCCTCATTTCTTGGCAGTAAGTCCTCATCCATGTACCTTTGTACCTCAATGATCGCTTTTGAATCGCTCGATCCGGAAGGTTTGAATTTCGAAGCTTTAGCATCAAATGCACCCCAAATAGACCTACTAGTAGTCTCATTGGTATTTCTTGTAGAATCTGAACTTCTTTCGGAAACTCCAGATTTAATGTACCCAGAAACCATTCTTATTATACTTTCTTTTATCTGCGATTGAATATTTTTTTCACAAATAATGTGTTTGAACCTAGGATCGAAAAACATTGCTTGGCGGAGAGTGTTGCTGTTTTCAAAATTTCCTAGACGATCTTGTAATTGTTTTAAAATTGCGCAAATTAATTCTTTCATATTAGTATCATACTTTTCACTTTCTTTTAACATTTCCTCATATACATTTTGCAGTCCCTTGGACAAAATTATTATTGAGGAGCAAGAAACATACTTTTCTCCACTTAGAGTTTTTGTTACATTTTCCAGGGGTTCTAAGATTTCAACCATACACTCGCAACTTTCCCACTCTGATGTTGTGAGGCAAGGTACATTGCTAGTCAGTTCCGTATTTAAAAGGGCCATGGATGTTTTGACAGCTGTTTGCAGCTCGATCATTCTTCTTACCATGTAGAAAGTCGAGTTCCAGCGTGTCGGAACACTCAATATGAGTTTTTTTGCTATTGTACCCTGCGCTTCTTTTAATTTATGACTCGCAAGTAGTGGGAAAATGCGGGTTCTAAAACAGTGGTGGAGAAGGTGGAGAAATCGAGTGGAGGTGAGTTGTACAGGAAGTGACGTCATGACCGGAAGTGACGTCGTAACCGGAAGTGGAGTTGAGTTGTACCGGAAGTGACGTCATACCTAGCGGAGTTGAGTTGTTAGTTTCGTTTTCAATTTTGAGTTGAGTTTAGTTGTTTTCTTCCTGCTTGGAGTGGAGTTGAGTTGTTAGTTTCGGTTTCTCGGATTTCGCCGAATAACTCGTGGGAGTTGAGTTGTTAGTTTCGGTTTCAATTTTGAGTTGGGTTGAGTTGTTTTCTTCCTGCTTCGAGTGGAGTTGAGTTGTTAGTTTCGGTTTCTCGGATTTCGCCGAATAACACGTGTTTACGTTTTGGACTTGCGAATTTCAGAGGGATTGGATTTAAGGCGAATTTCAGAGGGGTTGGATTTAAGAGCTGATTTTTCTGTAACTCGTAACGCCATCTATTAGTACTTTTTTGAGTAAAAATAATAAAATCTTTAAAACATATTTTTAAAAAACTAAAAGATGTGATATTTTTTGCTGGGATCGAACTGACTACCAAAAAGTACTCGTAATCGAGTGTTAGTTGGATGAGATTATAACCACTCGGCCACGAATACCTGGTTACTTACCGAAATATAATCAATTTAAATCGGAATACATTAAGTGCGTAATTGGCTGTTAAAATAGTATAGATTGCTCCACCACATCAATAAGTTCGATCAGTTTTTATCTGCGTTTCTGACATAGAAAGGTGAATGTGGTGGAGAATGACGTCATTCTAACGTGTTCAAACGTGGTGGAGAATGTGGTGGAGAATGACGTCATTCTAACGTGTTCAAACGTGGAATCAAACACGTGGTGGAGAATGTGGTGGAGAATGACGTCATTCTAACGTGTTCAAACGTGGAATCAAACACGTGGTGGGGATGGAGAATGACGTCATTCTAACGTGTTCAAACGCGAAATCAAACACATGTGGTAGGCAATGAAGTCACTCGAGAGTAGAGTAGAGTTGAGTAGTAAGTTTACCTCCGCGTTTCTGACATGAAAACGTGAATGTGGAGAAGAAAAGTTTTAGTACCGAATCTGGCAATGGTATGTAATAAGGTTATTTGTGGACTCGCAGAATGGCAACACCTGGACCCATTCTAACAGGTCTGACCAGTAAGATTCTTTTGACTGCAAAATATCCCAGAGGAGGACGTGTCGCTGCCCTGAAATCTTGGAAGTGATATCACTTGTATCTTCAAACGTGTTCATTCCTGTTCCTTAGTGCTTTTAGTGGAAAAACATGAAGCGATCATTTCCTTTTGGATATACTTTACCCTTTACAGATAAAAAAGTGAATATGCATTCTGGGGTCGATGTACTTTCATCTCAAGTATCTGATTCATCAATGAATGAACTAGGTCCAAATAGCTTCCATTTGGGTGATACCAAATTTGCTGTTGTCTCTTGCTTCAAGGGAATTATCCGCGTGCATATTCGTCATTATTACAGAGATCAGCAGGGAGTGCTGCAGCCTTCCAGAGAGGGAGTTTCTTTGCTTCCTAAAGTCTGGAAAGCCTTCTACGAAGCAATTCCTAGCTTTCGCTCAAAGAACGCTAGCGATGTTATTATCGTTTCAAGAAGCCTTTTACTCTCCAAAGAAATTCGGGGAAACGAGAAATGTGTGAGTTTTCAAAATATGTTTCAAAAGAAAGACTGTGCTTTTCAACTAACTGCAACGCGCATTCTTCTCTCTGTGAAACAATTGGATCGACTGGAAGCTGTATCGGAGGAAATTACTGAAGCCATTAATGAAGGATTTGTTAATGAATCCCTCGATTATTTTGTGAAAGAAGAATTCGTGAAACGTGGAGCAGGAACCGATGAGAAATATTACGGCGATCCTGATAGATCTGAGAAAGTGAGCGAACTTACCGACAGAGTGGCTAAACATCTAAAAGTACTCATTTCGGAAAAAATAAAGAAAATGATGAATTGTTTTGGATGTGAAAACAACTTTGAAAATCAACTTGGGCATGAATGTATGACTATGAGTTTAAGTGAACGTTACGATCGGTATTTCCGACGTGGAGGAAATTTGCCTACAACTTTGACAGACGCAGCAGGACCATCAACATCAACGAGTGGAGCATCTTCTAGAACTGTGCGACAGAAAGAGAGTGCCTTTGAAAACCGTCTCTCTACTTGGACTATTCCCAACCCAGAAGGAATATTAGATATATCCGAGTTTATGGAGCAAAAGAAAGAAGAAGCAGTAGACCTCGTCGCAAAAATTGTTCGACAGCAAACTGCCGTAAAGGTAAATTTTCACCTTTTATGTATTTATGAACGTTTCTCCGAAAGTGTAATATTAAAAGAGTGTTCATTTAAAACTAAAAATGTAACAATATTATCTACAAATGATATTGACAACGCTTTCACTAACGCTTCAGAAAAAATATTAAAAGAAAGTGAAGAATTTGAACTAAAGGATTCCGGATGGATGCTTAAATCCATTGATAAATTAGAAGTAAGAAGTAACAAATATGTGCCTCTACGAGGAACTAGTTATATAGATTTACCCGACATTATTAAAGCTAAACATGCAGTTATAAATGTTAAAAATTATGATAATGAATGTTTTCGTTGGAGTATTTTAGCTGCATTGTTTCCTGCAGAACACAACCCCTCTCGTATATCTAATTATATAATTCATAAAGATGATCTTAATTTTACTGGAATCAGTTTCCCCACAAGCCCAGGGGAGGTTAAAATTTTTGAAAAAAACAACAGTGATATATCTGTAAATATTTACTCATTTACTGAGAAGGATATGATTATTTTTCCATTAGTGATTACCTCTGAAATTAGGAATAATCACATAGATCTGTTATTAATAAAAAAGAACGAAAACATTCATTATTGTACCATAAAAAGCTTATCCAGATTGATTTCTAGTCAATTGACAAAAGGGAAACGTTCTCATATCATTTGTAGACGATGTTTGAGTTTTTTCAATTCTGTAGTTGATTTGCATAATCACAGCGAATTATGTAATCGAAATATTCCATGTAGAGTAGAAATGCCTTCTGAAGACAAAAAGTGGTTGTCTTTTAAAAACCATAAACATTCAGAATATGTGCCATACGTAATATATGCAGATTTTGAAACGTTGACAGAGAAAGTTTCTACGTGTATCCCCTTAGATGATTGTTTCTACACAAATGTGTATCAAAAACATAAGGCAATAAGTTAGTAGTATATGGGCCACTATACCGCCTTTTCCAAGATGGCCGCCGTTTGATAAGGAGTTGACTGCTGATAAGTAGTTGGGGGTTGACTGCTGATAAGGAGTTGGGGAGGATTGCTGATAAGGGGCTTTGAGGTGGTGACGTCGTTGTAAAGATGGCGTTGTTGTGTTGCCATGGTAATGAATCAAAAGTAGCTCCATCTGGTGGGGAAATGAGAAACCCTATTACTTTGAATTAAAAAGGAATTTCGTGGATTCGAACTGGGGGCCATGGGATCTGTAGTCCAGTGCGCTATCCGTTAGGCTGTAAGAGAGTTAACTATAGGTGGTGAATTAATGTAGTGTTGGCTTTTTCTTAGTACTAGGAATGCGTTATGGGACTTGGTTTTATTTGATGATTTTTTATTTTCCAATTAGTTGTAAGTGTGTTGGACTGGTGATGCCATCTAGTGATTTTAAAAGAAGTTAATCTAAGGAACTTTCTTATTTTTGTCATTCATTCTGGGAATGTGCTATTTTTAGAAAATGGTTTGAACAATTGTGGTACAGCCATCTGGTGGTGGAAGAAGTAACAATTAGTTTTAAAAGATTTATTTTCTAGCTCTAGACTTGTAGCTTGATACTTTAGACTGGAGAATTTTTTTTTTAAGAAAATTTTATAAAGACAGATTTGAACCCGGCAAAAGGTAATCGCGGCCGCCCGTTTTACACAAGCACTTTAACCGTTCGACCACGATCACCTACTTTTTAGAATACATATAGAATACTAGCTCGTGAAGTTACATCTTAAGGGAGTGAAAGTATGTGTTCTCTTTATTGAGAATAGTGCCCTTATGAAGAGTGAATAGGAATATAAAAACAAATAAAGTTGAATTTATAAACCTTAGCTATATAACAAGTTTATTACCAAGATTTTAAAGTATGCGAATTGTATGTAATGACAGGAAAAGTATCAGAATATAGAAGACTCTGGAACTTGTGACAATATGACTAAGGATTTATGTGCAGATTAATTAAGATAACAGAAGGAGTTAAGCACGTAGTCACCGATAGGATACAATCTTAAGTAAACAGTAGTCACCATAGAAAAAGGGGTCTTTTAAACACTTTGCTGTTTAAGGGAATGTTGTTTTTCTGATTATGAGAAAAGCAAATGAATGACATGTTAGAACTACATCACCCAATGAATCACATATGACAAGCCCCCGAATTGGAATTTTCTAGAAAAAAGATAGGGGTTTTAGATTATATTTTGACCAATAAGGATTTTTGCTTGAATGCTACAAGTAGAGCTGATTCTTGTTTCAATATCACTTTCTCTCTTGGGTTTGAATTTGTGTGGTTGACCTTTTGCTCTGCTGTTCAACATGAAAAGATCTGGTGGTTCGGAATCTATGCCCAAACGTATGCGGTTCTCTTCCTATACGCAGCGAATCACTTCATTTCCCCCGAATGCTGTTCCTGAAAGTTATTTTCATTTGGGCCAACAAAAATACATATATGTTTCGGACTTTGCGAACGTGGTGCGCGTTCACATACGGCAGTACCAAATGGATGACGCTGGTCTACTAACACCCACTAAACATGGAATTACAATGACACCATTTCTGTGGTACCACTTCGCTCAAGAGATGAACGACATCACTGTGCCTTTACGCCCCGGAACTGTGAACGTCGTGAGAGATTGCCTGATGCTTGCCAAGGATTACATCGACGGCGAAGTCTACGTTACTCTGCAAAAGTACTTTCAACGGGCAGATTGTGCGAGGTCATTCACCCCCAACTTAATTATGCTGAGCGGGGAAGAGTGGACAGAGCTATTGCAAAGACGTGAAGCGATCGACTCCAATATAATATGCATGATCGGTACTGTGTTCTCAACTCTCGCGAAACTGGAAGTCAGCAAAGGTCATTATTCTGTTCCAGCCGTGAGTTGCATGGATGCCGAAATGACCATGACTACATCGTTGACTGAACTCTTAAAAGTGCATATAGAAAAAAACATAACTCTTGTGTTTGAATGCTATGGTTGTGACCAGCAATATGGCAATCAACTTGGGCACGAATGTGTTACCTACAACCATGAAACCAGGCTGTCTCATTACGGTAAACTAGCAGTTTTTAACATAGACATTAAAGAATTTGTGTCAGATTTTATGCAGAAAAATAACATGTTTTGTTATTATTTAACTGATGTTTTTTTGTCTCAACTGGATTTTAATTGTTTAGTCCAGAGTGCAAAGGATTTGTACATCGCATGTGATACTAACCTTTATAGTGCGTATTAATAAACAGTTTTATTTTGAGAACTTGTAGAGTTTTCGTACATATTCTTGACTTTCATGAATTTTTTTATAGATTGTAAACATATATTTTATGTTTCGTGCAATTTGTGTATAACAGCAATGTTACAACTTAGATCTAAAGGCTATTTTATAAATACAACTTTAAAAATTTAATCTGAAACATAGGTAATAATTTATAGATTTTAAAAGTATAAAAGAAAAAGTAAGTGTGTGTGTGTGTGTGTGTGTGTAAAGCAGAATGCCTAGTTGTGTTGATTTAAATACTTTGACATTTAAATTTTATTTACATTTGTTCTCAGGGCACCTAACGCTGAACATACATGTTCAGTTGAGTAATTTTAATTTCGATTGTTGCAATGACCGATCAGAAAATCAGTCAAATTTATCGAGAACCAGCACACCCAGGAAGTTTTGGGGGTATCAATGCTGTTTACCGTGCATTACAAAAAAAGCAGGGCAAAATTCCCAGGAAACTAGTAAAAGAATGGCTCAGCAAACAAGATACTTACACGCTTCACAAATCAGCCAGACGCAATTTTCTAAGAAACAGAGTCATTGTGGGAGGCATAGACGAACAGTTTCAATCTGATTTAGTAGATTTACAATCTCTCACTAAATTCAATAATGGATATAAGTATTTATTGACTTGTATTGATATATTTTCAAAGTATGCTTGGGCAATACCCTTGAAAGACAAGACAGGCCATAGTATTTTAAGGGCTTTTAAAAATATTTTTAATGAACGCAAACCTGATTTACTACAAACGGACAAGGGAACAGAATTTAAGAATAAAGTGGTACAAGGGTACTTTAAGAAAATGAATGTGCACTTTTTTACGACAAGCAATGAAACGAAAGCGAGTGTTGTTGAAAGATTTAACCGTACCTTAAAAGCTAAAATGTGGAAGTATTTCACTGAATTCAATACACATAAATATGTAGATGTTATTGATAAATTGATTTACAGTTACAATAGAACATGGCATCGTAGTATTAAAATGGAACCCATAGCAGTGAATTTAAATAATCAGCAGAAAGTATGGCAAAATTTATATGGAGATTTAACTAAATCTGAAACAAAACACAAGTTTAATATAGGAGATACAGTAAGAATTAGTAAAACAAAACGGCTCTTTGAGAAAAGTTATGAAAATAATTGGACAAGAGAGATTTTTACGATACATCAAATAATACCCAGAAAACCTGTAGTTTATAAACTAAAAGATTTAACGAATGAGATAATAGAGGGTACTTTTTACGAAAAAGAAATTCAAAGGGTATCTGATTCTGGTTACTATCCTGTGGAAAAGGTGCTAAAGAAACGCAAGATTGATAATAAAGTAGAGTATTTTGTGAAGTTTCTAGGTTACCCTGAAAAGTTTAATGCCTGGGTTTCTGATGTTAAACACCTATAAATACCGGAGAAATGTATGATAATAGTTTAGTCTTAAAAATGTCTTTTTATGTGACGCTACCGTCGGACAGCTCCCTACAATATTTTCCAGAGAACAAGATTTCTAACTATACGACACAATTACCCACTGCCATAAATTTAAATGGTGAATGGGAGGTAGGATTAGCTGAAATAATTTATCCGCACACGTGGTATAATATTAACGAAAGCAACAATATTTGTGGATTTGATTTAGGAGATGAAAAATTAATAACAAGAAAATTACCTCCAGGATGTTATGAATCCGTACCAGAAATCTTAAACGCTATGTACATACCTGCTCATGAAAATAAGATAAAATTTAAGTTTAACAGCACAACCAAGCGAGTTAAGATAAAAACTGAAAACGGAGCCAGAGTTATTTTACAAAAAGGACTTTGTAATCTTATAGGATTTCTTCCTCAAGTTATAGAAGGTGTAAAGGAAAGTTCTTTTGTTGCTAATCCAAACATTTCCTTTCCCTTATTATACGTGTATAGTGATATTGTTGAACCTCAAACAGTTGGTGATGTACAGGCTCCTCTTCTCAGGGTTGTTAAAGTAACTGGTGAAGATGGTGAAATTGTGAGTGCTTTATACGATAGACCTCATTACGTACCAGTCATACGACAGTATTTTCAAACTATTGAAATACAAATCCGCTTAAATTCAGGGGACTTAGTACCTTTCGAGAGAGGTAAGCTACTTGTAGTTTTGCATTTTAGGATGCGGCACTTACTATAAATACCTTTGAATGCGAGAGAGTATATCCATTTTAGTTAAAACCGTTGACCGTGTGACATCATTATGACGAGCGTACCATATGTCTGTTGTTCTAAAAAGTTTGAAGAGCATTATGCAGGTCAGAAGGGCTCTGGAATGGCTTTCTATAGGGGTAACAATTTACAGAAAGGGTACGGAATCGGTGGTATGTTTCGCCGTTTGTTTCGTAAAGCTCTGCCGTTTCTTTTCAGCGGAGCAAAATCTGTTGGAAAATCAGTTTTAAGGGTAGGTACACAAATAGCAAGTGATGTTTTGGAAGGCCAAGATTTGAAACAATCAGCAGAGAAACGCGTTAAAGACGAGAGTAAAAATTTAGCGCAAACAGCTATCAATAAGGCGCAGTTCATGCTGGGTAAAGGAAAGTATAAAAGAAAGCGCAAAACTACCAAACGTCTCATTTCGTCCAAAAAACGTAAAGTGAAAGCACGCGATATATTTGATCCATAATGACGTTTGTTTTAAAGGACTCTCCAGAATGTGCCAAATCAGAACTGGAATTATTTCACTTACCTCCGACACAGACTGTTATACAAGGCGGGCAATGGGTGCAATTTCACCCGTTATCGAACGTAGCTGATGGCGGGCCCGTTGAATTTCACGTATCAGGCAGTGGAGAGGATTATATGGATTTATCTCAAACACACTTGTATGTAAGAGCAAAAATTTTAAAAAACGATGGAAAGGCATTGACACCAGATGTAAATATCGGACCTGTTAATTTATTTCTTCATGCCTTGTTTTCTCAAGTCGATGTTAATTTGAATGAGCGTTTAGTTTCTAGTTCAAATAACATGTATCCTTATAATGCCTACATAGAAACTTTGTTGAATCACGGATTTGATAGCAAAGCCTCGCAACTAACCTGCGAACTTTTTTATAAAGATACTGGCGAGCACTTGGCTGACGAAACGAATGAGGGATTTACCAAACGATGTAGTTTCAGCAAACAAAGTTCAACTATTGATATGATCGGTGCTATACACAGCGATTTATTTAACCAAGATAGACTTTTACTAAATCTAGTAGATTTAAAAATTAAACTCATACGCAGCAAGCCAGAGTTTTGTTTGATGGGCACAGGAGATTATAAAGTGGTTCTTGAACATGTCTCTTTATTTGTGCGTAAAGTGCGTGTTAGTGTAGGCGTTACTTTAGGCCATAGTAAGGCTCTTGAGAAAGAAACAGCTAAATACCCTATCAATAGAGTATTGTGTAAAAGTTATTCCGTACCTAAAGGAAATATGTCCATTACTCAAGATAATATTTTCGTGGGTCAAATGCCAAAGAGAGTTGTAATTGGGTGTGTGGATAACGATGCGTTTCATGGAACCTATGAAAAGTCTCCCTTTCAATTTAAGCATTACAATTTAAACTTCATAGCACTCTATGTAGATGGCCAACCTACCCCCTATAATGCACTTCAGCCGAACTTTGCCCATAATAATTACATTAGAGCCTATCATAGTTTGTTTTTAGGAACAGATAAAAGTGGCGACAATTACGGAAATGGTATTTCGAGGCAAGAATATCCCAAGGGTTACACGTTGTTTGCTTTTGATTTGTCTCCAGATCTATGCGATGGCGAACACCTTAATCTCATAAAACATAGTAACATGAGATTAGAAATGAAATTTAAAGAACCTTTAGAGCATACTATTAATGTTGTAGTGTATGCAGAATTTGAAAACGTCATTGAAATCAACAAGTCTAGAAATATCATTTATGACTTCAGCAATTAAAATGTACGCACACCAAATAAGCCGTATTTTATCCCAAGACCCACAAACTGCTCCGTTATTCAAAGGTGTGTTTGCAGCAGACAAGATCCCTCATGTACGTGCACGATGTGCTATGGTAATAAATGTGGATCAACAATCTAAACCTGGATCGCATTGGTTAGCCCTGTTCATTGAAGGCAAATCTCTAGAGTTATTTGATTCGTATGGTCGCTCTCCAGAACATTTTGAAGGACCCATTTTACGATTTATTTCTAAATTCACCATTGTGAACTGGAACCCGTTTCCTTTCCAAAGTATTACTTCCAATGTTTGTGGCCCTTATTGCATTTATTATTTACTGAAAAGATGTCAAGGAAAATCTATGAGATCTATTTTAAAATATTTACAACAAAGCAAAAGAAATGATTTTAGAATGTATCAATTTGTGAAAAAAAGATATGGTGTAAGATTTATTTATAAAAATAAAAATAAATTTTTCTAATTATGCATTTTGAGTCTTTCTTTTTTTCGTGTGGGCTTATAACAACTTTTCTGTTTAGACATTTAAAATATTTCACACTTTAAAACAAATTATTAAATGTTTTATTTTTTTCTACTGTTTAATTTTTTTTAAATTTACTGTTTAATTTAATTTTTAAGCTGTTTAATTTTTTTAATTTACTGTTTAATTTTTTAATTTACTGTTTAATTTTTTTAATTTACTGTTTAACTTTTCTTTTACTGTTTAATTTATTTTAACTGTTTAATTTACTTTTTAATTTTTTCTATTATAAAACTAGGTGTATAAGATTATTCAGGATTTTGTTTTTCTTTAGAAATCAAACTTTATTTTACCTAAGTTTTGAGTAATGAACTAAAGGAAATAATCGTAGGACACAAAGATTTAACAAATAATATTTTTATTTTAAAATTCACTATAATGTAATCCAGGAATTCTTTTTAGCATACATTTTGGACTTTTTAACAAACATTTTAGGAGCATGCTCCTTACTAGACAGCACAGATTTATTAACAATATATTTACTAGGTAATTTCATTTCTTTTACAGCACTCATAAACACATTAGTTCCAAAAGGAACTTTCTTTTTATTTCTTAAAATGTGATCCATTAAAAGAACTATGTTAGAACGTGGAATCGTTTGGTTATTGTAAATTATTTCACCCTCTTCGGACCACTTTAACGAACTTTGCCTATTCTTTAAAAAATCATACATTTCTTTAGCAACTTGTTTCTTTCTAATTGGTACTGTTTTTAGAACACTTTCCAAAATAGTGTCTTTTTCCTCGATCTTTAATGGTAAAACATTATCTGAAAAGTCGGTTGGCGGCTCTACTTCTTCATTTTGCTTAACCTTTTCTGGTGTTTTAGCTGTCTGATTGGGTGATGGAAACTTTACATAATTTTGCAAAATTTGTACGTAGAGAAGGGCCTTTTCATTGTCGCTTAGTTTTTTTTGTCTCAGTATATCGTGCATTTTTCTGTCCAGTTCGGACAAATGTTCGCTCACAAAAGCGGGAAGCCTGTCTTCAGGCACAATAATTAATTTCTTACTGTGCTCCATTGATAAGTGAGCCTATCACTGAAATAGCTGCTGGTAATAAAATACTTAAAATTCCTTCACCTTTTTGTGAAACGAGTATTTTACGCTTTTTGTACAAAGGCACTCTTTTATCCGCTAAGTTTCTAATACTTCTTTTATAAGGAGCAAGCTTGTGTTTTCTATATTTTGTTATTGGAACGTTACCTTTCAATAAATTTAACGCACACTCACATATAGACTTTATAGTATTGTTAGAACACTTTCGCAAAAGAGAAGATTTTGCTTTGCTTTTTAATACAAGTCTAAGCTGCTCTAACTGACGTTGTGTACACTTTGTCATGTTGATTACAAATGATAATCACACATATAAAGCAAAGGTATTTATATTCTAACTAAATCGAAAATTGTTCCAGGCTGATTCATATCTGTTTGGAAGAGATAAAATGTATCCTTTTGTAAGCAGACCTGTTAGTAGCGCCAGGCTTTAAGTCAATCATTAGAGTGATTATCTGACTGGCTACTAGTGATTCATTTCTGGTTTGCCTGTTCATGAATTTGCGATTATCGGGGTTGGTAGAGATAAAAGGTATCTTCAATAAAGAGACCAGTGCGTAAACGCCATGTGTCATCTGTATCTGGCTTTAAGTCAACTAATAGATAACCGTACGGTTTGCGAGTTGCATCTTGAAATACTTCTTGGAAAAATTTACTGTTTGAGGGATACAGCTGTCTACCTAAATGGGCAATTTGGGATCTGTCCCTAGGGTTTTTGAATAGCACCAAATAATGACTATTTAAGGAAATATCCCTCATCTGAGAAGATTTGTGGAACACATTTTGTACAATAAATACAATGCTTAAATTCCTATGGTGACTACCCTTAGTGAACAATTTGGTAAGTTTGGTATCGTTTCCTAACTCTGTCATTAAATCGTCAATCACTATCAAAGCGTCAGAAACAGAATTTAAGACAGCTGGCAATCCTTCGTGAAACTGAACCGTAGGCATTTGACTATACAAATTTTGATATGCACCGTAACACCAGAGTACCTTATTAGGGAAATTATCGATAGTTTTCTGCTCAATGATATTCTTCACAAAATAAGTTTTGCCGCAACTTGTAGGTCCCGCAACTAGCATGGTAAAAGGGTGTTTCAACTTTAAAAGCTCCATGTTAACTGATCACATTTTTAAAAAAACCTTGTCTTTTATAGGGAAAAGGTGGCAAGCTTTTTCATCTTTTTGTCAAAATTGTAAAAATTAAATACACATAAATACCAAATCGTAAAATTTAAAATTTTATTAAAGAAAAAAAAACTGTTAAAACTAAAATACACTTAAATACAAAATTAAAAAACATTTAAAAGCCATACGGCAGAGTTCGGTAGTCATTTTGTATGACTCGCTTATCGTAGACGAGCCTATAATGTTTTTCTTCGCGTACATTTATAACTTTGCGTCTTTTTACATCTCTAGTAATTTTAGCCGTATTAGTTACGCAAAGAGTAGTGTTCATGTCTAGATTTTGAACTAGTTCCTTCATGGACTCAAAATTTAACTTTTGAGAATTTTGATAGTTCAAGCTAAAGCCTCTAATTTTGCAACATTGTACACCATCACTCCTTTCATAGGCATAGTTCTTTGCGCCTCCTAAAAAGAAGGCAAAGGAATAAGTATTTATTGTAGTTAATTTCAATAGTGCATAAAATCCCACCCCCAGATTTAATAAAAAAAATGAGCTTACCAGAAACAAAAACCTTAATAGTCTTGTCATCCAATTCGTCTGTGAATTCTCCCAAAAAGGAGCCCAAAGGAGGGTCATTGGTACCGTTAGAAGCGTATATGATACTAAAATTAAAAAAAAAAAAAAATTGTCACACTGTTTAACACACTAAATTTACATATAAATATATCCCTTGAACCAATAATTACCTGTCAGTGTCAAAGTAGAGTACGTCTTCTCCTAGCTTTTCCAATTCCTCATATAACTTTAAACGGGCCCATGCAGTTGTAAACGTAGCCAAGAATATGTTGGTGCTGGTGCAAGGCGTAACAAAATCCTGCTTGTACACGTATTGCACAGCCGCTACATTCTCTGTTGGAAGATAGATATCTTTAACCTGTAATGTAAAGAAAAAAGGGTTTACAAAATATCTTTCACTTGTAAAAATATTCACTGTATTATTATTAGTCTACATTTCTTTTTCTATAAAAGATTAGGAAGAAGTATTACCTCTAGAGTAGGATCAGTTATCATTTGGTTCAAATCAGCCAGTTTAGTTATGTATCGCAGCTGCACTTTATTTTCAGACATGCCCCATCGTCCCCAGAAGCTATAAAATTACACATAATTAATATAACTAAATATATGTATAAATAAAAACCTGTAAACACACATACATAATCACGACGTGCCCCTTACCTATTTAAGCAAAGTTTGGCAACTTGACGTCTTCCTGGATTAATTTCTATTTTCTCTGCCTCCAGTTCAATGCCCTCTCGATCTTTGTACTTTTCTATGTATGAATCTTTCTGCTCTTCAGAATTACATGAAGTAGGCCACCCTGATGATTCTTGTTTTAACTTTAAGAAGGTATCAATATATTTTGAAAAGAGCCCTACACGGGTTTCCTTAAAGTGGTATACCTAAAAGAATTCATTTTTTTTTATTTTAAGTTACATATTTGCTGATTATATAGAAAAACGAACCACCAGTAAAATTAAGTACCTCGTAAATTTTGATGATTTGATAACCCTTTTCAATAGCTTTTTTCACTTCCTCTGTAACCCAGGTTCCAATGAAACTTCTATCGTCAGCTCCGTGCCCACATTCGGTTTGTTGATATGTTTCCACACAGACTTTGCAGAGTGGGAACGTCAGCTTGTTGTTTGATCTACATTTTAAGAAAATTAATTTTAAAAGATGCCAATTTTTCAATAAAAGAAACGTAACTTCAAGATAAAAGAAGATATATACCTATAGGGCAAAACCGGAAAGTATAATTTTCTGGGCGGTAAAATTCGACATTTTATAATGCCGAAATAATCGCTCAGAGGCCCAAAGTTAGATGTTATTACTTCAGGATGCATAATGGGATAACTAGAAGAAAGCAAATTTAAACATTTAATCATAAGTGAATCTAAATTATTATTATTATATTTTTGTTTAAAAATGTATTGCGTAAAATATGTCTCACCGACAGTACTTGTTCACATAAGGATACAGACTTGTAAAGTCAATATACTTCGCCTCTCCTTCATAAAACAGGCGAACAGCATTTGTGCGACCCCCAAAGAACGAGTCTCTGGGGTTCAGCCGCTCCACCACGTCGTGCGAGCACAAAAAGGTTTCCAGTTCTTGGTTGGTAGTTTTCCAAACGTTGAACTGGTGCTCCCAAATATCAACATAATTGTACCCTAGGGATCTCAGTTTCTGTTCTGTCTTCTCTGCGTTCTTTTTTAATTCCCACATACAATGACCATTTACTGGGTTCACAATATCTTGGTCCGCATAACACTGTGGGCAACCATGGAAAAAACAGCCTACAATTTTTTTTTTTAAGTGAAATGAGTACATTTTCACAATCAAATAAATACATTTTATGAATAAACCAAATTAATAACTTGCCTTGAAACTGGTACACTGTATTCGTTTCTTCGCAAAAACCGTCCACAGAAATGCCACCCACCTTTCTTTCACCAAGTCCAGTACCTGCATGTAAAATGGCTATTCCCTCTTTATGGCATAAGAAGTCCAGCCATTGTACAGATGCAACACTGTGCCGCGTGCGATTTACGTACACATTTCTTGGTACATAACCAATTGTCTTTTCAGTTATAAATTCCGATCTGTATGTGGCCATGCAAGCACTGGAAATGGTGACGTACTGAAATGGGTCAACACTGGCTATCTTCAAAAACTCTTCTCTAAACTGTAAACAGCACCTCCTTAGAATATCAACATCGGATCTAAATATTATTTAAAACAATTTTAAGATTCTATAATGATAAAAAAATGCTTTAATAACAGGTGCCAATTTAGTTTTCAAAACAGTAATACTTACCGGCAGTACTTCAGCATTTCTTCTTGAAAGTTAAAATTCTCTCTCTTTCTCTCCTCGTACCATGCATAAAATTTCTGCCTGTCAGCAGTAAGCATTGCGTCAGGAGAGTAAAATGTGGCATCGGGTAACTCACCTATGTAGGTTTGATGATCGGGGGTATTGAACAAATGCGGAAAGTAACCTTTAGCTAATTCAACTATACCAAACGTTTTGGGGAACTTTGACAGGGCCATGGGTAGAAAGTTAAACGAGTCAATGACTCTTATTTTAAAAGAGGATAGTTCAATTTGCATTATTTTGGAACCATTAGGAATAACGTTAGGGGCCAAACCTTGTTGCAACAAATATGCCAAGACAAATTGTCCATCAAAACCTTTCATGTTATGGGCAATTGCAGTGTACTCTTTGTGTTGTGCAGAAAATAAAAATGCGCAAAACTGGTTGCAGGCCTCATATCCCTTAAACACAAATTCGGTACCATCCGCATACATGGCGACGGCAAAGTTGACCCTGTGCTCAGAATCGCTTTGATCCGTCTCAAAATCAAAAAATATAATTTTTTCATTAAAGCATTTTGCAGGGGTTTTCTTTAAAAAGCATGTATGTTCATTCATATTAAATTCCTTACAATTGTTACATTGAACTTCTCCACATTTGTGTAAATATTTAGGTCTTTGTTTTGAATTTAAAAATTTACTGCAGTTGGGGCAAATATAAAATTGCTGACAATAGCTATCCTTTTTACCTACTACCGATTTATGACGGGCATAACAATCATCAGACCTACACACACGGTTACAGTCCGCACAAGCCTTCAAAACACCCTCTACACACTCTCGAGAGTAACATATGGGGCATATGCGTTCACATCTATGTATGTGAATATTGTTGTACGCCTTGTCGCACTCAGAACAGTAGTAATTAAGACCGTGGAAACCGGTCATAGACTTAATAAGGTCATAGTGGTTATCGTTGAAATACAGGAAAATTTTGGGTCTAGATGGACGTCTGGGTCCTTTATAAGCAACCTAAAACAGTTAAATTAATTTAGTTTACTTAGCCATTTCCAAATTCTCTAACTTAAACAATTTCCCCCTTAAGAAAGAACTTACCTTATTCAAGTTGTCTGAAGAAACTACATGGATCTGTGCATTTAAATAGTCTTCAAATTTTCTGATTTCTGCATAACCGCAAGGTCCCAGGGGTACTCCAGCGTTCCTACACAAATCTTCGGCCATTCTCTTTTGTAGAGGTTTCCTACCGTCAGCTATGTAACTATAGTTCGGCCGTTTCTCTTGGTAGGCCAAACCAACAATAATCGCACGTGCACAACAGAGTCCGTCGTCTTCCCTTGGTATGCTTACGATACAACGTTTCTTAAGGCGATTGGAAGCAACATCTAAAAGGCGTCGCCTTCCACCTCCCTGAGGATTGCGTACCGTTATGACATCAATTCGCAAGCTCCGGTCGTCCAGTGGAATGCTGTCTTTGCTCTGAAAGAAATAAAAACTGTAAGCCTTCTATTCCATATTACACCCTTCCATTAATAACCCCATATCATTTAAAAATTACCTGCAACACTTTCATAATAGTTGAAAGAATGAACTCCACCGAAATGTCCCGTATCCTTCTTAAGCATGTGGATATGGGCCGGTCCAAATGATCCGAAAAGAAACAGAATCTGTAAAATAACAAACATATATACATTCTCCTGAAATAAATACATATAAAGGTGTTAACACTTTGTCTTTTAACAATACCTTATGAAATCGTTCTCCGTCATATTAAGTGTTGTTTCTGCTATGAGAGCTGTTAGTAGCATCTGCAGAAACGTTAAAGCAGTGTTAATCACACTGTTTCTATACTGGTGGGGAATTTGATCAGGATTTATATGGGCCGTAAATGTCCGTTCTTCCGTTTGGAAGCGAGCGTTGACCCTTCTCCTCGTTTCTCTTAAAGTATATGGCATATCAATCTAACCAAAATAGTAAAAAATGTATAAGTAAAAACCCGTACGTGAAGTATTACAAAATATGAATAAAAGTTAAGAAAAATGTTCATTAATATTTACTTCTGCACTACCACCACCAATCTGGTTTTCAAAATCGTAAATCTGTTTAAAAAAAGAAGGTATCAGACGTGTTGAAACTTAATTAAAAACTATTCGCGCATTACTAATGAACGTTACACTTACAAGTTCATCATCTTCAATTTCCTTGACCCATTGAAGCTCTTCTTCTGTCATAGGATATTCTCGAAACAGCTGCGAAATCTCATCATCATTATCCTAAATAACATTCATTTGTTTTACTATACAGAATTCGTAATCTTAAATAAAACTAGCATTATTTTAGAGGTGTTGAAAAACTATACTTACATAAGCTTCTTTTTCCAGCTCGTTGATCTCCTGCATTTCTTCATCGGTTATAGGATTTTCAGTAAATAACTTAGAAATCTCGTCTTGGCTATTAGAATTCATTTTCTCAAACAGAATAAACTGTCAATAATCTCAAAAAAATAACTAGGTAGTCAAAGTACTCTTGAACAGAAATTCGTATGGTCAAGTCTCACTCAGTATATTGAATATTCAAAGCTTAACACTAACCTTTTATATCTCTTTTGAGTCACGCCCCCTTGTAATCTAGTACGTACCCAGTTAGAACATACCATTAAGAATCATGTGTTTACCCCTTTCCCCCTCTCAAACATCAGTCATATCCATGTATTGCTTTAAACTGTTACCACTATCTGTAAATTTCGAATTGCCTCCCTTCGTCACTATTTCATAGCTAAAACCCCCAATAGAAAGTTCCAGTTCGGGCATGTCATATGTGATTCATTGGGTGATGTAGTTCTAGCATGTCATTCATTTGCTTTTCTCACAATCAGAAAAACAACATTCCCTTAAACAGCAATGTGTTTAAAAGACCCCTTTCTATGGTGACTACTTTTACTTAAGATTGTATCCTATCGGTGACTACGTGTTTAACTCCTTCTGTTATCTTAATTAATCTGCACATAAATCCTTAGTCATATTGTCACAAGTTCCAGAGTCTTCTATATTCTGATACTTTTCCTGTCATTACATACAATTCGCATACTTTAAAATCTTGGTAATAAACTTGTTATATAGCTAAGGTTTATAAATTCAACTTTATTTGTTTTTATATTCATATTCATTCTTCATAAGGGCACTATTCTCAATAAAGAGAACACATACTTTCACTCCCTTAAGATGTAACTTCACGAGCTAGTATTCTATATGTATTCTAAAAAGTAGGTGATCGTGGTCGAACGGTTAAAGTGCTTGTGTAAAACGGGCGGCCGCGATTACCTTTTGCCGGGTTCAAATCTGTCTTTATAAAATTTTCTTAAAAAAAAAAATTCTCCAGTCTAAAGTATCAAGCTACAAGTCTAGAGCTAGAAAATAAATCTTTTAAAACTAATTGTTACTTCTTCCACCACCAGATGGCTGTACCACAATTGTTCAAACCATTTTCTAAAAATAGCACATTCCCAGAATGAATGACAAAAATAAGAAAGTTCCTTAGATTAACTTCTTTTAAAATCACTAGATGGCATCACCAGTCCAACACACTTACAACTAATTGGAAAATAAAAAATCATCAAATAAAACCAAGTCCCATAACGCATTCCTAGTACTAAGAAAAAGCCAACACTACATTAATTCACCACCTATAGTTAACTCTCTTACAGCCTAACGGATAGCGCACTGGACTACAGATCCCATGGCCCCCAGTTCGAATCCACGAAATTCCTTTTTAATTCAAAGTAATAGGGTTTCTCATTTCCCCACCAGATGGAGCTACTTTTGATTCATTACCATGGCAACACAACAACGCCATCTTTACAACGACGTCACCACCTCAAAGCCCCTTATCAGCAATCCTCCCCAACTCCTTATCAGCAGTCAACCCCCAACTACTTATCAGCAGTCAACTCCTTATCAAACGGCGGCCATCTTGGAAAAGGCGGTATAGTGGCCCATATACTACTTAAGTTTCTGTTATTACGTGGTAGGACGCAACGGAGAAATGAAAACCCCTGTTGTTTACAGAGGGGAAGATGCTTCTCTAAAATTCGTTGAATCTCTTGAGAGAGAAGCTTTGGAAATTGAAAATAAAATATTCAATCCTATCCCGATGAAGCTATTAACTGGGGAAGAGCAGCAGAGGCATGAAGAATCACATACTTGTTATATGTGTGAAAAACCTTTTATAAATGGAGGAGATCCAAAAGTTTACGATCACGATCATTTCACTGGTCTTTACAGAGGACCTGCTCATTCTAAATGTAATTTAAATTACAAGGTACCAAATTTTGTACCGGTATTTTTTCATAATTTTTCTGGATACGACTCTCATTTATTCATTCGCGATCTTGCATGTAATAATAAAAATATAACTATCATTCCAAACACCGAAGAAAAATACATATCTATCACAAAAAGGGTGGGAAAAAACATTCATTTGCGATTTTTAGATACCCTGAAGTTTATGGCTAGCA
Source organism: Meta bourneti (assembly GCA_933210815.1). NCBI lineage: Eukaryota > Metazoa > Arthropoda > Arachnida > Araneae > Tetragnathidae > Meta > Meta bourneti. Next base: position 3,923,891 of record OW119926.1, read on the forward strand.
GTTTGGAAACTCTTTCCAATAATTTAGAAAAAAAAGATTTCAATCATATTCGTAATCACTTTTCTTCATGCTGCTGGGAGCTCTTAATTAGAAAAGGAGTTTACCCATATGACTATATGGATAGTGTGGAGAAATTTGAAGAAACACAACTCCCGTGCAAAGCTAGCTTCTATAGTCAGTTACATGATTCGAACATTTCAGACGAAGATTACAAGCATGCACAAAATGTGTGGAAAGCTTTCGATGTAAAAACCCTAGGAGACTACTCCGATCTTTATGTAAAAACTGATGTTCTATTACTTTGTGATGTGTTTGAAAACTTTCGATCACTCTGCATGCAATCGTATCACTTAGATCCTGCTTGGTATTATACAGGTCTGTCATGGGATGCTATGCTTAAATGCACGGGGGTTAGTATTGAGCTTCTGACGGATTATGATATGTTGTTGTTCGTAGAACAGGGAATCAGGGAAGGAGTATCGCAATGTTCACATCGGCATGCAAGGGCAAATAATAAATACATGGCTGAATTCGACGTATCGAAACCATCCAGTTACTTGATGTATTTGGATGCGAATAACTTATATGGATGGGCTATGTCAGAAAAACTACCTTTAAAAGGGTTTGAATGGTGTGACATCCAGGATGTCGATTCTTTAAACGAGTCTAATAATTTCGGCTACATTTTAGATGTAGATCTAGAATATCCGGATACGCTTCACGATTCCCATAGCGATTTTCCTTTGGCTGCTGAAAATGCCATTCCTCCTGGTTATAAAGAAAGTAGGCTATTGTTAACACTAAGAGATAAAAAAAGATACGTAATTCATCACAAATCATTATTACATTTTTTGAATTTGGGTTTAAAATTGATCAAAATACATCGAGCCATAAAATTTATTGAAACAGATTGGCTTAAAAGCTACATAGAATTAAACACACATATGAGGGCCAGGGCTCAAAATAGTTTTGAAAAAGATTTCTTTAAATTAATGAATAATTCGATATTCGGTAAAACGATAGAAAATATACGAAGAAGAGTTGATATTCGTTTATGTACAAACGCTAAATCGTTAACAAAATTAATATCTAAACCTAATTTTGGTCATAGGACCATTTTCTCTGAAAATTTAGCAGCAGTTCATATGCAGAAAACAAAAATGGTTTTTAACAAACCCATTTGTATAGGCATGTCAATACTGGACATATCCAAAACTTTAATGGTAGAATTCCATTATAATGTGATGAAAAAGGAATATGATGATAAAGTGAGACTTTTATACACCGATACTGACTCTTTTATTTACCACGTGTTCACAGAGGATTTCTTTGAGGATATGAAAAAACATTTAGATTTGTACGATACATCGGATTTTCAAGAATTCAATCAGTACAATATCCCCAAAGTAAATAAGAAAATTGTGGGTAAAATGAAAGATGAAAATGGCGGTTCAATTATGACAGATTTCATTGGGTTACGTTCTAAAATGTATACTTATAAAGTGGAAGGACGAAAAGATGTCAAAAAGCTTAAAGGTATAAAAAAGCAAACTGTAAATGAACATATTCAGTTCGAAGATTACTTCAACTGTCTTAAAAATAAACAATCAACATATGCAAATATGAACTTAATTAGATCTAAACAGCATACATTGTATTCAATTACTCAAAATAAACTAGCTCTCTCCTCTTCTGATTCTAAAAGACATGTTCTATCTGATGGTATCCATACGTTACCATATGGCCACTATTCCATTTCAAGTTAAATTGATGTGTTGTGATTTTTTTGATGAGTAATTATATCATTGCATGATTATATATATATATATATATATATATATATATATACATATTATAACATTTGTTAATGTGAAAAAAATAATGACTGCATAATTTAAGTAAAATTGTTAAATATAATGAATCAAATTGTGACCAGGAGAAAAAGAAAACATGGTTTTTATGAAACTGAGTGTAAAATTTTGAATGTATTTCCAAAGCATATTAAAATTGTAAATAAAGTTGCATTTCATCTTTAAAACAGTAGTTCTTTTTTGTTGTTATAATCACAATTTAACGAATTAAGAAAAAATCCTTTTTATTTAACTATTTGAAATTGTAACAAGTGATATTTTATCCATCCATTTTCTTATAGATTAAGCATGTGTATATTTATATTATTCGATCACCTCAGTAACTAAAGTGTAAGTCAGAGGTATGGAACAAAACGAATTAGCTCCATTTTATGAAGATCCTAGCTTACCAGGGAGCTTTGGTGGAATAAATGCCTTGTATCAGGCAATGAAGGGTAAAGTTTCGAAAAGAACTATTCAAAAATGGTTAGAGAGACAAAATGCATACACTCTGCATAAAACTGTTCGTCGCAACTTTCTTCGAAACAGAGTAATTGTTGGAGGAATAGATATGCAATGGCAGGCTGATTTGGTAGACATGCAAAGTGTTGTGAAATACAATGATGGTTTTCGATATTTATTAACATGTATTGATATTTTTTCTAAATATGCATGGGTCATACCTTTGAAGCAGAAAAATGGGGCAAACATAGTAAATGCATTTAAATCAATTTTCAAGGAAAGAAAACCGAAAAAATTACAAACAGATCAAGGAACTGAATTTACAAATAAATCATTTCAATCTTATTTAAAATCTGTCCAAGTAAAGTTTTTCACGACAAATAATGAAACCAAAGCTAGTGTTGTTGAAAGATTTAATCGTACATTGAAGACTAAAATGTGGAAATACTTTACCCGTAAAAATACTTACAAATTTATTGAGGTTTTAGACAAACTTGTATACAGTTATAACCATACACTCCATCGCAGTATTAAAAAAGAACCTATTAATGTAACAGCTGAAAATCAAAAACAAGTGTGGAATACCTTATATGGAGATGTAAATAAAACTAATGTTAAGGAGATTCCATTCAAATTTCGGGTTGGAGACTTCGTTAGGGTTGCAAAGACTAAATTAACATTTGAGAAAGGGTATGAAAATAATTGGTCAGAGGAAATATTTACGATTCAGCGTTGTATACGTAGAAAGCTACCAGTATATAAGATAAAAGATTTAATGGGAGAAATAATCACTGGTACATTTTACTCAGAAGAATTGCAGAAAGTTAAAAAATCAGATACTTTTCCTGTGGAGAAAATTTTAAAGAAGAGAGTAGTTAAGAAACGTTTGGAATACTTTGTCAAGTTTAGAGGTTATCCTCGCAAATTTAATACGTGGATTCATTCCAAAGACTTATTTTCGAAAAATTGAGATTGCCCATAAAATTTGTTTCCCACCCATCACCCACAATGAGTTTCTATGTCACACTTCCCAGTGATAGCTCTATCGAGTTTTATCCTGGCAACACAATGTCTCACTTCTACACGAAACTCCCCAAACGTCTAGAACTCTCAGGTGAATGGGAAGTTGGATTAGTTGAAATAATTTATCCCAGAATGTGGAATAATATCATTGATGGTGAAAATTCTTTCGAATATGATTTAGGAAACGGAGTAAAAACGAATGGAAAAATAGCGAGTGGTTTTTATGATTCTCCGAATGACATTTTACATGCATTTCCGAAGCACATAAAAATTCAAATGAAATATAACAAACACACAAAAAAGGTGGTGCTGCAGCTCACTAACGGAGCAAAGCTGCGATTATCCAAGGGATTAGCTGAAAACTTAGGGTTCGATCCTAATAAAGTGATTGGAGAAAATATTATTCCAGGAAATGGAGGCATAGATACAGTAATCACTGAGAGTCCTTTTGTTGCGGATCCTAATGTTGATTTACATTTGCTGTACGTTTACACCGATATCATTCAGCCTGAATTTGTTGGTGGGATCTTAGCTCCTCTTTTACGAACTCTGACAGTGAAGGGAAGAGATGGTGACATGATTCAGGAACAATTTGAGAGACCTCATTATCTACCAGTTTCCAGAAAAAATTTTGACTCGATTGAAATCGTTATAAGGACACACACTGGTCGTTACGTCTCATTTGAACGCGGGAAGTTGATAGTGAAACTACATTTTCGCTTGAGACATTTGTAATCTCTAGATCAAAATGTATCAACCTTATCGTTGTTGCACAAAAACATTTGAAGACTATTATACTCAGCAAGCAGGTAATGGCTTGTCATATTACAAAGGTATCTCTCTGCAGAAAGGAAGTGGCTTGGGGGGAATTTTTCGAAGCATGTTTAGGATGGTTTTTCCTTTATTTAAATCGGGTGCAAAAGCACTAGGAAAGCAAGCACTTCGATCTGGCGTGGATATTGCAAATGATTACTTGCAAGGTAAAGATGTAAAGTCAGCTATCAAAGACCGAGCTAAAGAAGCAACGAAAACTTTAACCGATAAAGTATCCAATCGAGTGAAATCAATGGTTGGAGGAAATAAAAGGAAACGCACAAATAAGAAACGCATCATTCGAAAGAAGTATCGCAAGCTGTGTGTACCTGACATATTCTCATAATCTTTAGCATGGCCTTAATACGAAATGATTCCCTACCCTCTGTGAAATCTGAACTTGACTTATTTCTTATGCCACCGACTCAAACAGCTATTGAAAAAGGGCAGTGGTCTGAATTTTATCCTATAGCTAATATTCGTGATGGTGGACCTATCGAATTCAACATATCTGGCAGTGGTGAGGAATACATCGATTTATCAGCAACCCAACTCTATGTAAAAGTTAAAGTTGTAAAGGACAATGCAATTTTACCAGAAAATGAAAAAGTTGCTCCATGTAACTTATTTCTTCACTCGTTATTTTCCCAAGTCGATGTGAGTTTGAATGAGCGTCTAATTTCATCATCCAGTAACACTTACCCTTACCGAGCTTACATTGAGACTTTGCTCAATTACGGCTCTGATTATAAGAAAAGCTTCCTTACTTCAGAATGCTTCTACAAAGATACAGCAGGACACTTTGGTGAAACCGATCCTTCAAGTGAAAATGCAGGGTTGAAGAAACGGGCTTCTATGATTGAAAAGAGTAAAGTTTTAGATATGATTGGAAATTTACACTGCGACTTGTTTTATCAAGACCGTCTATTACTCAACTTGGTAGACTTAAAGTTAAAGTTAATACGCAGCAAACCGGAGTTTTGTCTCATTGCTCCTCAAAAAGCAAATTATGACGTTGTTATTGAACATGCATCCCTTTTCATCCGGAAAGTGAAAGTCAGTCCAGGTGTTTTAATTGGACATGCCAAAGCCTTAGAAAAATCATCTGCAAAATATCCAATGGATCGAGTTCTGTGTAAGCTATATTCAGTATCGAAAGGTTCTTTCTCATTTTCACAGGATAACATATTTTCTGGACAACTCCCGAAACGCATGGTCGTAACATGTGTCGATCATGATTCATTTAGTGGCACTTACCCAACAAACCCATTTTATCTCAAGCATAACCATGTAAATTTCATAGGCGTTTACGTAGATGGAAATCCTATCAGCTACAAGCCCTTGGATCCTAATTATGCCGACGGCCAATTTATTCGTGCTTACAATAGTTTGCTCCTGGGAAGTGAAAAACTCTCATCCAATAAAGGTATCTATATTAACAGAGATGAGTTTTCCGAAGGGTACACGCTATATGCCTTTGACTTAACACCAGACTTGGGTGATGGCAGCCATTTAAATTTAATTCATCAAGGAAATCTTCGCATTGAAATAAAGTTTGCAAACGCTTTACCGAAAACTGTTTCAGTGCTGGTATATGCAGAATTTCAAAACGTGATCGAAATTACGAAGTCTAGAAATATTTTGTGTGATTTTTCGATATGAATGTAGTACAATTGAATAACATTTTACAAAGTGATGCATGCACGCGTTTATATTTTGTTGGAGTTTTCCCAAGTGATCGAATTCCCAAGAATTTTAGGAGTTTTCCGGCTGCATTTATTTTAAACACCGATCCTCATCACAAACCAGGGACTCATTGGTTAGCTGTTTATGTGAAATCACCAACAAGTGTAGAGTTTTTCGATTCGTTCGGTCAACCACCTTCGTATTTTTTGGGCTACATACATGACTATTTCAAAAAGTTTCCACACGTGGTCTACAACGACATACCTCTTCAAAGTGTTAAAACTGCTGTGTGTGGACAATATTGTGTATACTTTTTGTATCAAAGATCTAGAAGTAGATCTATGGAATTTACTGTTAAATTATTTGATAGACAATCTACAAATAATGATATACGAGTGTATAACTTTGTGAAAAAAATTTCGAATATACATGTACCTTTATTTCAATAAAAAAGAGTATAAATAACTACCCTAGTCTTTACTTCTGTCATTTGTAACCATAAATTCATTAGCTTTAAAGCATCCTTTCACTGCTCTTGTCTGCGGACCTACATCATCAGGCAAGTCGCACTTTTTGAAAAAATTGATAAACAGCCACACAGATATGATTCATCCTACCCTTGATAAAATAGTGTGGTTTTATGGAATCTATCAAAAGTTATACGATGAGATGTCGAATATCATCTTTGTAGAAGGAATACCCGAAAACTTTAAGCAATATTTAGGATATAATACACTTTTTATGTATGACGATTTAATTTCTGAATGTGGCAGTGATAAAAGAATAATAAACTTGTATACAAAAGGATCTCATCATATGAATTTATCTGTGATGACTGTAACGCAAAATTTGTTTCATAAAGGAAAAGAATTCAGAGAAATTTCATTAAACTGTCATTACATGTTTTTATTTAAATCGCGACGCGATGTAAGTCAAATTACACACCTCGGTCGACAACTCTACCCTCGAAATTTAATTTTTTTTCTTGAAGTGTTTGAGGACGCCACGAAAAAGCCTTTCAGCTATTTACTTGTAGATTTGAAATCTGAGACTGAAGAGAATATGCGACTGCGTACAAAAATTCTTCCAGGAGAAGAAACTTGTGTTTATCAGTTAAAATAAACTCACAACTTGCAAATAATTCATTGTTCATCATGCCTTTAACAGAAGGAGACGTGCAACGGATGAGACTTTTAACTGTATGCCCCACAAAATGTCGGAAAGCCTTTTTAAAAAATCTTCCGAAATCTAGCATCCATTGCATAGCTGAATGTTGTTTGAACACTTTAAAAGGGAATGTTCCTTTAACAGATGAACAGAAGAAAAAACTTTCTCGTCATAAGCATACGCTTAGAGACCTAGCAGATAAAAAAGTAACCCTCACTAAAAAGCGAAAAATTATTATTCAAAAAGGAGGGTTTTTAAATATCTTAATACCCGCAGCACTCATTGTCTTGACTACTCTACTTAACAAGTAAAAAAATGCAATATGCAAAGAAAATGATTTTAGTTCCAGAGGAGAGATTATCAAGACATATACCTTCAGACGAACAGCTGAGTGAATTAGATCGTGAGATGAAAAGTATTTTAGTTAATAAAATGGATGATGATGAAAAAATTAAGTTATACAATCAAGTATTGCAGAGGAGGATTAACGTGAATGTATTGAATCCACCATCTGTAACAATTAATGCAGAACTGTCAGATAATCCAGAGAAGGAAACAGATATTGCGAATGAGAAAGAAAGAACGTTAAATGTGGAGGAGATGGTGCTCAAGACCGTTCCCAAAAACTTAATTGGATTAACTACAAATATTATTCTTTATTTAAAACGCAATAAAGAGGTTGTTTCTTGGATGCCTAATGGAGAATTTGTGTATAAAGGTAAAATAGTGAAAAGTTCTAATATTGTTGACCTGATAGACCGTTTAGTGCGAAAAAGAAAGATGGATAAGTACGTGAATGGACAAGAACAGTTTAAAGATGCACTTAAGGAAATTAACTTCCCCAGTTCCTTTGTAAAAAATAAATTTGCTATACCTCAACAACTCGGTAAGGCAGTGAGGGTAATGAAAGAAGTGATGCCTACCCCAACCCCAAAACGAGTCTGTAATTGGCTTCCTCTGTAAATCATCAGTTATTTCCCCGCTATAAAAATCCATAAGTAGATGAGGCTTTCAAGTTTCAAGCAGTATATATTGATTATAATCAAGGTCTATGTCTCATTTCAAGCAATGGAACTCATCCAGAGAAGAGCATTTTCTGTTCTTATTTTCATGGGAATCTCAGCATTCATATTTGGCCTTACAATGATACTCGATAAAGGTTATGTAACAATTTGTGATAGTGATGGAATCATAGATGATTACTCTTTAAATATGTGTAATGATACAATGGAATTACATCTACCTGGAGAAAGAAAAATTACAATTCATTCTCCAAAACAGAAACAGCCGCGTCAAAGATCTCTAGAAAGTTTTCAGAAAATCTTTGAAAGAGAAAAAAATGTCAATGTTACAAATCTATTCAATTTGTGAACTTGCAATCTGTTAAATGTTAAATACACGGAAGCTTGTAAGGGAATGTTTATTTTGTGTACATGTCTGTGTTTGAATAAACTTGTCTTTTACAGAAATATGTTACTTGTTTGTCATTTTTTTAGTTCTAATAACAGACTGTATAATATACCATTCTAAATGTGTCAAATGACACTGCAGTAAGTAAAAGTATGTATACAAATACAAAAAAAAGAAAAGTAATAAAATAAGTACTTATACATTTTAAAATAAAGAGAGACACATTTGAAAAAGATAAACAAAGAATTTATTGATTATACATATATATATATATACAAAACATATTTATATTCTTTAACATGTAAAACTATCAGATTTATCATTAACATAAAGCCTCCGTACTGTTTCGTACAGAGTTGTTGTATTTACAAAACGTAGAACGTCAAAATCAAAGAATAAATACCTCAAGGATTCTCCTTCATATTCTCCGAAGTTAAAGTTTCTCCGAATCTATTCCAGTCGATTTCATATAAAGCGTTTAGGAAATACCGATCGTAACGTTCACTTAAACTCATAGTCATACATTCATGCCCAAGTTGATTTTCAAAGTTGTTTTCACATCCAAAACAATTCATCATTTTCTTTATTTTTTCCGAAATGAGTACTTTTAGATGTTTAGCCACTCTGTCGGTAAGTTCGCTCACTTTCTCAGATCTATCAGGATCGCCGTAATATTTCTCATCGGTTCCTGCTCCACGTTTCACGAATTCTTCTTTCACAAAATAATCGAGGGATTCATTAACAAATCCTTCATTAATGGCTTCAGTAATTTCCTCCGATACAGCTTCCAGTCGATCCAATTGTTTCACAGAGAGAAGAATGCGCGTTGCAGTTAGTTGAAAAGCACAGTCTTTCTTTTGAAACATATTTTGAAAACTCACACATTTCTCGTTTCCCCGAATTTCTTTGGAGAGTAAAAGGCTTCTTGAAACGATAATAACATCGCTAGCGTTCTTTGAGCGAAAGCTAGGAATTGCTTCGTAGAAGGCTTTCCAGACTTTAGGAAGCAAAGAAACTCCCTCTCTGGAAGGCTGCAGCACTCCCTGCTGATCTCTGTAATAATGACGAATATGCACGCGGATAATTCCCTTGAAGCAAGAGACAACAGCAAATTTGGTATCACCCAAATGGAAGCTATTTGGACCTAGTTCATTCATTGATGAATCAGATACTTGAGATGAAAGTACATCGACCCCAGAATGCATATTCACTTTTTTATCTGTAAAGGGTAAAGTATATCCAAAAGGAAATGATCGCTTCATGTTTTTCCACTAAAAGCACTAAGGAACAGGAATGAACACGTTTGAAGATACAAGTGATATCACTTCCAAGATTTCAGGGCAGCGACACGTCCTCCTCTGGGATATTTTGCAGTCAAAAGAATCTTACTGGTCAGACCTGTTAGAATGGGTCCAGGTGTTGCCATTCTGCGAGTCCACAAATAACCTTATTACATACCATTGCCAGATTCGGTACTAAAACTTTTCTTCTCCACATTCACGTTTTCATGTCAGAAACGCGGAGGTAAACTTACTACTCAACTCTACTCTACTCTCGAGTGACTTCATTGCCTACCACATGTGTTTGATTTCGCGTTTGAACACGTTAGAATGACGTCATTCTCCACCTGTTTGATTCCACGTTTGAACACGTTAGAATGACGTCATTCTCCACCACGTGTTTGATTCCACGTTTGAACACGTTAGAATGACGTCATTCTCCACCACATTCTCCACCACGTTTGAACACGTTAGAATGACGTCATTCTCCACCACATTCACCTTTCTATGTCAGAAACGCAGATAAAAACTGATCGAACTTATTGATGTGGTGGAGCAATCTATACTATTTTAACAGCCAATTACGCACTTAATGTATTCCGATTTAAATTGATTATATTTCGGTAAGTAACCAGGTATTCGTGGCCGAGTGGTTATAATCTCATCCAACTAACACTCGATTACGAGTACTTTTTGGTAGTCAGTTCGATCCCAGCAAAAAATATCACATCTTTTAGTTTTTTAAAAATATGTTTTAAAGATTTTATTATTTTTACTCAAAAAAGTACTAATAGATGGCGTTACGAGTTACAGAAAAATCAGCTCTTAAATCCAACCCCTCTGAAATTCGCCTTAAATCCAATCCCTCTGAAATTCGCAAGTCCAAAACGTAAACACGTGTTATTCGGCGAAATCCGAGAAACCGAAACTAACAACTCAACTCCACTCGAAGCAGGAAGAAAACAACTCAACCCAACTCAAAATTGAAACCGAAACTAACAACTCAACTCCCGCGAGTTATTCGGCGAAATCCGAGAAACCGAAACTAACAACTCAACTCCACTCCAAGCAGGAAGAAAACAACTAAACTCAACTCAAAATTGAAAACGAAACTAACAACTCAACTCCGCTATCTATGACGTCACTTCCGGTACAACTCAACTCCACTTCCGGTTATGACGTCACTTCCGGTACAACTCAACTTCCGGTTACGACGTCACTTCCGGTACAACTCAACTCCACTTCCGGTTACGACGTCACTTCCGGTACAACTCAACTCCACTTCCGGTTACGACGTCACTTCCGGTACAACTCAACTTCCGGTTACGACGTCACTTCCGGTACTCCACTCGATTTCTCCACCTTCTCCACCACTGTTTTAGAACCCGCATTTTCCCACTACTCTCGCAATTGAGCTTCGTCTAAAAAATACAACAATAGTTTTTATTTTTTCAATTAAATTATAAACTTTCTTTAATGCATTATCAGCAATCAAATTGATAGTATGGGCTAAACAGCCCAAATGTTTCCATCGTAAAATCTCTTTAACGGCTTTTTTAATGTTGGGGACATTGTCCGATACGGTAAGGATAATCTTTTTTTCTATCTTCCAATCTGAAATTATTCGCTTTAAACAAAAAGCTAAGTTTTCACTGGTATGACGCGTTGTCATGCAATCACATTCCAATAAAACAGAACGAATTTTAAACCGTTCATCCACAAAATGAGCAGTGACTGCTATGAAGCTGTCGTTGTTTATCGACGTCCAGCAATCGGTTGTTAAAGTAATATAGAATGCTTCTTTCATTAAATTTAAAACATTGTTTTTGACACTTTCATGCATTGCTGGCAATAGGGAATTACATATAGTTTTCCGATCAGGCAATGCATATTGAGAATTTAATGACTTAGTAAAAGATCGAAAACCAATATCCTCGACAATAGAAAACGGTTGTAAATCGTGAGTAAATAACTTCATCAATTCATCGTCAATCTTTTTACGGTTGCTTAAAGTCATTTTTTTGTTCATAAACTGCACAATATTGGATTGTGCTGCATGTTGAATTGCATTATTGTCAGTAAACATAATATCATCGTTACTTACCGAGTGTTTCTTTACTAGTTGAGACGATACGCTTTCAGTGCTGGTTTCCGTCAACTTTCGCTTTTCAACACTTAGTTTTATGGTGGGATGCATCTTTCTGAGATGTCTTTTTAAATTAGAAATAGATGATGTGAAGCAGATCGATTTCCGACATATAGAGCATGACGCCCGATCCGAATCGCCATCTTTCACAGTGAAATATGTCCACACATTTGAAAATTTGCGTTCCATTGTGTGGAAAAGTTCGGTTTTAAAAAGAAGTTAAAATAATTACAAATCCTAAGAACGATCAGTGGCAACACCACTAGAGGGAAATCTAGACAACAAAATCTTAATCATTAATATTTTTTAATTTGTTTAAAATTTTCCTCACCACCCTCTCATTGCCTAATTTAAAAAAATCACAATTATAACGCTAGTCTTTTGACAAATTCGTCAAACGTCGGGCTTTGGTTCAGTCAAGAACAGTTCTGCGAGAGCAGAGTGAGAACAGTTCCGGTTGCAGTCCAGCGAGCGCAGAGCGAGAGCGTTTCACTGAGAACAGCTCCGCGAACAATTCATCGAGATCAGCTCCGAGAACGGAGAACAGGGTCAGAACAGTTTGAGAGCAGGAATCATTTTCCGAACCAGGAAGTAAAACAGCTCCGAGAACGGAGAACAGTGTGGGATCAGTTTGAGAGCAGGAATCGATTCCTTCGGTAAATTTGATTCCTGCTCTCAAGCAGGAAGTAGTCTCGGAGTAGGTTTATGGACGCAGAACGGATGAATGAAAATCAACAGGAAACAGTGAGTCACGAACTGTAGGATGAACAGCTGTGTTTCTGACTTAGCATAATTTAGAATATACGAAAATTTTTGCGAACTTAGAGAATTCGAGAAAAGAACTTTGCAAAATTCCCACCTGTTTAAAATAGAAGTTTAAAAAAATTGTCATGTTTCTTTTTACGAAAAGAACCGAGAACAGGTTTTTGTGAAAAGTGGGAACAGGCTGTTCCCGTTCTTTTTGAAGAACAGGTGAAAAAGAACAGCTCGCTCTTTTTTCCCCATCCCTACTTAAGTGATTCCAATGGTATCACGGAGAGTTTTCAAAAGTTGTTCAAGTAGAATCGCAACCACGACTTTTTTATAATTTTTTACGATACTTTTGTGATCTTTTACAGAGGAAATGTGATGTGGTGTGTCTTGTTTCAATTGACAAATAAAATTTTCAAAATTAACCTCACAGGAACTTAAGACAAGATGAAGAGTTCATAGGAAACAATTTGGTAAAATTATTATACACCAGTTGTGGTACAGCTTATATAAACGCAAACATTGGTGGCAACGGTTTTGGCGCACTTTTATGTCGCCAAGGAAGAAATTCTTCGGAAAAAAAAAACGCTTTTATTAACGGAAAATTTTAAGCGTTATCGAAAAATAATCAACGTAAAGAGTAAAACATCGTTTTTTTTACGGAAAATAATTAGCCGTATTATCGCGAACACTTCTACAAATCCAAATGTAACAGTCTGAGTGAACTTTTTGCATCAAACTTCATTTAAATGTTGCATTTATAGCACAAAAATTCCGATTTAATTAATCCCGATTCCTTAAGGAAATCTAAATAAGAGAAAGATAACGATTTTCAAAAATAAAAATAGCAACAAACGATACCACTAGATGCAACTGCATTCGGCCGTGACTAAAATCAAACTAACAGTTTTAATTCTTCAAATCTATATGAAACGGAAAAGAATTGAAAAACATTTTTTGGAAGAACCAATGAAAAATCAAAGGACAATCTAATGGAAATGAAATGTTGAAAGCAATAAAATATTAGTACTTGATGTGTGACAACAGTGAAACAAAATAAAAATGAAAAGCTTTCTTTTCTTTAGAACAAGAATCTGTGTGACATCCTTAAAAATAAACCTCTTTTACTTAGTTGATTTTATCCACTTCTTCCATGCTTCTTTTTTACTTCTACATGAAAGAAACAGTCGAGAATATTCCAAATGAAAATGTAAAATTTTCCCTTGCCGAGCTTACCATAAAAGCTTCAAAATAAGCCTAATAAAGATGAGTTGCCTTTACCTGCAGTAACTTGCTACAAAAAGTGCGCCAAACAACGCTCCAAAAGCGTTGCCACCAAAATATGTGTATATCAAAGCTGTATCTCAGTTGCTTCATACTAGCAAAAAGTTTGGTATTTTTATAAGTAGTTGAGTAGTTTTATAATTCAATTTGCACACATGCATTTCTCTAAGGGAGAATGCGACCATAAAAGTATTGGATTTCCGACATTTCACCACTGTGTAGAGCAACACACCGGTTTCTCAAGGTTCGAATAAAAGAATTTATTGACAATACATTAATTCATTTACGAGTTAGCTGGAGATTACCAAAATGAACAGCCAATTTCATTGCATTACAAATTGCGTTCTACCCTTATGAGAGTTTACGACCTCTAGAAGTCAAGGTACAGAAACTATTTGTTTTACCTACCCCCCTCCCAATGCCTGTTGTGTATATCTTTCATCCATCGTCTTTTGGGCCCGGACCCTTTTGAGTTTCATCCATATGATCAAGTACAGAACGAGTCAAGTCACCCTACAGATATCGATACCAGCAATAATTACCCTGCATGATAAAAGAGGGGCAGCTCGGTATAGAAAGAAAGGCTCGTGCCCTTTTTCAGTTCTCGATCTATGTAGATATTAGCAATTTCTACGTTTTCGCCGAAGCGCAGTCCACGTTCTCAACTGTTCAGCTGAGAACTTGTTTAATAACAGACTGTCTTCAAACAAAACAATTGCAAACGAGAAAATTATGTCTACTTTTAATTTTGACTTCCACGTTTGTAGCAAAATATTTACAAAAGCACTGCTTTATTACTGTGCATCCTAAATAACGCCTGGGCAAGATGCCAAAGCGGTGAACCGGTGGATCGGGAAGGTATTGAGAAAAGGGTATCACAGGGTTGAGAAAAGCAACGCAATATTTAGAATTTTAATCAAATACTGTAATAGCCCGACTTACGCGAACTCGGTCCTTGATTTTTTCGTTTGGCAACACGCTATCTTCAGTGTTTCTCTTGCTGTGATACGCATTGGACACGTTTCGCCCGAACTCTACGTGCACGATTACGATTCTACGATCGACGAAAGTTAAAACTGTTTGTTATACGTTTTCTAAACCCTTAAAAAGCTATGTCGTCCAAACGAAGCAAATCTGATCTTGGGATGAAATTTCCAAAAAAAATATTGAATGGTGTCTGGAAGAAACTTTGTCCATTTTTTTTCAAAAACGAGACGGAAAAAACGGCAGAAACTGATCATGTCACTCATGTGATAAAAGTTGTTAATCTAGCCAGGCAATTAGATTTGGAAATCAATGGTGATGATGTCTACGAGCTATTGGATTCACAGTCAGGAGTTGACAATTGATGAGCTCAGAGATGCGTGAGCAAAACGTCACTGAAGTACCCGATATTTCAGACCCAGTTCCGCCAGAAAAGCACGTGACAATTGCAAGCTTGACAGAAGGTCTCAGCTCAATTGAAAAGGGCTTAAAAATTTTAGGAAACATAGACTCCAACGAAGAACGCGTTATAGCTATAAAGCAAGGAATAAAAGATTTTTTAGCTTGCTACGAAGAAATTCTGCGTGCAAAAGAAGGCATTGTTTCGTCAGACGTATTTGTTAGATTTTATGAAACCATCGACATCGAAATAACTTTTTTACGCAACTCATTTATTTTTTTAATATTTTGTATTAATATGTATAAAGAACTGCAATTCTATTAAATATTTTTCTTCTAAACTAGTGTTTATGTTAGTAGTCCTTGATCCCAATTAAACAACATTTGGTGGAGATGTCGAATCCGAGGCATTAGCGATTTATAGCCAAACATGGTAACCTTGGTGTTTTGATCCATCTTCATGGCAACCCTATGCAAATGGTTTTCCGCGTAGGAAAGTCCGCTTTTTTAACGAACATACTGGCTTTGGACGCCATCTTGATTTGGCGACAAACATGCCCCGGATTCGACATCTTACCCAAAATTTATATGTACAGGTAACCCCCGTATAACACGGATTTATAGCACGGATTCACTCTAACACGGTTCGAGAATTGGGAACATCCCCGTATAACACGGTGCTTTTATGGAATGATTGGAACAACGATGCGAAAAAGACTGGCGTTATGAAAGTTTAATTTAAATGGTGTAGCATGTGAATATTCTAAGATCTACACGCGTGAATATTATCTCGAGATAAATTAAATAGAAAGTAACTTAGCTTAGAAGAGACATGGCCTCTCTTGGGGATCCCCGCTCGTCATCAAAAAGAAAAAATGGTAAGAACGCTTAACGCGTTTCTTCTCACAAAACTGCAAGGTCATTGAACTGAAGCGAAAAAAAAGAGCGTGTTCTTCCTCTCCACGCTTTTTATCAGTTTTTCAGGGGGTCGCAAATGAGGGGAGATGGTCTTGTCAATCAAGGGAGCTGGACTTCCTGATTCGCTGTTTTTAAACTAGCTCATCTGTAATTTGTTAGACGGACACACATGACATGCCATAACGTAACTTTCTGGAAGATTCTTAGCATAGTTAATGAGCGTCATTGGAGCGAGGGAGAAAACGGAATTGAGAAATAAAGGACTTAAAAATAAATGGCATCACTGATCTCGTAGCTGTCACTCAGAGGATGAGGATATCTTGCCAAAAAGAAAACACCCTCGGTTAATAGTACTTAGTGATGACGAAGAAAACATTGTTTAATTCATATTAATATGTATTACTTAAGAAAATGTTTAATTATGAAAATATAATAGCATGTTTTTTAGTTTTTGGAACCTAACCCCCTTTTCGCACTAGTTCTTTGTTTTGTATAACACGGCAATTTTTTGGAACGTAATTCTCATGTTATACGGGGGTTACCTGTATTTATATGCAAAGTTGTACCCCGACTTAAACGAATTCGACTTGAGCGATTTTCGTCGGACCCACCTGTGACGTTTCAAAATTGACGTCTTCTCAAATTGTTATTTGATGTGAATTCGTTAAGAATCAGCATTCGATTTACAACCACAACATTTACTATCACAAAACAAGGACAGACATTAAGACATTTTAAAGTTAACTTGTTACATCATCATTGCCTGATCTCTCTAAGCACAACAGCGCCGGCCAATTCTCTCCACTCTCCCAAACTTCAGAGGCGCGGACAGCGCCCTCTTTTGCTCAAATTCTCATCGGCCGTAACACCACCTATCGCGTAACTTCGCGGTATTACTGTACTCTATTTCAAAATTAACGATTTTGGCCGCCCTGCTGGGAGTACCTACTTTTGTTTCTTAAAATCTGGGTTTGAAATTCGGTCAAATCTAGTTACGTAACTTCTCCAATCAATTCTAGTGATTCAAGAATGTCAGATATTCGCCAAAATGAATATTAATTATTGGACATGAGACAAGTGTATTTCAACTTTTAGGTCTGTTAGCCCTCGTGTAGCAAAGCAAGTTTGACAAGAATAGTTTTAGAAAAGAATTCAGTATGTGAATTTTTATTTCATTCAATAATCTTATGCATTTTTTACTGAGTTATTCTTTCGAACTCCATTGATTTCCAAAAAGTAAGCACCCGACAGTAAATTCGACTTAACTGAAAAAGTATGCATTAATTGAGTAAAAATTTCACATGAAAGTAGTCAATTTTGTTAGATTCATGACTAAAAATTATAGCAGTATATTAAACAATATACAGAGTACCTCTGTATATTAAACAATATACAGAGGTATAATTGTAATGATTTATATATACAACACATTTAACATGTTTGTTAATTCCAAAAAAGACGGCTCCAGTGTTTAGCTCCTAAGATAGTATGACTCATGAAAAGTCAATTTTCTCCATTCCAATTAATCATGGTACCAAAAGGATTATCTATGAAGTAAATGCAGAAGCGTTACTGGTGGTAATGTATAGGGCTGATCATCGAAATCTATTTCAGCAACATATTAGTTATAAACTGCTTTAAATAGCTATTACATAATGATAAAATGAATAGTAATTTCAACTTTTCGTTTTTACTAAATAGCCTTTGTAATTTCAAATTTTTTAATTCGATCAAAATTGCTTCCCTGCCTATCCCAATAAAAATTTATCTGAATCCTCAGTTCAAGACTGACTGAACAAAAATTGAAATAAAATATCCGCAAAATTAAGTTCAACAATTCCATTTTAAGAATACGAAATATGTAAAATTGCATCTACCACTAGATTATGAAAGAAGAAATATATAAGTAAAACATTTTTTTTCTAATGAATTGTTTTAGTAACTTCTGTGTTCCACTAAATAAATGTGACACCAAGTGAATATATGTTTGGTGTCACGGCATTTAAAGAAAAGCTTTACTATAGCAATTACATCTTTTCGGTAGATTTCATTGCATTGTTAGCAATTGAAGGCGTGGGAGCAAGAACCAGACAACTGTCTTGTTTTTGCACCGAATTAGTTCAACGTTTGTTCGCTTGGTGGCAGCGCTTTCCGCGTTGCATCAGCCAGTCGTTGGCGTCAGTAGTTGTTTTATTGGCGTGAGAGGTTATGTTTTGCTGACTGGAAGTGTTTTTATTTCTAGTGGAGTGGTTTTATATCTGTTGAATGTACGTCAGTATACAGTATGTTTACTATTAATAGTGACGACACGGACAGTGACCCGGATTATGTGTCAGGGACTCCCCATGACCCCAACCAACGACACAAATTTCTGAACATTGTTCATAGGTGTACCACATCGATTCCCAGGGCTACAGCATCAATTTCTAATCAACTTGAGGTACGAGCTTTAAATGATACTTTATCAAATAAACAGTTAGGGAAAAAACGTGTAAGATATGAATGTACATGGAAAAGAAATGTTTTAAAAAAGAAAAGGGCTAGTGGCGTTGAACATGCTAGTAAAATCAGGTAAAACCATACCTGCACGAGTTACGGGGGAAAACTCAATGTAAGTGTGGCTGTTTTGTCAAAGTTCCTCAGAATGTCCAAGATGATATTGTAGCTAATTTTAATAAAGCATCTGACAAGAATATGCAGGACATGCACTTAAGTGGCTTAATAAGTATTACAAATATTCAGAGGCGTAGACCAAAAACAGGTGAAGGTCGAAACCGTGCTTACGCATGCCATTATAAAGTTAAGTTGGGCGATTTTAAACTGTTTGCAAAAAAAGCTTTTTGTTCATTTCACGGAATCGGCAAGTTTAGAGTCGAACGAATAGTAAAATGTTTGCAGGAAAAAAATCCTTTCCCAAAGATAATAGAGGAAAACATGACAATAGGCCAACAAAAATCCCTCAGAATGTTATTGACACCATTAATGAACATAAAGAGTGTCCCGAGTGAGAGAAAAATCACATTACAGTAGGGCTCAAAATGATAATGTCGCTACCTGTCACCTGATTTAAATGTAAAAAAAGTCATAGGTTGTATTTACAGAAATATGAGCCTGACGTGTATGCACAACTGGAAAAAAAGGTGAAAAATGCGATCCAACAGTATCATGTCTTATCGTCGTCATTTTAAGACAAAATACAAACTATTTTTGGTACACCAAGATCGGATACATGCCAGCAATGTGATTTGCTAGAAAATCAACTGAAAATAAAGAAAAACCCTACACTTTTGACAGAAATAAAGAATAAAAAGGATGTACATTTAATGAAAAGTGAAGAGTTTTATAAGGATTTGAGTTTAAAATTAAAAGAAGCTAAAGGAAACGATGAAGTGGAAGTTTTATCATTTGATTTTCAGCAAAACATGCCATTACCTGCAATACAAAGTGGTGATGTCTTTTATAAAAGACAACTTTGGGTGTATAACTTTACAATATGCTCTGCAAAACATGGAAAGCCATTCTGCTACATTTGTGATGAAACCACGGGTAGTAAGGGTTAAAATTAGGCTATAAGTATGGTTAATCATTTTATAGAAAATGAAATAAGTGGAGATGTGAAAACCTTGTACATATTCTCAGACAACTGTTCGGCACAAAACAAAAACTATGCATTGATTCATTACTTCTACACACTTTGCAAAGGATTAAAATGATTTGATAAAATCATTCATCGCTATCCAGAACCTGGACAAAGTTACCTTCCGTGTGACCGAACATTTGGTAATATTGAACTGGAAAGGGTGTATGTATCCAAGGATTATCAGGAAATGATTAAAAGTACCTCAAAAAAGTTTGTTGTAGTTGAAGTAAAGCAAGACATGTTTTTGGATTACTCTTCGCATTTTATTAAACCTTTCATACCCACTTTTAAAGTGTATGCTAAGGTCGATCAAGCCGCTGGTCAGTCAGGCCAAAGAATCAGGCCTTCAAAAAAGAAAAAACGCCAAGTTGCCAGTGGTGTTAAGTTTGGAATGTCAAAATACAGACATCTTGAATACAACTCTAGTGAATTAGTTTGTAGATCTTCATCTCACAGCATCACTGATAAAAAGACTCTTTTATTCTTGAAAAAAATATTAAAGTGTTATCATTACCTGAAGCAGACAAAAAGTTGTATCAAAAGACTTTAGGATTAAAGGCAACTAAGCTGAAAGACGTTCGTGAACTTACAAAAAAGTACGTACCTCCGGATTGTACATGGTTTTCCAATACACTAACTGAAAAAGTTACTTTGGATGCAGAATATGACGCAAACGCTAATGATGATTTTTGAGCACCTTTTAAGTGAGTCAATGAACAGTGAAATAATACTGTTGTTTTTAAGTGATTTTGGTCAAGTGCTTTTTAAAAAATGGACAACATTTCATGATTATTTAAAAATCTTTCTCAGATATTTCTATAACCTTATTACAAGTTACTTCTTGTAACTATACAGTTTTAATGTGATAATAAAAGTTTTTGAGTATCTACCATGATTTTATTGGTAAGCCTGGCTATAGAATTCCAGTGTTAGGTGGAAAAAACAGACAGCTCCATTCTTTTTTCTTGAATAACAAAACCAGGCAAAAGGTTGAAAAAGTAAAACCGGTATGTGATAGACGAAGGTATTATTAATGTTTTATCCGAATTTGATAAGTTATCCCTACATCCTTGCAACTCTGTATACCAAGCTGAACTACTTGCTCTTAAGAAAGCAGTTTACTATTGTGTTTCAGAGAGAATAGCAGCCAACATCTTTACAGACAGTGCATCAAATGTTACAGCTTTGGGTAATCTGTTCTCCCACAATCCAATCCTAAATGAAATCAAGGAAAAACTGCTCGAAGCCCCACTGAAATACCCCAAATTAACATCTCTTGGGTCGAGCGTTGTTTCTTCAAATGACGTTTATGTTGCACGGATTATAATCGTAGGAGAATTTTATGCGTAAATATGGATAGAGTGTGTATCCTGCAACACTAAGAGGTACATTCTAAATAACGAACTTTTAGTTTAGTTTAGTTTCAATTTCATGGATTATTGCGATTCGTACACAGGTATACTATATTCGTGAAAATGCAAATTAAGTGTTCCGTGTATCAAGTAACATCTCAGAAAATACCTGTGCTTTGAATACTCGTATAGAAATAAATAACAGTAGGTCGACAAACCAAACTGGTGTTGAATGACATCCGGGCACTGTCTTGGAGAAATTGCTTAATGTCTAGATTTTACACTCTGCATCGAATCATTAAGTAGGTAGATCGTTGAATTAATGTCGCACTAGAGCAACACAACGGGCTATTGGCGAAGGTTCAGGATCTATCCCGAAAGGAAAGATCGGAGGACACCTCGTTATCTTGAATCACGGTCAGATGACAAGGCAGCACGTGAACTGGCACCCCACTCTCCAAACCTCCACACCACGCCAACGTGAGGACATTTTAGGCCACGACAGATTTAACGCGTACCAGCCCCGGTGTACACGTGGTCTTTGGCTGGACCGAGTTTCGAACTCGCAACCCTCCGGTTCTGCTACTCTTCCAACCTGGCTACCACGTCCCCCGAATCATATGAACTAAAAAGATTAACGAAGTGTATTGATTTTCTAGCAAATACTTCTTAACCCTGCAGGTGGTTGATTGGACGAGATATCTCGTCATTGTCTCTTCGCTTTCGTCTGGAACCTAACATTCATCATTTAATTGGTCCACGGGACGTGAGTAGACGCTCATCCATTGATTGATTCATCATCTGATGGGTCCATTGATTGGTTATCTGATAGTACTAGGGACCGCGGTAGCCCGGTTGGAAGAGTAACGGATTAGCAACTTGCGAGTTCAAATTCAACCAAAGACCGTCGTGTACAAAGGGGAGCTGGTGCACGTTAAATCTGTCGTGGCCTCAAATATCCTCACGTTGCCATGGTGTGGAAGTTTTCAAATTTTTACCGTAGATAGACATGACAGTGAAACTCATAGATCTCAATTATTCAAATATTTCGACCAATGTTAGCTGAGATATAGGAATTTAAAAATGGGTCGATTTCACAAAATGGCGGCCAACATGGATTTGCCACACTATGTAAATAGCTCTAACTTAAAAACTAACTGTTTGAATTTTGTAAATTTGGTACCAAATGGAAGCCATTTATTTCAGGAGTGTATAGAAACTAGACAAACAATGGGCACTACATTTTTGTGGATATTTTGCATGTAAAGTGGAAAAAGTCAGTTTTAAGAGCAGCCGACTTTAAAGGGCTATAGAAAAAATGAACCCTTTATTTTTCTCTGAAACTTTGTAGAAGTATTAACTAACATGTGTACTTGAATCTGACAAATTCAAAGAGGTAAAATTTTCGATTTCTGAATAAAAGCTATTCCAATGATATGTGTATTTCAAAACGTCATCTTACAGGGCAAAATTGAAACAATGGTCAAATTTGAATTTTTATGATGTATTAGGCTTAAACACCTTTGTATAAATGGACTTCCCCTTGGACATCAGCCACTGGAGCCAAACTAAAACATTCTGTTGCTTTTTACATAATAAAAGAAGGGCAAAATTTTCGTCTGGTCGACGAAGGAAATTTTGTCCCCTCGTGTTGGGATACAACACTTAGACTTCTGATCTAATGATTGATGGAAGACTACTCACCGTTGTCAATAGAAACGGAGGCCCATGGCCAAAATTGGAGGACTTGGCGACCATTTCTGGCGACCCTGACTGCTTAAATTGAATTCGATCAAAATTACTTTCCTGTTGTCTCAATAAAGTTTAACGGAAATTTCCCTTCCCGACTTACTTGGCTGACCGAAAATTGAAAAAAATTCCACAAAATGGAAGTGGGGTAACACTTGTTTTTACATAATTGTGTTATGTTCTGGAAAAATTAAATTTTTTAATGGGATTCAAAAATACGTGTTTCGGAATCTACCACTATATATAATAAAAGATAAATAAGTAAAACACATTCATAAATGTTCATTTTTCTTAAGTAAGTGATTCTAATGGTATCACGGAGAGTTTTCAAAAGTTGTTCAAGTAGAATCGCAACCACGACTTTTTATAATTTTTACGATACTTTTGTGATCTTTTACAGAGGAAATGTGAGGTGAGGTGTCTTGTTTCAATTGACAAATAAAATTTTCAAAATTAACTTCACAGGAACTTAAGACAAGGTGAAGAGTTCATAGGAACCAATTTGGTAAAATTATTATACACCAGTTGTGGTACAGCTTATATAAACGCAAACATTGGTGGCAACGGTTTTGGCGCACTTTTATGTCGCCAAGGAAAACGTTTTTATTAACTGAAAATTTTAAGCGTTATCGAAAAATAATCAACGTAAAGAGTAAAACATCGTTTTTTTTTACGGAAAATAATTAGCCGTATTATCGCGAACACTTCTACAAATCCAAATGTAACAGTCTGAGTGAACTTTTTGCATCAAACTTCATTTAAATGTTGTATTTATAGCACAAAAATTCCGATTTAATTAATCCCGATTCCTTAAGGAAATAAATCTAAATAAGAGAAAGATAACGATTTTCAAAAATAAAAATAGCAAGAAACGATACCACTAGATGCAGCTGCATTCGGCCGTGACTAAAATCAAACTAACAGTTTTAATTCTTCAAATCTACATGAAACGGAAAAGAATTGAAAAACATTTTTTGGAAGAACCAATGAAAAATCAAAGAACAATCTAATGGAAATGAAATGTTGAAAGCAATAAAATATTAGTACTTGATGTGTGACAACATTAAAACAAAATAAAAATGAAAAGCTTTCTTTTCTTTAGAACAAGAATCCGTGTGACATCCTTAAAAATAAACCTCTTTTACTTAGTTGATTTTATCCTTCTTCCATGCTTCTTTCTTACTTCTACATGAAAGAAACAGTCTAGAATATTCCAAATGAAAATGTAAAATTTTCCCTTGCCGAGCTTACCTAGCTTCAAAATAAGCCTAATAAAGGTGAATTGCCTTTACCTGCAGTAACTTGCTACAAAAAATGCGCCAAACATTGCTCCAAAAGCGTTGCCACCAAAATATGTGTATATCAAAGCTGTACCCCAGTTGCTTCATACTAGCAAAAAGTTTGGTATTTTTATAAGCAGTTGAGTAGTTTTATAATTCAATTTGCACACATGCATTTCTCTAAGAGAGAATGCGACCATAAAAGTATTGGATTTCCGACATTTCACCACTGTGATGAGCAACACACCGGTTTCTCAAGGTTCGAATAAAAGAATTTATTGACAATACATTAATTCATTTACGAGTTAGCTGGAGCCAAAATGAACAGCCAATTTCATTGCATTACATATTGCGTTCTACCCTTATGAGAGTTTACGACCTCTAGAAGTCAAGGTACAGAAACTATTTGTTTTACCTACCCCCCTCCCAATGCCTGTTGTGTATATCTTTCATCCATCGTCTTTTGGGCCCGGACCCTTTTGAGTTTCATCCATATGATCAAGTACAGAACGAGTCAAGTCACCCTACAGATATCGATACCAGCAATAATTACCCTGCATGATAAAAGAGGGGCAGCTCGGTATAGAAAAAAAGGCTCGTGCCCTTTTTCAGTTCTCGATCTATGTAGATATTAGCAATTTCTACGTTTTCGCCGAAGCGCAGTCCACGTTCTCAACTGTTCAGCTGAGAACTTGTTTAATAACAGACTGTCTTCAAACAAAACAATTGCAAACGAGAAAATTATGTCTACTTTTAATTTTGACTTCCACGTTTGTAGCAAAATATTTACAAAAGCACTGCTTTATTACTGTGCATCCTAAATAACGCCTGGGCAAGATGCCAAAGCGGTGAACCGGTGGATCGGGAAGGTATTGAGAAAAGGGTATCACAGGGTTGAGAAAAGCAACGCAATATTTAGAATTTTAATCAAATACTGTAATAGCCCGACTTACGCGAACTCGGTCCTTGATTTTTTCGTTTGGCAACACGCTATCTTCAGTGTTTCTCTTGCTGTGATACGCATTGGACACGTTTCGCCCGAACTCTACGTGCACGATTACGATTCTACGATCGACGAAAGTTAAAACTGTTTGTTATACGTTTTCTAAACCCTTAAAAAGCTATGTCGTCCAAACGAAGCAAATCTGATCTTGGGATGAAATTTCCAAAAAAAATATTGAATGGTGTCTGGAAGAAACTTTGTCCATTTTTTTTTTCAAAAACGAGACGGAAAAAACGGCAGAAACTGATCATGTCACTCATGTGATAGAAGTTGTTAATCTAGCCAGGCAATTAGATTTGGAAATCAATGGTGATGATGTCTACGAGCTGTTGGATTCACAGTCAGGAGTTGACAATTGATAAGCTCAGAGATGCGTGAGCAAAATGTCACTGAGGTACCCGATACTTCAGACCCAGTTCCACCAGAAAAGCACGTGACAATTGCAAGCTTCACAGAAGGTCTCAGCTCAATTGAAAAGGGCTTAAAAATTTTAGGAAACATAGACTCCAACGAAGAACGCGTTATAGATATAAAGCAAGGAATAAAAGATTTTTTAGCTTGCTACGAAGAAATTCTGCGTGAAAAAGAAGGCATTGTTTCGTCAGACGTATTTGTTAGATTTTATGAAACCATCGACATCGAAATAATTTTTTACGCAACTCATTTATTTTTTTAATATTTTGTATTATTATGTATAAAGAACTGCAATTCTATTAAATATTTTTCTTCTAAACTAGTGTTTTTGTTAGTAGTCCTTGATCCCAATTAAACAAAATTTGGTGGAGATGTCGAATCCGAGGCATTAGCGATTTATCGCCAAACATGGTAACCTTGGTGTTTTGATTCAGCTTCATGGCAACCCTATGCAAATGGTTTTTCGCGTAGGAAAGTCCGCTTTTTATAGCACGGATTCACTCTCCAACGGTTCGAGAATTGGGAACATCCCCGTATAACACGGTGCTTTTATAGCACGGATTCACTCTACCACGGTTCAAGAATTGGGAACATCCCCGTATAAACCGGTGCTTTTATAGCACGGATTCACTCTAACACGGTTCGAGAATTGGGAACATCCCCGTATAACACGGTGCTTTTATAGCACGGATTCACTCTACCACGGTTCGAGAATTGGGAACATCCCCGTATAACACGGTGCTTTTATAGCACGGATTCACTCTAACACGGTTCGAGAATTGGGAACATCCCCGTATAACACGGTGCTTTTATGGAATGATTGGAACAACGATGCGAAAAAGACGGGCATTATGAAAGTTTAATTTAAATGGTGTAGCATGTGAATATTCTAAGATCTACACGCGTGAATATTATCTCGAGATAAATTAAATAGAAAGTAACTTAGCTTAGAAGAGACATGGTGTCTCTTGGAGATCCCCGCTCGTCATCAAAAAGAAAAAATGGTAAGAACGCTTAACGCGTTTCTTCTCACAAAACTGCAAGGTCATTGAACTGAGGCGAAAAAAAAGAGCGTGATCTTCCTCTCCACGCTTTTTATCAGTTTTTCAGGGGGTCGCAAATCAGGGGAGATGGTCTTGTCAATCAAGGGAGCTGGACTTCCTGATTCGCTGTTTTTAAACTAGCTCATCTGTAATTTGTTAGACGGACACACATGGCATGCCATGACGCAACTTTCTGGAAGATTCTTAGCATAGTTAATGAGCGTCACTGGAGCGAGGGAGAAAACGGAATTGAGAAATAAAGGACTTAAAAATAAATGGCATCACTGATCTCGTAGCTGTCACTCAGAGGATGAGGATATCTTGCCAAAAAGAAAACACCCTCGGTTAATAGTACTTAGTGATGACGAAGAAAACATTGTTTAATTCATATTAATATGTATTACTTAAGAAAATGTTTAATTATGAAAATATAATAGCATGTTTTTAGTTTTTGGAACCTAACCCTCTTTTCGTACTAGTTCTTTGTTTTACCCGTATAACGCGGCAATTCTTCCCCGTATAACGCGGCAATTTTTTGGAACGTAATTCCCGTGTTATACGGGGGTTACCTGTATTTATATGCAAAGTTGTACCCCGACTTAAACGAATTCGACTTGAGAGATTTTCGTCGGACCCACCTGCGACGCTCCAAAATTGACGTCTTCTCAAATTGTTATTTGATGTGGATTCGTTAAGAATCAGCAATCGATTTACAGCCACAACATTTATTATCACAAAACAAGGATAGACATTAAGACATTTTACAGTTAACTTGTTACATCATCATTGCTTGATCTCTCTCAGCACAACAGCGCCGGCCAATTCTCTCCACTCTTCCAAACTTCAGAGGCGCGCACAGCGCCCTCTTTTGCTCAAATTCTCATTGGCCGTAACACCACCAATCGCGTAACTTCGCGGTATTTCTGTACTTTATTTCAAAATTAACGATTTCGGCCGCCCTGGTGGGAGTACCTACTTTTGTTTCTTAAAAGCTGGGTTTGAAATTCGGTCAAATCTAGTTACGTAACTTCTCCAATCAATTCTAGTGATTCAAGAATGTCAGATATTCGCCAAAATGAATATTAATTATTGGACATGAGACAAGTGTATTTCAACTTTTAGGTCTGTTAGCCCTCGTGTAGCAAAGCAAGTTTGACAAGAACAGTTTTAGAAAAGAATTCAGTATGCGAATTTTTATTTCATTCAATAATCTTATGCATTTTTTACTGAGTTATTCTTTCGAACTCCATTGATTTCCAAAACGTAAGCACCCGACAGTAAATTCGACTTAACTGAAAAAGTATGCATTAATTGAGTAAAAATTTCACATGAAAGTAGTCAATTTTGTTAGATTCATGACTAAAAATTACAGTAAACAATATACAGAGGTATAATTTTAATGATTTATATATACAACACATTTAACATGTTTGTTAATTCCAAAAAAGACGGCTCTAGTGTTTAGCTCCTAAGATAGTATGACTCATGAAAAGTCAATTTTCTCCATTCCAATTAATCATGGTACCAAAAGGATTATCTATGAAGTAAATGCAGAAGCGTTACTGGTGGTAACGTATAGGGCTGATCATCGAAATCTATTTCAGCAACATATTAGTTATAAACTGCTTTAAATAGCTATTACATAATGATAAAATGAATAGTAATTTCAACTTTTCGTTTTTACTAAATAGCCTTTGCAATTTCAAATTTTTTAATTCGATCAAAATTGCTTCCCTGCCTATCCCAATAAAAATTTATCTGAATCCTCAGTTCAAGACTGACTGAACAAAAATTGAAGTAAAATATCCGCAAAATTAAAATGTGGGAAACACCTGTAATCGTGTAAGTTCAACAATTCCATTTTAAGAATACGAAATATGTAAAATTGCATCTACCACTAGATTATGAAAGAAGAAATATATAAGTAAAACATTTTTTTTCTAATGAATTGTTTTAGTAACTTCTGTGTTCCACTAAATAAATGTGACACCAAGTGAATATATGTTTGGTGTCACGGCATTTAAAGAAAAGCTTTACTATAGCAATTACATCTTTTCGGTAGATTTCATTGCATTGTTAGCAATTGAAGGCGTGGGAGCAAGAACCAGACAACTGTCTTGTTTTTGCACCGAATTAGTTCAACGTTTGTTCGCTTGGTGGCAGCGCTTTCCGCGTTGCATCAGCCAGTCGTTGGCGTCAGTAGTTGTTTTATTGGCGTGAGAGGTTATGTTTTGCTGACTGGAAGTGTTTTTATTTCTAGTGGAGTGGTTTTATATCTGTTGAATGTACGTCAGTATACAGTATGTTTACTATTAATAGTGACGACACGGACAGTGACCCGGATTATGTGTCAGGGACTCCCCATGACCCCAACCAACGACACAGATTCCTGAACATTGTTCATATGCGTACCACATCGACTCCCAGGGCTACAGCATCAATTTCTAATCAACTTGAGGTACGAGCTTTAAATACTTTATCAAATAAACAGTTAGGGAAAAAACGTGTAAGATATGAATCTACATGGAAAAGAAATGTTTTAGAAAAGAAAAGGGCTAGTGGCGTTGAACATGTCTATTGCTTCAAAGAGGTTAAAATTCATCTAAAATATAATAAAAGATGTGAGAAGTTTACTCACCCTTTTTCTTGAATCCTTACCCTCTTTTCTAGGGCTGGGCAAAAAAGATAGAATTCTATGATGCCTTTGTATTATCCATTCTTTCGCTGAAACTTATATATTCATTCACAGAGAAGCTCAAATCAAATGAAAACACATCCTATAAATTTCGCTACTCTTTAAAGATAATCCACAATCTCGGTAGGCCACTATCCTTCCTCTGTCGAACTCAGATACTTGATCAAAAGATGATCGCTGTTTTCTACGAGGCATAATTGATCGTTTTTTTGAAAAAACCACAAGAAAAACACAATTGCCGTACTTGAAATCGTCGAAATCTCCAAGCCTTAAATAGCGCTTTGAAGTGGCCCCACAGGCGCGCGTGATGTGCGTCTGCGCTGAAATTCTAATCATTTGCATATCTCACCTCCGCTAATGCATGTTGTAAATTTCATATTATTTGCATGCTTCCTCCAGGGTGTTGCATTTACGGTGGCCAGCAGTGTATTTACAATTTTAACAGAAAAAGGAACAACACATTTTCTCCCGCTCAATAACGAGAGTTCTCTCCAAAGTTAAAAAGTGTTCTAGCAGTTTTGTCCTTTTTGCGCATGCGCGACCAGTCCGCAGAAACGATAGCAGGCTCGCACTCGCGACATCCTCCCACCCCTGAGTTTCAGGTTCATGAAACTCAGGAATCAATCAAACGTTGGGCAGGTCTTAAAGGTCGTCCAAACCTTGATATTCGAATTCTGCTTTTATCTGGGTTTGGAGTTTCTAGTTGGTTAGGTGCAGCACCAGATACATCCACAGAGAACTCATCTTATGGTTTTTCTACTCCTAAGTATCTAGTATTTCTCGCGTAGAGTAGACATCATAATCTGGAGACCTGCGTGGCAGAGTTCATCATGCTTATTCAAAACTAGTTTATCTACAATATGGTGTTTTGAAGGAAGAACTATGGGATAACGAAAGCTTTCTAAATCCTTCCTCATGCTAATTTTAGATTTGACTCTTAACAAGCCATCTGAATCTAGTAGTGTTTGCATTTTTGATATTCTTGTTTTGCAGTCTTCCCCAAAGCTTTGTCTCTGAACTTGTTTCAATACTGTTTTTTCAGCTTTCTCGATCTCTTCAACATTCAGACCACCATAGTTTCTTTCATCGATTTTGACTTTGGCATTTCTGTAAAAACGAAAAATCCATGCCATGATTCTGATTATTTGGTTGTAAATTGAAATTCTAGTACAAAATGCTAGACTAATTCAATGTTGGTAGCCGATACTACTGTTTTTCGTCTTTCCAAATTGACAACATCAAAATCCGGGCCCGCATCCGAGACTGGCCATTTATCACTAGGTTGTTCCAGCCACTTTGGTCCCTCCCACCAGCGACCTATCTTCAATTTTTCAACAGTGCATCCCCTTGACGGTAGATCAACCGGATTTAAAGTACCGGATATGTGTTTCCAATCCTCAGGATTCGTTAGAAGTCGAATTTCTTGTACTCGACTGTACACAAATGTTCCCCAGTTTTCATTTCTTCTAATCCAGTATAGCGCATTTACTGAATCAGACCAATAAAAGGTTTTAAAGTTCTCTACCTCCAGTTCTTTGAGTATGGTGTTTGCTAACCTTGCTCCGATAACACAGGATAATAACTCCAGTCTTGCAATAGTTGCTTCTCTTATTGGAGCTACTCTCGTCTTGGCTTGTATTAGTTGGCAAGACACCTCGTCATTGTAGGATGTTTTAAGAAAGATGCAAGTGGCATAAGCTGATTTACTTGCGTCGCAAAAGATGTGGAGACTTGATTCACCAAGTTGGATGTCATGAGGTGCGAGCTTACGCGGGATTCTTATTTTCTTCAAGACTTCTAGTTGTTCTTTCCATTTTGTAAATTTCTTTTTCATATCTTTGGGTAGTTCACCATCCCACTTGAGCTTTAGTTTCCAACACTCTTGCAGCATTAGCTTAGGCAGGAGGGTAACCGGAGCGGTAAATCCTATAGGATCAAATACTTTGTTGGCTTCAGAAAGAAAAGATCTTTTTGAGATCTTCTTTGAATCGCTTTTTTCTTAAAAACTCATCAAGCTAAGCCTGTCATCTTCTATGTGCCACTGCAGCCCCAAAATTGGTTCAGGTGATTTTTGGTCTTCCATGAGTCCTATGCTTTTACCTGCTATGTTGTCTTTAACAGGAAGATTGTACCGCCAACCTCGTAGGTCAAATTGTGCTGACCCTAATATATTTCTAGAATTGGCAATAAATTCTTGTAATTCTTCCGAATCTACGCAATTATCGACGAAGAATGAATTCTTCAGCTTTTCAACTGTATGTCTGAGAGGCTCTTCTACTTCGTTTAAAAGATGCAACAAGGTCGCCGCTAACGGGAATGGACTAGCATTAATGCCGAAAACCACTCGACAATGCCTATAAACTTGCAGCTGTTTATAATCACCATCTTTATACCAGAGAAATTTCAAAAAGTTTTTGTCCTTCTCTTTTAAGCTGATCTGAAGGAATGCTTTTTTGATGTCTGCACTGACGCCTATTTTACCTTTTCTGAATCTGTGCAATATAGAGGGTATCAGTTCTATCAGATTTGGATCCTTGGCTAAGCAATCATTTAATGATAAGGAGTGTTCCTCTTTTGCAGAGCCATCAAAAACGGGTCTTATCTTAGTTGCAGAACTTTGACGAATCACAGCTCTATGAGGTAAAAAGTGACCTTCATTTGCACCCGAGTCAGGAATCGTTTCTATGATTCCTTCAGTTTCCCATTCTTCGAACACTTTCTGATACGCATCTAAATTCTCAGAGGACTTCAAGTTATGAACCGTTGACTTAAGTCTTTATTCCGCTAGTTCTCGATTAGTAGAAAATGTCGGATGATTTTCAATCCAAGGTAGTGAGACAATATACCTTCATCTGAATCTATATCTACTGTGTTATTAGATAAGTCTAAAGCCTCTTGGTTTAAATCTTCGGCTTTTTTTCTCTTGATGGGATCTCTTATTCCAAGTACGTCTAGTTCCCAGAGGTCTTTCAATTTTCCACTTTAAACATGTAAGGAAATGGAAAATAAAGAAGTGTTGCCAGTTCCCCTAGACACTGGAACCTTCCCCATCCAAGTCCACCCTAAATGAGTCTCAATTGCAGCGAGGCCACTTGATAAAAGCTTAACATTTCCAGTGAAAAGCTTCCCAATAATATCTGTCCCAATTAGAAAGTGAATTTCATTGTTCCCTGTTAATCGTTTAGTACTATGATCTGAAAACTCTATTCCGCAGCGTTTTGCTTCTATAATCCAGGGACCATCAGTAGTATGGGGGCCTCTTGAGCGGCAAATGCAAGATGGCCGCCGTTTGATAAGGAGTTGACTGCTGATAAGGAGTTGGGGAGAATTGCTGATAAGTGGGCTTTTAGGTAGTGACGTCGTTGTAATTTGGTGGGGGGAATGAGAAACCCTATTATTTTGAATTAAAAAAGGAATTTCGTGGATTCGAACTGGGGACCATGGGATCTGTAGTGCAGTGCGCTAGCCGTTAGGCTGTAAGAGAGTTAGCTATGGGTGGTGAATTAATGTAGTGTTTGCTTTTTTTTCTTAATACTAGGAATGCGTTATGGGACTTGGTTTTATTTGATGAATAATTAATTTTTATTTTCCAATTAGTTGTAAGTGTGTTGGACTGGTGGCGCCATCTAGTGATTTTAAAAGAAGTTAATCTAAGGAACTTTCTTATTTTTGTTATTCATTCTGGGAAGGTGCTATGTTTAGAAAATGGTTTGAACAATTGTGGTACAGCCATCTGGTGGTGGAAGAAGTAACAATTAGTTTTAAAAGATTTATTTTCTAGCTCTAGACTTGTAGCTTGATACTTTAGACTGGAGAATTTTTTTTTTTTTTTTAAAGAAAAACAATATTATGAGGGATTCGAACTCAGCAAAAGGTAATCGCGGCCGCCCGTTTTACACAAGCACTTTAACCGTTCGACCACGATCACCTACTTTTTAGAATACATATAGAATACTAGCTCGTGAAGTTACATCTTAAGGGAGTGAAAGTATGTTTTCTTTATTGTGAATACCTTATTGCCCCTGTGAAGAATGAATATGAACATAACGTTGAATTGACAAGTTTATATCCAAAGTCTGCGAATTATATGTAATGACAGAATCTAGAACTCTCTGGAACGTGTGAGAATATGACTAAGGATTTATGTGCAGATTAATTAAGATAAAAGAAGGAGTTAAACACGTAGTCACCGATAGGATACAATAGAAAGTAAATGAGAAATCTTTTAAACGCATTGCTATTTAGGAGAATGGTGTTGTTTTTCTGATTGCGAGAAAAGCAAATGAATGACATGCTAGAACTACATCACCCAATGAATCACATATGACATGCTTGAACTGGAACTTTCAATAAGGGTTTTAGCTATGAAATAGTGACGAAGGGATTATCTTAATACTCTAACGTTGGAACTCAGAACATAAGTAATTGAGGCCAACCAATATATGCGAAAATTTTAAGCGTATGAACACTACATGTAAGATAGAATTTATAATACGGAAACCATTTTTATATTTTAATGAATTTATATACAACATGAGCTTGAAGAAAATGTGAATGTTTAAAGGGTGAATGTTTTGTAGGGAAAATTATTATTACAATTTGAGGGGGAGGACTTTGAGATATGAATAGGACACACAGGCATAACGGTGTATGAAACATTACATTTTTAGGTAATTAAGAAGTAACTAACCAAAGATTTATAGTATGCATATTATAAGCGATGGCAAGGAAACGTATAAGATTGATATTATTAGAAGCCTCTGGAACTTGGGACAATATGACTAAGGTTTGTGTATATTACAAATGTGGGAAATTGTTTTATTGATTAGATGCAATCTTAGGCAAATATATTCTACCAAAGGTTTGTGATGGTAAAGTATCAGATTGAAAGTCTAGAAGCCTCTGGAACTTGTAAGAATATGACTAAGGATTGTTTTTGCACGTGTAAGTTATTTAAGATAACAGAAGGAACGGAGTTAAACACTGAGTCACAGATAACGATAGAAACTATTTGATAATAAGAGGATTTTTAAAGCATAGTTGGAGCATCTTGGGTCTTTGAATTACTTTGCATCTTGTTTTGGGGTTTTACTGCCCCTTTTTTTTCTGTTTTTAAATAAATCATGGATTCTAAGGACATTAGACCTGCAAAGAAAATGCGTGCAGACAAAGAACTGTGTTTGCAGAAATATTGTAAAGATTCTTTATGTTATGAGCATGGTGAACTGTTTACAGATTGTGAAGGCTGGGCATATTTTCGTCGATTGGAAAACGAATTAACGTACTTAAAGAAAGAGGAAACTACTATTGAAATTTATGGTAAAAAATGTACTGTGCCTCGGCAACTTGTAGCATACGGAGACGTAGGAATAAGCTATGCCTTTAGCGGATCTTGTATTACAGCCAAGCCTTGGTCTCCTTTACTATTGGAAATAAAGGCAGAAGTGGAACGAATAATTGGCACAAGATTTAATTTTGTGTTGGTGAACCGTTATAAAGATGGTAAGGACTGTATAGGTGCCCATAAAGACAATGAGAAGGACTTGGATCTTAATGCACCCATAGCGTCTGTTTCATTTGGACAGAAAAGGCAATTTGTGTTTTCTAGAAAGAACTACAATTCTCTAAAAATTGTTCTGGAAAATGGAAGCTTGCTTGTGATGAAGTATCCAACAAACCAATTTTGGTTTCACAGCTTGCCCCGTGGGAATGCATTATGCCCTAGAATAAACTTAACGTTTCGTAAAATTCTTGTATAAAGCAGCGATAAACCACTTATGTGCCCCCGAACTAAAACTCAGTGTTGTGCACTAGACGATATTTGGACAACGTTGCAACTGATCTTTGCCTTTCTGAATAGTATTTTTATAAATGCTTATATCTTGTTGGTTTCAAATAATTTTTTTTTAGCATGTCTTACCACATATACTGTATTTAGGACTTTTTTATTACATAGTTTTATAAAATGTCTTAAAATGCAAGATCTGAAATGAAATTTTTCTTTGCTATAAAGATTTATGTTTTTTAAGTTAGATGTTTTTACTCAAACATTAATTATACATTAGATATTATAGCACATATTTTTAATGCAGAAATTTTGTTTTAAGTATTGTACACACTTAAGTAAGAGTAAACTTTTGAAACTTTACAAGACCCGTACTATTTCAGTTTATCGGTTTTTATTGTTATCAACTCTAGAATCATATGACGTAGAACGACTTTATCTCTGCAAAAAACTGAATCAAGTGGTGAGTTGCATTAACTTTGCTTGAAATTTCGGTTTATTATCAAGTTCCTCAAAGTTCTGAAAATGATGCGTTTTACAAATCGACCCAAAGTGTGTGAAAGAATGTATTTCAACGATCAGGTGTTTCCAAGGGAAAGCTTAAGTTTGACGATGCAATCACTTCCTGACAATGTGTTTCACCTTGGTGACTATTTATTCGTGCTAATCAATAACTTCAACGGTTCCACACGTGTCCACATACGTAAATTTGCTTTGCATGAAAACAATGTCTTGAAACCAACGAAGGACTGTGTTTCCCTGCATCCAAAAACATGGTACATTCTAATGCAAAAGTTGAGCACATTTTTCACTTTTGCAACTGCCTCCAACGTTAAAGTTATAGAAAAAGAAGTCTGCCTTTCTAAAATGTTTGATGTG
The DNA here is from genome assembly GCA_933210815.1 of Meta bourneti. Lineage (NCBI taxonomy): Eukaryota > Metazoa > Arthropoda > Arachnida > Araneae > Tetragnathidae > Meta > Meta bourneti. The sequence continues at coordinate 3,959,903 of OW119926.1, forward strand.
GGGGAAATGCACTTAGTTTTACAACGTGTATTTCAGAAAAGAAATTATACTTTTCAGTTCTCGCCCAACTGTGTGTTTATGAATTCTGATCAGTATTTTAAACTGTGTGAAATCTACGGCAATGTGTTAGATGTATTGAAGATATCGCTTTTGACGTATTTGTTGCCATATTATGTGAAACTGGAAATCAAAAAATGTTTTCCTGGTGAAAGTTACAAACCTTACTGCAGTGATACCATTAAATCTGATTGTTGGAGAGAAGCCATAGCTTCTCTCTGCAAGTGCTTAAAGGATATTGTGTCAAAAAATATAAATATTCTTTTTGACTGTTTAGGCTGTAAGAATGAAATTGTCAATCAATCTGTACATAAATGTATGACGATGAGCGTTGACGAACGCTTTTGCGAATTTTTCGCCCTTGCTTTATGTGCTGTTAACTGGAAAGAGTTTGCTATTAATTTTGTAAGACAGAGCAATAAACTGTTAAACTTTTATTACATAATAATGGAGGAAAATGTTTTTGAGAATTTGAATACCACAGATATTTTCAATACTGTTAGAGAGATGTATGTAAAAGACCTGTAAGATATGTTGTTACAAATATATATAAACTGTTGATTCTTTTTTCAATAAATGATTTTTTTCTTCAATTCAGTGTTTTCAAAAAATATTCTACACAACAAATATACTAATTTTGTATGACAATGTTTATTCAACAACAAAAAAAGGCAAAGGAAAAAAATTATAAGAAAATATTTTTAAAAATGTTTTTTTTTAAATTTGGTGTTTACTATTCTAGATGGTTACTTTTCCTTTCTTTTTGTTTTAAGATTTAAAAGTACGAAAGGTTTAATTTAGAAAATAAACAATACACCAAGATGATTGATAAGTACTAAAAATAATAGCTAGATGAATATTTATTTCAAGCGTTCTTTTTCTTGAATTAAAGTACATTTACACATTTTTCCTAAAGCATTTAGTAACTCATTTTTTAAGGCATTTTAAAATTCCTCTTTAGTAAATAGGTTTAACATGTAATGAACAAACAACAAATAATAATAAAAATAGTCAATATATTTATAAGGGGTAAAAAGGTCTTTCCTACAAGATTTTTTCCACAAGTCCTTGATAAAAGTCTTATGATTTTTAGAAAAGTCTTAAACTTCCTTATTAGTCTTTTTTGCTGTAGTACAAGTGTTAAAAATTTCATGACATTCAATTCAAAACCACCCTTTCACAATTCTTCCACACTGTGTTCAGTAAATCACTTGAAATTGCATCTACTACATGTACTTATAAATAGACTATTTAGTAACAAATGTACGTTTTAATTTTATGTAAAATTTTGGTTCGGCACATAGGACACGTTGAGAGACTCTTCGTACATCTCATGCATGTCACCAGATGACCGCAAGGCTGTAAAGTAGCATCCATTTCCGATTCCATGCAAATTTCACAAAGTCGTTCGTCCTTGTCTTTGTATGAAGAGTAAAGTTTTACATCAGGTTTTATAAAAACATAGGCATTATTGTTTGTTTCATCCAACACCTGTACAATTTCATCTATGGGTGTTTCTTTTAGTCTAGGGTCAACAATCGGTCCTTGTTGGGCTACCAAACATTTTGGATAAAACTTTATGTGTTCGTGTCTGACTACATCCTCCTTTTGCCAATTTTCAAGCCCTCCTCCACACCAATAGCACTTAACTCCGTCCGAGACACCCGTGTAATACAATCCATTTTCGGCCAGGTCCCTAATGTCAACATCTGTGCGTGGCCAATCTCTAAACGTAGATAGACGTTTATTGAGCATAGACATGTTTGGAACTTTAGGCTTCAAATTTACGTGCTGATTACTCATTTTCCTTAAAATTATATTATGCTCTGTTACTCTTAAGTGTAAAATTAGAGTGCAGATTGTGTTGAAAAGGTTCTCTTCGTCAATTTTTTTAAAAAATCTGGTACTTGTCGAAGATACTAGTGGTAGAGTAAAAACAAAAAATCACATGCACATTTAAACATATCCATTCGTTAAAATCTTCTTGCATTACAACACACAATTTTACTTGGCGCATTATCACAAGTACAAGTTTTCTGAGTACATTCTTCACTTAAGCGTTCGTAGTTACTCACAAAAGATAAGAATACAATAAATTTTAATTTTACTGGTTAGTAAGTGTATGGTGTTATTCACTGTTTAGTAAGTGTATATAGTGCAGTTCTTCGTGCCTCTAATTTACAATTCTTTTTCCAAGAACAGCTAACACATTTCAATAGCAATGTTTAATATTTGTGTAATTGTGCATTTTGACGGATTTCAGACTCAAAAGGGTTTCTTAGTACGTAAATACGTATACATCGCCATAAAATCGTAAGTAGCTTCAAGCATTCGTTTTAACTTATCGCCTTATAAGCATAAAACTGAGTGCAAAAGATCACAAAACTGTGCGATATGTTGAAAAAATTACATATGTGGTCTTCCTTTCTGTCCCATGGCATGCAAAAATTGTGTCTCCTTTAGAAACTTTAGACTCTAAGCTTTTAGAATTGTATTAGCAGACCAAGAGCGCCACCCAGTACCTAGTTGCTTACAAAGGTCGTTGTGTGGAAAAGAAACACCTAGATGCATTGAATATACCAAATATCAACTTGGAACAATATGGGTGTCCCAAATTCGATGCACTATGTGCTCTAAGTAGCAACAAAAAGATCCAAAAACTATCATGGGGTCATCACAAAAATAATTTGCATTGCCCCAAAGCTGAGGTGATGGCATTTAATAATTGGCTCGTCGTAAACATGTGTCTCTTAAAAAAATGCAAGTATGTAAAAATAAGTTCTTTTTTACTACAATGTATTAGTTTTGTAAAATATATGAATCAATGTTTTTTTTCTATTAAAAAGTGTTCTAATTTACTTTGTTTCCATGTGATTGCCTTCAATCTGTTTAAGAAGTGTATCTGTTTTTTCTTGCAGAGTTGTTTTAAGAATACATAGAATTCATATTTAATTCAATATTTGTTCATTTTAAAATTCACACTAATACTTAAAATTTTCAGTTATTATTTAATTTTACTCATGTGTAAAACTATCAGCGGTGTGCGTAAATATTTAGATTATGCATTAAATATCAAGAAAAGGCAAAAAGTTAATTTACTTTTCAGCACAGATGTGCACACATTATTTTTAAAACAGAAAACCCACATGTTATCCATTTTAACGTTGTAATGAATTAGATGTAAATTAAGAGAATAATATGAAGTATCTTGTAAAATACTTTATAGTTTCGTACAGTATTGGAATTTTGCTCTGCAATTTAAGCTGCACAATAGGCATAAGGTTTCAAATAAAAGGAAGTTCATATTTAGTAAATGCATGGTTTGCAAAAAAAGCATTAAAAGAGGAACGTTTAATTTAGAACTTCAAAAATAAATGGCTTTTTAATTCTATTTTTCACTGCTTCAAATGTGCAAGGAAACATCTTCATAGTAAGGGTCTTGTAAAGTTTCAAATAAAAGCAAAAAAAAATTACTCTTACAGGTTTTTATAATTATTTTTTACTGTGCATAAAACACACTTTAAGAATCAAACTTTTAAAAAATGTCTTAATTGTAAAATTAAAAATAAAAAGCAAATTGCATTTAAATGTTTGTAATAATATTTAAAGTATATATATATTTTTTTCAATTGTTAAACGTTTTTTAAAATCTTCAGTATTAAAAATATGTGGGGGGGGGTATTTCAATTAACGTCACACTGGAGCAACACAACGGGCTATTGGTGACGGTCCGGGATCAATCCCAAAGGGAAAGATCCGAGGACAACACCACGTAATTTTGAACCACGGTCAGATGACGAGGTAACACCTGAGCTGGCACCCCACTCTCCAAACTTCCACACCACGCCAACGTGAGGACATTTGAGGCCACGACAGATTTAACGTGCACCAGCCCCCTTTGTACACGACGGTGTTTGGCTGGATTCGAAGTCGCAACCCTTCGGTTGCAAGTCCGTTACTCTTCCAACCGGGCAAAAATATGTGTAATAGTATCTTGTATATATATATATATATATATATATATATATATATATATATAATTAAGAGTAAAAGCATCCAACTTTTAAAATATAAATCCTTATATTTCATCCAAAAATAGTTTGTAAATCTGTATAATAAAAATTAAATCACTAAAATTTAGGAAGATTTATTTAAAAAATATGCATGGAAAGATTAATTAAAAAATAACTTTTGGTTTAGATTTTATAGCATAAATGATTTCAATACAATTACAAATTCAAAATGTGCACGTTCATAGTACGGGTCTTGTAAAGTTTCAAAAGTTTACTCTTACTTAAGTGTGTACAACACTTAAAACAAAATTTCTGCATTAAAAATATGTGCTATAATATCTAATGTATAATTAATGTTTGAGTAAAAACATCTAACTTAAAAAACATAAATCTTTATAGCAAAGAAAAATTTCATTTCAGATCTTGCATTTTAAGACATTTTATAAAACTATGTAATAAAAAAGTCCTAAATACAGTATATGTGGTAAGACATGCTAAAAAAAAATTATTTGAAACCAACAAGATATAAGCATTTATAAAAATACTATTCAGAAAGGCAAAGATCAGTTGCAACGTTGTCCAAATATCGTCTAGTGCACAACACTGAGTTTTAGTCTGTAAACAGTTCACCATGCTCATAACATAAAGAATCTTTACAATATTTCTGCAAACACAGTTCTTTGTCTGCACGCATTTTCTTTGCAGGTCTAATGTCCTTAGAATCCATGATTTATTTAAAAACAGAAAAAAAAGGGGCAGTAAAACCCCAAAACAAGATGCAAAGTAATTCAAAGACCCAAGATGCTCCAACTATGCTTTAAAAATCCTCTTATTATCAAATAGTTTCTATCGTTATCTGTGACTCAGTGTTTAACTCCGTTCCTTCTGTTATCTTAAATAACTTACACGTGCAAAAACAATCCTTAGTCATATTCTTACAAGTTCCAGAGGCTTCTAGACTTTCAATCTGATACTTTACCATCACAAACCTTTGGTAGAATATATTTGCCTAAGATTGCATCTAATCAATAAAACAATTTCCCACATTTGTAATATACACAAACCTTAGTCATATTGTCCCAAGTTCCAGAGGCTTCTAATAATATCAATCTTATACGTTTCCTTGCCATCGCTTATAATATGCATACTATAAATCTTTGGTTAGTTACTTCTTAATTACCTAAAAATGTAATGTTTCATACACCGTTATGCCTGTGTGTCCTATTCATATCTCAAAGTCCTCCCCCTCAAATTGTAATAATAATTTTCCCTACAAAACATTCACCCTTTAAACATTCACATTTTCTTCAAGCTCATGTTGTATATAAATTCATTAAAATATAAAAATGGTTTCCGTATTATAAATTCTATCTTACATGTAGTGTTCATACGCTTAAAATTTTCGCATATATTGGTTGGCCTCAATTACTTATGTTCTGAGTTCCAACGTTAGAGTATTAAGATAATCCCTTCGTCACTATTTCATAGCTAAAACCCTTATTGAAAGTTCCAGTTCAAGCATGTCATATGTGATTCATTGGGTGATGTAGTTCTAGCATGTCATTCATTTGCTTTTCTCGCAATCAGAAAAACAACACCATTCTCCTAAATAGCAATGCGTTTAAAAGATTTCTCATTTACTTTCTATTGTATCCTATCGGTGACTACGTGTTTAACTCCTTCTTTTATCTTAATTAATCTGCACATAAATCCTTAGTCATATTCTCACACGTTCCAGAGAGTTCTAGATTCTGTCATTACATATAATTCGCAGACTTTGGATATAAACTTGTCAATTCAACGTTATGTTCATATTCATTCTTCACAGGGGCAATAAGGTATTCACAATAAAGAAAACATACTTTCACTCCCTTAAGATGTAACTTCACGAGCTAGTATTCTATATGTATTCTAAAAAGTAGGTGATCGTGGTCGAACGGTTAAAGTGCTTGTGTAAAACGGGCGGCCGCGATTACCTTTTGCTGAGTTCGAATCCCTCATAATATTGTTTTTCTTTAAAAAAAAAAAAAAAATTCTCCAGTCTAAAGTATCAAGCTACAAGTCTAGAGCTAGAAAATAAATCTTTTAAAACTAATTGTTACTTCTTCCACCACCAGATGGCTGTACCACAATTGTTCAAACCATTTTCTAAACATAGCACCTTCCCAGAATGAATAACAAAAATAAGAAAGTTCCTTAGATTAACTTCTTTTAAAATCACTAGATGGCGCCACCAGTCCAACACACTTACAACTAATTGGAAAATAAAAATTAATTATTCATCAAATAAAACCAAGTCCCATAACGCATTCCTAGTATTAAGAAAAAAAAGCAAACACTACATTAATTCACCACCCATAGCTAACTCTCTTACAGCCTAACGGCTAGCGCACTGCACTACAGATCCCATGGTCCCCAGTTCGAATCCACGAAATTCCTTTTTTAATTCAAAATAATAGGGTTTCTCATTCCCCCCACCAAATTACAACGACGTCACTACCTCAAAGCCCACTTATCAGCAATTCTCCCCAACTCCTTATCAGCAGTCAACCCCCAACTCCTTATCAGCAGTCAACTCCTTATCAAACGGCGGCCATCTTGCATTTGCCGCTCAAGAGGCCCCCATACTACTACTATCTGTAATTTTTGGAATCTCTGCGCATATTTTCTTGGTCAAACACTTCAAAGTTACATGAGAAAGTTTTTGAAAGATTGCTTAAAAATATTTTGTACCGCACATGGGTTCTAGTTTCTTCCGACCCCCCGAAAAGACTGATTCATTTCTTGTTGTCCCAAAGACTGATAACCAATATCCTGAACTATCTGCTTTGAAAGGTACGAATGCTGACTTCCAGAATCATATAAACATCTTATAAGGATCTCTTTATCATTATTTTTTAAGATTACCGATAAAGTCTGCATTAATACATCTTGGTTGCAAGTTTTGTTAGCCAAGGCTTGGGTTTTATCATTCGCTTTCTGCTTGGGGAAAGTGCTCTCTCACCAACTCAAATGATTCTTCCTTCTTAGAAGGCGCTGTAAGCAATTAATCAATATTTCTCAAAAGTCAGGAAACAGAATTTGTCATAATTGCAATCTCGCAGCAAAACTTATAAAGATACAACAGGTTGAAATTTTGTACTTCAATGAGTCCGAATAACGAAGCAAATGTAAATTTATTTTGTCAATTAAACAACTAGGTAATATAGTAAATCAGGTCCACAAATTCGATAGCACTTAGTTTTGATGCGAATAAGAGCTTAGATAAATACCAGTATTAACGCTTTAAGTATCAAAATTGAGGTTCAACATCAAACCAGAATTTGACTTTTGCACAGCCGACTGTCAAACTTACCAGCAAGGTTACTCCAGCACCATTCTTCTGAATTCATGGAAACGAACATTTCTTTTCTACAATATTATTAGGAATAAGTTTCGATTGGAACGAAATTTGCGGTGAATTGCGACACTGAGGGACGGCGAAGTGTCCTTGAGCAGAAAATTGCAAAGTTTAGTTCTACCACCTTCATATTATAGAATTCTTTATTTTTGAACATATTTTTGACATATTACAATATTCTTTAAAGTGCATGTGTATTCTTTATGAGAATGAGTTCAAAGATACAATGCTATTTCAGGTTGGACGCGCTCAAACCTTGTCAAGCTGATCGATCGCCACGTAATTCTCAGCAGTATCTTGTTTGCAGATACAAGATTGAGTTAAATAGAACTACGCTTTACCAAATCCACAATCCAATCACTAAACAACATGACTTAAAAACCCATTCATATAGGAGTGGCGATTACTTGAAACGCAATATAAAAGATTTTTAGGTAGCTCTAAGAATCCCATTTATACTCTGAGAATGAGAAAGTTCTTTCGTAACACCAAATAGAGGGCGATATTGTTTTTAGATGTGGAACGAATGTACTTACTGTTTTATTCCGGAAGTGACGCACTCGAATGCGTTTTTAGCACGTCACTCATAGTGCTGTTCACAAATGACCCTTGAAGAAATTTAATCTTTTTCGCAAATGTAGTTGCTATGCATGAAATAACGCTAGATAGATGCCGATGACTAGTTTGTATTTACCCAAGATGAAAAGAACGTTTGATGCTGTCAACAGACGGTTATCTCCTTGGGCTATTAGAAGGAAACACCTAAGAGGCAAAATGAAAGACAACACTGGGTGCACTCCCTTTTGACTGATAATTGAAAAGCAGATTTCACACGCTACTTGAAAAACTTTGAAAGAATCGCTACAAATTCTTCAACTAATTTCTCATGAGTTCAAATACGTTTGATTTTCTGGGGCATAGCAAAAATAAGTATTAAGCACTAGGATAGTACAATGATGACACGTATTCCTCCTAAGGGAAAATGGTCACAATAATAATGTAAATAAGTAGTTTTATTTGCAATAATGCACAATTTTTTTCCAAAATCACGACAGGACGTAAAAGCTTTGCAAAGTGGTATTTTAAGTTGAACCTTTCAAAAGGTTCACGTCAACTTGTCATATATTTGCCCATATCTGGAAAGTTTTCATCCCTGGCCGACTTCACCGTAAAACAACGCATTAGGCTCACAAGGGAATTTCAGCCCACTGATAAACACAAACAGCTTTATTTTGCCGAAGCATTTGCCATGTCCTCAACGCGAAAGCCGAGAACTTAATTTACCACCAATATATGTAGTGTTAAAATATTGATAATTTTGAAGCTGGTGGCTAAGTTTCGACGAAGTTTCTTTGGGTGTTGCAGTTTTAGAGAAAAGTTTTTGTGTTTTATGAAAGGTTGAAAATTGCTACAATCGAAAAGCAAAAGTTGCTTAGTTTAATCAAAACTTAAAAGTAAACGAATTTAAACGCCATCTATTGGCAATTTAGTAATTAAGAAAGATTATCTTAACAGCAACAGATCTTAATATTAATGCTGTTTTAAATTATGACAATTTATCTGAATACCACACTTCTGTATTCGTTGAGATGGAAGTATTAAGTGCATGGAAAGATATTTTATAATACACTGCTGGCCACCCAAATTGCAACACCAAGAAAGACAAGAGATATCACAACAAAATTTATTTTGTAGATAACATGTTGACCAAGTATCAAATGATTAAATTTATAGACTTCTGTGAAGTGTGGTTCCTGCCAAAATCAGTAGCCAGAGTAGCCGCCATTGTTGGAGATCACCGCTGCCACACGCCTCGGCATTGATTCAAAGAGACTTTGGATGTGTTCTTGGGGTACAGCAGACCAAGCAGCTTCCACACGTTGCCAAAGTTGATCTGGTGTGGCAGCTGGGGATGTATTCTGGGTCAATCGTTGAGCAACCATGGACCACATGTTTTCTATCGGCGAAAGATCCGGAGAGCGAGTTGGCCAGGGAAACAATTCAATCTGGCGATTGACGAAGAACACTTGGACAATGCGTGCAACGTGTGGTCGCGCATTATCCTGTTGAAATATGGCTGTGGGCAAGCCCTGAAGGTAAGGAAGGACAACTGGCTCCAACACCTCGGAGATGTAGCGCTGGCTGTTTAAAGTACCGGCAATGCGTACTAGAGGAGTGCGAGAGTGATATCCAATACCACCCCATACCATAATACCTGGTGCAGGACCAGTGTGGCGGTGCATAACGCAGCTGTTCAGCATCCTCTCTTCACGGTGTCTCCAGACTCGAATCCGACCATCGTGGTGTTGCAGATAGAAGCGTGACTCGTCAGTAAAGACAATTTCATTCCATTCTGCCGTCCACATCCTTCTTTCATCGCACCATTGGCGGCGGAAACGTCTGTGGTTCTGCGTCAAGGGTAGACGAAGCAATGGACGTCTTGCGGACAGACCACTCTGCTGTAAACGGCGTCGAATGGTACGCGCAACCCGATCCAAATGTAATAATAACAAGATATGTCTCTCCTGCGGAGGTGATCACTTAATTAATGAGTGTAACTCACCTAAACGATGTGTTAATTGTGTATTGTCTAACTCTAAATTCAATACCAAATATAGTGAAGGTCATGCCTGCAGGGACCGGAGATGCCCCAATCTTAAACGGCAACAAACACTCTTGGCCGCCAATACCGATTACGGTACGGAGTGATGTCTCGGTTAAAACTTCTTCAAATAAACACAAATCACTCACTTCCGGCACACGGCCAGGCCTTGATCACTGCGACCGAAAATAATTATGATTTTGTATTTATACAGGATCCATATTTAGTTAAATCAAAACCTCTGTCTCCTCCTCCGGCCTGTATGCAAATCCAATCCAATAAGGGTAACGCAATTATAATTTCCATAACTAAAAATTATAATATGAACTTAAAATTTAAATCTAATAATACTGTTTTTGCCGAGATTTCCACGGACTCTGGCCCTCTGATGCTCGGCTGCATCTACTTCCCTCCTCACGACGACATCTACCATCTATTTGAGGAGGTTGATACATTGAATTTCAATGATAGTAGATTCCTCATACTGGGTGACTTCAATGCGAGGTCCCCAGTGTGGGGCTACAGCTTTGAGGACGTCAGAGGGCGTCGAGTTCTGGAATTTTGTAACACATTTAGTTTTAACATTCTTAACATTCCGGAACTCGGGCCCACCTTTCTTGCCCCAACGGGCAGGGGTTGGCCCGACCTCTCTCTTATTAATAATCTTCTTTTAACATATTTTTACTCGTGGAATATACTTAATTTGGAAACTTGCAGTGATCATAGATACCTGTCTGTTGTTCTGGATAGTAACCCAATAGCTTCATCGGGATTTTTCCTCAGAACCAAATTTGGTCTGGGGAATTTCCCTAAAAAACTTAAACAAATAGCTCCGAATTTGGAAATCTTATCGGATGGAATTAACTCTTTGAATAATATTGATCATTATTTCGAAACTTTATTAACTCAAATTAAAACAATAGCTCTCAAATCACTGAAGAAGACACCTAAAAAACAGAAAATAAAGATACAATGGTGGACAGGAAATTTGGCCTCCTCAAGGAATAGGACCACGGCTCTGCATAGGAAGTTCATATCACTTAAAAATAATAATTCTCCCTCCAACGAGGTTCTTGCCGCGGAGCTTGATTATAAAATTTCTAAAAATAAATATAAACTTCAGATAATTGACGCCAAGAGATCATCTTGGCGGTCAATCTGTACAAATACTCAAACCAAATTTGGTACTATTTTTAAATATACATTTCAGAAAAATAAACCAAATATTAATCTTCAGCTGTTTTTTTCTAATGATCCTAACTTAACTTATAGTGAAAAAATTTCAAAACTGATGGATAATTCTTTTGGCCCCTCGAACCTTCAAAATTTTAATTCATTTAATACTAGTACTATGCCCCCTGATTTTAATTTAAAATTAACTTTAAATGAATTAAAGCTGACTTTTGATAATTTAAAATCTGGTAAAGCTCCCGGCCCGGACCTCTTAGATTATAAAATTTGGACTTTTGTTTTTCAGAACCATCCTAATTTGTTATTAAAATCAATAGAGACCTGTCTTCAGTATGGTTATTTTCCAAGGTGCCTCAGGGGTGGTGGTGTCCGCTTCATTGGGAAACCAGGAAGGGACCCATCCTCCTGTGGCGCCTATAGACCCATCTGCTTACTTCCAACTTTGGGCAAAATAATAGAAAGGGTCTTCACCAGGAGGTTGACCTCCTGGTTGGAGACCCATAATATACTTCACCCATTGCAGTTTGGATTTAGAGAACTCAGGTCCTGTGAGGAGGCCTTAGATGTTGCCATTAATGAAATTCGTAAGTATACTGAGACTCATCACTCCGCTCTCACTGCCATCGACATCACAGCTGCTTTTGACAATATGAACTGGCAATTGCTTGAGTCCGTACTAACCTCTATAAATTTACCTAACCACTTCATTCAATTTATCACCTCCTATCTTACGGACCGATCCATAACTTATTCAGACTCTACTACAACACTAACCAGATTAATAACTAACCAGATTAATAACTAAAGGTTGTCCACAGGGATCGGTACTCTCTGGAATCTAACTCTGTCCTTCAATTAAATTCTAACGATTCATATATTCAGGCCTTCGCAGATGACCTAATGGTAATAACCATTGGGCCCACGCGGAGGATCCTGGAGCTTAACACTAACAACTCGCTTAAATTAATATCCGATAGAATTAATGATCTTAAACTTGAACTCTCACTCAGCAAGTGCCAGTCTATAATCTTTTCTAAAAATAATAAAAAACTTCAGAGAAATCCTATTTTTAAAATTGATAATTACACTCTGAAGATTAGGGATTCTATTAAAATTTTAGGTTTAGTGATAGATAACGGGCTCACGTGGAGTCAGCACATTCTTTCACTTGGGGAGAGATGTCTCCAGATAGGAGATACTCTCTCCCGGGTCGTTGGTGGGGGATGGGGCGTCCGGGCCCAGCTCCTTAAGATTTGGTATGAGACGGTGGTTGAGAGGATGATAATGTATGGAGCTGGTGTCTGGGGCGGTAAATTAACCAAAGCGCAAATCGATAGGCTCAAGTCAATTCAAAGACCCTATCTTCTTAAAATCTCACGAGCCTATCGAACCGCCCCTACGGATGCCCTAAACTTACTTACTGGAATACCACCCCTCCACGTGAGCCTATTGAAATATTTTAAAATTTTTAAAACTTGGAAAAAGCGGCTGCCTGACCCGGCTTTGCTTGGACTGTCACCATTAAACTATGACTCTAATATTCAAACTACCCCTATATCACCGGACAAACTAATATTAAAATTTCCTGAATTAATTACTAACCCTGACTTAGAAGTGTACACGGACGGCTCTGGCATTGATGGCAATGTCGGAGCCTCCGTGTGCATGTTTAAAAATAATTCTCTTAAAACTATATTATGCTATAAACTCAAACCTTACAATTCTGTATTCCAAGCAGAATTGTCCGCCATTCATCGCGCAATAACCTGGTCCGTTAATAACAACAAAAGAATTAACCTTTATACTGACAGTCTAAGCTCAATTATGGCCATCCAATCTCCAAAAATCAAATCTAAATATGTAAATAAGATTAAAAAAGATATATATAATAAATCAGGAATTGGCCTAAGCTGGGTCAGGGCTCACGCTGGTGTCCCTGGCAATGAGGTGGCGGACCATTTTGCAAAATTGGGGACTGTTGGCGGTGAGGATATTAATGTCCCTGCCCCAAAGTCCTACATAAAAAAAATACTTACAAGAGATGCGCTTTTGGACTGGCAGGGATATTATAATAACTCTGATAAGGGCCTCAGGGTTAAAAGTTACTTCCCTGGGGTCAGTTGTAAAAGACTCATCTCCAACAGGTATGTCGTCTGGTTCCTGACGGGACATGGACCATTTGTCGCCTACTTACACCGCTTCAAAATTAAAAATTCGGATCTATGCACATGCGGTGAAGTGGGCGACGCCGACCACTATCTCTTCGGCTGCCCCCTCTCGTCTCCCTGGCATCTGACCAGGCCCGCGGATGAATTTAAAATCAATTGGCTGGAAAAAGTTCTAGCCAATCCGCGGGCGCTGTTCAGGGTCGGGAGGTGTGTGGGGGTTGCCGCGGAGGTGGCTGGTCGGCCTGACTAATTATGGGTTGATCTGCTCCGCTGCCGTCTATTTTTAGCTATCTAAATTTTATTTTTTTAACATTGATATTTTAAACTATTTGTGAATCATTTTTAAAATTTATTCTATGTGTTTTAACTTTCATGTTTTTATCTTTCATGTTTCCATATCATTACGTGCTTCATTCAAGTTGGATGTGTCCTCTGTTTTCTCTGGGCTGCGTGTGCGATGCCATCTGCCCACGTGGTCATTTAAAATACCCCTCGCAGAGACCGTGCTATCATGATGCTCGTTTTTGAAACTCGACCCGGTTCCCTCTCCATATTCTGCGGTTGGCTCCCGTCCAACATTGGAAGGACTTTGTGATTGCGTTAATAAAAACTTTCAGTTACATGTTGATACATTATAACGGTTGTAGAGTTTTTACCCTAAATTATTTTTAGTCTATTATAATTCAATAGGTATTTAGGAGATGACCAATAGAAAATCTTGCTCCCCGGACTTTTGTCCATTAATTGTATATTTGGTGCTTCCTTGGCCTGCGCTTTGAGATCCTCTCCCTGCTTTGCATGAATGTTAAAATTACGACTATCAACTAAGTATAATATAGTTGTCTGATTTTAATTATTTTTAATTGCCTCTTGTATTTTTAAAATTTTATTGATTGGGAAGAGAAAAGAAAAAAAATTCGTTTCGTTTCTACCGCTGGTACACCTCCTATATAGGGCGTCAAGTTTCATCCTGAGCTTGGGGCTTATTGAGCATTAGCATTTGGGTTCGAGCCCGTTGCCGGGATCGCTGGATGTATTTTTGTTCATTCCGAGTTTATGGTACAGCCTATAATAAAAATGATTAACAGGGTTCTTTTTCTTGCTGTGTTTTATTGTAACTTTGTCCAGTTTAACAGCTAGGCGAGGACTCTGATGGGGCTGGATCGGTGAGGGCTGAGTGCCTGGAGCCCCAGGGATGAGGCCTGGAACCTCTTCTCTTGGTCGCTGCCCTGGACGTTGTCGTCGCTGGACGGAGTGTTGCGGGTCTTCGGATATGCTGACGTCTGATCAAATGATTTGTCTCCCTCGCTTGGGGTTGGTGGAGTTGAGTTGATGGATAACTTTGAGCACACCGCAACGAGAGACTGAAAAGGAGAAAAGGAAATAAAGAACCAAGTACAACTAAAGGGACTTAGTCGAAATTAACAATTTGACAGCACACCACAACGAAAAATACGACGAAAAAGAAAAAAAGGGAGTTTACTTACCTTCCTCCGGACATTTGAGGGGGAGCCTGGTGATGATCTTGGAGTGTTGGAGAGTTATCCCTACCGTCGAGAGAGACTAAACTTACCATCGGAGCTCTGGGCGACCGCTTCGAGCAAATATGTTATTTTAGAATTTTATTTTTTACCTTATGGCCCTGTTGGCCTTTTTCTTGATGATCACTTCCTTCCGCACCTTTTGTGCGTTGAGGCAATGTTACAGCCATTTTTGTCGGGACTATTTTTTTCTATTTTGTTTGGCCCTTTTTTATGGCCAGTTCATTCTTCTCCGCACTTTTGCGCGTTGAGCCCATGCTACAAACCATTTATGTCGGGACTCTTTATGTAATTATGATCTTGGTTTTTAATAAAATTGTTCGGCCGTGCGCGTCCGCACTGGAGGCAGGCTCTCCCAATCCGTGGATGGGCTGCCCGGTTCCTCCGACGTGCGATGGGGATCAAAAACCACTAAACCTCGATCCCCACCCAAGCTCGAAACCTTGCGGTGAGCTGGGGAAATCGAGGGTCTTGAATGGTACGCGCAGACACTGGATGATGCGGTACAGATTGAATGTGCTGTGCTATGGTTCGTGATGTGGCTGAGCGATCCGTCACTGCCATACGCACAATATGCCTGTCATCACGTGAAGTGGTGCACTGAGGTGGATGCGATCGAACACGTCGGTCCGTCGTACCCTCCTGCATCCAACGATCACATATCCGCATTACAGTTGTTTGGTTTCGTCCAACACGACTACCGATTTCCCTGAAAGATAATCCACAATCTCGGTAGGCCACTATCCTTCCTCTGTCGAACTCGGATACTTGATCAAAATATGATCGCTGTTTTCTACGAGGCATAATTTTATCGTTTTTTTGAAAAAACCACAAGAAAAACACAATTGCCGTACTTGAAATCGTCGAAATCTCCAAGCCTTAAATAGCGCTTTGAAGTGGCGCCACAGGCGCGCGTGATGTGCGTCTGCGCTGAAATTCTAATCATTTGCATATCTCACCTCCGCTAATGCATGTTGTAAATTTCATATTATTTGCATGCTTCATTCAGGGTGTTGCATTTACGGTGGCCAGCAGTGTAGTTCATCCACAATTCAGATTACCAGCATAGATGAAGTAGTCGGAAATAAATTGACACCTTTAGCTTCAGCGCTACCTAGTGGTAATTCAGGCTAGGATGAAGTAATCGTTTACAGCTTTCAATTTTAATCGAATATGTACAAAAACCAGGGTGCCCTGATGCAAAGGCGTTTACGTAAATCAGGCCCGGAGGAAACGTCGATCGCTTAGAAATTTCGTGTTCATCGCGTAAATTACTAAAACTAAATTGCAATTTTTAAAAAGTATTTTTATGGAGTTCAAATAATTGAAATTGGCAACTGAGGGCGCACTGACTGAAAAATGATGAATTAATTTTCACAAGTTCCTACTTTTGTATCTTTTATAAGTGAGTACGCATACTACACGAAGCACAGGGTTATTATAAATCATTCATAGTGTATTAAAGCACTATTTCCTAAAACATAACACAAAACAATGATTGCTACATGAAAAGAACAAGACCCTATATCGTTCCTAACTAACAAAACTCAGAGGAATCTCATGCAAATATCACGTCAAAGAACAACACCGAAAGATCACAACTTCACCCAATCGGAAAATCAAAGACCTGCTGAACCCGCCTCGAATACTAATCCACCAAACTGCCAACTCTCAACACTTTTAGGGAAGCATCTGGGCCGAAGGCCCTCTGTCTCCCGGTTGAAACCAAACTGCCTATTGGAGGGCACTTCCGAAATCCGTGAGCTATTTAAACTCATTTCGGACCTGTTTTGATCAGTCGGAGGATTCCCCGCCGTTATGAAGAGGTTGCGTCAAGCACCAACCCCGCTGAATAAAATTGCAACTATCATCGACATCTTCACTTGCATCGTCTAACTCATCCCATCATGAACACAGGCAATAAGCTACTCACCTACCGTACTGGAGATTAAGGCCACTTCGGGGCCATGTGCTCTGTTCAACTTAAAAAAAAGAAGAAATTGTTCTTCTTAGTTTATTATAACACTACAAATGTTCGATGTGGGCTCCTGTCATTACGCGTAACACGCCCATGAGATAATCAAGTTTGGCCAGATGAATCATTTGTAATATCCCTGAATAAATGTCTACAAATTATGTTATCACTCATTGAACTTTATCAAAGCAGCACCAATGTTGTGGTAACATATATAAAGTGTTATATAAATAGAAAATATACAGAAATAAAAAAACTAAATACACTACCTGACATTGAAAATGCAACACCCAGAAGGAGTGCGCAGAACTGGATGAAATTTACAGGGTAGACGCAGCTCACCGAGATATATAAATGATGCAAACTGCGCAGCTGTACCGCGCACGGCGAGTGAAAAACCAGGGAAGGAACCTGCAAAAGTGATCAGTTTCGCGCCGCTCTGTTTGCCAGGTAAATCAAGTTGCAATTTGTTTTTGTGTCTCAGAGAAACGTCCTAGTAGCGGAGAATGCCAGGACGCCGCCAATCAAGACAGTTCCAGCAAAAAGACGACTTCACGAGGGGCATGGTGATTGGCCTCAGAAGGACAGGTTGGACCATACGTCAAATCTCAGCAGATACCCACCTAAACGCGTCCACGGTGCACCGGTTGTGGCACAGATGGTTGGACCAATGGAATGTGGCACATTTGAGGGGTTCCGGTGCAGCCAGAGTGACGTCAGCACGCGTGGACCGACGCATCTGCCGGGAAGCATCGGCGGCCCCGCAAGCCACGTCTGTCGCCCTTTTGCAGCATGTGCAGGACACCCTTGATGCTCCCATATCGTCCAGGACCATTATCCGCCATGAGTGCTGGCGGCCTGCACTCATGGCGCCCGTTGAGACGGCTACCATTGACCCAACAACACAGACATCTCCGTTTTCAATGGTGTCGGGATAGAGCCACGTGGACGACGGAATGGCACAGGGTGGTGTTCTCAGACGAGTCACGCTTCTGTTTTAGCGATGACAGTCGCCGTGTACGAGTCTGCCGCAGACGTGGTGACAGGGCCAATCCGGCCCCATCTGTGGAACGCCATACCGCGAGCCAACGCGGTATAATGGTTTGGGGCTCCATCGCCTACGATAGCAGGTGACCTCTGGTCCGTATTCACGGCACTATGACGACCCAACGATACGTGGATGACGTGCTGCAGTCGGTGACACTACCTTTCCTTCAGGGGGTGCCCAATGCCATTTTCCAGCAGGATAACGCCCTTCCGCACACGGCACGCATCAGCCAACATGCCCTGCAAGGTACCAGGTGCTTCCCTGGCCAGCTGTCTCCCCTGATCTCTCACCTATCGAACATTTCTGGGACGTCATTGGACGTCGCTTGCATGCGTTGCCACCGTCACGTTCAGAAGACGAACTCTGGCAAATGGTTGACAGGGAATGGACAGTCATCCCTCAGGACACCATCCGCACGCTCATTGCGTCTGTACCTAGACGTGTTGCTGCCTGTATCGCCGCTCGCGGTGGTCCTACAACCTAGTGATCAGACTTTCTTGCTGCTCAGTGGCAAGGTGTATAATGTTGCAATAAAGATCACTTATTGCTCGTTGCTGTCTCTCTCTGTTTGCCAAATTTCATCACTTTCTGCCAACTCCTTCTTGGTGTTGAATTTTCAATGTCAGGTAGTGTATATGAGCAAGTGTTGAATTTCATTTTCTTCAATACGTTCAAGAATGAGCAATTCGAAAAAAAGACTTGAACAATATTAATGGAGACAATAACGATTTATTTACAAAAGAATATATATTTATATTAGTAGGTACTTAGAAATGCTCCAATATGACAGCAATATTTCGCTCTTAACTCAGATACATAAATTCAAAATTCAGTCCAGTGAAAATATAAAAACATAATCATGATGTCATACCGAATAGCAAAATTTGCTCTTAGAATCAGTTTACCGCTTGTGCTTTCTGCGTTAAAAAGACTCGTTTCCATTCAGAATGTAAATTTTCATTCGCGAAATTAGGAATGTTAATGATTATAAGACGCATGTTTCATATCAGATGCAAAGTATACATGCGAAAAAATTCCTTTGCAAATTAACCTTCTAAGGGACATATAGTCGCATATATTCGAACGGCATCCTGAATTTCTTCTTACATGACTTCAGTTTTGACCTTAACGAACACTAGGTTTTTTAGCAAGGATAATAGGATGCTAAGCTCTTGACGAAAAGAATAAATTTCCTAGGATTCTTTCAACCTATATGTGTGGTTATGTTATAACTATGCGACATAACAGATCGTCGTGTACATGTTGGGGGCATGTTAAATCTGTTGTAGCCTCAAATGTTGGCGCGTTGTGGAAATTTGAAGAGTGGGGCGCCAACTCAGGTGCTGACATCGTCATCTGACCGTAGTTCAAAATTACGTGGTGTTGTCCTCGCATCTTTGCCTTCGGGATTGATCAAACCATTAGTCCGTTGTGCTGCTGCAGTGCGACGTGAATTAATTACCTACCTATAAGATTTATTGTGTAATTATTTTTGAGGATAATAAATATGCTGTGAACTGTGATATTTTTATATAAAACAATTTGGTTTGCAAAGGTCCAAAGACTTGTACTAAAAATGAATTGTTGACTACCACTATTTTAGTGAAATTTCTATACTTTTTAATAACTTTTTACTGAATTAGCAAAGCGTTTGTCTTAAAAACGTTTCCTTCTGAAAGGAAGGAAACAAATTAACATTGAGATTGCTTTTTATTCTTATCCACGCATAGGTTAGTTGGGTAGAGTTTCGAGGCACTAGGGTACAAGCGGATGAATATATCAAGAATCCTAATGTTAAAACAAACGAAGGTTCGCACATGCGCATTGGTTCCGTTAGTGGTAGGGAAAAGTGTAAGAGGGTTTGAAAAAATCCCTAAAAAATAATGGCGATTGTTTATACGCATGTTATTTCATTTAGCATTGTCTTTTTTAATCGAGACCAAAGATTATATGAATTTCTGATGGTGGAAAAATGAAAGTTCACTTGCCCAAAAGTATGCTCATTCACAAGATTGGATATAGCTTAAAGGTAAGCACAATCTATTTTAATTTTGAAATTATATTCGATTTCGTAGACATGAAAACTGCATAAAATTATGGAAAAAATTCAGCGTTCAGCATGTGAGAAATATTGATCAGTTTCCCCTTTGATTTTTGATTGTTAGTGTTTTCTAAAGCGCATTTAAATAATGTTTACGAAGGAGAATTTTTCATGGAATTTGAAAATGAGATTGATGTTACTACTGTTTGATGTGTGATCAGCATTTTCTGCGAATGATCTAGAATTGTAAGAAGGCATCCAGTGAAAAAATATACAGTGGCTCCCAAAAGTGTTCGTACACTTACGAATTTCAATGAAATACTGCTCTATCCATTAATAAAAACCAATATTTCAGAATGGGAATTTTTAAATAACATCTATAACTTGTTCTTAACAAGACTACATAAAATATTTTGAAAATTTGGCAAAACTTTTTTTGGAAAATCAATAATCAAAAAGTAACACAAAAACGTTACCTCACAAAAGTCTTCGTACACTTTAAAGAAATCTCTATATATTAGTAAATATTGTAATATTTCGGTAAATTAGTACTTAGTAGTTCGGTAAATTAGTACTTGTAATAGTTCGGTAAATTAGTCCTATAGCATCCACAACAGCTTCTAAACGTCTGGGAATAGAGTTCACTAGTTTTTTTGTAATTTCTGCATCAATGTTCCTCCATTCTTCAATCATTACTGTTTTTAGTTCGTTTTTCGTTTTAATGTCGTGTCTTCGTACTCTAACCTCCAGTTCTCTTCAAATGTGTTCTATTGGGTTTAAATCCGGCGACTGAGGTGGTGTTTTCAGAACTTGTGGACAATTAGAGACACCAGAGGCGAACGTTGAGAGCCGTGTGCTTAGGATCGTTATCTTGATAAAAAACAAAGTTGTTTCCAATACCCAAATTTTGGGCTGATAATTTTAAATTGTCTTTTAAAATATTTAAATAAAGAGCATGATTCATTATGCCATCAATAAATACCAAATTACTTAGTCCTGATGTTGACATGCATCCCTACACAAGGACACCTCCACCACCATGCTTTACTGTTCCAACTAAATTCTTGGGATTAAGTTCCTCATTTTTTCTTCTCCATACAATTATACGCCCATCGGAACCAAACATGTTAAATTTGTTTTCATCTGCAAATAAGACATGATTCCAATACGTTTCGGGCTTATTTATCATTGATTTTGCGTAGGAAAGCCTAAGCTTTCTATTTTTCGCATTTACAAAACATTTTCTTCGGGCAGAACGCCTATTTAATCCAGCTGATATGAGCACTCGTCGAACAGTTTCAGATGAATTGAAGAATTTTTCAGTAGCTTTGAACTAGAAAAGAAACTTTTACAGCACTCAAACGTGGATTTTTCAAATCTTCTAACTATAAATCTCTGATCAAGTTGAGTTAATTTTGCCGGACGACCTTGCCTTACCTTGTTTTCGATCCGATTTTCTTTAAAGGATTTTATCACATACTGCACCGTAGAATGAGATAAATTTACTAATTTAGCGATATTCCGAACTGATTTACCACTACTAAGATGAAGAACAATCAATTTTCTAATGCTGTTCGTTGTTTCCTTACGACTACGAGCCATTTTTAAATAATAAATAGAATATTACGAAGTAAGCAAGCAAAGATTAAAGTCAAACGATTTTTAAATGTCACCACGATGCAAAAATAAAAAAGCGATAGACGATAATTTTATTTATGAATTTTTCCGAAAATGTTTCGGTGTACGATCACTTTTGTGACGTGTTCTTTCTCTGCCTCCTTGCATTTTCATTTTTATAAAAAGAAAATGAGTCAATATATTTTTTAAAAATTTAAGGTTTTATTCAGAATCACGTGGAGATGGATATGAAAAAATATTGGACTTTATATTCGAATTCAATTCCAGGCTACAGCGCTTTTTCTACAAATTTTTAAAGTGTACGAATACTTTTGGGAGTCATTGTATATTGTTCTCCATGTTTTATTAGATGTCCTTTTACACTATTATGAACAGATTTTATATTATTTTTCGATAATTCTTTTACATTTTGTTTAATGTGTTTATGGTAATTAGATATTGCAATCTGCAAACTTTAGAGAACTTCAATTTGGATTATGCTTTAAAAGGATGCGTATCTAATCAAACGTTTGGGGAGATGTGCATACAGTCAGTCGGATCTACACTTGTTGCAAAAACATGTTGACACCAGAAAAATCAACTCTGTACAGATTTTTGTGCCCTGTGCAGTGCAAACCATGTTGCTTGTTGTTGTAGCATAGGTCATTAGTATCAAAACTCAGACTCAGATGTACAGAAATTACATTCCCACATACCTGACATTACATCGTTAAGGGATTCCTGAAGATGATTGTCACTTTGTTCAGTCTATCCCATTTGGGCTTTTGAGTCCTACTGACTGGAAGA
Source organism: Meta bourneti (assembly GCA_933210815.1). Classification (NCBI taxonomy): domain Eukaryota; kingdom Metazoa; phylum Arthropoda; class Arachnida; order Araneae; family Tetragnathidae; genus Meta; species Meta bourneti. The sequence continues at coordinate 3,982,363 of OW119926.1, forward strand.
TGATCTAGCAAGAGTACCATGTGTGTAGAGTAAATTTTGGAATGTTTTACTATCACATATTTGAATTAGAGAAGGAGTTAAAGATGAAACATTGATGTTGGTATCAAACTTCATGAATCGAGAACTTGAATCGCAGCAAGAAAGAAATTTAAAAGGGATTCATTAAAAATAAGTTAAATTTTTTACATCTAGAAAATATGCAATGATAGATTTCAAACATATTGGAAGTGAAAAGCACCATCACACCTTTGTCATGAAATCCATTGGACATTACCCCTTACTTAATACATCGTTATTTGTTTAACTCAAAAATAGACATAACAAAAACATTTATTTAATGAAGAGGAAACTTAAAAAAGCAGCAAATTTAAGAAGAAAGTTTTGTAAATGTACGAGACAAAATAAGTGACTGCTTTCAAAGTTTCTGCTTAAAAGTACTTTTGAGATCACTGTAAGACTTAACATTTAAAAACCCCATTATGGCGAAATTCTAAATTTAAGGGATTGAAATCTTTTTGAAAGTACACACTTCACTTCTCGAGCAACATTTATCCCCCTCTGTCAACATATTTCAGCAACATGTGCAAATGTACTTAACACACACTCACACCTCATGCATATACAAATTTTTATATGTAAAATAAAAATTTAAAACATTTTGATAGGATATTAATCCGTTAATTGTGTTAACACTAGAAAATTGTCATACCTAGATAGATGGTGCGAGGCAAGTGATGGCATCCATGGTGGATCTCTGCACTCTAAATTTTGATCTTTTCTGATCTCTTATATGCCTGCATCAAAATCTTTGTAATCTCTAAGATCTAAATTAATCTTTGATAACTGTATTATCAATTCTAAATGCCATATAAGGAGTGCAAATTCTCATAGCAACAGAATGAAATACACCAATTAAATTTCTGCTTCCCTGTCACTTTGTATAAAATACAAGTATTTACCACAGATGTATCTAAAATATTATAAAAGTATACACATTCACCAACAAATTCTTTTTCTTGATTTGGTAGTAAATAAGTGTATCATTTGGCCTACAATGTCCATGCCATACTTTATCTAGTTATCATCGGATATGTCTGATGCATCCAAGTCCACAACTTTGTGGTTTATTCTTAGATACAAGAGGTTGAGATCTAGTTTTAGCTTATCGGAAAAGCTACTGTCACCATTTCCAGTATCCATTTCATCCAATCTTAAAAATCCTTTCAAAATATCTTCCTAAATGAGACCTCATCTTCAAGCCATCTTCCTATTCTTTATCAGAAAAGAAAGTGGCATCATGTTCCTTAATGGGTCACGTAAGGTGGCAGACTCGGAACCATTTAGAAAGAATTACTGGTCAGCTGACAGTCTCATCAAAACAGTGTCTACAACGGGGGAGGGGAGCAACACTTATTAACAAAATGTAAAGGGGAAAACAAGGTGAAACTGCTTTGAATGGGATTGACAGGGAAAATTTCACGATATTCCAAAATACCATCCTTTCTAGGTATAGCGTAAGATATCCCTGGTTCTATTTCCAGCCAGGCCAGAATGATTAAATACACAATAAGTATTGACCAAACAATTAAGTCATAAAATAGCATATTCAATTCAAAATAAGTGGCACACAGCGTGAGGGCCCATACGTCTTTCTCGTCTTAAAAAAATAGCATGTTTAATATGATTGACTTAGAAAACAAAACGTACTCTTAGGAGGAAACATACCCAAATCTTTATAAAATTTACGAATGATTCTTTCCTCTATTTTCAGCACGTTATGTGCCAATAAGTTCAATTTAACTTAGGGGCTGTCGTGGCTCAGTGGGTTTGCTCACTGCACTAGTGGCCTACAAGCTGTAAACGGCACAGGTTCGATTCCTGACTACCCTGAGTGTATTTATCTTTTTTTTGTATCAAACTTTCCTTGTGTGTGTTATTACATTCAGTTGACACAGAAAGGTATGTGATGTTATTTGAATTGTACTTTTTTTTAATGTGCACTCTTTATATTTTTAGGTTCTTCGTACATCAGATTTCTGACTGGCCGTTTGTGATGCAATGTGTTTATGTAATTTCTATTTTCAAAATGTTTGCTTCAATATGATTTTATTTCTTGAGGCAGGTGTTATTCCGATAGCAGTTTATATAAGTTATTGCAAATCAGTTACCGACTATTAAAAAATTAACAGAAAACGACTGGTGTTTTCCAAAGGAGTGAAAACTGTTGAACACATCAAGTATATTTATCGTAAAATAACAGTTTGCCCTTCTGTCTGTTAACAAAGGGGCTGTTGTTTTTGTAGCTGTTAAATTAAGTGTTATTTTAACAACTGTTATTGAAAATATTACCAGTTATCACCTAAATGTTAAGTACTTTTTAAAATGACCAAACCTTTACAAAAATAAATAGTCCCTTTAATTTTTTGAAAAATGAAATTTTTTTAAGATATCAAGAAAATAAAAGAGTAGAAGTTTCTAGATAAAAAATCATTTAATGGTCATTAATTGTTAAGTTTTGCCATGCAAAATTTTCTCGAGTTTTGGAATAATTTTTAAAAATTAATCGTATTAAACAAATATAAATTTTTGCACAGTATGACTGAATTACTTTATATTTCAAGTTACATTGTATATTTGATTAAAAATAAAATTTTTGTGTACCAATTCTTTCTTTGGTTTTCTTTTATAATGAATTGAAGTACGTATTCACTGTAACATTTGTTTACCTTCATGTGTTTGTGTACAAAAATATCTATTACAATGTCAGAATAGTCAATGTCAGTCTCAATACAATCTTCTGAAAATATTAAATGTTGCTGCTTAGAATTTGCATTAAAAGATTTATCTTGATATATTTAGTATAGTACAACTCAATTTCATAATTGTTCAAGTTTACCAATGATGTCTATGGTATACGTAAGTATTGTCAAAATCAAGAGTTGTTAACTTCAAGTAATTTTTCTGGATGAACTGTTTACTGTTACACTGAACTAATTACTTATTTATGGAATATGACCGATCAAGTGACTGCATGGATAAAGAGGTGATTTGGATTTGCTTGCAGTTGTATTAATTGGCGTATGTAAAGATGAAAATCCAAATATTTCCCATACTGTGTTCGGAGAAAGCCTTACTTGTGTACGATGTCAACAGAGGTCCCTCGATTTTTCAATAACATTTTATCATACAGCATCAATGTTTTCTTGGGAACTTGCTGTAAGAGGTCAGCCAGGCTTTTTCATATTTTGCAGAGAACAGTGTTTCCAAATATTTAGTAACGTCATATTTGCTTTGAAGGCACATGATGCAATCTAAAGGAATTTTGTAATTTTTTTTGGAGTCTCCACAATGCATTTTGATAAAATGTTTTAATTGCTAAAACATGTTAGCATGTTTTAGCAATTAAACATTAGCTTCACACTCGCTATTCAGAATCATCAGCTTCCTAAATAAATGACACTCAAATCCAGTAAATGCTTGAGAGTAAAATGGTCCGAAGAAATCATGTGGTCGAAAGAGACTAAATTTGCAACACTGCCAGTCATTTGGCCGATGTTATATTCCATGAATGTCATTAATTGACTAAACAGAATGAAATTAGAAATGTTTTATTTAAAAATTTTTCCAAAACAAAATGGTGTCCTTGCATAAACATCCAGCATAACTGAGGAAATTGAAAACCAATTTTTAGATTGGTAAATATTTGGTAATATTAAGTCATAAAATTTTCTGTAGCAGAAATCTGATGGGACAGTTCTTGTAACTTTAGACACCTTTAGTAATATTGACTTTGGTCAGATTTGCATTCAAAGCTAATCTAGTTTCTCTTCAGCACTATTTAAGAGAAAATAAATTTAAATAAGCTTATTCAGATGTATATGTTTAAAATAATTGAAGAGGAAAAGCTTTAGTTGAAAATTTAGTTTTTCTTACTATATAAATAAATATTATAACTCTAGTAATATGTTAATTAAATTTGTATTGTACTATCATAATATTCTAAACTATCAGTCAGCTAGACTTGTTTAAAGTAGGACTTCTGTGAAACATTACATACTGTGCTTGGGCTGTCTCCATACATGTAACTCACTCATAACCCCAGTGTGTCTTGATCCGAACATGAAAATTTTTGATGACAAAATGATTTTGTAATTTGTATCAGAATTTTGAATTGCCCTTTTTGAAATACTTAATTTAGAAATAAATTAAATCTGCATCATGCTTCTTAGTTAATTAAAACCCATTTAAAGTGAGACATTGACCAGATATGTATCCCATCTGTCTTCTGAGAAAATGACAGTAACAATCAAAGCTTAATGACTTTCGAATAGAAGATGAAAGTTTTCCTCGTTCTTTTTCCATTCATAAGTAGGTAAGGTCATTAGATAAACCAAGTTTCATCAAAATCTGAGAGGTCATGGACATGGAAATAGTAACATGGAATGACTAGTGAAAAGTCTTGTGAATAAATTATTGCACACTTAGTAATTAATTAAATTAATAAGAATTACTCAGATTAATATTTTGTCATTTTATTATAAAACAAATATTTTACTTCTGTTCATAATAAGAAAAATTACATCAGCAAGATATCGTACCTCATAGCAATGAAAAATGATATATTTAATCATTAATTATGCATTTTTTGGCTATAGAACTGGCATCTAATGCAACTCCCAAAGAACTACACCCTATTTTTACAGTTAATAAAATCTCATTTTGCTCATCTCTTGGCCAGCATAAGATAAATAACTATTTTGTTTTTGCGAATGCAGGGACAGTTGTAAACCAATGCAGTTTTTGCATTTATAAGAAAAAAATTTGAGTTAAGAGATAAATGGGTTCAAAATGAGCTCTAATGTAATCAAGAATTGTGATGAGTATGTCATTTGCTACCTTCAAAGCAATACCTCCTTGCCAATGTTAATTCTATTCAAGTCATCATGACCAACATTGATTTACACATACAAACCACTGCTATTCTGTGAATTTCATCCTTGGATATGTTGAACTAATTTTGTTGGATCCTATCAACTCAATACTTCTCTTTCCCATCCTGTAGAAAATTGACCACTACAATAATACTAAAAATAAGTGGTGCAGATCCCATTTAATTTTGCTCTTCCTCTGCCCTTTACAAACCTGAAAAATATTTCTTTTTCAGTCACTTTTCCAAGCCATTAATTTTTTGATAGAAAAAAATTCTTCAGTTTTCCGAGTAGTCATTTTTAGATATGTGTTCCTCCAAAGAATTTTTGGAGGGAAATGTAATTGGGGAACAGACACATTTTACATTCAACTGAGTTTCACACTTTCTGATGAGGCAACATAAATTGGTATGGTCGAGAATGCTTTATCATGCTTAGCACACATAGGAGCTTCATTTCAATCATGCTGATTATATATCAACAAAAGGAGCGACTGCCTAGAAATCAAAACTACTGACTCATATTCCCTTAATTTATATCAAGTAATACTCATATTCCCTTAATTTAAATCCAAGAAACTAATGGAATTATGGAATCCTAATGTGTTAAATTTATGCATGCCGAGATTCGCCCCCATTTTCACACTTTCAAATCAAAATTAATAAAATAAAACCCCTTAAATTTATCTGAGAGAAGCACAAGAGAGCTTTGTTTTTGAAAGGAAAGGAAGGACTCGAGAAAAATTAATTGCCAAACTATTTTTAATTTATACAAGTTTCACGAAATTAGATCGAATTATGAATTGCTTTAATTATATTTGAAGAATACAGTTAAATTATGAAATACGAGCGAAATTTTATACCTTGATTTTATATCTTGATGAAGATAAAAATTAAATTTACGGATTTGTTGATTTGCGAACCAAATATATGGCAGAACAGGAAATACAAAACGCAACGTAATGTTATAAAAATAAGTTAAGAGCAAAGTACAAAAGAAATGACATTTAAAATGTTGCAAAATTATGAACCAAATACTGCTGAAATACTCGAATGAATGTGATGAAAAATAGACTAAATACCGCGCGAGATTAGCCAGAGCAGGAATCCTAATGTAATAAAACTCTTCGTAATGAAATAAAGTAGAAAACAGATGAAGACTATCTAAAACGAATCATACACCAAAGTAAAACGATTGAGAAAATGTTCGAATATCGCCTCGTAATGGAACGTAACACCGAAAAATCCAAGAAAGTAATGGAATTATGGAACCCAGGTTAGACAGCAAGAATCCTAATGTTAAATTTATCATGCCGAAATTTTCCCCATTTTCACGAATATCCTTCAAATATTTTTTACCATACAAAATCACAACTAATGCGCATGCGCTAAGCTTCGAAATTTCGTCTGTTTTAACATTGGGATTCTTGCTGTGTCCATCCGCTTGTCATAGGGAGTAACCACAATTATATACTTTGAACAAGGTTGAACCTGACCAACAAAATACTGCGCATTAGTGATGGGTAAATTGATTCTTTTGAAATATTCGATTCATTTTAATCGAGACAGGTAAAGAGGTTCCTTCAACGGAAACAACTGACTGGGTTTTCAGGTACATGCAGCGTCATCTATTGGTGAATTTTCACACTATGCCGTGTTTCTTTGGTTTGTTGAAGGAGGAGGAGGAACTTCGTCTTCGGATCCATTTGTGGGATATGGAGTTACACCCAGCCTTGATTTCAACCCCCTTCATCGGGTGAGAACTGAGAGTGTAAAATTTGTTTCGTTGCATTCTTTTTGAGAAACGACGATTGCTGGTCATGTTCATTCGCACTTCACGTTAAGCTTTTTCTCATTTTTTAAATTTTCCTTTATCCTTCAGGGAGCAATTATTGTTCTGCTTTCGAGAGTCTGTGTGTCGGAGGAAAATTAAACTTTTAAGTCACCTAAGGATTATTTGGTCACATTATTTGGCCTATCATCTTAGCCAATACCCATTGAGATGGCTGACAATCACTGAAACTAATGACCAAAGCCAAAAGAATTTTTCCTAACTTTTGTGGAAGGGATGAAACAAGAGCGCCGCAGAATCACAATTGTCATCAACGATCATGTTTCATATTACAACATCGAATTTATACGCTATTATAGCCAGCTCAAAAAAAATCCCTTTTGAAGATATTCATAACAATCTAAAAGTTGTAATACGACTAAGTCAACTGTTCACCTCTGATAGTTGGACATTTTTTACGAACGGGGACGCACGGCTTATAAAGTGGATTCCGAATCAGAACGAACATCCGTGCCATGACATTTTTCAATTAAAAAAATTAATACGATCAAAATTGCTAAACCAATCAATTTTGTGGGAAACTTCAGTTCACGTCTGGATTGGCTGAGCAATTATCCGCAAAATGTAAATAAACATTTGTTTGTCTACTGGAAAAGTTAAATACGTTCAGTTCAATACATACATGTTTTTGGAATACGAAATGAACGAATTATTTCTACCAGTATATAATACAAGAAGAAATCTATAAGTAGGATATACGATCTCACTTACAAAGTCTATGCTCTCTTAGAGTTCCATAGGAAAGAGCTATACATGTGGAATCGCTACTATGCGTTTTACCCTAGGCCCCTCTAGTGATGCACTAATGGATTACTTTGAAAGATTCGATTCATTTTAATCCAGTCCGTAAAAAGAGTCGTTCACCCGAAATAACTCACTTTGCCTATTCAGTACATGCAGCGCCATCTGTTGGTAATTTTTTACCCTATGCCGTTTTTCTTGGGTTAGTTGAAGAGAGGGAGGAACCTCGGCTTCTTCTAATCGATTTGTGGATGGGGATAGTTTCCCTCATTCCTCGTATGAGGACTGAAGGTTTGTAAAACTCGTTTCGTTTCATTATTACTGAGAAACGACAATTGACATCGTATTTTTATTCGCATTTCACGTTAAGTTTTGAAAATTTTACCTTATTCAGGGAGCGACTAATTCTGCTTCGAGTCTTGATTCGGAGTGGAGCTTTATTTTTAACATTTAATCATCCTGCTTGTTCATTGGTGGCCGATCATCTTAGCTTATCAGCCACTGAGATGATTGACAATCGCTGAAAATAATGGGCAAAGCCAAAAACATTTTTCTTAAATTTTCTGTGGAAGGGATGAAAACAAGGGCGCTAGAATCACAATTGCCAGCAACTATCATGTTTCATGTCTTACAAAATCTAATTTATACACTATTATAGCCAGTTCAAAAAAAATCCCTTTTTAAGATATATATAACAATCATAGTTGATTATTGAGTGTTCTTATAATTGTATAAGCTAACTTTTCGCCTCTGATAGTTGATTTGTCACTCTACGGACATTTTTAACTAGATCGGGGACGTTCGGCTTATAAAGTGGATTCTGAATCAGAACGAACATCCATGCCATGACAAGGATTCGAACCCAGAGCCTGTTGAACCGAGGACCAGGGCGCTTTGAGTGGAATAACAAGATTTCTCTCGAAAAAGCACATGCCCATAAATTAGACAATTAGTATTTTTATTTTGCACCTTTAAGTTACAAAAACAACATGTTTTATTTAAATGATTTTTTAACTTTATCAATCAATTCATGAAAACAAAAGGATTTGACTCTCAGTTTCTCTTCCCAATTCAGGGAGAAGGAAATAATTTAATTAAACATTATTTTTCCTTCATAACATATGTGAAAGCCCATAATACTCTGAGTGTAGTCTCCTTAACATTCATCCTAAATTAAATATAATTAATTGTAAAATAGCCTTCAATGGGATTAGAGAGTGAATTTTCCATGGAGCTCCTGGGCCGAAGACCCTGTCTCCAGATAACAAAGTCCTTGTATTCCGAATACGTTTAGGTTATCAGAAATTCAACTATGTAGCAAAGTCTTGGGTGTTAGGTTATCAAGGAGGTTGTAGTTGCAGTTGGGGTGGTTAGAGAAGGCGTTACAATGAGTGGTAGGCAAGCCCATCACTCGAGTGAGATCTCAGGAAATATCAGAGTTCAGAATACCTATGGCTACTGCAGTTAAAAGTAGTATTAAAATAATGAATTAATTAGAAGGGGCTTGGAAGACTGGAGATTTTGCAAATGAAAATTAGCTTAATTTTAACAAATTTGAATTTTAAATCAAAAGTATGAATTTAAGTTATTGTTTACATTTTTAGCATAATTCCTAATGGCTCTTGGTCTGTTTTTGTTAATTGGTAGACGATGATTATATCTGGGATCTGCGCAACATGTGAGTTTTCATTGCAACGGAGAGAGCGGAAAAAAGTTTTGCTAATTTTGCCAAAAAATTCTTTCTTATTTTGGTATTTCGGTAATACCATGGGCTGTCCATAATGATACGGAGGGTAGAATTTTGGAGTGCTTCAATTTTGTTTATGTGGGTCTTAGCTGCATATCCCCAGATCTGTCAAGCCTAACGAACCACTGGGCGGAGCATAGTTTTGTATATATGATTCGAGATGTATATACGTTCTTCGAATTTCTAGCAATTAAGAGGTATAAAATATTACGTGAAGCCAGAAATTTAAATGTAAGGGAGGATATGTGCCTATTCCATGTTAAGTGGTTATCTAAAGTGACACCGAGGTATATTCAAGCTGGGGACCAGGGAATATCTTTCCCGAACAGCTGGACAGGTGGTGGTAGGTTTCGCTTTATAGTAAACAAAACCGCTTGGCATTTGTCAACATTGATTCGGATCCTCCAATCAATAAGCCAGGACTCAAGTGAATATAGGTAACGTGTAAGTGACAGATATTCGTGAGATTGTTGCTTTTTGCTAGTATTACAGTATCATCTGCAAACATACACAGTGCAGAGTTGCTTCTAGGCATGTCGTTCACATAGATGTTGAATAATTTAGGCCCTAGTTTGGAGCCCTGTGGAGTTTCTGCCTGAATGGCACGGCGTGTAGAAAATGTTTTATTTATGCGAACAAAAATTGTCTACTTGTCAGGTAGGAATGAATTAGATGTATAAGTGAGGCAGGAAGCTGAATGTAATCAGTTTGTGGATTAGACCACTAACCCAAACTCGATCAAAAACTTTTGCTACATCAAGGAAAACTGCACCAGTGCTATTTCCAATTTTAAATCAATCGATAATAAATTCAATGACTGAGGAGTTGATGTGATATGGACAGCTGTTTTCTGAAGCCAAATTGCTGAGGAATAAGCAGATTAACCCTTTGGCAATATTTATCTAATCTATCATTAATAATGTACTCGGCTGTTTCGCTGAGTGCAGTCAGTAAACTGATCGGCTTGTAGCAGTCAGACTTAACAGGACTTTTATTTGGCTTCACTATAGGGACAATAACAGCTATCTTCCAAGAAGCGGATAAAAGTAGGAGTGACAAAATGCAGTTTATAAGAAAAGTTATTTGAAGGATTGTTTTAAGTGGAACTTTCTGTAGCATTTTAATAGAAATATCATCAGTTCATCATTCCAGGGCTCCTTTTTGGTTTGAGCTTTCCAATGTCGTCAAAGACTTCCGATGGTTCGGCAGGCTCAATAAAGTCAGTAGGTGTAGAATTTAGAAAATGGTTAAGTGATGTATTAACTATTAATTATGTCTGGATTGTCGATGTTTTCACAGAATTCTATATGGAAACCACGAGATTTAGAATGATAAATATAGTTACTTGACAATGGAGTTATATACTTTCAATAATACCCATAAAACATGAAAAACAAATGTAAATTAAATAGATTTTAATCGAAATTTAGAAATATCTTTTAACTACAAAGTATGGCTACACGTTTTTATTTAACGTAACATCTTATTTTAGAATAACTTTATTTTAACTTTACCATTCATTTTAAAATAAGGTATATACATACCTTATTTAAAAAGGTTTCTTTCCATTTATTTTTATGAAACAGAATTCTACAAACTATAAAGTATTAAACCAGACTTAAGGAAAGTTCGTCGAAATATACATATACCACCAAATGCATTCAAAGCTAATCTAGTTTCTCTTCAGCACTATTTAAGAGAAAATAAATTTAAATAAGCTTATTCAGATGTATATGTTTAAAATAATTGAAGAGGAAAAGCTTTAGTTGAAAATTTAGTTTTTCTTACTATATAAATAGATATTAAAACTCTAGTAATATGTTAATTAAATTTGTATTGTACTATCATAATATTCAAAACTATCAGTCAGCTAGACTTGTTTAAAGTAGGACTTCTGTGAAACATTACATACTGTGCTTGGGCTGTCTCCATACATGTAACTCACTCATAACCCCAGTGTGTCTTGATCCGAACATGAAAATTTTTGATGACAAAATGATTTTGTAATTTGTATCAGAATTTTGAATTGTCCTTTTTGAAATACTTAATTTAGAAACAAATTAAATCTGCATCATGCTTCTTAGTTAATTAAAACCCATTTAAAGTGAGACATTGTCCAGATATGTATCCCATCTGTTTTCTGAGAAAATGACAGCAGCAATCAAAGCTTTATGACTTTCGAATAGAAGGTGAAAAAGTTTTCCTCGTTCTTTTTTCCATTCATAAGTAGGTAAGGTCATTAGATAAACCAAGTTTCATCAAAATCTGAGAGGTCATGGACTAATTAGTAACATGGAATGTCTAATGAAAAGTCTTGTGAATAAATTATTGCACACTTAGTAATTAAATTAATAAGAATTACTCAGATTAATATTTTGTCATTTTATTATAAAACAAATTTTTTCTTCTGTTCATAATAAGAAAAATTACATCAGCAGGATATCTTACCTCATAGCAATGAAAAATGATATATTTAATCATGAAATTAATGCATTTTTTGGCATATGGAACTGGTACCTGATACAACTCCTAAAGAACTACACCCTATTGGTACAGTTAATAAAATCTCATTTTGCTCATCTCTTGGCCAGATTAAGATAAATAACTATTTTGTTTTTGTGAATGCAGGGACAGTTGGAAACCAATGCAGTTTTTGCATTTCTAAGAAAAAAATGTGAGTTAAGAGATAAATGGTTCTAAATGAGCTCTAATGTAATCAAGAATTGTGATGAGTATGCCATTTGCTACCTTCAAAGCAATACCTCCTTGCCAATGTTAATTCTATCCAAGTCATCATGACCAACATTGCTTTACACAAACAAACCACTGCTATTCTGTGAATTTCATCGTAAGGTACCAATTTTGTTGGAACCTATCAACTCAATACTTCTCTTTACCATGTTGTAGAAAATTGACCACTACAATAACACTAAAAATAAGTGGTGTAGATCCCATTTACTTTTGCTCTTCCACTGCTCTTTACAAACATGAAAAATATTTATTTTTCAGTCACACTTTTCCAAGCCATTAATTTTTTATAGAAAAAAATTCTTCAGTTTTCCGAGTGAAGTCATTTTTAGATGTGTTCCTCCAAAGAATTTTTGGAGGGAAATGTAATTGGGGAACAGACACATTTTACATTCAACTGAGTTTCACACTTTCTGATGAGGCAACATAAATTGGTATGGTCGAGAATGTTTTATCATGCTTAGCACACATAGGAGCTTCATTTCAATCATGCTGCATATATATCAACAAAAGTGGTGACTGCCTACAAATCAAAACTACTGACTCATATTCCCTTAATTTATATCAAATGCTTTCAAATCAAAATTAATAAAATAAAACCCCTTAAATTTATCTGAGAGAAGCACAAGAGAGCTTTGTTTTTGAAAGGAAAGGAAGGACTCGAGAAAAATTAATTGCCAAACTATTTTTAATTTATACTAGGTTCACGAAATTAGATCGAATTATGAATTGCTTTAATTATATTTGAAGAATACAGTTAAATTATGAAATACGAGCGGAATTTTATACCTTGATTTTATATCTTGATGAAGATAAAAAATTAAATTTACGGATTTGTTGAATTGCGAACCAAATATATGGCAGAACAGGAAATACAAAACGCAACGTAATGTTATAAAAATAAGTTAAGAGCAAAGTACAAAAGAAATGACATTTAAAATGTTGCAAAATTATGAACCAAATACTGCTGAAATACTCGAATGAATGTGATGAAAAATAGACTAAATACCGCGCGAGATTAGCCAGAGCAGGAATCCTAATGTAATAAAACTCTTCGTAATGAAATAAAGTAGAAAAGAGATGAAGACTATCTAAAACGAATCATACACCAAAGTAAAACGATTAAGAAAATGTTCGAATATCGCCTCGTAATGGAACGTAACACCGAAAAATCCAAGAAAGTAATGGAATTATGGAACCCAGGTTAGACAGCAAGAATCCTAATGTTAAATTTATCATGCCGAAATTTTCCCCATTTTCACGAATATCCTTCAAATATTTTTTACCATACAAAATCACAAGTAATGCGCATGCGCTAAGCTTCGAAATTTCGTCTGTTTTAACATTGGGATTCTTGCTGTGTCCATCCGCTTGTCATAGGAGGGAGGGTATTTCAATTAACGTCACACTAGAGCAACACAACGGGCTATTGGTGACGGTCCGGGATCAATTCCAAAGTGAAAGATCCGACGACAACACCACGTAATTTTGAACCACGGTCAGATGACGAGGCAACACCTGAGCTGGCACCCCACTCTCCTAACTTCCACACCACACCAACGTGAGGACATTTGAGGCCACGACAGATTTAACGTGCACCAGCCCCCTTTGTACACGACGGTGTTTGGCTGGATTCGAACTCGCAACCTGTTGTGAAGTGAAGTAAGCGTGAATGTAACTGTCCAATGAGCGGCGCTGTAAAAAGTGACGTCAGCTTCCGAGCTGAATTTTGTCAGATTAAGTTTGTTCTCGGCGGTATGTGGTATGTATGTTTTTGTCGTCTGTTAATCTTGTAAATAAAATTATGAATGTTGTGTTAAAAGGCTTTTTGGCTTATTTCCAAATGCACCCGGCATCGGGTAGATGCAGCCCGTGAAGACTTTCTGAACTTATTTTTCTGAACTTGTTTTCTAACATAGTGGTACCCTCGGCGGGATTGGGTGCTTTGGCCATTTAAGAATTTTTGAACCTAGAACTTTTGAAAATGAATTTAAATGCTTTAAAAACACAACGAAAAGGGCTGAGAACTGCTTTTTCTCTGAGTTTAAAGAAAATAGAAACGGCATTATCGAAAGAAGTATGTGATTTGAAATCGCTTTCGATTTTGAGAATTCAACTTAGTGATAAGTTTCAGAGACTTGATGTCTGTCAAACTGCTATTTCAGAACAGTTTTTACAGAGTGAAGATGACGAACATTTATTTAATGAAGATTTAGAAGAATCTGAAACTTACAGAGACCGGTACTTAGAGCTATGTGCTCAGATAGATTTGAAATTGCAAGAAGTCGCTCTGCCGAATGACAATAAGGAAACGAGAAAATTTAAATTGCCAAAGATAGAGCTGAAAAAGTTCAATGGCGAAGCGAAAGAATACCTGACTTTTTGGAGTCAGTTTCAGAAAATACACGACGACAAAAGTATTGCCGATGAGGATAAGATGCAATATTTATTGCAATCTATGGAACCCAAATCGAAAGCAGAACGTTTAGTTCTGAGTTTCCCAGCTACGGCGGCCAATTACCCTAAGGCAATTGAACAATTGAAAGAGCGTTTTGGACGAGAAGATTTGCTTGTGCAAATCTATGTTAGAGATTTGTTAAGCTTAGTTATGAAGAACGCTGCTACCGGAAGAGCGAAGACGGATCTTCCCTCTCTATATGATGAACTGGAAGGAAAGCTGCGAGCATTGGAAAGCTTGGGAAGAACACAAGAAAAGTACGGGGACTTTCTAACGCCGTTAGTGGAGAGTTGCCTTCCAGAAGAAGTGTTAGTGGCTTGGGAAAGAAGTAGAAATCACGACAGAAACCAAAGGATCTCGAACTTTAGAACATTTGATGAATTTTCGTCGACAGGAAGTAAAGGGTGAAGAAATGGTTTTACTTGCCCGGACTGGTTTCGCCCCGCACCAAAGTCATCGAAAGAAGGACTTTATTGAACAGGTAAAACAAGCTGACCTGACAACAGCATCAGCTTTAAGCCTTGTTGATAATTCAGGTAAGAGAATTAATAACTGTATTTTTTGTGATAAGTCTCATCCTAGTGAAAAATGTTTTACCGCGAGGAAAATGACTTTGGCTGCTAAACAACAATTATTGATGAAAAAAGGTGCATGTTTTTCTTGTTTAAAAAGAGCTGGTCACTTAAGTAAATTTTGTAGTGTCAAAAAGCAATTGAATTGTTCTATTTGTAATAATCCTCATTTTGAAATTATGTGTTCCAAACAAGAAAAAAATGTTGAGCAAAAGAGTGTTCCAAAATCTGAGAGTTCTCTCTCTAATTGTGGCAGAAGCGAAATTGTATTTTTGCAAACTCTTTGCGTACTTATTCGATATCTAGGTCATGAGAAAATTATTCGCGCGGTGATTGATACAGGAAGTCAGAGTAGTTACGTAAGCGAAAATGTTATGACTCAGCTTAAAGCATCTCCACTGAGAGACGAAACTGTTATACATGCGCTATTTGGGGGGGCTGAAACGAAACCAAAACGACATGATGTGTTTTCTGTCGAGGTCAGTAATTTAAAAAGAACTTTTGCTTGTAGTTTTGAAGCTCTTTCTGAAAAAAGGATTTGTGGTTTTATTCCTAAGATTAAAGCTAACGGGATTTTGAATGAATTAAAAGAAAAGAAGATAGATTTTACTGATTCTTTCCGAAAAGAAACCGAAATTAATCTTTTGATTGGTGCAGATGTTGTAGGAAAATTGTTGACAGGAAATTCTATTGAATTACAGTCTGGCTTAACGGCCGTTGAAACGAAACTTGGATGGACTGTAATTGGAAAACAAAATTCATGTGA
This sequence comes from Meta bourneti, assembly GCA_933210815.1. Classification (NCBI taxonomy): domain Eukaryota; kingdom Metazoa; phylum Arthropoda; class Arachnida; order Araneae; family Tetragnathidae; genus Meta; species Meta bourneti. The sequence goes on from OW119926.1 coordinate 3,998,174, forward strand.
GAAAGATAATATTTTGACGACATTATCAATGCATTCAATGAAAGTACCTATAAACATATTATGGGAACTTGAAATTTTAGGAATATCTGATCCAACCCAAATTGAAAGGGAGAAAGGTGATCTTAATTTAAGTGATTTTAATGATAGAATGAAAATTCTTCCCACTGGAAGATATGAAGTAGAACTTCCATGGAAGTTCAGTTCTGCGAATTTACCTAATAATAAAGAATTAGTCTGGAAGAGACATGAAAAGATGATCAATAGATTTAGATGTGGTGAATTTTCACCGATTATCAGAAGGTGTTTCAGGAATGGGAAAAATTGAACATAATCGAACGCGTGACAGATTTCGAATTGAATAAAGAATGTCATTATTTATCACACAGGCCAGTGATTAAACTAGATAGTGAAACTACTAAAATCCGTCCGGTTTTTGACGCTTCTGCCGCGGAGAGAGGGAAACCCTCTTTGAACGAATGTTTATTTAAGGGAATTAATCTTATTGAATTGATACCTGATATTCTTGATCGGTTTAGAATGTATCCAATCGGTATAAGTGCGGATATAGAGAAAGCTTTTTTAATGTTGTCTGTTGCACCAAAGGACAGAAATTTTCTTAGATTTTTTTTCCCATGTTATGAAGGGCAGCTCATTTATAGACACTGTAGAGTTGTATTTGGAATCTCTTCTAGCCCTTTTTTGTTGAATGCTTCTATAATGCACATTTTAGACAATTGTCCACCTCAGTATAAAGATGTTGCTCAGAAACTGAAACGTTCATTCTATGTAGACAATTGTGTATCAGGAGTATTTAATACTGATGAACAAGAACGTTTCATTGAGCATGCTAAATTAATTATGTCAAATCAATGTTTTAACTTGCGTGGTTTTGAAAGCAATGTAGCAGGTATAAATGTTGATAAACATTCAGGAGATACTTGCGTTTTAGGGGTAATTTGGAATTTAGATAATGATACCTTGAAGTGTTGCACAGATATGGAAGCATTGACATGTGATACGAAAATCACAAAAAGACTAATTTTAGGAATTGTGCAGAAATGTTTTGATCCTATTGGCTTGTTAACACCAACTACATTGCTTCCGAAACTGTTATTGCAAGACTTGTGGAAGTTGAAAATTGCTTGGGACGATGAATTGTCCCCTAATGATGTAAATACTTTTTTAAAGTGATTTAAAGATGTCTATGTTTTAAAAGATGTTACTTTACCTCGTTACATGGTAATTAATTCTTCGTCTGAACTACATGTCTTTGTGGATGCTAGCAAGGGGGCGTATGCGGCGTGCGTCTTTGTTCGATCAATACTTGATTCTGAAGTAAAAGTAATTCTCGTTAGAGCGAAATCCAGGATAGCCCCCATGAAACCTTTAAGCATACCTCGTTTAGAACTGATGGCTTGTTGTATAGGTTCTAGACTTGCGAATTCTATTATCAAAGCCCTCAATTTGCCAGACATAAAAATCACATTTTGGTCCGATTCCACCACAGCGCTTTGGTGGATAAGAGAAAAAGGCAATTGGTCTGTTTTTGTGAGCAATAGGGTCAGAGAAATTCGTGAGTTGTCGAAGGGTCAGTTATGGAGACATGTTCCAGGAAATATGAATATTGCCGACTTATTATCGCGTGGTTGTTCTTCGCGACAAATGCTCCTTTCTAGATGGTGGGACGGTCCTTCTTGGTTACGAGAAAGCCCTGAGTACTGGCCTATTGGTGAAACACACTGTCAATCTGAAGAAGTAGACGTAGAGAGGAAAAAAATAAAAGTAGTAAATATTGATCTATCAAAAGACGCACCCCCTTGGCATCTAAACAGTGTATCCAGTTATGATAAAATGATTAGAGTATTTGCATGGATATTGAGATTTGTGAATAATTGTAAAGAGGCACATGAGAAATGTAAAAACTATGAACTTTCACAGTCTGAAATTGAAAATGCTGAAAAGAATTTAATTCGTTTAGTTCAAAGACATCTGTCTGATGCAAAGTCGTCAAATTTTATTGAAACTTTCATAGATGATAAAGGTATTTTGAGAGTGAAAACCAGAATACTTTATCGAGATGATGATAAATCTTTTCTGTATCCAATATTGTTGCCAGATAAATGTGAATTTACTAAACTGTTAATCAGATTTGTACATATAAAAAACTGTCATGCGGGTGTCCAAATGATGCAATGCCTGATAAGAGAAAGATTTTGGATTATCAGGGCTAGGAAAGCTATTAAAAATGTTGTATATAACTGTATTGCTTGTAAACGCTTTAAGGTTAAATCTATGTCAAGCGAACCGACACCTTTACCACCAGACCGAGTTACGGATTGTGCGCCTTTCGAAATTGTGGGAATTGATTTAGCTGGGCCTCTCTTTCTGAAAAATAAAGAAAAAGTGTGGATAGCACTGTTCACTTGTGCCGTGTACCGTGCCATTCACCTTGAACTTGTGAATTCTCTTTCTTCTGACGCTTTTCTATTAGCACTTAGGCGGTTTATCGCTAGACGTGGGCGGCCTAGAACAATTTATAGTGATAACGGAACTAACTTTCGGGGCGCCTCTAATGATCTTTCGAAATTGAATTGGGATGAAATATTAAAAGGAACCAGAACTCCTAAAATACTTTGGAAATTTATTCCACCCACCGCAGCTTGGTGGGGAGGCTGGTGGGAAAGGTTGGTCCGCACTGTAAAAGAACTGTTAAAACGTACTTTGGGTAAATCTGTGTTAACTTTTGAATAACATTAATTATGAGCTTGAGACTCAATCTGAGTCTCAAGGGGGGAGGATGTTGTGAAGTGAAGTAAGCGTGAATGTAACTGTCCAATGAGCGGCGCTGTAAAAAGTGACGTCAGCTTCCGAGCTGAATTTTGTCAGATTAAGTTTGTTCACGGCGGTATGTGGTATGTATGTTTTTGTCGTCTGTTAATCTTGTAAATAAAATTATGAATGTTGTGTTAAAAGGCTTTTTGGCTTATTTCCAAATGCACCCGGCATCGGGTAGATGCAGCCCGTGAAGACTTTCTGAACTTATTTTTCTGAACTTGTTTTCTAACACAACCCTTCGGTTGCTAGTCCGTTACTCTTCCAACCGGGCCACCGCGGCCCTGCTTGTCATAGGGAGTAACTACTATTATATACTTTGAACAAGGTTGAACCTGACCAACAAAATACTGCGCATTAGTGATGGGTAAATTGATTCTTTTGAAATATTCGATTCATTTTAATCGAGACAGGTAAAGAGGTTCCTTCAACGGAAACAACTGACTGGGTTTTCAGGTACATGCAGCGTCATCTATTGGTGAATTTTCACACTATGCCGTGTTTCTTTGGTTTGTTGAAGGAGGAGGAGGAACTTCGTCTTCGGATCCATTTGTGGGATGGGGAGTTACCCCCAGCCTTGATTTCAACCCCCTTCATCGGGTGAGAACTGAGAGTGTAAAATTTGTTTCGTTGCATTCTTTTTGAGAAACGACGATTGCTGGTCATGCTTTCATTCGCACTTCACGTTAAGCTTTTTCTCATTTTTTAAATTTTCCTTTATCCTTCAGGGAGCAATTATTGTTCAATTGTCATCAACGACAATTGAATCACAATTGTCATCAACGATCATATTTCATATCACAACATCGAATTTATACGCTATTATAGCCAGCTCAAAAAATCCCTTTTGAAGATATTCATAACAATCTAAAAGTTGTAATACGACTAAGTCAACTGTTCACCTCTGATAGTTGGACATTTTTTACGAACGGGGACGCACGGCTTATAAAGTGGATTCCGAATCAGAACGAACATCCGTGCCATGACATTTTTCAATTAAAAAAATTAATACGATCAAAATTGCTAAACCAACAATTTTGTGGGAAACTTCAGTTCACGTCTGGATTGGCTGAGCAATTATCCGCAAAATGTAAATAAACATTTGTTTATCTACTGGAAAAGTTAAATACGTACAGTTCAATACATGTTTTTTGGAATACGAAAATAACGAATTATTTCTACCAGTATATAATACAAGAAGAGATGTATAAGTTTGATATACCGGCTCAATTTCTTTATTATATCATCACTTAGCACTTTAAAAGACTAAATAAAAGTGACTCCAATTGGTGTTGGCGTCACGGAGAGTTCCAAAGAAATGGCTATACATGTGGAATCGGTACTATGTGGTTTCCCCCACGCCCCCTCTAGTGATAGACTAATGCAGTGGGCTCTAAACTTTTTCACTTGAGGGCCAGATGGAAAGATCCTGGAAGTCAGGCGGGCCAACAACACACATGGATTGCTTTGAAAGATTCGATTCATTTGAATCTAGTTCGTAAAGAGTCGTTCACCGGAAATAACTCACTTTGTCTATTCAGTACATGCAGCGCCATCTGTTGGTAATTTTTTACCCTATGCCGTTTTTCTTGGGTTAGTTGAAGAGAGGGAGGAACCTCGGCTGCTTCGAATCCATTTGTGAATGGGGATAGTTTCCCCCATTCATCGTATGAGGACTGAAGGTTTGTAAAACTCGTTTCGTTTCATTATTTCTGAGAAACGACAATTGACATCGTATTTTTATTCGCACTTCACGTTCAGTTTTTTCACTTTGAAAATTTTACCTTATCATTCAGGGAGTGACTAAATTCTGCTTTCGAGTCTATGGTTCGGAAGAAAGTTTTATTTTTAACATTTAATCATCCTGCTTGTTCATTGGTGGTCGATCATCTTAGCTTATCCAATTGACAATCGCTGAAAATAATGGGCAAAGTCAAAAACATTTTTCTTAAATTTTCCGTGGAAGGGATGAAAACAAGGGCACCAGAATCACAATTGTCAGCAACTATCATGTTTCATGTCTTACAAAATCTAATTTATACACTATTATAGACAGTTCAAAAAATCCCTTTTTAAGATATTTATAACAATCATAGTTGATTATTGAGTGTTCTTATAATTGTATAAGCTAACCGTTCGCCTCTGATAGTTGATTTGTCACTCTACGGACATTTTTAACTAGATCGGGGACGTTCGGCTTATAAAGTGGATTCTGAATCAGAACGAACATCCATGCCATGACAAGGATTCGAACCCAGAGCCTGTTGAACCGAGGACCAGGGCGCTTTGAGTGGAATAACAAGATTTCTCTCGAAAAAGCACATGCCCATAAATTAGACAATTAGTATTTTTATTTTGCACCTTTAAGTTACAAAAACAACATGTTTTATTTAAATATTTTTTTCACTTTATCAATCAATTCATGAAAACAAAAGGATTTGACTCTCAGTTCCTCTTCCCAATTCAAGGAAAAGGAAATAATGTAATTAAACATTATTTTTCCTTCATAACATATGTGAAAGCCCATAATACTCTGAGTGTAGTCTCCTTAACACTCATCCTAAATTAAATATAATTAATTGTAAAATAGCCTTCACTGTTAGAGAGTGAATTTTCCATGGGACTCCTGGGCCGAAGACCCTGTCTCCAGATAACAAAGTCCTTGTATTCCGAATACGTTTAGGTTATCAGAAATTCAACTATGTAGCAAAGTCTTGGGTGTTAGGTTATCAAGGAGGTTGTAGTTGCAGTTGGGGTGGTTAGAGAAGGCGTTACAATGAGTGGTAGGCAAGCCCATCACTCGAGTGAGATCTCAGGAAATATCAGAGTTCAGAATACCTGTGGCTACTGCAGTTAAAAGTAGTATTAAAATAATGAATTAATTAGAAGGGGCTTGGAAGACTGCAGATTTTGCAAATGAAAATTAGCTTAATTTTAACAAATTTGAATTTTAAATCAAAAGTATGAATTTAAGTTATTGTTTACATTTTTAGCATAATTCCTAATGGCTCTTGGTCTGTTTTTGTTAATTGGTAGACGATGATCATATCTGCGCTACATGTGAGTTTTCATTGCAACGGAGAGAGCGGAAAAACGATTTGCTAATTTTACCAAAAAATTCTTTCTTATTTTGGTATTTCGGTAATACCATGGGCTGTCCATAATGATACGGAGGGTAGAATTTTGGAGTGCTTCAATTTTGTTTACGTGGGTCTTAGCTGTATATCCCCAGATCTGTCAAGCCTAACGAACCACTGGGCGGAGCATAGTTTTGTATATATGATTCGAGATGTATATACGTTCTTCGAATTTCTAGCAATTAAGAGGTATAAAATATTACGTGAAGTCAGAAATTTAAATGTAAGGGAGGATATGTATTTGGTATTTTCAATTAACGTCACACTGGAGCAACACAACGGGCTATTGGTGACGGTCCGGGATCAATCCCAGAGGGAAAGATCCGAGGACAACACCACGTAATTTTGAACCACGGTCAGATGACGAGGCAACACCTGAGCTGGCACCCCACTCTCCAAACTTCCACACCACGCCAACGTGAGGACATTTGGGGCCACGACAGATTTAACGTGCACCAGCCCCCTTTGTACACGACGGTGTTTTGGCTGGATTCGAACTCGCAACCCTTCGGTTGCTAGTCCGTTACTCTTCCAACCGGGCCACCGCGGCCCTAAGGATATGTGCCTATTCCATGTTAAGTGGTTATCTAAAGTGACACCGAGGTATATTCAAGCTGGGGACCAGGGAATATCTTTCCCGAACAGCTGGACAGGTGGTGGTAGGTTTCGCTTTATAGTAAACATAACCGCTTGGCATTTGTCAACATTGATTCGGATCCTCCAATCAATAAGCCAGGACTCAAGTGAATATAGGTAACGTGTAAGTGACAGATATTCGTGAGATTGTTGCTTTTTGCTAGTATTGCAGTATCATCTGCAAACATACACAGTGCAGAGTTGCTTCTAGGCATGTCGTTCACATAGATGTTGAATAATTTAGGCCAGGGATGGGCAAACGTTTTCGGTCGCGGGCCAAAAATCGAAAAAAAAAGTTTGGCGGGCCAAGATAAATTTTTCTAAAATTTTAAAAACAATATACAAGTATTACAATTTAAATATGTTAATGAGATGAATGAAATTGCGATTTCATTTTTAAAAGTTCCTTATATTGAGGTTCGAAGTGAGATGTACTGATTCTAAGGAACGAGGCTAAATTCTCATCTGTCAGTCTACTTCTGAAATAATTCTTTCTAAGGTTCATAGTTGAAAACACTTGTTCACATATATAAGATGAAGCAAACATAGCACTGATTTTCTGAGCGTGAGATATTAAATTTGGGAAACTTACTTTCGATAATGATTTGTAAAACTCTAACTTTGGCATATTTAGAAACAGCTGCTTGAGATGATTGTTAGATTGCAACTCAATTAATTCAAGCTGCAAATCTGACCTCACTGCTTCACAATTTACGTTGAAAGGCATGGTAAAAATATCCAATTCTGTTTGAATGGCACTGAAATCTTGAAATCTGCGTTCGAACTCAAAATGCAGTTTTTTCAAGCCATCTTCATAATTCTTAAGCTTCTCTTCATTTACTGAGGGTATTGAATTTAACCTCGAGAAATGAGACAAGTCGTTCTTAGCTAGCTGCCGAGCAAACTGATTAAGTTTTAGTTTAAAAGCTTTGAGATGGGCCCAGATATCGTCGATAAATTGATTTTTCCCTTGCATCTTGACATTCAAGTTGCTCATATGACAAAGAAGATCTGTGAGAAATGCAAAGTCCGAAAGCCATTCTGTATCTTCTAACATTTCGCACTCCGCAGAACACTGTTTCTCATGGAAGAACGACACAATGTCGTCTTTCAGCTGCCAAACTCGCTCGAAAACACATCCTGCACTAAGCCACCTTACTTTCGTGTAATACAGTACATCAGAGTATTCAGATTGCACGGACTGAAGAAAATCTCGAAATTGCCTGTGAGTAAGCCCACGAGATCGAATAGTATTTACAAGCTTCACGACTGCATCAAGCACGGGTTTCATATTCAATGCAGATTTACACAGAGCATCTTGATGTATAACACAATGTAGAAAAACAACATTGTTCCCGGGATAGTTTTGATTAAAGAGTCCAAGAAATCCAGATTTTTTTCCTGTCATATTTGGTGCTCCATCGGTCGTAATATTACATATATTTGTTATAGGCACTTTCAAAGTTAAAAGCCCTTCCTGAAATTCACGAAAAATATCACATCCCGTTGTAGTTCCCTTTAAAGAACGCATGCACGCCAGTTCCTCGGTAATTTCAAAGTTCTCATCAACACCTCTTATAAAATAATACTAATTGAGCAGTATCATTTATATCAGTGCTTTCATCCATAGCTATGGAGCAAAATTTAAATTGGCCAATCTTTGACTCTAATTGTGATGTCAAATTTTTATCGATGGCTTCGATTATAGAAGTCACCGTTCTTCGAGATAAGCTTACAGTCTCAAAATTATTTTTCTTGTCTGGACATAAAACATCACAAACTTGAAGCATGCATTGTTTAACCAACTCCTCATCACTGAGAGCTTTATTATTTTTAGCAATATTGTATGCTACAATGTAACTTGCATGTGTAGCTGCTTCTTGGATAGTGTTTACCTTCTTGAAAAAATTTTGTCGGCCTGATAATTTTTTACAAAGACATTCTACATTTTGTTTTCTTTCATATTCGGACATTGCTTCGTAATTGGAATTCTTATGCTTAGATGTGAAATGACGGGAAATGTTATATTCTTTGAAGACTGCTACAGCTTCATTGCAGATGAGACACACTGGTTTATCTTTAACAACTGTAAAAAAATATTTCCAGGTCCATTCATCATTAAAAACACGGCACTCTGAATCAACTTTACGTTTTTTAGTAGCCATTTTGGGGTTGAAATATTTTACGAATAACCCAAACAAGCACTAGCTACGCTATACTTTTTATACTTTCACCACTATTCACAATGATGCTATATGTCCGCAATCTTTCCATACGCAATCAATAATATTAAAACTCGCGCCAAAAGAAAAAGCCGCTGGCTGGAGCTTAAAATGCGCAGTCTGCCACATGTGAGGTCTAATTCACCTATATTGGATTCCCATAGGTCTGCTCCCCGAGAAAGAGATAACGCTTGTTGGCGCCAGTCTACAGCTATAACTAACAAAGAACTTCCGCTTTTAACACTTTACCGATTGAAAGCTGTCTGTGCTTGCTATTTCCGTCGATTTATGTTTTGTAGAACAAAAATAGAGAAAGTAAAAAGATCTCATCAGTCCTTTGAAAAAAAAGGAAGGAAAAAAATAATATTTAAACAAAGTAGAAAAGGAGATGAATATATAATATATAAATCATATTTTCTTTTAATTTCCGTCGGACCGGCAAATTAAAATTCTATCCGCGGGCCGCATAAAACCTTCCGGCGGGCCGGAGTTGGCCCGCGGGCCGTAGTTTGCCCATCTCTGATTTAGGCCCTAGTTTGGAGCCCTGTGGAGTTCCTGCCTGAATGGCACGGCGTGTAGAAAATGTTTTATTTATGCGAACAAAAATTGTCTACTTGTCAGGTAGGAATGTATTAGATGTAAAAGTGAGGCAGGGAAGCTGAATGTAATCAGTTTGTGGATTAGACCACTAACCCAAACTCGATCAAAAACTTTCGCTACATCAAGGAAAACTGCACCAGTGCTATTTCCAATTTTAAATTCATCGATAATAAATTCAATGACTGAGGAGTTGATGTGATGTGGACAACTGTTTTCTGAAGTCAAATTGCTGAGGAATAAGTTGATTAACCCTTTGGCAATATTTATCTAATCTGTCATTAATAATGTACTCGGCTGTTTCGCTGAGTGCAGTCAGTAAACTGATCGGCTTGTAGCTGTCAGACTTAACAGGACTTTTATTTGGCTTCAGTATAGGGACAATAACAACTATCTTCCAAGAAGCTGAGAAAAGTAGGAGTGACAAAATGCAGTTCATAAGAAAAGTTATTTGAAGGATTGTTTAAATGGAACATTCTGTAGCATTTTAATAGAAATATCATCAGTTCATCATTCCAGGGCTCATTTTTGGTTTGAGTCGTCTAAGACTTCCGATGGTTCGGCAGGCTCAATAAAGTCAGTAGGTGTAGAATTTAGAAAATGGTTAAGTGATGTATTAACTATTAATTATGTCTGGATTGTCGATGTTTTTACAGAATTCCATATGGAAACCACGAGATTTAGAATGATAAATATAGTTACTTGACAATGGAGTTATATACTTTCAATAATACCCATAAAACATGAAAAACAAATGTAAATTAAATGGATTTTAATCGTCCTGTAATGAAAATATGTCAAAATTTAGAAATATCTTTTAACTACAAAGTATGGCTACACGTTTTTATTTAACGTAACATCTTATTTTAGAATAATTTTATTTTAACTTTACCATTCATTTTAAAATAAGTTATATACATACTTTATTTAAAAAGGTTTCTTTCCATTTATTAAGTTCGTCGAAATATACATATACATATACCCATTGCTAGTGGTATTTGGCAGAATATAAAATAATTCATTACAATTTAACTCCTAAATAATATATCTGTAATATGGAAAGTAATGGAACGCATAAATACAAACAGAAACGAAATTCTGGTCATTGAAAAATGTCGAATTCTGAAAAACGAAAGATCTGAGCAAGCGTGTCGAATTTCGACGGCATGAGAATATTCTGAAATAGAGAAATTCGAAAAAGACGCTTGAAAAATATTGATAGGTAATAATGAATTATTTACAAAAAGAACACAAATTTCAAAACTTAGAAATGCTCAAATATGACTGCAACATTTCTGTCTTAACTCAAATACACATACACGGAATTCTTAATCTTATTTATAAAATACTAGCTGAATTACCCGGCGTTGCTCTGGTTGAAATGGTTAAATGTTGCTTGAAAAGTGAATTAGAATAATCACTTTTTCACAGAAAATTGCAGTCATTTAAGTTGTACGGAAAATACGTTTTAACTTTTTCATAGCTTCTACACTATACTTTGGACGCAAATATATACATTTAATTCCTGAATATATTGTAATATGTAAAAGATTAAGACATAAATACAAACAAACGAAATTCCGACCAAAAAATGCAGAATTCTAAAGAACGAAAGATGCGCAAAGTGGTATCGAATTTCGACTGCCTGAGTGTATTCTGAAATAGAGTAATTCGAAAAAAGACATTTGAAAAATATTGATAAAGACGATAATGATTTATGAAATTTACTAATGCTCAAATATGACTGCAATATTTCGCTGTGTTAACTCAAATAGACAAACACGGGATTTATCTCTATATATAAAATAGGATGTGTATGTGTATGTGTGTATATATGTATATTTTCTATACAAATCTACACCTTTTGACCAATCCACACCAAATTTGGTACACTTATACTTTAGAACACTGAAGTCAGCATAGGCTAACTCTTAACCCCGTTCTATTGGCCCTGGGGGCTAAAAACTATTTGAAATCGCAATAGAAATAACATTGAGCATAGATTGATTGCTTTAGGCAGCGATGGTTGCTTTACCACTGTTGATCGAAAAACAATTTTTTCCGAAACAAATTAAATTACAATATTTATATTTGAACTGACTTTTTAGTTCTTCCCATGATGTAAATAAATTATAGATATTTTATTGATGAAGAAAGAATATTTTAAAATATTTATGTTTGCAAGGAAATTCAAGGAAAGGTTTTCAGGAGTTCAAGGATTATTTTCAAGGAAAGTTGGTGTATATTTCGACCCACTTTCCTTAAATAATTTATTGAATACGTAATGATTTGTAGAATTCTGTTTCACAAAGCTTTTTAGGTAAGGCGTGTAACTTATTTTAAAATGTCCGGAATAGATACATGTGAATCCTCCGTTGAAAGCAGTGATTTTCTTTCTGAAAAATTCTGCAAAGTCGACCTTCTGCTTTTTGAAAAATTTTTATCTATTCAGTTTAATTTGTCTACACCGATTACATTTATTTCTAACCGTTATTCCGAAAAGCACAAACGAAAAAATCATTGATCATAAAAGCGTAATTTTGCTACTCGGTATCTGGCAGCATCAGAATTAATGTTTACTTTTTTTATAAAACTTTGTAGAACTTTCTAGAAAGTTCGGGAAACGGAAACTTCCTTGGACTCATGGTGGAGAACATTCCAGCACCCACTCAATTCTTAGCTGGTCGTATTTAAAGGAAGCTAACTCGGTAAGTCTTCCAGTTTATCATCTTTCAGTGAATCTGACAGTTTCATTTCGCTCTTTTCATTGTATAAGTGTTTCCTACTTTATTCGACAGTGATAGTGTACACATTTTGGATTTATATTTCTAAACGGATGTAAGTACTACATAATTTTATATTCGTTTTTTTTCGTTAATTTTAGCTTTTTTTGTATTCTATAATAGATTTCATTGCTCAGTGAGAGTGTGCCTTTTGCTTAATTTTTTAAATATGTTTAATGGGATCAGAATTAATGCTTTTTTTTTACACCAGAATAAAAGTTTATTTTTTAGCATGATTTAGAATTCTGCGTTTGAGTATTTTGATTGACAGCTTTTAAGTAAGGCATTAATATTTTTTATTTGTGTTAAAAGTTTGATATTCCTAAACTGATGTAAGTACTTCACAATTTTAAATTTGTTTTACCATTCAGTTTATATTAGCTTTTTATTGTATTCTATAATAGATTTCATTGCTCAGTGAGTGTGCCTTTTGCTTATTTTATGAAATAACTTTTTAATGACAGATTTCATTGCTCGGTGAGAATGTGCCTTTTGCCTATTTTATGAAATAACTTTTTAATGACAGATTTTACTGCTCAGTGAGAGTGTGCCTTTTGCTTATTTTATGAAATAACTTTTTAATGTATTCTATAATAGATTTCACTGCTCAGTGAGAGTGTGCCTTTTGTTTATTTTTATGAAATAGCATTTTTGTATTCTTTTACAGATTTCTTTGCTGTAGCAATGCCTTCAAGGAAGGGGAAGGCGATCGGCCAAGTGCAGTCAACGGCTAAGATGATGAAAAATGAGCGTAGTCAAGAAACTTCCGAGGAGAGGAATAGAAGACTTGCGATTGCGAGAGAGAGAGCTACTACATCAAGAGCAACAGAAGCGGCACAGCAGCGTGAGGCCCGACTACAGGATAAGAGAGGTAGAGCTACTACATCTAGAGCAACAGAGACGGCACAGCAGCGTGAGGCCCGACTACAGGATATGAAAGAGACAGCTACTACATCTAGAGCAACAGAGACGGCACAGCAGCGTGAGGCAGGATAAGAGAGATAGAGCCAAACGATCACGGACTGCGAACCATTTTAGCTTAGCATTGGAAGAATTCCACTACGAAAGACTACTCGCTGCATGCAAGTGTTACCATCGGGGAAATGGAAATGGTTTGTAGTTACTGTCAAGCCAAAAAGTTTAAATCAGAGTCTACTGGTATTTGCTGCAAAAATGGAAAAGTTAAACACTGCCAACTGGAACCACCATCACAAGAACATTTGACTTGCACGTCAGGAGATACGTCAGTCGAAGCATTTTCTTAGTAACATCAGAAAATACAACTCATGTTTCCAAATGACATCAGTTGTTGGACAGCCCGGATTTCCGTCGACATTCAAGGTGCAAGGGCAGATTTACCATAGAGCGGGATCGTTGCTTCCGCTGCCAGATAAACCACCAAAATTTCTACAACTATATTTTATTCAAAATGAACAAATGGAAACTGATCAGAGGTGCGCCTACATCTCGGAAACAAGACGTCAGATTGTGTTAAACTTACAGAGGATGTTTCATGAGCACAATAATCTTATTAAAACGTTTGATACAGCATTGGAACGTATGTCAACAGATGAATATAAAGTAGTCAGAAGAGCAGACCGAAGACCAGCAGGCGAACACGAGCGGCGCTTTAACTCTCCTCAAGCAGATGAAGTCGCGGTGGTTATATCAGGCGATGAGTTTCATCAACGGGATATCGTTATTCAACGACGAGGTGAATCATTGCAGCGCATTTCGGAAACACATCGATCTTATGATGCTCTGCAGTACCCAGTGATATTCCCCCATGGTGAAGATGGATATCATTTTAATCTGAGGAAGATCAACCCAAGAACAGGTGAAACAACCAGCAAGAAAGTTTCAGCGATGGATTTCTATGCGTACAGATTAATGGTTCGAGATACTGAGCAGAACCACGTATTGAACTGCAGGCAATTGTTTCATCAGTTCGTCGTCGATATGTACACAAAAGTCGAGAGTGAGCGTCTCCTTTACATTCGTCTAAATCAACGTAAACTGAAAGTTGATATATTCACCTGAGAGATGCTGTGGCAAATAACGGGAACGTTGAAAACCTCGGTGCCTTAGTCGTACTACCAGCTACATTTACAGGCAGTCCCAGACACATGCACGAATACACGCAAGATGCTATGACTTAAGTGAGGACGTACGGGAGACCAGACTTATTTATCACCTTCACCTGCAATCCGTCTTGGACGGAGATCAAAGAGGTTCTTACCAATGGTCAATTACCCAGTGAGCGCCACGACTTGATTGCGAGAGTATTTAAACAGCAGTTGAAACTGCACTTTGCGCATCTTTCGTTTTTTAGAATTCTGGATTTTTTCGTCCGAATATCGTTTCTGTTTGTCTTTATGTCTTAATCTTTTACATATTGCAATATATTCAGGAATTAAATGTATATATTTGCGTCCGAAGTATATTGTAGAAGCTATGAAAAAGTTAAAACGAACTTTCCATACAACTTAAATGATTGCATTTTTCTGTGAAAGAAAAGTGCTTATTCTAATTCACTTTTCAAGCAACATTTAACCATTTCAACCCGAGCAACGCCGGGTAATTCAGCTAGTCTATATATAAAATAGGATGCGTGTGTGTATTTTCTATAGAAATCTACACCGTTTGTCCAATCCACACCAAATTTAGTACACTTATACTTTAGAACACTGCGGTCAGCATAGGCTAACTCTTAACCCACGTTCTATCGGCCCTAGGGGCTAAAAACTATTCGAAATCGCAATAGAAATAAAATTGAGCATAGATTGATTGCTTTAGGCAGGTTTGGTTGCTTTATCAGTGTTGATCGAAAAACAATTTTTTCCGAAACAAATTAAATTGCAATATTTATGTTTGAACTGACTTTTTAGTTCTTCCCATGATGTAAATAAATTATAGATATTTTATTGATGAAGAAAAAATATTTTAAAATATTTATTTTTGCAAGGAAATTCAAGGAAAGGTTTTCAGGAGTTCAAGGATGGTTTTTAAGAAAGGTTGGTCAAAGATAAAGCGCTCATTTTCGACCGAAAATGCAATGACGGTGTTTTTCTCTTGTACCCTTCAATTATGTAAAGTAAATTTTTAACTTAAAAAAAAAAGATTTGTCTGAAATTGTTTTCTGGACGCGTGCCAGCGATTTATAACGATTGCAAAAAATAAAAATAATGATATATTCATGCAAGTTAAACAATTAGTGTTTGGAATACATATTTGTATTTTATGAGGTGGACTTGTAGAAGAAGCCCGTCATCTAACCTGGTATTGGTTCCCGGAGTGCATAAGGCTGAGATAATGACACGCTGTTCTCAGTTTGTAGTTACGTCGTCCTGACAGACGTATGTAAATTTTTATTTTTCTGCCTTTGTTGGCGAGTGCAATGGACAATTCTGGATTACTTAGAGGAAGTTAAGGTTTCTGGACATAGCGCCCCATAAAACTCTAAATTCCATTCCGAGAAAACTCCATTCATACCCACCCTTATTACCATTATTTTTTTAACTGTTCACCATTTCCACCCTTTTTTTATCACCATAGCCCTTGCGTTTACCGCTTCTTTTTCTGTTCTGGTTGCCTTTTGCTTCTTTAGCCACTTTGGAACGCGTTCCGGACTCCTAACGGTACCAATTACCCTAATTTTATTGCTCTTCCAAATTATACTTCCTTTTTTCACTGGATTGGACTGGTAGGTAGGTATTCAATTAACGTTGCACTGGAACAACACAACGGGCTATTGGCGTCGGTCCGGGATCATCCCCGAAGGGAAAGATCCGAGGACAACACCGTTTAATTTTAAACCACGGTCAGATGTGAGGTCACACCTGAGCTGTCATCCCATTCTACAAACTTCCACACCACGCCAACGTGAGGACATTTGAGGCCACGACAGATTTAACGTGCACCAGCTCCCTTTGTACAAGACGGTCTTTGGATGGATTCGAACTCGCAACCCTCCTGCTGCTATCCGTTACTCTTCCAATCCGGCTATCGTGACCCTGGACTGGACATGTCACTCTAATTAATAAAAGTTAGAAAGAACTATGAAGAAATGGCTGGAGTACATAAAATTAAAATGTGCGATTTAAAAATTAGTTCCACCTCCGTGCAAAGGACAGTTGGTCACCCTCCCAAATGCTGAGTGACCGGAGCTACTTAGCTTTGGTGATCCAGATGGTGGGTTAGGTGTACAAACCCCAATTTAGTTGTCTTTTTACTGTAAGAAAAGACGTGAAGTAAATAAGAGCAGTTAACTTAGGTGGAATTAAGAGTAAAAACTATAGTGCTTTTGTGATGCAATTAAGAGTCCAGTCGAGTCTTACGCTCAACTTTACAAGTGACGAGGACGCGATCCAGAAAAGGGAAAGTGCAAATTAATTTGCAGGGGGATAATTATTGGAATTGAAGTCAAAGACGTGAGAGTCCAAACGAAACACTCCGCAACGACATTTGGGTCGTTGTTGGATGGTATCGGCAGCTTTTTGCCTTTCTGGAGGGGAAAAGACACATTTATGGCGATGGGTTCTTCAAGAACGACCCCCTCGGTCATAAAGTCTGTCCCGTACAGCTTCAATCAGACGTCTGGAGCGGTTTGTTTTATGTCTTTCGTGACCTTGACTTCCCCGAAGTATCCCAATTCCAGGCTCTCTTATCGAGATGACTGAAACGGTGTGGGGAGTCCGAAATGGGGTGTCAGAAGGAGATCCTCCCGGATCAGCCCTACTTAGTTGGGGGCGCAGTCCCTTCCCTCCGACTAGCTGAAGTGGGTTCCTGCGCATTGCGAAGTGTGTGGCAATGAAATGGTTAATAAGTTAGCTGAATTAACTGTTTCCTTCGGGTTTGATCCTTTGATAGTCGCCAATAGCCCATTGTGTTGTTTCAATGCGACGTTAATTAAATATCTATCTACCCTTTCATTTTTATCCCGCCTACCCTGCTGCTTCTTGCTTTTCCTTCCTCTCTTCTTGTGTTTGTCGCCGACTGGCGAAATATGACCCTTGCGCCATAAAACCCGAAACCAACAACCAAAACATCAATTTGCAGTTAGTGGGTTCCCTGCGCAATGTGAAGTGTATGGTAATGAAATGGGTGATAAGTTGGCTAAATTGTCAACCACAATAGTCCCGGCCCAGTTCCTTTGTCAGCAACTACCTTCTCTAGGTGTCCGGGTGGGGTCAGTATAGAGACTTGATCACTTTGGTGTACTTTATGGAGGAACATTGGAATGAATCGTCATCTTTTTCAATTCCAGAATGAACCTAATGATTTAGGAATGATAATTAAGTCGATAAATTTAAATAAATCATTATTAATGGTTTAAGGGGGCACAGTACCTTTAAAACCTTAAGAGAAAATCGATTTTCCAATTTTGATATATTTAAATAGTTTGAAATGTTCTTATTCTGGTAAAAAAAAAACCGCATGAAGAAATTCGTATTCGTTCGTAATGAGGATTTTTCGAACACACCTATTTTTATTTTCAGCTGTTCGTTTGTTTACGTTTCTTAGTTTTGGTTTGGAATTATTCTATTAATTTTTCGAATTATGCTATTTATTTTTTTTCGAAAGTTTTAATACGTAATAATATTTTTACTGTAACAAATATAAGCAGAATATGTACTACTCAACTCTTTCATTTCACGAATCTATTTGTTTACTTGAACGCACGTGAATGCTAAAAATAACTATTTCAACTTTAATTGCATTTATCTCAGAATGGTAATTTTCAAGCTTGCGCACTATAACTCTGCAACTAATGAACGTATACTCCTGAAATTTTGAATGAAAATAGATTATCCTTTAGGGACTAGATTATCCTAAAAGGGCTTTAAAATGAAACCAAAATTTTACTCAAAAGCTAAAAATATATTAAAAATTTTGATATAGTATGAATGAAAATTTGGAAAAATTAATGAAGTGAAATATTAATTGATTGTTATATTTATGTTTTACTTAACTACTATTTTTTGGTTCTAATTTAAAATAAAAGCATTGTGTGTTACCCATATCAGCCATTAGTTTTATAGAAAATGCACAGAATGGCTCAGAATGTTGCGCACAAGTTATGCTTGTAAAAAAATATGTTAAAAATGATCTTATGTAAATTCCAGTAAAATATTATTTAATTTTTAAAAATCAAACCAATTTTTCTACATTGTGTAGTATAAAGTTTAAATAAACCCTGCATAAAATTTCATTATGATCACAAAACTTTTGGTGATACAGTTTACCGAAATTAGTCTATTTTACCTGCTGATTTGTATGCTTAAAGGTACTGTGCCGCCTTAACACAAACTGTAACCAATGGGACCTGTAGCGTCATGGTTCCCCTTCGAGAATTCCTCTTACTTGAATTTGCCGTCGATGAGTGAAGTGGCTGGCAAGTTTAGGACCGGTTGGGGTGAAGGAATGTTTTGTATCCCCTCGTTTTCGAACCGTCGAGCTTCGTTAAGATACGGAGGTGACGTAGTTCCCCTTCTAGAAACCTTGCCTCTGGCACAATGAGGAATTCGCTAGGAGGGAGAAACTCGATGGGAGATATCTTCCTGTTCGAGGTGAGTGCTTTCAAATGACCCAGATTGAGGAAAAACTGATGAATTGTGGAAGGGAAGGAAGGGCCTTAAGATAGAAGCACCAATTATTTGTATTTTTCAGGGATGTTTTGTGACAACGTGATGCTTTTGCAGCGGAAAACTACTTCACATGATAGTTGGGATATCTTAGGGCAGATCTTCTTGCTAAAGATCAGGATTTCGAGAAAATGCATAGACCCTGCATCGCGAAATGTCCCAGGCCTTTGGTCATGTTTTCAGATATCTTTTTTCCGTGTATTATACTCTCAAGTTCGAAAGAAAAATTAGAAAAGACTGGGAAAAGACTAAGTAATTAAATAACGTCGCACTGGTCCGGGATCAATCCCTATGGGAAAGATCCGAGGACAACACCTCGTAATTTTGAACCTCGGTCAGATGACCTGAACTGGTACCCCACTCTCCTGACTTCCTTACCACTCATTTCTTACCAGGACATTTGAGAGATTTAGCGTGCACCAGCCTCCTTTGAACGACTTTGGTTGGATTCGAACTCGTAACCCTCCGGTTGCCTAACCAGTTACTCTTACAACGGGCCAACCGCGGCCTGCAGACCGGATATGGGTGGGAACCTATCAGAGGGTTAGTTTAAAATTTTATTTCATAAAAAGCTTATTGGATTTATAACATTTCTTTCATTTCCAGACTAACCTAATTAATCCAAACAATATTTTGGTAAAGTTTAGTTCCTCCAACTCTATGAGCATTGGGCCGCGGTAGTCCAGTTGGAAGTGTAACGGACTAGCAACCGGAGGGTTGCGAGTTCGAATCCAACCAAAGACAGTCGTGTACAAAGGGGGCTGGTGCACGTCAAATCTGTCGTGGCCACAAATGTCCTCACGTTGGCGTGGTGTGAAAGTTTGGAGAGTGGGGTACCAGCTCAGGTGTTGCCTCGTCATCTTACATGGCTCAATATTGCCCAAAGGGAAAGATCCGAGATGTTGTCCTCGGATCTTTCCCTGGACCTTCGCCAATAGCCCGATGTGTTGCTCCAGTGCGACGTTAATTAAAATACCCACCTACCTACATCTTTGAGCATTGTCATGTAGTATTAAATTCCGAATATTTACGAGATCTTGGTATGTTTTGAAAGCCATGGTAATGGCAATTAATTAACGTCGCACTGGGGCAACATAACGGGCCATTGGCGACGGTCCGGGATCAATCCCGAAGAGAAAGATCCAAAGCCAACGACTCGTAATTTTGAACCACGGTCAGATGAAGAGAACAGCTGAGCTGGCACCCCACTCTCCAAACTTCCACATCACTCCAACGGGAGGACATTTGAGGTCACGACAGATTTAACATGCACCAGCCCCGTGTACACGACGGTTGTTAGCTGGACCGAGTTTCGAACTCGATTAAAGACGGATAAAAGTTCAGTTATCCGAGATTTTGGAGTCTATAAAAATTTAGGCAGGGGTTCAGGGAGTGTTTCAAATATTGAAAGGGTTGGTTGATTGTTTTGGGATTTTATGGCGTAATATTTGGTCAAGCTGCGCCAAACACGACAACGTCAAGTAAAGGAGGTCGTGAAATGGGAAAAAAGAGGGGTCGGGGAACAGAGTAGTGCAGGGGTGTCAAACTCAATTAAAACAGGGGCCATTTAATGCAACTGGTAAGATTCACGTGGGCCACATCACAATTACAAATTTTCTTAAAATTATATTTTGAAGTGAGGATTCGCGCGCGCGCGGGAATATGGATAGGATAATTAAAACACATTATATAATTAAGTGAATTTAGATAATAATTTATAATATTGCTATATAATTGCTTTTATTTAAACGTTTATTTAATTTAATGTATTTATAAAACTAAAATTAACTTTATTTACCGGAAACTCGCAGCGCTTTCCTCCTACTACGTTTTCCAATGTCTGGATTCAAAGACTGAGAACAGACAATCTTCATTATGGCAGACAGATGTTTATCAGTTAATTTTGATCTGTAGGCCGTTTTATTTAATTTCATGGACGAAAATAGTTGCTCGCACAAGTACGTACTGCCAAATAGCGAAATTTTTGTGCAGCAAACTTTTTAATTTCCGATATTTTTCACCTAAATAAGAATATACACTGCTGGCCACCCAAATTGCAACACCAAGAAAGACAAGAGATATCACAACAAAATTTATTTTGTAGATAACATGTTGACCAAGTATCAAATGATTAAATTTATAGACTTCTATGAAGTGTGGTTCCTGCCAAAATCAGTAGCCAGAGTAGCCGCCATTGTTGGAGATCACCGCTGCCACACGCCTCGGCATTGATTCAAAGAGACTTTGGATGTGTTCTTGGGGTACAGCAGACCAAGCAGCTTCCACACGTTGCCAAAGTTGATCTGGTGTGGCAGCTGGGGATGTATTCTGGGTCAATCATTGAGAACCATGGACCACATGCTTTCTATCGGCGAAAGATCCGGAGAGCGAGCTGGCCAGGGAAGCAATTCAATCTGGCGATTGACGAAGAACCCTTGGACAATGCGTGCCACGTGTGGTCGCGCATTATCCTGTTGAAATATGGCTGTGGGCAAGCCCTGAAGGTAAGGAAGGACAACTGGCTCCAACACCTCGGAGATGTAGCGCTGGCTGTTTAAAGTACCGGCAATGCGTACTAGAGGAGTGCGAGAGTGATATCCAATACCGCCCAATTACCATAATACCCGGTGCAGGACCAGTGTGGCGGTGCACAACGCAGCTGTTCAGCATCCTCTCTCCACGGTGTCTCCAGACTCGAATCCGACCATCGTGGTGTTGCAGACAGAAGCGTGACTCGTCAGTAAAGACAATTTCATTCCATTCTGCCGTCCACATCCTTCTTTCATCGCACCATTGGCGGCGGAAACGTCTGTGGTTCTGCGTCAAGGGTAGACGAAGCAATGGACGTCTTGCGGACAGACCACTCTGCTGTAAACGGCGTCGAATGGTACGCGCAGACACTGGATGATGCGTTACAGACTGAATGTGCTGTGCTATGGTTCGTGATGTGGCTGAGCGATCCGTCACTGCCATACGCACAATATGCCTGTCATCACGTGAAGTGGTGCACTGAGGTGGATGCGATCGAACACGTCGGTCCGTCGTACCCTCCTGCATCCAACGATCACATATCCGCATTACAGTTGTTTGGTTTCGTCCAACACGACTACCGATTTCCCTGAAAGATAATCCACAATCTCGGTAGGCCACTATCCTTCCTCTGTCGAACTCGGATACTTGATCAAAAGATGATCGCTGTTTTCTACGAGGCATAATTGATCGTTTTTTTGAAAAAACCACAAGAAAAACACAATTGCCGTACTTGAAATCGTCGAAATCTCCAAGCCTTAAATAGCGCTTTGAAGTGGCGCCACAGGCGCGCGTGATGTGCGTCTGCGCTGAAATTCTAATCATTTGCATATCTCACCTCCGCTAATGCATGTTGTAAATTTCATATTATTTGCATACTTCCTTCAGGGTGTTGCATTTACGGTGGCCAGCAGTGTATTTTGAGAATTCCTACTTCTCGATATTTGTCTTTTAAAACCGAATCATTCTGGAAATCAATTAATTCCAGTTGTATCGAAGTGGGAGCATTTTCAACTTCAAAGGAAAAAGGCCTAATAAAAAGAAATATTTTTTTTGTAACTCTTTGAAATCATTAAAACGAAAGGGTCGTGTGCCACAAAAATTATTCAGAGCATCGTGGGCCACAAAAAAATTACCTCGGGGACCTCATGCGTCCCGCGGGCCGCCAGTTTGACACCCCTGGAGTAGTGGGATGAAAGCAGATTAGAGAAGAAAGATCACTAAGAATACCTAGGGTCCGTGAAACCAGTACACACACCTAAAGGAAATGGCCCTGAGGGTCAAATATTGAAGGAATTGCTAATAGTTAAATGTAATCATAAATTGAATCGTTTTGGAGAATTCATGTTTTGAAAACATACCTCACTCCAAGAAAATAGATTAAACACTCTTGAATAGGTGGCCTACATGGTGGTGTTTAAATTTCTTGAGATTCATCATTCAAATTTACGACAAAAAGGGACAATTTCTTCGAGCATGTTAAATTCTTGAAAAAAATATTATTTGTTCACTTCTGTACAATATAAAAATATATATCAACTTTTGTTTGAATAGTTAAGAGAATTAGTAGTATGCGAGGACAGGGGTCTTTTTGGTAAGTAAATTCAAGCACTTTCCAACGACATTTAAAGAAATATTTTTGAAGCCTCCCTTTTTAAAATCCTCATCACCTGACCGTGGTTCAAAATTACGTGGTGTTGTCCTCGGATTTTCCCTTGGGTTTGATCCCGAACCGTCGCCAATTGCTCGTTGTGTTGCTCCAGTTGCGACGTTAATTAAAATACATACCTACCTTTTTTAATGACGAGGATCTATTTTTAAGAGATTAAATAAAACGAGACACAAAAAATAAGGAATTTAAATGTAATGCAAAAATGTTTTTAAATTAAAGAACTTAATTTTCCCAAAATAGTAAGTTACAAATTTGCTTTGAAGTCTTCGAATAACTGAAAAGAACATGTCACGCAGGTTCAAAAGGCAGGTTAGTAAATCACATAACGTTGAGTCATTATGCAAGTAAACGTAATCAATTTAAATTATCAAATCAATTTGGAATAGTAATAAATCGGAAAAGGGGGTTAAAATGAAAATGTTTTTACTGGAAAGGTTTTAGGCTGAGTTTTTTAACTGTACTTTAAATAAAGAACGGGTGAAAATCAAGGATCAAATGAAACTACCTTTTTCTCAAGCAATTTAATGAGACGAATTAGAAAAACAAAATGCAAGTGTTTTGTAAGGACTCTTACGGATCATTGGAACCCTATAGTAGTGTGTTATGAACACTAATTTCATTTGAATAATTTTGTTATCACGTACATACCTAAAGATGTGCCTTTGAGGGCGGTTAGAGGCAGTGGTTTTCAACCCTTTTTGAACTCTTATCCTTTATTTTACTATTTTATTTACTCTAATACTTTATTTTACTTTGCCGACTACCCAATTTTGGTTGATTTTTACTAAACTTTACTTTGCCGACTACCCAATTTTGGTTGATTTTACTTTATTTTACTTTGACGACTACCCAATTTTGGTTGATTATTACATAATTCGCTGTCTCACAAGTTTTTAACAGACTGAATTTCGTCTCCCTTAGACAGCACAAGACATGGAGTTTTCCAGCTCATCCTGCCAAAGGTTGAGGTTCTCTTCCTTCGCAGATGCGCAAGTTTCTGTATTGATGTATTTTATCTTTTAGTAATGATGGTTTATTTCAAGATTGAATCGGTGGGTTCAAGAGATCTTTGAAAAGATTGCTGGCCAAACAGTCTAAAATATGATAAATAATATTTTATATACATTTTTGATAATATATAATGCGATATAAAATATTAATTTGCAAAAATTATTGATCTGTTGCCACAACTCTTTCAAAGAAAATCTTCCCCCATTCTTTGCAAAACATAAAATTGAATGTGCACAGGCGTTTTTCTGTCGATTTGGAAAGGGAATTATTTTTTACCTATATAGTTCCTACTGAAACGTATAGATGGCGTACTAAACGCTAAGATATTTACTAGATTAGTTTCATCAATCTATCAGAGATGGCGCTACGTTAAATGTGAGAAATTTCGTTCTCTGCAAAACATTAATACAAGGTGAATTTAATAGACACACCTTGTATATAATGCGATATAAAATATTAATATTTGCAAAAATTATTGATCTGTTACCACAACTCTTTCAAAGAAAATCTTCCCCCCATTCTTTGCAAAACATAAAATTGAATTTGCACAGGCGTTTATCTGTCAATTCAGAAAGGGAATTATTTTTTACTTATATAGTTCCTACTGAAACATATAGATGGCGTACTAAACGCTAAGATATTTACTAGATTAGTTTCATCAATCTATCAGTGATGGCGCTACGTTAAATGTGAGAAATTGCGACAACAAATCTTTCCATTCTTTTTTATTCAATTTACTTAACTATTAAAAATATAACAGAAAAAATATTGGAATTCAGAATATTAGGTCATGGAAATTGATTAAGAGGATTCAATTGAGACTTTTTCTGCTACCATTTTAATGCTTTTCGAATTTTTTGCTCTTTTTAGACATCGAAAACTCAATGAAAAAATGACTTAAAAGAGAAGTTTGTTGTGAATCGGTGAAGTGAATTAATATTGGTCCAGGTTTGATTTGGTTTGTGGCTCTATGGCTATTTTTTTTTACTTGATTAGACAGAATATATATATATATATATATATATATATATATATATATATATATATATATATATATATATATATATATATATATATATATATATATATATATATATATATATATATATTGAATTCAGATAAAGGAAAAGAAACGACTGCAAACATCCTCTGTTGACAAAATTTGAAAATCTCGACAGTCCTTGTTGTAAGCACAAATTTCATGTAATGGAAGAGTTATGTCTCAAGGATCCAGTACACCGAAATACTTTCGTACTCAACAATTTGCAACAGAAAACAGATTAGCTGGATTTCTAACATGCCGGTTCACGGTAGAGATGCTACAAAGAGTGATTTCACAGTAACAGTTGTGACTGCTACTGAAGAATATTTGTGTTTCTAAACTGGTGATTGAGAGACGAAACTGGGACTGAATTTGATTGTAAAGTATCTCGTAGCAACGGAATGCGCTCGTATTGATGTTTTAAAATCCTTTAGTAGATACCTTAGTAAACGTAATGCACATCTCAGTCAGTAGTGTCGCGGCTTACAGCGCCAGGGAACCCAGTTCGAACCTAGGTTTTTCTTTTCGTCCAGAACAAATGAAATATCGTTTAATTTTTTAAAATTTAATCAAACACAATACCACTCAATAAACCTACAATTTAAATTGAATAAAACATTTTCCGCCGATGAGCCGTTTTTTATATTAAGCCCGTTATTTCTTTCTCTAAAGATACTTTTCCCCTCAATAAACTATTTCAGACATTTTTTCTCTTCCTGGCAGTGATGGATCGTCATTTTGAGCTATTATGCGCAGGTAACAGAAGCCCCTTGCTCATAACTGGTTTTTGCAGATTAAAATATATCGATATTTTTATTTCATATAAATTAAATTTCATAATTAATCAAACATTAAAATCAAGATAGATGCATTAGAATACTTGATGAATTTGCTTCTAATTGAATGTAAATTATTGAATTTTAATTATTAAATAATTCGCATACCTATATTTTTCTTTTAAAAACATTTAAATTAATCACACTTTTCTAAAATATTGGTTAGTTGAAGAAAAAAAATTTTACACCGTATGTGTAACAAGACAATTTCCTTACATTTGATAATCTGGAGGTACTGAAATATTCACACACACACACAAGGAGTAACTGTTTCAAAACATTAAGTAATTTTTCTAAATCTCTGGTAACATCCGAATCCATTTGTATTTGTAACACTCAAATCTAAAGTTAACTATTTTCTTTTGCCAAAGCTAATATTGTTTTCTATAGCTTTTATAAATTCATATGCATAAAATTTGTACAAGGGATTGTCTTCATATTAAAATTGCATACAAATACCCAATTTTTGTGTAAAATTTAGAATTTATATCAAACTTTAGCCTCGAATGCCATATTTCAAGTCATTTAATTTATATTTAAATTTTTAAAATTATTATGATTGCATTTCAATCACATTACTTTCACACACTTTTAAAACTCTTTCTTCCCTTTGTTAATACCCATAATTCATCTTTGAATTCTAAAGCATGGCTGCATGTAGGTAAAACTGAAGAGAGTGAAATTGTCTTACAGAATAAAAGAAATTTCTCAGTGTAAAAAATCAGCATGCAGCCCATGTTCTTATTCTATTCACTAGCGAAATCAAATAATCATCTTCTGGCCCCCTGATTTAGATTCATTCAATGTATAAAGTCTTTCAGAAGCACCTACTTTTACACACATTATTCATTTTTTTAGAATTAAAAACAATTTACAAGAGGTTGAAAAGAAAATTTTTATGTTTTAACAAAACCAAAAAAATAGAAAAAAAAATTCTAGCTCATGTGTTCCTTATAAAAATACAACTTAATAAATAATCAGAGAAAGTTGAAAAATAATTAATTTGTCATTTAAAATAGCGAATTTTAAATGACAAATTCTTTCTTCTGAACTTTCCTTTAAACTGTTGAGCTTATTTATGTAGCCAAATGCGCGGCAACCTGTTGTGTCATAAAGCCTCCTTTAGCATCCGGTTGAAAATCCTAATCCTCTAAAGAAACCCGAATCTGTCAGAGCCCCACCCCACGGCCCACGCTCCATCCAGGGAATCACCGATAAACCAGCTGTCACCCTTACCAAATCACCGATACTCAGTCAGTTTTCACTGATACCGAATCACAGATCCCGGACGCAGTCGCAGCTTAGGTATCACTGCTACCGAATCACAGATACTCTCAATCACTGTTCCTAAATCACTGCTACCAAATCACTGTTATTTTGATATTCCAATAACAGGTAAGAACTGTGATTCAAAAATATCTGTGATTGAGTAGCAGTTCTGTGATTCGCTTAACATCCCTAGTTCACGGTTCGAATCGCTACAAGAGGAATTCGATGGATTGTTGTATAATGATAATTTTTGACAAGACAATCAAATTTATTCAATTTGTTTATTATTTTGATCAAGCTGTGAAAGGAATAATTTATTTTTTACAAAACTCAAATTTTTTCTGAATTATATTTAATTATTTTTATTTTCCGAATTATTTATATAAATTTTTAAAAAAGATTTAAGTATAACTATTATCAATCTATTTGAATTAGACAAATTGTATTTTGAAGAACACAAATTAAATCTATGTACAAATTGCTGAATTTTCTGGTCACGCATATATTTTCTGCAATTATAAATGTGTCAAGTATAATTTATCTTGATTTTACAGATCATGATTTTTAAATTTTAGTTTTCATATTGGAAAGATTTGATTTTCTACCATATTTTGAGAAAATCGTAAATAATAACAACAGGGAACGAGACAGAATTTTATTTTGGAGTCCCGAAAATAAGAATGAAACTTTATACAAAACTCTTTTAAGACACTTTTAAAAAGGTTTGTATAAATGTAAAAAAATTATTTTGTTTCTTTTGATACCAGGATCTGAAACTTCAAAATTATTTCCCTAAATTTATTATAAAAAGTGACATATCTCGGTTGATCTAAGTACAAGAATGGTCCCGTAAATATTTACAAAATAAATTACATTAAATAATCAAATCTTGTTCCTGGAAATTTACTTTTTATTTTTGTAACCACTGTTCGGAGTACGAAGATGTGAGAAGAGGTAGAGTCAAAGCAGAAAAATATTCATAATCATTGTACTATCGTAATAAAGATTTTGTCAGATATTTTTAAAGAGAATTTTAGTTATTGTCAGATATTTTAAAGAACATAACAGCCATCTTAAGAATGAAATAACGTTATTTTACTTGAAGACAAAGAAAAGCATATCAAGCATTATGTATCTTATTTACAGATAGATATATTTTAAATGTTAGAAATAAAGAAGCTTGAAAATTAAATTGAATTTTAAAAAATTAAGTATAAATAATTCAAATTAAAAATATAGTTGGAAATTAAAATTGAAAAATTAAAAAAATTCCAGCTTGATTTTCAAAAATAAAGGCAAACCATTGTGTAATTTACTGATAATTAAACCTGCTTGTACGGGAAATTGCTTCCAGAAAATTTCAAATCCAATCCCTTAATCGATGGAATTTTTCGACACTTCACGTGCATTTTCAGGACATGTAAAATTGGAAAAAGCAAAATCAAGACAAGAAACAACACTAACGAGAACCATGGATACACATGGGGGGCAATGTGACACTGCTACTTAAGATGACTACTCTAGAATTCGAATACGCAAAATGAGTACTTTTGGCATCCGAATACCTGTATCTGAATACTCTTGTATTCGAATACTTTGGATCCGAGTATTTTGGGATTCGGATACTTTGGAAAAGAATCGAGTACAACGATTCCTTTTAAGTATCGTACATGATAACTTTTGTATTCGAATACTCCCATCACTAACAAAAATGCAGAAATTCAAATACACAATCATATCAATACATATATAATATTGCTCATATATTATACACTACTCGAATATTACTCCAAACACAAAATTAGCATCAACCTTCATGTATGATATACCAATATAGAAATCATAGCAACTTAACTAGTCAGCTATATAAAATCAAAATCAAATCTCAGGACGAGGCACAACATTTATTAACAAGAAACGAAACATGTATAATCTACAAAAGGACTACAGAACTACGCATTCGCCTTTAAACCGAACAGAAAACAAATCCGGCACATGCGCAGAAGAGAGCACGAATAGGGGTCCTTGAACCCAACTGATAAACAGTTCCTCGCTCCGTTTTGGGGAGAGAAAAAAGACACAGGGGTTCTATTATACTCCCCTTACACTTCTTAATACCGTCCCGGTGAAGTGTCCTTTTTCTTGGGTCTACCTCCTTTTCTTAATGGGGCAATTGGAAGCAATCGGAACCTCAGGTAATCCACGGTAGGCTGTTAGGGATTAGGGAACTCCCAGTGGCACTCTTTTATCATCACGACTTGCAACTTCATACGATGTAGGGGATCTGCGACACAGTATAATGTAAGGTCCATCCCTGCGAGGCATTAAATTCGAAGTTCTTTCCCTATTAGCTTCACTGACGGGATGCGACTGTACCAAACGAGGTCTCCAGGCGTGTATATTGGACCAGAGCGCCGTGATTTATCTGCATATTCTTTCCTACGATCTTAGGCTACACCCATTTTCTCTCCTGTTTAAAAGTTCTCCATCACGTTTAAAAATTTTTACTTTTACATACAATTGGGTTTGAGATAGATCAAGATAATCATCTCCACTGCTAGAAATCATAAATTCAATAGGGCCTCCGTTCGACACATTAGCTATTGGATGAAACTGTACCCAGTGTCCTTTTTCAATAACTCTTTGAGTAGGAGGAAGAGTAAAGAGGT
Source organism: Meta bourneti (assembly GCA_933210815.1). Lineage (NCBI taxonomy): Eukaryota > Metazoa > Arthropoda > Arachnida > Araneae > Tetragnathidae > Meta > Meta bourneti. The sequence goes on from OW119926.1 coordinate 4,028,053, forward strand.
TGAGGCTTAACTGCTTTCCTCTTCCTTTTATAGCTCTTCCCTCGACCTAACATGTCATCAGCCTTTTGAATAATTTTCTTTGCTAATATTTTACTCGCTTCTTTAGATCTTTCTTGAGCTGCTTCTTGAAAATGTCGAACCTTCGAGCATATCCTTAGCTATCTGATCCCCGGTTCTCAAAACTTGCTTTCCAACGGATTTTGCACCTCGTGATAGAAATGGCAAAACGGTGCGGAACAATCTTTTAAACCATCCTCCAATTCCATAACCCTTCTAAAATGATTGTCCTTGATAGTAGGAAAGACCATTCCCCGCCTGGTTAACGTAGTAGTCTTGAAGTTCTTTCACACAGCCCTCATATGGAACAAGCATCTTTATTCCTTTAGCTCAAGTTTGCAAATGAGTGTTTTCTATTTTTCAACTTCTTTTATACCATCTGCCTCATTCGAAAATGTAAAACAGCAATTACCCTTCCTTTCTCAAAGGGTACGAGGTCCTCGGAGTGCAATCGAAGTACCATTTCAATTGTTTGAAAATGATGTTGTATGAGAAGTACCGTTACCACCGAGATAACAAGGCCTGACCGCTGCCGTCATGGCGTCTCCCTAGTAGTCATACGTGCGATACGAACGACCACCGCCGTATTGGAATATTCAAAGCCTAATACAGTGAAATCTGTCTACAACGATACATAATATATTCTATATACGTCGAGACCACAGGAAAATATTGTTATACGTTATTGCAAATTATTATAGCAGTTTGTAAATATGGTTTTTCCCCAGTCAAAACTATGATAATCTCAGAATGAAACTTTTACACCCTCGCGTCTTTCTTCCTTATTTACTAACGATAACAGAGAGTGTGCGTAAATAGTAAAAGCAATAACTTATTAAAAAACCAGCCAAAATTATATCGTAAATTCAATTAAAAAATAGCGAAAAACTCGCTTATGACTTTTATTAACTAAAATACACACGTCAATCAAGCTTAATACCGCCCAATATCATAGTTCCTCAAATGTGACCATAAATCAAAAAGAAAAGAAAACCCTTTCTCAGTCTAAAGAAATCTAATTAATGTTTTCTTCATCATTAAATCTGTAAAAATGGGAAATCAAAGCAATTGAAGCGATTATTATCATAGTTGGCTGAAGAATTTTTCATTGATATTTCATTATAAAATTCAAACAATTTTCAATAATTTCCAAATTATTAACGTGACAGGGTGTTTTGATTTGATTGTTATCTAAACAGAAATTTCTTGGCCATATAAATATTTCCATTTTCAGATTTGAATGTATTACAACAGTGTAATTTGTTGCAGGTCCTGGATTAAAACAAATTTTGAAAAAAGTAACTTTCGACTCCTCAATTAGTTTAAACCAATTTTGTTTATGGGGTAATGAATCCAGAATTTCTATTAAAATTTTGAAAAGAAATAGATTCATGATGAGCAATGAACTCAGATTTGCTTTCGTTGATAGCTCTCAATAAATTGAATTGATCAGTTTCACGAATTTTATCTTCCCTGCTTTTACGAACGGTGGGACAAGTTTTCGAGAGATATTTAGGGCAATTCGGAAATATACTTGGTATAGTACCAACTTTTAAACGGAGACGTTTCATGGAAAAGGTAGAACACTCACCAGTTTTTTTTGTTGAATTTCGATACATTCCGGACGATATCATCGTTTTGAAAATGAAGTTCGAAGACTTAGCTGGTTTTGATGGTGTAAAGTCGGCTCGTGGAATCGCCCAGAGCCATCTTTTTCTAATATTTTTATCCTCTGGAAAGGAGAGAACCGCCATATTTGGTGCATCACCATATCTATAATTTCCAGAGAGGTACACAGCATCTAAAGGGCATTTCGGATAGCCTCGTGGTTAAGCCTAAAGAAATCGGTCTGGACACACGTTAAACGTGTTGTTTGACGAAAGCCTTTAACACCTTGACACTGTAATGTTCCACAAATGTTATATAACAATATTTAACTGCAGCTGCACTTGCTTTCCGGTAAAATAGTATAAAAAACCCTAATTTCTTACGCTACATTAAAGGTAATCCACAAGTAGTCGGCCATGCGGCGATGTTTGTTATGACTACTAGTAAGCGAGTCACGTGATCGAAACGTCACAGCGGTCTGGCCTTGTTATCTCGGTGGTAACGGTACACAATGAGGCCTCACATAATAAGCATTCACAAACTTCTCCGTCATTCCCCTCCACTTTCACAATTTTCAAGAGAGGGGCCTGCACATCCCCAACAATTTGAGGTTCCACGATATCGCTATAAACATATATGACTGGAAACGATGTAGTCGGATAGGCTATAACAGACTTTTCATGCATGCCTTGAAATTCTCCAGGTTCGAAACCTAACATTTCAGCTATACCTTCATGTAAAACTATCTTTCACTTTTAAGTTAACTCGTTTTGTGACAGAGTTGTATGAAAGCTCAATCTTATATTTATGCGATGCTAAGTACATTCCTTTTAAAAGATCCAGAATGGTTTCATAACATCCTGGAGGAACTTTACGAGCGATTCATTTTCCATCTCCTAAATCAAATCCAAATACATTATTATCACTCCTCACATTGTACCATGTGTGTGGATACATTAAATCAACTAAGTCAACTTCCCATTCCCCATTTCTCAGATTGATTGGTGTGTGTAGTTGAGTCATGAAATTAGAAATTTTGTTTCGAGGGAAAAAATCTTCGAATGGTCGCTCACAAGTGTCACGTAGAAAGACATTCTTCCAATTAAATGTAAAATCTGTAGTCACCTTCCTTTTATACCGTCTTCACATCTCGCTACCACGCCGTAAATTTTTCAGGATAGCCCTTAAATTTTACGAAGTATTCGCTTTTTCCATTTCTCCTTGTTTTCAAAACCTTTTCAACCCGATAACCCGAGTACGTTATCTGTTGAAGTTCCTGCTCATAAAACGTACCATGAATAATCTCTCCTCCAAAGTATTAATTTATAAACAATGGGGTTCTTGTCTATAATTTGATGAATCGTAAAAATTTCCTTGGTCCAATTTTGTTCATATCCTTTTTCAAAGAGTAATTTTTCCTTACTGATTCGAACTGTATCACCAATTTTAAACTTGGGCTTGACTTTTACATATGATTCATTTCCGTAGAGTATGGTCCGTACTTGACTTTCATTCCTTTTTGTAACAGAAACGGGTTTTGTTTGAATGCTGCGGTGCCAGGTATGATTATAACTGTGTATCAAATTATTGATAACGTCAATGTATCGATAGGTATTCATTTCTGTAAAGTATTTCCACATTTTAGTTTTTAAGGTTCGATTGAAGCGTTCCACAATCGATGCTTTCGTATTGTTATTCGTTGTAAAAAATTCAACTTCAAGCTTTGAGATAATTTTGCAACTTGTTGGTAAATTCTTTGCCAGCATCTGTTTGCCGTTTAGTGGGGATCCGTTCAGAAAATATCTTATCAAATGCTGAAACAACGGCTCTAGCTGTCTTATCTTTCAATGGTATAGCCCATGAATGGTAATCCGCTTGGAATTGCTGATTCATTTTACCTACTAAAACTCTATTCCTTTTAAACTTATTTCGAACTGGTTTATGCAAAGTATAAGTCTTTGCTTTTCAACCAATGTTTAATCTCGTTCTTAGAAAACTTACTTTTTGTCTCTCTATATAAAGTATTGACACCACCAAAACTACCAGGATTCTTAGGGGTTTTAATGGTTGTCCTCGGATCTTTCCCTTGGGGGTTGATACCGGACTGTCGCCAAAACCCTATGTGTTACCCTCCAGTACGATGTCAATCAACTACCCCTACTTTCGTTGCTTATCCTAGCAGTTTTTTCTCTTGCCAGTTAAACTTCTCTTGTATGTAGATGTCCATTGAAGTTGTTGGCGTGGTGTGGAAGTTTGGAGGGTGGGGTGTCAGCTCAGGTGTTGACCACGTCATCTGACAGTGATTCAAAATTATGTGTTGTTGTCCCGTGGTGTTGTTTTTTAAATTAAAAAAATCTAAATTTCGAATAATCAACACAATTTTTTCGGACGATACTTTATAAACTATATTTTTAAGGTTAAAGTTAGTAGTTAGGAATTAAGTTGCACTGAGCATCACAACGGGCTATTAGCTATAGTCTGGGATCAGTTCTGAAGGTAAAGGTATAAGGATAACACCTCGTTATTCTGAATCACTGTCATATAACGAGGGCAACGTATCTGTAACACCACTTTCCTAACTTTCACACCACGAAAACATTTTAAAGTGAAACGATAATCAGAAATGTTTCACAGATTCAGCGACAGATGGCAGCACTACGTAAGTGAATGAAATTGTTTTTTTATCGAGATATGCGAAACAAGCAATCAAACCTGATTTTAAATGCTTTACTATCTGAGGGAGTTCACACGCTTATATTCATCCATTCCTTGACTTGATCTTTAGTCTTCACTGCATGACTTCTAATCAATTTTGACCTTACTCTCTCGACCAATAGAATCCTTCTTAGGATTCTCTGATCACATACAGGATTTAAAAGGGCATAAGGAGGAAAATTTTGTAAATTTATAGAGATAATGTTTTTATAAGTCCCGTTGTCCATGATGTCATGGAAGTCCATAAACATTTCAAAAAATCATAATATCAAAATTGTAGTGAGTTTGTACGAAAAAAATTTGTCGAGGATGGGGATTTTTAGGTATAAAAATTAGTTCATAATTTCACCGACAGATGGCGGTGTACTAGATATTTCATCTGTTAGACATGTAAATCTGATAAGAAAGTCATCCGAGACAAAAGATAGATTAATCTTCGAAACAAAAAAAAGTGCAGATGACAAAAAATGTTTTCAGTTTTTAAAATTTTTGTTTTCTGATTTGTACGTCTGACGCAAATCAGATATGCAGATCTCTTGGTCCGTGAAATTTAGGACTGATTATTTTTTCTCCGTCAAATTCTCCTTCCTAGTTAATTCTTTTTCGTGCGAGCCTTATTTAATATTTTACACACAATTTCCTAAATTTTATCCATCTTTGAAGTGTCTACCGATATCTGTCTTCCTGTGCTCAGTAAACCAGAAATGCTCCACCGAATTAGATACAAGGCAACGGTGCTTGCGTTGAACTTCTTATCACCTGTGTAAAACAAATCAACGAACGAAAAACCTAGCAATTTTGTAATTCAAAACACTGACATTAGGTTTAACAAATGTGAATAATGCTTGGTGAAAGATTTTGAGTTCCTTTATGGAATGAAATAAATGTATAGCCTGCTAGAAAAATAACTACCTCGTAGGTAAAAAAATTTACAAGGCTGTAAGTATGGTCAGTTTAATTAGCTCTTATGTAGCAAAAATTGATCTACCCGACAGTCTGTCCCTATGAACCAGCGTCCTGTCATGTTACAACTAGTCTGATATTTACATTTATGTTTTAGTTTTAGGATGTTCTCCCTTTCTCTCAATTGAATATTTCCAAAGTAAATATTTGTTTCTTTCTCAATAGTAACAAGTATTTACTTTAGAAATGAGAAATGAAATATACACATGTATATTTGCTCTTTACATAAAAATTACAATTCTTCCTCCACTTCTTAAAATTACTATAATTCAAGAATTTTAAATAGCATCTTTCCTTTTGCTGTGTTTTAATCTTTATATATATTATGTTAATGACAATATATTATTAGAAAAAAAAAACTTAAAACTTTTGAAGAGCAAGAAAATTGCCTCCATTAAATAATTTTAGCTACAAGTTTTAGAAAAACACCACCAGCGAGAAAAACCCCGAACTACTCCCCTTTTAATCGTATCGTTCACAGTAGAGCAAATTTAAAGGTAATATTCAATGGGGAATAATGTCTAAAAATTAACATGCATAACATTTTCGTAAGGGGTCGTTTTTATATAAAATTTCATAAATGTCAATGACCCCAACTTTACTGGCCGAATATCGAGTATACCAAGTTTCTATATACAATATTGAACCTTGAATGCAAAATTTCGAGTCATTTGATCCAATTGTCTTTGGATTATGAGCATAGAAACCATTACAATAGCTCCCGCTTTCATAATCGTATATCTTTAGAAATAATCTTTCCTAGAAGAGTCCTTTAAGATCTATCTTAACCCTTTAAATGCTTCAGACGAGATATCTCGTGCATCAAGATCTGACCAATTTTTCTAATGACGAAATATCTCGTTAAGATATTGCCAATTTTTTGATGATGACGACGAGATCAAGATCTGGTCAGTTTTTTCCTAATGACGATATCTCGTCCATCAAGATCTGACCAATTTTGCTAATGACGAAATATCTCGTCAAGATATTGCCAATTTTTTGATGATGACGAGATCAAGATCCGGTCAGTTTTTTTCTAATGACGATATCTCGTTCATCAAGATCTGGTCAGTTTTGCTAATGACAAGAAACCTCGTCGAGATATTCACCAGGAGGTTTGAAAGGTCGAATCATATCTGAGGAGAGGGTCCAGAGATCTTTCTTTGTTCGGATGGCAATATAGCAACTCCAGAGCACGAGGGTCATAACTTTTCAGAATCGCGTATCAGAATCAGTATCAATAATTTCACTGATTGTATTTTTATCAAATCGGTATTTACCCTTTCAGGGGAGGCGGGAAGGCTGGCGTCTCACCTCCTGGAATTCAGAGCAACACAATGGGGTATTGGCGACGGTCATGGATTAATCACGAAGGGAAAAATCCGTGGTTAACACCTCGTCATCTTGAAACACGGTCAGATGACATGATCTGATGGCGTGGTTCAAAATGACGAGATGTAATCGGATCTTTCCCTTAAGGATTGATCCAATAGAGCGGTGTGTTGCGCCAGTGCGACGTTAATTCAACTACATATATACTGTAACGGCAGCTTGGGAAAATGGACAATCTTACCCGCTCAAGTGTCGAGAGGGAAAGACCACACACCAAAGCGACCACCCGAAACATCTTTTTAACGACCTTTTAACGACAGCCAGCCAGCAGGGGTCGGAAATCGTTGTGGTTTCGAAACAAAAGGCAGGTGCCTTTCTGTCGCTCTCTATGACAGTTCGAGACAAAGAGGACAGAGATAAATCACGATGACCTTTGCCGACAGGGTTTTATGGTCCCCTTTCAAGTCCGCCGAAGTCTGTCGTAAAAGTCGAGGGGAGAGGCCAACGTGAGAGAGCCATTCGGGAACGTCCGAAGATGGTCAGAATTTTCAACAGCCAACCAGCACCGACTAAAAGAGGCGGACCCGAAACGAAAAAGAGGAGTTGATAAGCACCCAATATATATATAGAGTATTTTGAGATCTTGAAGAGAGGGAGAGAGGATCAGAGAGAGAGAGGAGCAGACAGAAGAGAGAGCTTGGAGAGAGGCGGTCAGCAGAGAGACCGTTTTGGAGAGAGACGTGAACACCCGTTCACTGTCGGTGCATTTATCCCGCCTTGGGATTCTATACTCGCCAGAGTATTTTGTTGAGAAAGGCTCGCCGTAGCCGTGAAGGAGACCCCTCCGAGAAACCTGTGTCGCTACTCGCCCGAGTAGTGGAGACTTCACCGAGATCTAAAGTTCACCAGAACTGATAAGGCTGATTTATCCCACTCGGGATTCTATACTCACCTGAGTATTTTATCGAGAAAGGCTCGACCGTAGCCGTGAAGGAGAAGCCTCCTAGAGATCTGTGCAACTGCTCATCCTAGTAGTGGAGATTGATCTGACCCTATCTGGAAAGACTGAGATATCCTGCCTTGGGACTCTATATTCATCTGAGTATTTTTTTTGAGAATAGGCTCACCCGTAGCCGTGCATTAGACTCCCCCGAGCGAAATTGTGAGGCTCGCCATCAGCCCTAAGCGCCTCGATAGAACTTTGGACCTTCCAATGAGCTAACATTAAATGAACTCATCATTCAGTTTTCTGACTTTTGTACAAATTGTAAAATAAAACACATTAGTCCAGAAACGGATACTTTCAATGGTAACTAGTCTAGCTATCCGTGAACAAAGACGTTACACTACCATTGCTTCTCGTTTGAGTTCTGGTGGCGCAGGTTCAATTACCGTTACTTACCTTAGATGCATTTCTATTTTCTGTCAGTTGAAAACTTTTCTTACGTGCACATGTTCGTTACATGAAGTTCTTTGTAGTGTTTGGCGCAGCTTGGCTAAATATGATTACACCTAACCAACCAACCTGGTTGTTTCGTTTTTAAGGCGCATATTTGGCCATGCTGCGCCGAACACAAGGTAGATAACGTCAAGTAATGACCATACGAAATCAAGAAAGTTTTTACTGACAGATAATAGGTAGGTTGTTAATTGACGTCACCCTGGAGCAACACAATGGGCTATTGGTGACGATCCGGGATCCATCAGAAGGGAAGATCCGACGACAGTACCTCGTCATTTTGAACCACGGTCCGGATGACGAGGTCAACACCTGAGCTGGCACCTCCTCTCCAAACGTCCACACCCCGCCAACATGAGGACATTTGAGGCCACGAGAGATTCGACTTTCACCAGCCCCCTTTGTACACATCGGGTGTTGGTTGGATTCGAACTCGCGCAACTATCCTGCTGCCAATCCGTTACTCTTCCAACGGGGTTACCGCGGCCCTGCCAACTTTAGTACACTGGCGGGAAAAATTAAAGGAACAATTATAAAAACTCATATAACTTGAATGTATTTGCAGCTAAGAACATGGAACTTGCACAAGATCTTTATTCTGTCATGCCTGACATATCTTCAAAATGCAGAATATCCTATTTCTGCAAAAAATAAATTTAAATAAGAACATAGGAAATGTAATATAAAGTAGGGTTGGGAAAAGTTAGTGTTATAACTTTTTAGAGATACATAGAAAAAATTAATAAGGTGTGGTCACCCCTGACCAAAATGCAAGTTTTACAGATATTTTCCATGCTGTGTATTAGATTGTCCAGGAGTTCCTGCGGTAACAAAGTGTATCCACGATGAATAGCTCCTTGAAACTCCTGAAGAGTGCTTAGTGGGGGCTGCAGTCATGCAAGTCGGCGTCCCACACATGTTCTATCGGATTTAAATCCGAAGAATATGCGGGCCAATCCATCCGCAGGATTCCTTCGCCCACAAGATAATCGGTCACTAATGCAGCGCGATGGGGACGAGCATTATCATCCATTAGGAGGAAGTTATTGCCAATTGCACCCCTAAACAACTTGACGTAAGGATCAAGAACCTCATCTCTGTATTTTCAGCATTCATAGTTGCACTGGTAAAAATGTGTAGGTCGGTGCGGCCATTCAAAATTATGCCCACCCATACCATGATTCCACCACCTTTGTACCGATGCCTTTTACGGATGTTTTCAGGCTTATTGCGTATGGTTTGCTCCCTCCAGATTGTAACACGTTTGGAACCACTCTCCAAACAAAAACGATTCATCAGTGAAGAGAACTCGGCTCCAGTCCGTGGTACTCCAGTCACGACGATCTCTGCAGCACTGCAACCGGGCGCGTTTTACAGCCCGAGTTAGTGGGACACAAATCATGGGTTTCCTTGCATACAACCCTCTTTTATGCAGCCTGTCACTCACATTATATCTAGATAGTCGAGTTCCTGTAGCTCCAGCGAACTCTCTTGAAATCTGGGCTGACGTCAGTTGCCTATTTCTTTTATCAATCGTTGCCAAATAACTGTCCTGAGAGTCTGTTGTCGCACATTTCCGACCTTGACATGGTTGTCTGTATACATCACCAGTGTCTTTAAACGGTTTCCAGATTCTTGACATGACGCTTTTGGCTACTTTTAGGTCTTTACAGACCTGTGTCAGTGTCTGTCCTCTTTCCATTCTCCCTATTAAACGCCATTTCTCACAACCCGCCAAATGCCTTCGCAACAACATGTTCCACCTTCCACAAACGAAAATTTTATCAATTCTTGACATTCGAATTTTAAGCAACCCCTTGCACTCCTTTCCACACACAATCCGAAAGAACGGGCGCAAAAATTTGCATATTTTCGAAGGTGAATCCCATTAGACGATGTGATAACGTTGACCTTGAGTTACCAACCAACTTCATTGGACTTCACTTAATAGAATTCACATAAAGCACCGTTTTATAGTAGTTCCTTTAATTTTCCCCGCCAGTGTAAGTTGTCCGGGATCCCACGCAAAAAGTGCTTATATTTGCCCGCATTTGAGCGACAACAAATCCCCATTCATTAATGCAAAAAACTTTACATTCTCAAAAAATTGGCGTTTGGTGTGCCTTATCACGCAAAAGGATTGTTGGGCTTCTGTTTTTCCAGTCAACTGTTGATGGCACTGTACACAGAGAACTCACCCAACAATTTGTTGCATTATTAGAAGTTAATGAACGAGATTCTTGGTTCCAACAAGACGGTGCAACCTGCCATACAAGTTATGAAACCATGGGCATGCTTCAAGATTTTTTGTCGATCCACTCATTTCCAGAAATTTTTGACCACCTCGTTCCCCTGATCTGAGCGTCCCTGACTTTTTTCTGTGGGGATATTTAAAGAACAAAGTTTATGAAGATAATCCCCAAACAATAGATGATCTGAAAACTGCCATTACTCAAAGGATACAAGAAGTCACTCCCAGCATCTTGAAACGCGTTTCTAAAAATATGCGCAAACGACTTCAACTTTTCCTCAAAGAAAGGGGCGGACATTTTGAACATTTATTGTAAATGTGAGTTCAAATTTTTTCCTACGTTATGTTAAAAGTGCTTTTCACCATTAGCATACAAATAATTGTTTTAAAGTTTGTTGTTTTTGTATAATATATTCACGAATCGTCAGTACGGGAACTTTTAGGACACAGTACTTTTAATAACTAGGTAAATCTGCTCACATAGTTAATATTCCAACAACAGCATATTTTACACGTTCAGAACTGCTTTGAATTTCAAAGCTTTCAATTCTCCAAGAATATTTATTTATTTATTTATTTATTTATTTCAATTAACGTCACACTGGAGCAACACAACGGGCTATTGGTGACGGTCCGGGATCAATCCCAAAGGGAAAGATCCGAGGACAACACCACGTAATTTTGAACCACGGTCAGATGACGAGGCAACACCTGAGCTGGCACCCCACTCTCCAAACTTCCACACCACGCCAACGTGAGGACATTTGAGGCCACGACAGATTTAACGTGCACCAGCCCCCTTTGTACACGACGGTGTTTGGCTGGATTCGAACTCGCAACCCTTCGGTTGCTAGTCCGTTACTCTTCCAACCGGGCCACCGCGGCCCTTCTCCAAGAATAAATCCTGTTGCTTAAAATTAGGCAGGCACGTGGCAATGAAGCAACCCAACGGGCTATTGGTGACCGTCCACGATCAATCTCGAAGGCAAAGATCCAAGAACACCTCGTAAGATTGAACAACGGTTGGATAGCGTGGTTACACCTAAGATGGCACCCTACTCTTAAACTTCACCTATTCATCGTGAGAACATTTGAGGCCACAACGGAATGAACGTGCATCAGCACCCGCGTGCACGACGGTCATTGGTTGGATCGAGTTTCGAACTCGCAACCCTCCGGTTGTTGATACACTACTCTTCCAACTGGGCCACCGCGTCTCCAATTAATTAGGTAGGTATTTTAATTAACGGCGCACTGGAGCACCACAACGGGATATTGGCGAAGGTGGCCCGGGATCAAACCCGAAGAGACGACACCTCGTCATTTTGAACCAGTCAGATGACGAGAAAACCTGAGCTGGCACTCAACACCACGCCAACGTGACATTTGAGGCCACGGCAGATTTAACGTGCACCAGCCCTCGTGTACACAACGGTCATTGGAAGAGACGTAACTAGGCTAGTTTCCACCCGGCAATTTTATTTTTAGTACAAGATAAAATACCTAATTAATTCTAAGATATTTCATTGACAAATAATCTAAGAGTAGCATGTTTGGTATATTCTTTCAAACTTATAATCGCTGCAAATGAAATGAAAAGATTTTATCAAATGATATCGGGATATGTGTGGGCTGTATCAAAATCAACAGACTGTTGCCTTAGAATAGGATATTTAATTATGATAAATACAGAGGCTGTTCGGACATTTTTTGAACGATTTTGATGAGTTGTATAAAAAATTGTATGCTACGAAATAATTTTATTTTCGCAGCAGTTAAATGGTTAAAGTATAATTTATCGTCTGCTAATTCAGAGTTTTGTTTACTTTCAAAATGGCGCTTTTAAATAAGCAATGGATGGAAGGCTATGTTTCCGCTCTTTCCGAAGAGAATTATGCTTATTCAATTATTCAAAAACGCTGTAAAAGTCATGTTTTTTCTATATCTAAAGGTACGATAAGTAACATTATTAATGAGAAAGAAATAAACGCGTAAAAGAAAAATACTTCCAAATACGTATCCAAAAAAAGAAAAGAATTTCTGAGTATATTTGTAAGGTAAGATCTTTAATTTTAAGAGAGAATCCGCCAAGCCAAAGGACTATTACAAAGTCATTAAGAGTTCAGTTTCAACTGTAAATAAAATAATAAACAGTGATTTGAATCTTAAAAAGGCCAAAAAATACAATGTTCATCGTCTATCTCCAAGACATATTGCAGAAAGCAGAACTCGCTGCAGAATTCTGTGTGAGAAGCATTTAGCTGGAGAAAGATGGAAAAATGTTGTGACAATAGACGAGGCGTGGGTGTATTTAAAAGATTGCAATAAAAAAGAACAATTTATTATCATAAAAGAGGAGAAAAATCTTAAAATGTGGTTCAACTTTGTAACTTTAACGTGAGAACTTTCTCTAAGAGATTTATGATTGTTGCCGGTTTTGCATATAATGGAAAGTTAAAAGTAAAAAGGAGGGGGAATGTAGAAATAAACTCCCACATTTTATCAAGACCCTATTTTATCCCAATATTAAAAAAAGAAATACTATATCTTTACCCAAAGTGCCAACAATCAGTAGAACTGCATCAGGATAAAGCAAGCAGCCACACACCTAAATCCACTATTAAATTCGTAGAAAAAATGGAAGAAACTGGTATCAAGTCAATAAATTCCCTTTACTGATATTCCTGCTAAATCTCCAGATGTCTCACCCTTTTGTGAGAAAGGGTGAGACAAAAGTCCAAAAGCACCTCTTTTGTGCTTTTGGACTTTTAAAAAGAGAATTATCGAAACGTCGACCGAAAACCATTCAAGGATTTTGGAAAGCTGTGGAACAAGAATTAATAATAACAGATTTTACTCAAGTTATTATCTTGAGTATTACACTTGGACATTTTTCACAATCTCTTAATCTATTGACAAAATGTGAAAAAAATTAATTTAAACACAGAAAGCTTGAACTATAACTTAACTTTACGGCTTTTTTGGCTGTAAACATTTTTACAATGTCCTCAAAAGATAGCTTTGAAGCTAACTTGTGCTCTATTGATATGATGCTCAGGTTGGTTAGTCGTTGTTGTCCTGTTAAATTTCTGAGGTAATTTTTATGATCTTTAGTTTGCTAAAACCTCCTTTCATTTGAGGCGACTGAGACTGGTATTGTGAGGAAAATTCTCAACGCTGTCGTTATGTTGGTGGATGCGTCTTCAAGTCCGTTCTTGTATATTAACGTCAGACCTGATGGTGTAGCCGTTTTCATATTAGGGCTTAAATCCAAGGAATAATACTTAAAACTCTCCACTTCTATCGCCAGCTAGTCCCTGTCTAAGTCTTCTTTATATGTGGTAGCTAACTCAAGTGCCTGGTTCTTCAATTCTTCTCCATTCATTGTTTCAAACCGAGCTCCATTGAGGAAACCAAATTTTCTATTCATGTTTTGAATGACTTGAAACCTTTGCCTCAGTTCATTCAGAATCCGATCTATTATTTGTATAATCAATAATCTGAACTTTTTTCTTCTGAGAATTCATAGCTTTCAACTTCGCCCTTCTCATCAAACCTCCGGTTCTTCCTCCTCCGTACTTCTTTAAAAAGAGGATCTAGGTTAAGCTTTCCTGCTATTTCTTCACACATTCTGCATTTAGCTCCTTTTATAGTTTTTGTAGTCTACTAATAAGTTTTCCTCTTCATTTTTATCATACGTAAATATCTATAGTAAAAAAATACTCGGCCAATTTAGCGCCCCCCAATCCGGCGCCCGGGGCAGATGCCTCGTCTGCCCCCTCTAGTTACGTCTCTGGTCATTGGTTGGATCGAGTTTCAAACTCACAACCCTCCGGTTGTGAATAAGCTACTCTTTCAACTAGGCTACCGTGGCTCTACTTAAAATTAGGATAAGTAGTTCAATCTTCCTTTGAATAGAAATCGTTAGGTATAAGAAAAATAATCAACTTGGATCAAATTATAGCCTATCATTGACTGAAAATTTATTACTCAAGCTGAGTCCTCCAAGATAACTCCTTGGTTAGAAATATATGTTATGAGGGAGGGCCTAATTGGCGAGTACTATTCTCGGTAGTGAGGGGTAGCTTACCGTGGAAATTTTATGGCGCCCTGGAGGCTACTTATCTACAATTAGCTAATGGACCAGTCCGCAGTATGTGCTTCGACTTCAATCACTGCTGTTTCGAAGGATAGCTGAGCTCACAGCTGGATTGTTTAACGAATGCCTATAGGTTTTTCATCAAGCGATTCCGTGTTTAAAATAAAATCGCTAATAGTTTCTATATTATATACATGTAGAATACCTTAACCGCTTTAGGATGAGTTTGCATACAGAATCTCTACTTTAGCAAAAGGGATAAAAGCGACATAATTAACAATTAAAGACGTTTATTTACAAATAAAGGGGGAATATTTACAGATTAAAAATAGTTAACAATTTCACTTCATCCAGTATTCGTTAGACATGGCCGTACGCCATCCTCTTCTCGCGTCATCGTTCTGTCTCTGGAATCTCTCGGAAAATCGTCCTAAGCCAGTTTGTCTAGACTTTCTTCATTTCCTATATTACACACAGGGAGTGGCAGATGGAATGCTGATCTTTAATATATAACCCACATGTATATCGGATAATACACTCACTGCATCGGGTGGTGGGCAGTGTCGACCACTATCTCTTCAGCTGCCCAAACACAATTAAACACCATTTGATGGAGCCAGCTGTAATAAATAAACCCGCTTGGCTCTCTGGGGTTCTCAAAAATAACATCTCCCTGAATAAAATTGGATTTTGTATTTTGGCAGCTGGGGTGGTGGCAAATCGCCCGCCGCCCTCAGATTGAGTTTCTCTTCATAGACGGCCTGACGCATAATTTGTTTCCCCTCTCTGCTATTTCAGTTTTTATTGTATTCATTGTAAATTTCTCCTCACTGTATGCTTTTACTATTTGATTTGTGTTTTCACCTGTAAATACCACAATTGTTTCATTTCATCATATTTAATACATCGTCAGTCATACACTGCTGGCCACCCAAATTGCAACACCAAGAAAGACAAGAGATATCACAACAAAATTTATTTTGTAGATAACATGTTGACCAAGTATCAAATGATTAAATTTATAGACTTCTGTGAAGTGTGGTTCCTGCCAAAATCAGTAGCCAGAGTAGCCGCCATTGTTGGAGATCACCGCTGCCACACGCCTCGGCATTGATTCAAAGAGACTTTGGATGTGTTTTTGGGATACAGCAGACCAAGCAGCTTCCACACGTTGCCAAAGTTGATCTGGTGTGGCAGCTGGGGATGTATTCTGGGTCAACCGTTGAGCAACCATGGACCACATGTTTTCTATCGGCGAAAGATCCGGAGAGCGAGCTGGCCAGGGAAGCAATTCAATCTGGCGATTGACGAAGAACCCTTGGACAATGCGTGCCACGTGTGGTCGCGCATTATCCTGTTGAAATATGGCTGTGGGCAAGCCCTGAAGGTAAGGAAGGACAACTGGCTCCAACACCTCGGAGATGTAGCGCTGGCTGTTTAAAGTACCGGCAATGCGTACTAGAGGAGTGCGAGAGTGATATCCAATACCGCCCCATACCATAATACCCGGTGTAGGACCAGTGTGGCGGTGCATAACGCAGCTGTTCAGCATCCTCTCTCCACGGTGTCTCCAGACTCGAATCCGACCATCGTGGTGTTGCAGACAGAAGCGTGACTCGTCAGTAAAGACAATTTCATTCCATTCTGCCGTCCACATCCTTCTTTCATCGCACCATTGGCGGCGGAAACGTCTGTGGTTCTGCGTCAAGGGTAGACGAAGCAATGGACGTCTTGCGGACAGACCACTCTGCTGTAAACGGCGTCGAATGGTACGCGCAGACACTGGATGATGCGGTAAAGACTGAATGTGCTGTGCTATGGTTCGTGATGTGGCTGAGCGATCCGTCACTGCCATACGCACAATATGCCTGTCATCACGTGAAGTGGTACACTGAGGTGGATGCGATCGAACACGTCGGTCCGTCGTACCCTCCTGCATCCAACGATCACATATCCGCATTACAGTTGTTTGGTTTCGTCCAACACGACTACCGATTTCCCTGAAAGATAATCCACAATCTCGGTAGGCCACTATCCTTCCTCTGTCGAACTCGGATACTTGATTAAAAGATGATCGCTGTTTTCTACGAGGCATAATTGATCGTTTTTTTGAAAAAACCACAAGAAAAACACAATTGCCGTTCTTGAAATCGTCGAAATCTCCAAGCCTTAAATAGCGCTTTGAAGTGGCGCCACAGGCGCGCGTGATGTGCGTCTGCGCTGAAATTCTAATCATTTGCATATCTCACCTCCGCTAATGCATGTTGTAAATTTCATATTATTTGCATGCTTCCTTCAGGGTGTTGCATTTACGGTGGCCAGCAGTGTATATTGTTTTACTATTTTAAAATATTTTATATACATAATTATTAGTTTTCCATGTCATTGTTGTTTGTGTTTGCCAATGTTTAGTTTATATTTCATTGTGGTTTGATTTTGCTCGTCCCTGTAAACCGGCGATCTGTACGCCGGTCGTCTTTTTAATTATTTTATTGTTTGTTTGTGTTCGCTTATGTTTAGTTCAATTTTCATTGTGGTTTGATTTTACTCGTCCCTGTAAACCGGTGTTTGTACGCCGGTCGTCACTTCACTTATTTTTATTGACTCTGTTGGCCTGTTCTGTATTTCTTTTTAAAACATAATAAATGGTGGTGCACTTGGTGCTTGGGGCGCACGTGAGGAGTCGACGGTGTTTTCCGCCGTGGGGGTTGGGTGGCTCGCTGTCCTCTTTCGTGGTCACGGTGGTCGTCTCCCCCCGCTTCCCACCCAAAGGCTCTAAGCCTTGTTTTGGCGAGCCGGGAAGCAGTGGGTCTAGAATACACTCACTGCCAAAAGTTAAGCACGGAGAGGAAAATGTTAATTTCTGGAAGCCAATCTGAATTAGAGAGGCTGCATTTCGCTGCAGAGGTAGATGGAAGTATGCAAATATGTTCTGTAACAGCCAATCGCGGTTTCGTGTCGGGAAATATGCAAAAAAGCAGTCGTATAAGAAGCCAGCATTGTGAAGGGTTAGAGGAGTTTCATGTAAGTGCTGATAAAAAGTGTTTAGAACTTTCGTACGATTAGTTTTCAAGACAGACGTGTTTCTATGGCTTCCAGAAGACGAATGGCAGATAGTGAGCGCTGGCGTTTTGTGGGACGCCTTGAAGCAGGACAATCAATCACAGATGTTGATCTTTTCTTCGGCGCTCATCATTCCGTCATTTCACGATTATGGAAACAATTCCAAACAAGTCAAACAGTTGTCCGAAGACCTGTGTCCGGTCGCCCAACGATATTGCTGTTATAACCAAGCGGAATCGGAAAGCGAT
Organism: Meta bourneti; assembly: GCA_933210815.1. Taxonomy (NCBI): domain Eukaryota; kingdom Metazoa; phylum Arthropoda; class Arachnida; order Araneae; family Tetragnathidae; genus Meta; species Meta bourneti. Next base: position 4,045,848 of record OW119926.1, read on the forward strand.
CTCCACACATGTGACATCTATGGTTGCAGCATCCATTGGTAAGATTATATCTGCCACTACTGTTTGCCGAAGGCTACACATGAATGGACTGTACGCCCGGGTACCATGAATTTGTGTTCCTCTATCCGTCCAATCCAGAGGGGCACGATTAAAGTGGTGTTGGCAACATGTGAATTGGACTGTGTCTGATTGGGCCAGCGTTATGTTCACGGATGAGTCGAGATTTGCCCTGGAGCCAGATGACAAGCATGTAAGGGCCTGGAGAGAACAAGGCACACGCAATCGGCCCCAGAACATCATCGATCATCACGCATTCCGAGGTGGAAGTATCATGGTGCGGGCAGGGATTTCGTTGGGATATCGCACCGACCTGCATATCTATAGCAGTTGGTCCTGCTTTCGTTTTAATGGATGATAATGCGCGTCCCCATCTAACCAACTTCGTCGAAGACTGTATGGGGAGTGAGGGGATTGCGCGTATGGATTGGCCGGCGTACTCGCCCGACCGTAATCCCATTGAAAATCTTTGGGATGCCCTCGGCCGTGCTCTGTCTGCACGTTTCCCACCCCCAATCACTCTCACAGAGTTGCAAACTGCTCTACAGGAGGAATGGCGATTATTTGACTCTGGGGTGGTTGATCACCTCATGGAAAGCATGGTCACACGCTGTAAACTTTGTATGAGGATGAGGGGTGGTCACATACCCTATTAATGTCGGTTTTGTCTGTTTTGGATTTAAACATCATTTTGACTCCAGGATGGCTTCATCTTATAATTTATGAATATTCAATATTGTTTTCATCTTTGTATGTAATTCTTTGTCTTGTTTAATGCATAAACATATTTGCTACTTTCCTGTCGCATTTCGTGTCAATCAAAGCTGTACTTGTCGATTTTTTCGCATCTTACCGCTTCGTGCTTAACTTTTGGCAGTGAGTGTATTTGCTTTTATGAGACGAAAAATATCACTACAGTATTTTAGTGAATCGCAAACTGAGCACAAGAGCATACGTTTCTCGAAACAGTAGTGTTTAAAGACTAACATTTTTGAATGTCTAATTATGAATGTATATTACACTCGCCTGCGGTAGGTAGGTATTTAATCAAAGTCTCACTGGAGCAATACAACGGGCTAGTGGCGACGATCCGGGATCAAAACCCGAAGGGTAAAAGATCCGACAACACGTAATTTCGAACCACGGTCAGATGACGAGTTCGCACCTGAGCTGGCATCCCACTCTCCAAACTTCCACACCACGCCAACGTAAGGACATTTTAGGCCACGACCGATTTAACGTGCACCAGCCCCCTTTCTACACGACGGTCTTTGGTTGGATTCGAACTCGCAACCCTCCGGTTGCTAATCCGTTGCTCTTCCAACTGGGCTAATGCGGCTCGTGAATTGGTCAAATAGGGATCTAATGAAATTCATTGTTCTTAATATAGGGATTTTGAATTGTTTTTAGCACCCTCTGCAGACACAAGACCCATTGAATGGGGGGTTAAAAAACCTGTTTCCCACATATTCTAAAGAATAGATGTACCAAATTTGGCGTGAATTGATCAAGTACTGTATATTTGTGTAGTGTAGAAATATAGACGGCAAATTCTGCTTTATATATACTACTAGCACAGTGATTCTCAACCTTTTTTTTGTCGCGGCACACTTTTAACGATTTCAAAATTTGGCGGCACACAAAGAAAAAGATAAGTTTAAAAGTTGTTTACTTACCTATAATACACTGTGTAAAATAGTTTATGATAATAATTGTGAATGTAAAATAAAATAATATAATATGTGCTACAAAAACAACAGTACGTTTATTAAGGGATTAATTACAAGGTAATAATAAATACTTTTAATGAGAAATTTGAGCTTGATGTTTTTTGATAATTTCTGTTAGTAAAAAGAGAAAATAAAACCATTCTCATACTTCTTTTTCACTTCCTTTATACATTATTTGATTGAGGGGTGGAGGTGGGGATACTGGGAACACTTGAAATTTCTTCACGTTGGGGCGAATATTTCACTTTATGAAAGGTCACAGTTATCGAAGATAAAAACAGTTAAAAATATGGTATTTAACTGTAAAAACAGCAGTTTTCTTTTACAGTGTACTTTTCTTTAATTTAAACAAACTTTACTCGTGATAAAAAAAAGCATTATAATTTTTACTATATACATTTCTAAAATTTGGCGGCACACTCTAAGAATTTGGCGGCACACAAAAGTGCCGCGGCACAGTGGTTGAGAATCACTGTACTAGCAGAATAACCCGGCGATGTTCGGGTTGAATTGGTTAAATGTTGATTGCATTTCATAGAAAAATGCAAGCATCATTTAAGTGCGCAGAAAATATATTTTAACATCGTTTTAACTTTTTTATAGCTTCTACAATTTACTTCGGACACAAATATGTATACATATATCCATCCCCATATAATTCATTTCATATTCATCACACTCTTGCTGTAAGACAAACTACAAAAGCTTTTTCTGAGATGACTTCTTCAGAAGTCGATTTTGAGTTTGGGAGTGATTACGAATGCAAATTAAGTTCATTTTCAGTAAAAATGAGGAACTTTCAGCGTATAATCTTGCACTCACTTTTCCCATCAATATTTATTATTTGTGGTAACCTTGCATCATGGATTCGATGTTTTCGAATTACATTATCATTGTGAGCGGATGGCAAATCAAACTGTTACGGCATTCATGGTTAATTTATTTTGAAGCACATTTTTTTCTTGAAAATTCTATTCAGCCGCACGTGGAATGACGGAGCTTGTTTTTAAAACAAATGTCATCAGTGCAGACAAAGCAAACTCAAAATCGATTACACTTTCTACAAAATCAATGCTTTCAATGAATGTGTCATAGGTACCCAAGTTGTATACGAACAGTTTCAACTTCAAGTAAGCAATCTCGACCTTCTGCCACTTAAGACAAAAAAATTTCAATTTTTCAACAGTCCTAGTTTACATACTTCCTTACTATGATATTCCAAGATCAGCAAAGTCTTATTTAAAATTCGCTTTCCTCCAACAGAAAAATTTAGTTTTAAATCGAATACTTAAGGTACTTTTTCAATTGAGATTCAGTTTCTATATGGAAATCACGTACCTATTTAGAATGTTAGATTTAGTTACTTGTGACTATGGAGCATAGCTTTCAATAATATCCATGAAACATGAAAAACAAATGTAAATTCAATTGATTTTAATCGTCTTGTAAAGAAAATATGTCAAAATTTAGAAATATCTTTGAACTACAACGTATGGCTACCCGTTTTGATTTAACGTAACATATCTTATTTTTAGAATAACTTTATTTTAACTTTACCAGTCATTTTAAAATAAGTTATATACATACCTTATTTAAAAAGGTTTCTTTCCATTTATTTTTATGAAACAGAATTCTACAAACTATAAAGTATTTAACCAAAGACTTAAGGAAAGTTCGTCGAAATATACATATACCACAAAGAAATTACCCATTGCTAGTGGTATTTGGCAGAAAATAAAATAATTCATTACAATTTAACTCCTAAATAATATATCTGTAATATGGAAAGTAATGAATTAGAACACATAAATACAAGTATATTAGTTAATAATTAGAACACAACACATATATTAGTTAATAATTAGAACACATAAATACAAACAGAAACGAAATTCTGGTCATTGAAAAATGTCGAATTGTGAAAAACGAAAGATCTGAGCAAGCGTGTCGAATTTCGACGGCATGAGAATATTCTGAGAGAAATTTGAAAAAGACGCTTGAAAAATATTGATAGGCAATAATGAATTATTTACAAAAAGAACACAAATTTTCAAAACTTAGAAATGCTCAAATATGATCGCAATATTTCTGTCTTAACTCAAATACAAACACGGAATTCTGAATCTAATTTATAAAATAAAACATTAATTCTGGCGTTGCCAGATACCTAATTGCAAAATTACCCTTTTATAATGAATGAGTTTTTGTTTTGGCTTTTCGTGTTCGATTTCAAAATGGAAGTTGTATAAAAAGAAGTATTTTAAATATCTATTTTTCATAATTCAAATATTCCTAAATTATTTATATTGTGGAAAGAAATAAAAAATCAGTTCAAACATAATTCGAATTTTAAATTGTTTAAATATAAAATTTAAGAAAAAATTGTTTTTCGAGCAATACTGGTAAAACAACTTTATTGGAAAATTTGATTTTTGATCAATACTGGTAAAACAAACTGAGTTGCGTACCGCAATCGTTTTATGCTCATTGTTTTTCATATGGCAATTGAGAATTGATTTAGCCCCCACCTAGGTTAAAGAGAAGGGGTTAATATGTAGCTTGCGTTACTTAAAGGGTTCCAAAGTATAAGTGTACCAAATTTGGTGTGGATTGGTCAAACGGTGTAGGTTTGTAGAGAACATAGACAGACAGACGCCAACTCTGCATTATAGGTATATCTGAAATTTTAGTAAATTTTAGCCCAAAGACGCTTCTATTGCATTCGCATTTCTGTTTCTGTTCTCTCCTGTACATAGTTTTCTCTCCTTGTGGTTGTCCCGACGAGGTAATTCGTCATTACAAAAATTGACCAGATCTTGTTGGACGAAATATCCCGTTATTAGAAGGAAACACGATCCTGATCATTAGAAGAAAAATGACTAGATCTTGATCTCGTCATCATCCAAATATCGGCAACACCTTGATGACGAGATATCTCGTCTTTAGCAAAATTTGCTCAGATCTTGATGACTAGATATCTCGTCATTAGCAAAATTTGCTCAGATCTGGATGACGAGAAATCTCGTGGAAGCCACTTGGAGGGTTTAAATACAAATTTGCAATGATTTAATCTCTTATTCCTTCAAGGATGAGTCTATATATACATATGAAAGAGACCAGTATTTAGATATTTTGATTCAATCGCTCGAATTCCGGCTGTTATACGCAGAAAATGTTTTATTTTTTCTTCCGATACACAAAAGGTGGAACTCTCAATTTTTATACCGCCAAGGTTCCTCATGCAGAAAAGTACTGTCTAAACAAAATGGCAGATACAAAATATCCAATACTTTGGAGTGATAAGCAAACTTTTGTTTTGGATATATTTGGGTATATTGAGACAAGACCTCCAGAAGATGTATATTCCCGAAGGAAAACCATTTTATATTTATTCGTGTCTACACGTTTTACTATTACAGGCAATTTTACCCAGTTTATACGACCTTTTATTCCACGAAATGTTGAAAAAGTTATTGTGCATTTGGATGATCCGCATCTAGAAATGATTAGATGCATTTTATAACGATTTCGTAGATTGGATGTTTAATTACAAACTTTAATGATTTTTCTGTTTGGAATAGAGACAAAATAACAGTTTAATTACTAAATGAAATTTAACCAATTCTCATGAACAGCTTATTAATACACGATTAAATCAGTACATGGGATACATCCTTAGAATAAACTAGGAAAAAGGAAAATTAAAAAGGACAGATTGTTACCAAGATGTTCCAGATTAATTAATAAATTTCCAAGTAGTCGGAAAGAAGTGTGGAATAAAAAGGAAATTGAGTTTGGATATTGAATATAGCGGTTTTGGTTCCATTGAATATCGAACATTTCATTCATTTATATGGGTATTTTTATGTGTTCCTGGAATTGAATGAGTCGAGTCTGTACACAGGACTGAAAATCAGTTTTTCAAGAGAAATTCCGGGATTGAATGTCTCGAATTCCTATAATTGCTTTGAACTTTAACTAGGGTTAAAAGATTTCCAACAAGCGCACCATTGTTTTTACCAATATATCAATTAGACGCGTCTGTTGGTTGAAAGAATACATTCTATTGCTCAAGAAGGGAGTTAAAATTGGTTGGAAGCCATGTAAAGGAACGCCACACGTCGCCCAGACAACTTATAGAAGGCGGGGGCGTAAAACCAGACGGGAAATTTTTTCTATAAAGGTTTTAGATCTCTGCAGAAAGCATGAATGGTTGACAAGGGGATTGAAATACATAGGATAAATTAAATCTAGCCATCAGAACATTGTCTTTTTGAAATTGAATGTGGTTGATTTGGTTTTATGGCACAACGACCAAATTCGGCCATGCTAGCCAAAACACATCAAGTAAAGGACATACACACACATGGAAAGTTTTACTAACACCAGTAGAGAGAAATACACTCGGAGGAATCTGAACTGTGTCGCCTACAACTCGTAGTTTGCTAGGGCAGTGGGCATGCTCATTAAGCCACGACGGCTCCTGAAATTGAATGTGATAAGGAGGCATATTGATCAGGGTCAAATGACGTTCAGATTGGAGGGCAACGAATGTGAACTGTAGGTAAGATTACCGAATGCACACATGTCAAAGACATTTCATGTATTATCTCACAGGTGGTGGCATGGGAATATATTCCACCCGAATTCTAAAATACAACGAAATTCTTAGAATGATTATTCATAAGAATGGGATGATCCCATTAACAGCTGACTTTTATGTTACCTCCCACCTAAAAACAATCACCACCTGTCTTTTAGAATGGGAGCTCCAACGGTTGGTTGGAGTTTATGGCACAAGGGCCATATTTGGCCAAGCTAAACCAAACACAGTACAAAGCCAATAGATGAGAGTTCTCACGGCTATCTAACAAAGGGATTGGAGGTGCTCCGCGCGCCTTTCTATATAACTAACACAGATTGCACACACGTCGGTGTGGGAGTTTATAGAGTGGGGTGCCAGCTCAAGAGTTGACCTCGCCATCTGCCGTCGTTCAAAATGACGGGATGTCTTCGGACCTTTCAATTCGGGTTTGGTTCCGGACCGTCGCTAACAGTCCGCTGTGTTGTTCCAGTGCGACGTTGAATAATTACCTGTATACCTACCTTCTGTAGAACCCTATGAAGGGTTGCACAATACAAGGGGCTCAAGGTCATGCCCTTTTTTAGCTAATAGTTCTAAAATCTGAGGAAGTCTGAAAAATTCAGTGTTTAACCCGGTGGATGAAATTCAGCTAGTAATGCGACAACCAAAGCACGCTGTGGTAAAAATGACTACAATTTCGCTGGATCTAAGTTCAAATATGCTTATTTGCTGCTCTTCCAACAGAGCAACCGTGACCCGAGGATTTTATAGAATTTGCTAAGTAAAAGGACCATCCAATTTCAAGCGATGTCCGTGGATCAGTTGGTTTGCCCACTCCGTTAAGAACTAGCGAGTTGCAGGCGGCGTAGATTTCTCTCACTTACCCTGAATGCATTTCTTTTTCGTATCATTAAGATTTTCCTTGCATGTGTGCCCATTACTTAACGTTGTCTGTCTAGTGTTATCGAAACTTGATTAAATAGAGCCCTTGTGCCATAAAAGACCTAACCAACCAAGAGTTGTACGTAATTTTTCAAACCATTTTTCCTTTTTAGATGGAAGAATGATGAACGTGTCTCGGTACATCTAAGAGAGGCCTTTTCTGTCAAGGGATTATCGTGGTTCAGAGGGTATATTCACTGCGCTAGCAGCTTGCGAGTTGCAGGATTCGATTCCCCTCACTGGGTGTATTTCATTCATCTGTGTTAGTAAAACTCTCCTCGTGTGTGTATGCCCATTACTTGTTGCATGTCTTGTGTTTGGCGCAGTATGACCAAACATGGCCTTTGCGGCATAAAACCCAAACAACCTTTTCCGTCAAGCTAAATGTAGGTGGAGTTAGAGTTTTTGCGGCGATATGTGATTCTTGTATTCTGCACGTGACGTCAGTTGGCTTGTTCTTCAAATACGACTTCAATGCTTCGCCAATAAAAATTCCAAATATCAAATTCGTAATTGATGTCTGATGGCTGATTGGTCACCGCCAATTAGATTCAACGCCAAATGTCACCAAAACAGTAATAAACTTCATTCTAAGGTTACCAGCGAGAACATTTGTGCAGAAGTTCGCAGGTTTGTTTGTTTACACTGAAAACCCCCTCATTCCTAGTCTTCAAAACACCTATTGTTCCTTAAAAGGACGAGTCAGGGCCTCTCTAAAACAAAGAGGCACCTCAATTGGTTCAGGAGCGCACCGAGAAATTCGAAATTCGGATCTTTTGCATCGCAAAAAGGAAAAACGGCGCAGTGTCAAACCAATAAATTCGATGCCTTTACACTTCTTCGCTGCCCGACTCCCTCTCGAATATAAACCAATGAATATTTGAAGACTTGACATTTGCATATATCTTTTTTTTCACTCGGAATCGCCTGTATGTTCCTCTTCCAACTGTTGCGCAGCGGAGGATAAAGGCTTTTGTTACTCTCGGGGTAAAAGGAATAAAAATGGAGGGGAAAAATGGGGGAATTTTTTTTCCCCTATCGATTTCTCGTTCTGCTTGTGCCGTCTCTGTTCCCTCCCGTTCCCAATAAGACAAAGATACACTACTCTGCGAAATCAATCCGCCCGATCTTTTCGGAGGAAGATAAACACGGTCCGAAAGGGGGTTGTATGTTTGTGCCGGCTCTTAGGCGGATTAAGTCGAGTTTTTTTTCTTTTTGCGCAATTCCTTAGTTCGTGCGTTTTTGTTTTTTTAATTGTAAGAAAAACATGCGAATTCTTGAGTTGCACCCTATTCTTCTGGAAAATGTGGCGAAGAAAAAAGGTAAGAAGAAACAAACGCGGAATTGTGACCAGGTTTTTTTTAGCTATCGATAACGATGCTTAGATAATGAAACATTACGAAACTGAAATAGGGATTACGGATATTGATAGCCTAGGACATGGAATTTACTTCTACCAATTGGGGTGATTTAATTTCGCATCCTTACCAAGTGAAGATTTTTTAACAATTAAATATTTGATAGTTTTTCTTTGTAAACATAAAACAAACTTTTAAAAGAGGACAGGCCGACGACAGAGACAACCGATGGTAGGTAGGAACTTAATTATCGTCACTGCAGCAACACAAAGGGCTATTAGCGACGGTGGGGATCATACCTAATGGGAAAGATCCAAGGGCAACACCACGTAATTTTGAACCAAGGTCAGATGATGTTCATATCGGAGTCGACATCAGTGCCTGTCATCACTGCCTAAAAACGTGCCAGTACCAGTCAGACTCATGTATCACTTCTCACCTGTAGGTTCAATGTGTAGATTACTGAAGAAAGACGAAGATAATGAAGGAAAATTATATTTTTACTCTGGTTTACATAATTCTTCAATTCTAAGAAAAGCACGGGAATTCTTAAGTTGCACCCTATTCTTCTAGAAAATGTGAAGAGAAAGGCACGAAGAAACAAATATACGGAATTGTGTAGCGTTTCTTCAGTTATCAAGAACGAAGCTTGGATAATACAACATTAAGAAGCTGAAATAGCGATTACGGATATTGATATCCTAGGAGATGAAATTTTCTGCTACCAACTGGGGTGATTTAATTTCGCAACATTGCCGAGTGAATATTTTGTAAGAAAAAATGTTTGAGAGTTTTTCATCGCGAAACATAGGCAGTTGAATTAACGTCGCACTTTAGCAGCACAACCGGCTATTGGTGACGGTACGGGATCAATCCTGGAGGGAGAGATCTGGAAATCGTAAACATTAAATATAGACTTTATAAAGAGGACAGGCCACCAAATGGAGCCACAGCCGATGCACATATTGGACTCTTAAGCTCGTATTCCATCGGTTTAAAGAAAACATGCCTGTACATGTCAGCCTGTCATGTTTCACTTGTCACCTGTAGGTTCATTGTGTAGAGCACAGTACCTTTAAGCATACAAATCAGCAGGTAAAATACACTCATTTCGATAAACTGTATTACCAAAAGTTTTATGTGCATCATAATGACATTTTTGCAGGGTTTATTTATACTTTATACTACACAATGCAGAAAAATTGGTTTGATTTTTAAAAATGAAATAACATTTTACTAGAATTTACATAAGGTCATTTTTTAACATACTTTTTTACAAGCATAACCTGTGCGCAACATTCTGAGTCATCCTGTGCATTTTCTATAAAACTAATGGCTGATATGAGTAACACAATGCTTTTATTTTAAATTAAACCCAAAAAATAGTAGTTAAGTAACACAAATATAACATAATTAATTAATATTTCACTTCATTAATTTTTCCAAATTTTCACTCGTACTATATCAAAATGTTTTAATATATTTTTAGCTTTTGAGTAAAATTTTGGTTTCATTTTGAAGCCCTTTTGATAATCTATTTTTAATCAAAATTTCAGGAGTCTACGTTCATTAGTTGCAGAGTTATAGTGCGCGCAAGCTTGAAAATTACCATTCTGAGATAAATGCAATTAAAGTTGAAATAGTTATTTTTAGCATTCACGTGCTTCAAGTAAACAAATAGATTCGTGAAATGAAAGAGTTGAGTAGTACATATTCTGCTTATATTTGTTACAGTAAAAATATTATTATTAAAACTTTCGAAAAAAATAAATGGCATAATTCCAAAAATCAATAGCGTAATTCCAAACCAAAACTAAGAAACGTAAACAAACGAACAGCTGAAAATAAAAATAGGTGTGTTCGAAAAATCCTCATTACGAACGAACGAATGCGAATTTTTTCATGCGTTTTATTTACCAGAATCAGAACATTTCAACTATCAAAATTGGAAATCGATTTTTTTAAGGTTTCAAAGGTACTGTGCCCCTTAATCGACTCCATCATAATGAGCGTGTCGCATCGCTGAAAGTCCTGCATTTGCTAAAGGTGACCAAATTCCATTTTGGAGCTGCTAACACATTCAACTCAGGCATCCAATTTTTGGACTGGTTTCTGTATCGTCGAATTTTCCGATCAAAAACAAATCTTGTGTTACTCTTTTAGACCTTTTTCTGATTTTTTCCTTCATTTATGGATACTATAGCGTACATTGCCCCCTTTGAATGACTATTAAAAAAATTAGACTGACTTTAAAATTTGTGCAACTATGAAAAGAAATACCATGATTTGTAAACTGCTATGTGCAGCAATTAAAATATTTTTATGCCTTATTGTCATTCATTAATTAAAGCAAATAAATTTCATACTTATCAAACTGTGAATAAATACTGGTACTTTTATTTCGGAAATTTATATCAATTATGCGATTTTGTCTCACAGCTGGTTTAGTTATAATAATGCACATTATGGGTTCATATGTACCATAAAAGCATATTAACCTTCCTAGTGGTTGTCTCGACGAGATATCTCGTCATTAGAAAGATACTAACCAGATCTTGATGGACGAGATATCTCGTCATTAGTAGAAAACTGACCAGAACTTAATCTTGTCATCATAAAAAAATCAGCACTAACTTGATAACATCTCGTCATCAGCACAATTCATGGTGAACGAGATATCTCGTCGAAACCATTTGGAGGGAAAAAACGTTTTCTGTAGTTGAAAAGTAAGCTTGTAAGTCTTAAAATAATATATTTGAATGCTTCTTTCATGAAAAGTAGATAAATTAAAAAATAGGCAAGAGTAGCAAAAACGAGAATGAAAACGTGGTACATAAAAAAAATCACAAGAGAAATCTCTAGCGAAATATAGTTTCCATCGCAGAACTTTCAAATTTTGAAAGTGATTCCACCCTCCGATATATTGTTTATAGAATGATGCCGGTGGGTATTAAAATGCAAAAGGAAAAGAAAGTTCCACACACACATGCTTCCATTCAGTTACAATGTCTGTGAGTTTAAAAGGGTTGGCACACACACAAAAAATCGTGACAACAAGGCCCTACGGCCGCTCGACTTTCACTAAAAGATCTTTAAAAGAAAATCCCTAAACTTCAGACTAAGATGTTAGAGGTAATTGTTACCCTGACTATGAGAACAATAGTTAGATAGTTGCTGTTTTTTTTCTACTCACCAGCATCCAAGTACCGCTGTCTTTTTTCGCTGAGAAAAGAAGTAAAAAAAAGCATTGTGCTCAAAAGAATAAGGACTCGTTAAACACAGTCTGTTAAAGACAGGGACTTTTTTTTCAATAAAAAAAGGCATCGAAGGGAAGAGACTCAGAGCTCCGATTCTTGAACTGCAAACCGCTCAGAACTGGGGATGGTGACTTCATAAATGGTTTTGTGCCAAGCGCTTTTATCTTCCTTCAAAATACTTTTGTCAGTAGCGGTATTTGAAAAGATTTGAACAAAATCATTTGCATAAGAGGGGAGATATTTTATTTTTCGATGTTTTTCTTCTTCCCATCGCTCTTTTCCCTTTGTGATCACGTGTGCTGTTTTAAAACTCGCAGGCACGTTCTCCTTCGACGTGCATTTGTAATAGCAGGAATGTTTTCGATTTTTAATAATTGCACGTACATCAAAAGTAATGCACAGAACTAGTGAAAATTCTGGAGTTTTCCTGTCGAGGTTTCTTGTAATCACTCTGAAGAAAAATATATACTAACGGCTTAACTATAAATGAGTGAATAATATACTTAGTAATTTGGTAGAGTGCTACTGGGGATAATATTCTAAATACAGTATTAAAAGTAAGATTAACGTATAATAGGCGACTCGTTCAAAAGTGTCTTATTTTGAGTGACGTAAGATTCAAAACGCTTGCTTATTATAAGAACACACAAGGTAAAAAATTAGTATCATCAGCTTAGAGCAAAAACTCATTAACTGCGAAAACTATTTACCGTACTGCTGTTTAAAAACTTAATTTTTAGGTAAAAGAAATAAAAATTATAGGTATTTTGAGTGTTGCATCTCTTCTAAGTAGACAATTATATGACAATGTACTTCTCATCATCATGAAAACAAACATCTTGTGTCTAAGAAAAAATGTCAGTTAATGCGTTTCTGCTCTAAGCCGACGGTATATCTTCTCTCATTGAAACAAAACTGTTATTTATAGATAAAAGAAACGTTTGAATCTGAGCGTCACGAAATTTCAGAGTACTGTAGTATTGTTTTTCCCCCACAACACAAAGTCTAAATCCACATCTATTGGTTGGGAGAATCCTAGGAAAGATTCTATTGGTCAAAAAGATCAAAAGTGGTTAGAAGTCATGCAAGTTGGCTTTCTTAGATTCCGTGACGCAAGGGACATATTAGGCCAAGCTGTGCCACACAACATCAAGTAAATAGATATACAGAGATAAAGTTTTACTGACGCAAAAGAGAGAAATACACTCAGACAGGAATTGAAACTTAGAGAAATCGAAACTTTGTTGTCTACAACTCTCAGTTTGCTAGAGTGGGAAAACCCATTATTTATGAATAATGATCAACCATACCTTTTCACAAAATTAGGTTTCGCAACATTTTTGCAGCATTTCGATCGTTGATTTCACCATATAAGAATGATTCTAAGCATGTTTTCATATCAAAAAATAGTTTTTCAAGATAAAAACAGCTTTCGAAATGTCTGCGCTCTCTATGAACAAATGCTCTTAAGATGTTGGAATGAGAAAATCATCCCCTACGCTTCGAAGGAGCCACTTTGAGATAGGGACTTAAAATGTATATACTCGTATTAGAATTAAAAACAGCCTTAAGAAAGAAACGATGCTGAGTAGAAATATTATAAATGAATTTGTATCAAATTCAAGTTCAAAAAAATGTTCAATACTGATGGAATGTTTATGTAATTAGAGTTGTCCAAGGTATGAAAGCCTTATATCATTTAACTAATACTTAGATAATTGTTTCTTCAAGTATTTCATTTTCTTCAGTTCCCAAAATGTTTTAATATTTTAAGCTAATCATATTTAGGACGATAAAATCTCGTAATGTTCTCTGAAAGATTAGTGTACTGCTTGCTGAAAAAAAATATTTTTAATAGCAGTTATATTATACCAGATGTGAGAAGTATAAACTGAATGAACTGTTTTGGTAGGTAGTTAATTAACGTCGTACTGGAGCAACACAATGGGCTATTGTGTTGCTCTAGTGCTACGGGGGACCGAGATCAATCCCTAAGGGAAAGATCCAAGCACAACGCCTCGTAATTTTGAAGCATGGTCAGATGATGAAGACAACACCTGAGCTGGCACTCCACTCTCCAAATTTCACATCATGCCAATGTGAGGTCATTTGAGGCCACGATCGGTTCAATGTGCACCATCCCCCACGTACACGACTGTCTTTGGCTGGACCGAGTTTCGAACTCGCAATCCTCCTGTTGCTAATCCGTCGCTCTTCCCCAACTGGGCTACTGAACTATCACGAAAACTTCAATTTTGTTTTCTGAATTTTAATTAGACATTTAATGTAAAAATCGAAAAGAAACAAATGCTTAGAGAAATAGATATGCAAAGTTACGTATAGAAAATTAATAAACTTAATTTAAAAAAGGTTTTGTAAGGATATAATAAAATAAATTTCTGTTAAGACAACATAAAATAATTTTTCTTGACAGAAAACACTTTGAAAGTTTCATTTTGAAAAATAAATATCTCCATTTTGTGTGGTGAAAATTAAGAATTAATTAATCTAGGTCTTCAGTTCATTATCGTGATAGAGAGAAGTTTAGTACTGATGTTATGCACTAGATGGCAGCAAATAACTTTTGGAAGTATACTACTCGGGTATTGAATGGAATTAGACAAAACTCAATCGTATATAATGAATACTCCCGAATGGTCGAATGGGCAAGGAAAAGAGGTTACGAACGAAATTTCTGCAATAAAATAAAACAAAAAGGGTACGAACATTTTGAACATCAGTATTTTAGAGCTAGTTTATAGATCGCATTACAATGTTTACGAGATATAAAATGGGTAAAAAAAATCAATATTTTTTGTAGTAAGTTTTAAGTTCAGTTTACTTGCTATATCACCCCAAAACATCCCCCACACATTTTACTCAACTTATTCATAAGCCTTGTTATTCACTTATAATCAGTACAAAAACAAAACACACATACAGTTCTTATTTTCCTGAACTTGAAACAATATGTAAATATCGTAGCTAATTTTTTGTTCAAAGCAAATAAAATCAGATGCATTTCTTAGTGCTAAAAATAAACAGGCTTTATAATTACTTAACCATGATGTAGGAATAACTGAAAACATTGATGTTTATGAATGTATTATAAAGATGTTTGCTTACAAACCACAATATGAATTCCAAACAAAATTTGAATCAATATGGAAACAAATGGGTGTTCCTTTCGTCTTCTTGTTGAAGAGAATTGAAAGGACGATAGCACAAGCATATTTTAACCCTCTGAGTCAGATTTCCGAGTAGTGTAGTATTGGTTTTCCCCACAACACAAACGCCATGAGTAAATAATCGAGTCTATTGGTTGAAATAATCCAAGGATTCTATTAATCAAGAAGAGCAAAACTGGTCTAAGTCATGGAGAGAAGATTGCAAGTTACAGAATGGATATATGTGTGTAAAGGGGTTAAAATTACTCAGCTAACTCTCCTGGTGGTTTATCTTTTCATCAAAAACTGCCCTGTAGTGTCCAGCCTCTTGCAAAAACTTGTTTCAAACTCTCACCAGTTCCGGAAAAGGGATAATTTGTTTTTTTCTACTTGGATCCTCATTCCCCTTGAATAGGACAATTTTGTCTCTACGATATATCTTCTCTTTACCAAAAATGATCACAACTTGGACGAGACATTTGGACGAAGTACTTGGTGGGTTATACATATACACATCCTCAGAAAAATCATGTCTATTCCCACCTTCGTACCCTTGATTCAAAGTTAATCTTTAGATTGTATGGACATATGCCGGTGAAACGCCTTCGAAACGTACACCGGATTGAAAATCGAAAGAGCAAGAAGCTCACGATTGAGTGAGGAATCGCAGGTAGAATTATAAAAATAAATCTCGGAAAAGCAAAACTATGAAGTTCACGATTGAGTGTGGATGTTTAGTTAAAATTAGAAAGAGTAAATTTAGAGTGAGACTTGAAAGTTTACGTGACAGGGCTGAACAAGTTAATGTAAATCCTGAGATGTGATCAACTTTCAATAGAAAATTTCATTCTTAGTGTTCGCACATTAACACTCCCTGTTCCGAAAAGGCCAGAGGTCTGGAACTTATTTTTCTCGTCGCTAGAACGAGCATTCAAAAACAAAAATGTACCCGACGAATTCAAAGGGGAAATTCTGCTGTATCTCCTAGTGGAGAAAAACCGTTAATTTTTGTGTTTTTTAAAAGGGATTAATGATTACGATTAATGATTAAAAAGGATAAATGATTACAATAAAATAATAAGTGCAATTATAAGATAGCGTAGGTTCAAATTCTAACAGAATTTGAATCTACGCCATTGATTGGCTTACAAAATTTTCAAAAATTATCGCAAACGAAACTCATGTTCAGTTAGCATCGCGACTAGCAACCAAATTGGAAACAGTATTGCAAGTTGAGACGTCAATAATTTTAATTCATTAAAATAATTAATTGTGTGATAAA
Organism: Meta bourneti; assembly: GCA_933210815.1. Taxonomy (NCBI): domain Eukaryota; kingdom Metazoa; phylum Arthropoda; class Arachnida; order Araneae; family Tetragnathidae; genus Meta; species Meta bourneti. Next base: position 4,062,226 of record OW119926.1, read on the forward strand.
TTATACCAAACGCTAGATCAAGAAACAGCCACACATAAATATAAAGCAAGAACAAAGTTGGTTTGAACCCACACAAATAGGCAGAGAATGCTACATGTTCTTTGCTTCGAAAGGAAAATCGTTAGCGGAGACACATTTGAGCTACGACAAAACTTCAATTAATAACAACTCACGTAATGATTTTAAATATATCCCTCCTCATTAAGCGAAGAATTAAAACCAAGACTTAAAGACAAAATGTCGCATTTGAGGGGTGCAAACCATTTGGCCCGAGATAATAAAATATATCCCAAAACAAAAACAAACTGTTGTATCTCCTAGTGGAGAAAAAACCGTTAATTTTTGTGTTTTTTAAAAGGGATTAATGATTACGGTTAATGATTAAAAAGGATAAATGATTACAATAAAATAATAAGTGCAATTATAAGATAGCGTAGGTTCAAATTCTAACAGAATTTGAATCTACGCCATTGATTGGCTTACAAAATTTTCAAAAATTATCGCAAACGAAACTCATGTTCAGTTAGCATCGCGACTAGCAACCAAATTGGAAACAGTATTGCAAGTTGAGACGTCAATAATTTTAATTCATTAAAATAATTAATTGTGTGATAAATTATACCAAACGCTAGATCAAGAAACAGCCACACATAAATATAAAGCAAGAACAAAGTTGGTTTGAACCCACACAAATAGGCAGAGAATGCTACATGTTCTTTGCTTCGAAAGGAAAATCGTTAGCGGAGACACATTTGAGCTACGACAAAACTTCAATTAATAACAACTCACGTAATGATTTTAAATATATCCCTCCTCATTAAGCGAAGAATTAAAACCAAGACTTAAAGACAAAATGTCGCATTTGAGGGGTGCAAACCATTTGGCCCGAGATAATAAAATATATCCCAAAACAAAAACAAACTGTTGTATCTCCTAGTGGAGAAAAAACCGTTAATTTTTGTGTTTTTTAAAAGGGATTAATGATTACGGTTAATGATTAAAAAGGATAAATGATTACAATAAAATAATAAGTGCAATTATAAGATGGCGTAGGTTCAAATTCTAACAGAATTTGAATGTGTTCAGAATTCAAGTCAGCAGTTGGTTATTAATTCTTTTATCTGCTTCCTAACGTGGACAGTGATGAATTCTCGAAAGTTATTTTGAGTTCAACTTTTGGCGAGAAACTAGAAGCTAAGTTAGTCAAAACATCGATTGCATAAAACAGTGATTCAACATCCATGGAATATATAACGCTCACAGATAAATTACATGCACAAGCATTAATGCCACCGTCTCTATGAATCATATTCAATAAGCAGCGAAGCACCAAATGAAAAAGAAAACAAAGGAAATGTTTATTTCAAAAAAAAGGGTAGTGAATCGGTAGATATTTTATGCAATCCACAGGTGGGGAGAAAAGGGGGACTACCATGAGAAGCGGAGAGGAAGAAAATGATAATAGCGAACTATAAAACTGATTTAGACGACTCTCAATTTTATTTTGATCATATTAAATTGAAAGACGAGCAGAGTAATTAGAAAGATTCACAAATAAAAACAAAAGAAAGGTAATTAAATATTAATCGACGGATTAATCTCACAAAGACAAAATTCTCGATCAACCAGTGGCACAGTTAGTTTTACCGCGCTATAGGTTTGATAAAGTTTTAAGGTTAGCTCATGAGTGAGTTTTCGAGGACCATAAGGAGAAACAAAACAAAAGAAAGTATATAATTTTTTATTGGACGGGCATGAAAAAAGATATTACTAAATTTATCCACACATGCAAGGGTTGTCAGCTTCGAAAAAAGGAAAAGGTTGGTGAAAGAGTTCCCATCACGCCAATTGATCGTCCGGAACTTCTTTTTGAAATGGTCAACATTGATATCGATGGACCATTGAACCTACATCCAGTAGAGGACATAAATACATTATTTGTATGATGGATCAGCACACCCGTTGGCCTGAAGCAGTACCTCTCAGGTCACTTTCAACCAAGGCGGCATGCGATACTTTGCTAGATATTTTCGAGAGAAAAGTGGTATACCCAAAATTGACACCATTGATCAGGGAACATATTTTAAATCGTCCCTAACTCAAGAATATCTGAAAAGAATTGGATCAAGTCCAATATTTTCTTGTCCTGGTTACCCACCCAGCAACGGCTTTGTAGAACGATGGAACAGGTGCTGAAGGCAGTGCTTCATCGCTTAATTCGAGAAGTTGATCAGCGAATACCCTTCCTATTGTTCGCATATCGTGAAGTACCGAACACGATTACCGGAATATCACCTTTCAAGCTACTGTATGGCAGAGAAGCTCGAGGTCCACTGTCTGCTCTCAAATCCTCCTGGGCTGGTGAAATATACTTACCAACGAACATTTCTCAGTCAGCCGCTGACTGTCTTCAAGAAACGAAGATCAAAATGGAGAAAACTGCCGAAATTGCATCTTTGACCGTTGCTCAGAAAAAAAAACATGGCTATTATTTTAACAGAATATCATCTGTGAGAAATTTCAGTATAGGATAGCAAGTTGTCCTATTGATTCCTGATTCAAACACGATCGATGCCAGATGGACTGGTCCTGGGGAAATCATGCAGCACTGCCCTCCTCATTCCACAAAGTGAGACTACCTGACGGAACTGTAAGGCATGTTCATGTGAACAAGGTACTAAATTATCATCCTCGTTTCCTTGCAGTCGGAGTTATCTTCAAAAACCACGAATTAGGAGAAATCCACCCCACTCCTAGTTCGTCAAGAATTGCACCAGAATGGAAAATGATTTGAGCCATCTGAAGAAAGCAGATAAAGAACAGCTGGTGTAGCTGCTATTCAAGCACCCAGCAATCTTCATTGGCAATGTGAAGATAGCAAAGGTGGGTGCACATCGGATTCACTTGAAACCAAATACTGAAAGAAACACCACTTGTGTACCGTATTCCGGAATCGCTGTAAAGTTGATGAACAGATAGAAGAACTCTTAGGCCTTGATCTAATTGAAGAAAGTGATGCCGAAATTGCATATCCAATTGTTTGTTTCAACAAGAAAGATGTCAGTATTTGTCCTTTGTGTAAAGGACTATAATCCTCAACTCAGTCGCAGTTTCTGATGATTTTCCTATGGCAGATGCCACCGAGTTAATAGTCTATTTGCAGAGTCAACATCATCGCTACTCTAGACTTCCTGAAGGGATACTAGGCCATCCCTATGTCAGAAGATAGCAAAGATCTTTCATTGTTCAAGATGCATCTACAACAGAACCGCATCAAAGCGATGACTTTTGGTCAGAAGATTGCTTCTACAAACTTTCAATGAAAAATGAATAAGGTTTTGTCGTCTTAGAGATTTTTCACGGCCCATTATCGATGATGCAGCCATCTTTTCAAGGGATAAGAATGGACATCTGATTCATTTGGACACGGTTCTCACGAAACTTGGCAAACTGAATTTTACAGTAAATCTCAAAAAGTGCTCTTTCGTGAAATCTCAAATAAAATTTCTGGGACATGTCATTTGGTTCGGAAAACCCCCATCAGCCTGATCCTGAAAAATATCGAGTGTTTGAAGATTTACCAAGACCTATAACTAAGAAAAATTTGCGAAGTGTGTTAAGACTTTGAAACTACCAACATGAGAACATTCCAAATTATTCAGAACTTGTGTATCCTTTGACGGATCTGACAAAAAGGAGTTCCTTGATTGAATTCCATGGAATTAGTAGCACGATGCCACTTTTAGTGTTTTGAAGAGATCCTTGATAGAGGCTCCCTCTTTATATTCTCATGTTCCTGATAAACCATTTGTCATTTATTCGGATGCAACTCAAATTGGTGTAGCTGCTTGCCTTTCACAAAAATTTGGTAATAAGGTTTATCCTATTGCTTATGCCAGTCAGAGCTGATAGCAGCACAACAGACTTGGTCTATAATTGAACAGGAGGAATCGTTTGGAGCTTGAAAAAATTTGAAGTTTGGTACAGAAATAGAGTTCCACACTAATCATAACCCTTTACCTTACTTAACTAAAAGTGCTCTTCAATCTTCTAGATTGAAAAGATGGGCTTTTGCACTGCAAAAGTATAATACTACTATAAAACATTGCCTCGATGCAAAAATGCCTCATGCTGTTGCACTCGCTTTTATTGTGAACAAATGTGCAAATCTTTTAATTACAACTTTGGATGAGGTGAAAAATAATTTTATGTTATAATGACATCAATTTTCAGTTACATGTTTATTTACTAAAAATTCTTTGTTTGCTTTTTTGTGTTCCAAAATGTGTTTAAATTATTAAAAAGTAATTCTTTTTTAGAATTTATGAAATGGTGAGTTCTCTCTGTATAATTATATGATTTGATAATTTCATAGCCACTGCACTTGTGTGTCGTACACTTATTTTCGATTTGTGTAATCAAAGTGTATTTATTTGTTTATCTATATTGGTATATATTATATTAACGTTGATGTTAGTTTTAGATGTCTTTGGTGTAACAGTTTGAAGTAGTGTATACATAAGCAATATTATACATATACTATGTATGAGATATGAGTAATATGATTGTGTACTTTAATTTGAACATTTTTATGTAATTACTTCTGAGATTATGTATACCAAATTGGATACCATAGGTGATCTATCAATCTTGCATGGGGTGTAGGTTTAGATATTCCCGCCAGAGGGAGCACCATACTTGATTAAAAAGGAGTAGATTAATAGATTAATTTCTGAACTCCGGCGTGCTAGGTTGGTTATATCTGGGCATGCAATCCGTTTGCTATAATTCTGTGTAAACTGTTTATGATGTAAATAACATTTGTGTTTTGTGAGTACGAAAGTATTTTGGTGTGCTGGATCCTTGAGATATAACCTGCCACTACAATTTCATTGATTTATTTTGAAGATAACAAAAATACAATAAATTGATTATCTACAGAGTACCAAATCAGTACTGTACTGTCACAGAACTTCCTGCACAAACTTAAATGGCAGATAGGGAACAGAAAACAAAACTGTAGAAATCTTTTTAAAAGCGTCACGCCCTTTAATGTCCTACAGGGTACACTAAGGTGCACAAATGAAGGACAGAAAGTGGGTGAACATTTCCATCAGCTCTAATTTTAATGTTGGACAGTAGCTGTACACTAAGTTTCACAGTGGATGCTCAAAGCTGCAACCACTAACAGCAATGCACTTCTGGCAGCGTCGACGCATATATTGGCGTACAAACTGGTCAACTGCCCTTTAGCAAGTACAGAGAGAGTTGTGAGTCGTGTTCCCCACCTCCCCTTAAAGTTTGCAGAAAGTTTGTATACAATGTAAATATTTCTCTGCAAATAAATATCCTGTAAGTACTTCGTTGTTTACAATTCTGATGATGTAGCTATTGGTGAAATATTATGTTTGTCTTCGTAAGATTTCTTCATTTGTTGTACTAAGCAATGAACACTGTATTGTATGATTGGGCCTGGTTGTTGATAAATAGAGGTGAAAAGAGTTGGTATTCAAAATAATAATGAAATTTTACCTTAGAAATCAAATATATTTTCTCAATACATTTCCCTCTCTTTTCTACAAGAGTAAACTTAAGATTCCAGCTAAGAAATTTACTTTTGACGGTGCAATCAAAACAATATTTTTTTCAAGATAAAATGAAAAATTGCTTTGGTTACATGAACGAGGATATGTGTGAAGTCAGTAAGGTTAAAATTCGGCATCATGTAATTAAAAAGGAAAGGAACACCACATTATTTTCTCTCGCTTCGGCAACATCAAAGCGAAACTTCCGTCCTCGCGTCTCTGGCTTCCGCTAATGAAGCAAACGGAACAACCAAAAAATCCATCGCTTGGTGGCATGGGCTTCCAGGTTCCACCTCTTGCGAACACGTGCATCTTTAAGGCTCACTATCGGGTTTTCTTCACGTTTAAGGGATACTCCGGTGTATAACTTATGCTAATTATGTCTGACTTCAAAATGGTGATTTTACTGATAAGAAATTTGGAATTCGTTAGGGCTTGGTCCGTGTAACTGACACTAAATTCTGGTGGTTGAAATGGTTGTTGCTAGATTTGAAAGCGTCAATTTATCCACGCGGGACACTTCTGATCTTTTTACTTATGCAATTATGGTCACCTTACTTATACAATTGTGGCCTTATGCAATTATGGACTTCTTATGCAATTATAGTATTCTTACTTATGCAATTATGGACTTCTTATGCAATTATAGTATTCTTACTTATGCAATTATGGACTTCTTATGCAATTATAGTATTCTTACTTATGCAATTATGGACTTCTTATGCAATTATGGACTTCTTATGCAATTATGGACTTCTTATGCAATTATAGTATTCTTACTTATGCAATTATGGACTTCTTATGCAATTATAGTATTCTTACTTATGCAATTATGGACTTCTTATGCAATTATAGTATTCTTACTTATGCAATTATGGCCTTCTTACTCGTGAAATTGTGGCCTTCTTGTGCAATTGTGGCCTTACTTGTGAAATTGTGGTCTTCTAACTTGTGCAATTATGGTCTTCTTGTACAATTATGGTCTTCTTACTTGTGCAACCATGGTCTTTTTACTTATGCAATTATGGCCTTACTTTTGATAAGTTATGGAATTCCTAAAGACCTGGGGTCTTCCCTCTGTTCATTCTTGCTCTCCACTCCCACCAAAATTGTTGTGGAATTATCATTGGTTCGCTGCGCCAAAGTAGTTCTATTTGCTCACGCGTAATATGTCCTTGCATTAAAACACGTGACTTTTAGTTTCTCGCCGGGTTTGATATGTCGTTCTAAGGTCCGATTTTTGGAACACCCATGCTTACACAAGGATTAGAACCCATTACATGTTGAATCGTGGGTAAGAGAGCAAATCCCTCATCTACCAGATCAACAAATAATTTGAGAAAAAATATCAATTAAAAAACGTAGCTTGATGAGTGCATAAACTTATCTATTAGGCTTTTAGGATTTCAATATACCGACCATATATCCAAAAAATGAATGACATTAAATTGTGTACTTCATAAATTACTTTTTATGTAATTCTTTGCTTCTGTTTGTACAAAGATTATTATCTGATATCCTAAACTCTCCAAGAGTTTCAACGAGATATCTCGTCCAAGATCTGGTCAATTTCGTTAAGGATAAGAGATACCTGATCCATCCAGATCTGGTCAGTTTTGCTAATTGCGAGATACCTAGTCGATATAAAACTGTCCTATTACTCCAAGTGGAAGGAAGATTCCAAGTAGGAAAAATAAATTCTCTTGCCCAGAGCAGACAATTTGGAACAAGTTTTTGCATCAGAGGCATGCTACTATAATGCAGTTTTCGCAGAGAAGATGAAGCATCAGGAGGGTTAATTATTGATTTTCAATAATAACCGTTGCAACAGGAAATTCATTGAACACAAAATGATTAAAAAGGAAATGTTGCAGTCTTCAGAGACCCGATAAATTGTCTACTGATTGTGCAATTTGTTGATTAAATGCCTAATTTTATCAAGGAAAGTTAGTATTTTCCACTAGTCGAACTATCATTTTTATGTTATGACTTATAAGGAAAAATTATGGTGATCAATTTACTTAGAAATGCAAGATAATTTTTCACTTTACTGAATAAATTTAAAAGATCAATGAACTTAACTTTTAACTCAACTTCTTAACTTTTAGTTTAAATTAAGTGATTAAGCACTTTGATTGCGGGATGAAATAGATTTACATCTATGACCATAAATTATCGCTTTTCTTGAAACAATACGTTATATTATATCTTTGTGATGGTAATTATACACATAAACTTAAAAACTTCGATATCAGTTACTAAATATATCATAATTTTATTCTAGTAAAGATGCTTCAGAGTTCGTATATTGTTTAAAGCAGTGTTCCCAATCAACAGACTGTTTACCCGGTACCGGGCCCTGAGATCAATTTAGCCGTGCCGTGAGATGTTCTCCTGGAATTGGTTCGTTTTTGTTTTCAAAGCATTTATATGAATAAATTTTAACAGTATAAATATCATGAATATGTAGAAAAGTTCCCACCCACAACACTTAAATGACATCTGTGTGGCAAATGTCAGTGACCAATCTTTCAGGAAGCATAAATATTTTCCACTACACTTGAATATCAAGGTGGTTTGTATTGAATACTATTTCTTCGCAAATACACATTGTTGTGTGTATGTTTCGAAATCTGAGAGTTGTGATGTCTAGAAGGTTGCTAGCGCAGTGGTTAAAACCCACTGAGCAGCGACTTCCCCAATGGCCGAAACGGAGGTTTGTTGGTTAGGTTGTATGCCACAAGGGCCATATTTGGCCAAGCAGCGCCAAACATTGTCAAGTAAATGGCCATACGCGCAAGGAAAGCTTTACAGTGCGGCTCCTGCGAAAAGGCAAGCTTTCTAACGCGGTTTCACACCTCTTCAGAAATCAAGTGACCCAAGGTCGACTGCCATCTGGAAGCCTTTACGAAAAACCTTTCAGAGTTCTATACAGATTGCTATAGAGCAGGGGTGTCAAACTGGCGGCCCACGATGCTCTGAAATAAAATGAAAACAGGACAATATGTTATGAAGAAAATAGCACTTAGGGGAGATCGAGGCAATACCGTAAACACAATTTCGTCATGTTAAAAATCTGAGCAACTGTTTTCGTCCATGAAATTAAATAAAACGGCCTACAGATCAAGATTAACTGATAAACATCTATCTGCCATAACGAAGATTGTCTGTTCTCAGTCTTTGAATCCAGATATTGGAAAACTAGTAGGAGGAAAGCGCTGGCATGTTTCCGGTAAAAAAATTAATTTTAGTTTTATAAATGCATTAAATTAAATAAACGTTTAAATAAAAGCAATTATATAGCAATATTATAAATTGTTACCCTAAATTCACTTAATTACAAAATGTGTTTTAATTATCCTATCCCTATTCCTGAATCCTCACTTCAAAATTTAATTTTAAGAAAATTTGTAAATGTGATGTGGCCCGCGTGAATCTTACCAGTTGTATTAAATGGCCCGTGTTTTAATTGAGTTTGACACCTCTGCGATAGAGAAACGAAATTTCGTTAAGCGAATTTATATAGAATTCTAGAGAAATATAGAAAGGATAAAGTTGTGAACAAAAGAAATAAGCTTCTATAGAATTCCTTATAGAGATTTCTATACTTTCTATAGAGGTTACTTTATAGAGCTTAGAGAAAAACGGGCCATAATTCCATAGGATTCTAGACATTTCTTTAGACATTTTTATAGAATTCTGTAGAAATTTTTCGTAAGGTGTGTCACATATACAGAAGAGAGAAACACACGCAGGGAAGCAATCAAATCTGCGTCGCATTCAACTTGCGGGTTGCTAGCGCAGTTGACAAACCACGGCGGAAGGGGAGTCAGCGAACGATTTCGCAAACTCACTTTGCGTCTGCTCCCTCCTCGTCGTGGCTTGAGGATAATTATCGCGATTAAAAACGACTTTCTCCCTTCATTTCCTCGTTTCATCCCCGCTCCTTTTTGCGGGCGTCACCGTTTTTCTGCCGCCGCCGCCGATGTCAGCTTCAGGTGGCGGACGCTTTTCGCCCCCTCGGGGTGATGTATATTCGAAACCACACTTCGCCCTTTTTTGTTGTTCTCTCCACCCCCAACCCACCCCTCAGAGTTGGTCCGAATATTCCGATCCATCCATTCCACGCTATTGAGTTGGGTGGAACTTATTTTTGGGAAAGAAAAGAGGATTCTTTTCTTGTTTTACCCGGTTAAATCTGAGGGGATTAAATCGGAGACTGGTACTACGAATGAGCGAGGAATTCTAATTGTGCGGCTCCGACGAGAGGGCAGTGGTAGCCCGGTTGGAAGAGTAACGGATTAGCAAGCGGAGAGTTGCGAGTTCGAATCCAACCAAAGATCGTCGTGAGCTGGTGCCCGTTAGATCTGTCGTGACCTCAAATGTCCTCACGTTGGCGTGGTGTGGAGGTTTCGTGGGGTGCCCGCTCAGGTGTGACCTCGTCATCTGACCGTGGTTCAAAATTACGTGGTATTCTCGGATCTTTCTCTTCGGGATTGATCCCGGACCGTCTCCAATAGCCCGTTGTGTTGCTCTAGTGCGACGTTAATTGAATACCTACCAGTCCAATCCAGTGAATCTAATTCAACTAGGGTTAAATTAGGGTACTGCAGGAAATCAAAGAACTTTCCACAACTGGCGAGGTGTGACCTCGTCATGTGACCGTGGTGTCATCCTCGGATGTTTCTCTTCGGGTTTGATCCCGGACCGTCGCCAATATAGCCCGTTGTGTCGCTCATGTGCGACGTTAATTAAAATACCTACCTACCCGACGAGAAGGCAGTCGACCTTCGGTCAGTTGATCTTAGAAAAGGGGTAAAATCTCGTTAGGTTAGACTGCCATACGCTAAAGCGTGAGAGGAGATCGCCATGGATGGTTTTCTCCTCGCCAACTCGTCATCACTGTTCCCTTTTGGCACTGGATGCTTAAAATCAGAAACCATGCTAAAGACGAAGTTGTGATAGGTAGGTATTTTAATTAAATGTCGCACTGGAGCAACACACCATGCTATTGGTATTTTTGAAGGAGTTTCCAGTGGGTAAGCCACCATTGCTCCTAACATGGACAATCAACGTCCATGCCCTTACAAACCGAGATTCGAAACCGGGACCTATTGGGTGGCAGACCATCGTTATAACCATCATACCAGATAGACGTTTTATATTCATGTGTCTTTTATCAAAATCGTAAAAAACCCATACAAAAGATAACACACAAACATAAAAAAATTTATAACTGGATATTTTTGTTAAAAATTGGAGACTACAGTGGCCGTATTTTGGACACCCCAACTTTTCTGAGGACGTGCCACTGCACAGCCAGCAACTACCCAGGGCCAGTTGGGTTGTATGGCACAAGGGCCATATCTGGCAAAGATGCATCAAACACAAGATAGATAGCGTCAGGTAACACACAAACAAAGTTTTACTGACACAAGAGAAATACACAAAGAGGAGGAATCGAACCTCGCCAACAACTCACAGAATCCTAGTGCGATCCCACTGTGAGCCATTGACACCGTTGATGGCGTAAAATTGATAACAGATTGAAAAAAATGAATGTAACGAGAAGTGTCAAATTGTTACCACGAAATTTATATTTCGATTAGGTATGATCTAGGGTAGGTATATTGGTATATCAAAACTGCTACTCTACAGACAGCTGCAAAAGAAAATTGGTTAGTTTTTAAGGCGGAAGGGCCATACTTGGCCAAGCTGTGCTAAACACAAGGCGTCAAGTAATAGACATACACACAGCGAAAATTTTATCGACAAGAAACACAAGCTCAGGGTAAGTTGTAGGAATCGAATTTGGTCGCCAAGAACTCGCAAGTTGCTGGCGCGGTGGTCATACCCACTGAGCCATGACGGCCCTCGGAGAAAGAGACCGTAAGGGATAGATACTTTATTGAAAATATATATTACATGTATCTTATGAGTTGGGAAGTGTTCTGACAAGGAACATTGTAAATAACTTAAATGAAAACTGCTCAGAAATTTCTGTTGGCGTGGTGCGGAAGTTTGGCTTGGCTTGACTTTTGAGGGTTTTATGGCGCAAAGGCCATATTTGGCCATGTTGCGCCAGACACAAGACATACAATATAAAGTAATAGACAGACACACAATGAAAGATTTACTGACACAGAAGAGAGAAATACACCCAGGGAGGAATGCACCTGACAGGAATCAAACCTGCGGCGCCTACAGTGGAAGTTTGGAGTGTCGTGCCGGAGTCAGGTGCTGACCACGTCATCTGGCAGTGGTTCAAAACGAAGGGTGCTGTCCTCAGTTCTACCCCTTAGGGATTGACCTCAAACCGTCGTCAATAGGTTGTGTTGCTCCAGTGAGCGTTAATTCAAGTACCAACCAACTTCAACCAATAGATGTGGTTTTCATGTGCGTGTTGCGGGGAAGAAGCAATACTTCAGTTCCTGAAAATCTCGTGTCGCGTAGAGCGTTAAGTCCGGCCAAACACAGGAGCAGAATGTTACATGACATGCGCATGCGTATTCCGTTTCTGTGCAGAGAACATGTCTGTACGCATGCGCATTTCAGCAAATTCGTCGCAGAACGGATGTTGCACCAATGTGTGGCTTGCTAAACAGTTATCCGATAAGCAATCAAGCTCCATCAGAATGATATTAATAAAAATTACGCTCATAGTATTAGACATATTGCGTAAGAAAACTAGAAATCTGAGATATTTTTGTTCACAGCTTTCTACCAAAAACAGTAATTAAATTACAGATAGATATTTAAGAAGATACTTCTCAAACTAACAGAGCAGCGACAGTAAAAAATAAGAATTTATTAGCGGAATAAAATTCTTGGATCAGTAAGTTAAAAACTTTATAATAAATCGAATTAGACTGACGAAATATTTCATGTTTTCAAATTTAAGAAAAGAGCATAGTGACATTTTATTTGAGTTAATCTTTCTTCAAATTGAGTCAACTATTTACATTGGAAAGTTTTTATTCTACAATTGCGTTTCTGAATTTTGTATGTGCATGACACTTTTTGTTACTGTTTTATCCATTAATTAGTACAATCTTAATTTATTAAAGTATACTACAAGCAATCAATAACACGGGTCTACAAAAAGAAATACTTTTTGAAAATTGTGTTAGTTTTGATAACTGATTTTTATATTATTTTCAGTGCTGATTCCAAAAATGAAATCCATTTTTTTTCTATCACGTAAGGTTTTTTCACAAAACGATTTCATATTTTGGGGGAAATAACTCAAATCAAAATATTTTGACCATTTTTATTTTATTACCTCATAAATACATACTTTACATTTATATCAGCTCTGTAATGATTTAAATGATAAATGAGTTCATGAAAAAGGTTAAAAATTCTTATAGTAGCGTTTTCTCTTTTCTCAAAACTTCTTTTTCCGCTTTTTTTGGGATCCTGCCCGGGATTTGTCTCTTTTCAACATCCAGCAGTAGTCGGCTATCCTGTTGATATTCCACTTTCCTTGATATCGCCTTTCCATTTCCTTTATGTCTTGGTGAAATCTTTCACCTTGCCCCTCGCTGACTGCACCTAAATTTTCAGGGAAATAATCCAGGTGCGAATGGAGAAAATGAACTTTTAAGCTCATATTACACCTAATATCTTGAAATTTGCTAACATCTCTTCTACAATAGATTTGTAGTTTGGGTCTCTTTGGTTCCAAAAAAGCTGGTTACTACTAGTTTGAAAGATTTCCAGGCTTTTCCCTCGTTTGTTTCCATTTAGAGCTCAAAATTTTCTTTCTTCATCAGTTTTCTGATGTCAGGTCATACAAATACCCCTTCCTTCAGCTTTGCTTCGGATAAACTCGGGAACTGTTCACAAAGGTATTTGAAACATTCTCCTTTCAAGTAATGCCTTAACAAAGTGTTTTATATGGCCTAATTTTATATGAAGCGGTGGAAGTAAAACCTTTTTTGGATTAATCAAACTTTCCCTTTGAATACTTTTGACTCCAGGTTCCAATGTCTTCCCTTTTCGCCATTTTTCTTTACATAATGTTCTTTTCTATCACGGCTGTCCCATTTCGCAAAAACACGGGAATTTCGGGTAACCACTCTGTTGACCAAGCAACAGATATCACCTTCAAATCATTGCAAGCTGCCCATTTGTGTTCTGAATACGAAATTTTATTAAGTATTAATTCAAGATTTTCATAGCACTCTTTTAAAAGAACTGAATGCCCAACAAGTACAGAAGCATACTCATTTCCATTATGCAATAGTACTGCTTTTATACTTCTTTTTGACGAATCAATAAAAAGTCTCCATTCGGTTTGTATTGCATATTGAAAGTTGCCATGAGACCTGGAATATCGCTGCAATAAACAAGTTCACCTTCTTGAGAGGAAAACGAAAACTCTTCTCTGCTCCGAAACCAAGAAAATGACGTACCAGGAGCCAATAAATTGTTTTCCTTCAATCTGGAACCTAAAACTTGTGCTGATTCCTTAGGAAGATCTAAGTCTGACTAAATCATTTAACTCAGATTGGGCAAAAAGTTTAGGTTCATCGCTACCGGGGTTATATGCATCATCAACATCATCACTTCCACATGGACGTACTTTTTCTAAATTACCAAAAATTTTCAATGTATCTGGAGGGGACGGAACAAGTATACCATACATACCGTATGGCAGATGGGATGTTAGGATAAAATATCTCCTTTTTGTTCTTTAGATTGAAACATTTCACATTGCATGTACAAAAATAGCAGTCATCAGTATGATTTTTAGACTCTCTCCAAACCATTGGTATGCCAAACCGAAAAGATTGTTTTTTACCTTGAATCAATTTTCTTAATTCTTCTACACAAACGGAACAAACTGTGGGGCCCAAGACTTGTGTCGATCCCCCAATTTCATGCCAAAACAAGCAAAGTACATTTTTCCCACAAAATCTGGAATGTTTCTTTGTTGGTTTTTACTGTATAGCTACCACAAATATAACAGAAACAATCTGGTGAAGTAACACATCCTCTGGAATCGATTTCTCTCAACCGCAACACAAACTAAAAGTAAAAAGCACTTGTACTCAGAGCTCGGAATTATATAACGTGTACAGTACTGAACTAAGAAAGACATTGATGGGAGTAGTGATGGAGGGAGGGGAGAACAGACAAACAGGCTAGTGATCCGGTTTTAACTTGTTTTCTCTGGCTTTACCGTTGTGTTTAACAGACAGTTTACCAGTTTAGAGGAAAATCCTAAATAAATAACAGTTTATTCTTTCTTGGATAGAATTTACGTACAGCAAATTATTAGTTAAAATCTATAAATATGTTTAATAAGTTCATACAAATAATATTACGTTGCTCTTAAATATACAAAATTCGTACACATTAGACCTGTGAGATTTGTGATAAAACTGTACGTGATGGAATTTTTTAATTAATTAGCATCCAAAAAACTATAAAAAACACTAATTATTTTTAAGACAATTTTTCATCGCAGACCTGTATAATCAGCACATTAATGATTTCAGGAAATATGTTCGTTTATTGTAGATCCTTATATCAAATGTGAAACACAAACATACAATTGATTAATGTTTACATCAGATAGTCGAAAAAATTTTAATGCTAAATTTTCCAATTTTTGAGCAACTTAATATTATGACAATATATTAAGTTGTCACCACTATTGGGAGCAATATAAGGTTACAAAATCTTCAATAACGTCTTCCTTGTGCGTCTAATATTAACGGGACAGTGGACTCAAAATTATCAAAATTGATCGAAAAACCGATGTTTTAATTTTAGCTTTAAACATTTGATATTAAAAAACTTCAATTTCAACAGCTTGCACATTATCTATTTTACGCACTGTAGTATAATTAAGGTTGGTTATCATAAGACAATCCTGGTGGTTTTCTCGACGAATTAGGTATTTTGCGATTAGCAAAATTGACCAAATCTTGATGGATGAGATATATCGTCCATCAAGATCTCGTCGTCTCGTCATTAGAAGAAAACCGACCAGATCTTGATTTGGTCCTAATAAAAAGTTTGGCAACATCTTCATGACGAGATATCTCGTCGTTTACGAAACTGGTTAAATATAGATGGACGACAGTCGAAACCACTCGGAGGGTTAAAAGTTATTTTCGATATAGAAATTAACAGATTCTTAAAATCAAAAACCAAGTTAACTGAAACGTCTTTTTTACAGCATGGCCAAATATGGCCCTTGCACCATAAAACCCTCAAATCAACTGAAACGCCTTTTGAAAGAACGAAATTATTCTTTACGTTCAATTTAAGTGACTTCTTAATGTCTTCTCAAATCCTTCTTTACGCGGAAAGATCTTCCCTTTCCAGTAACAAATCGATCGAGTTCCCAAATTTATGATTCAAAATATGTAAAGTGATTAAGCGTCCGAAAGGGAAGGCGGGAGCGAATATTTCAAGCTCAAGTGGGAACGGTTTCCCCGGGGGAGAGTCTCGAGTCCCATTTCAATCAATACTCCGAAAAAAAGATTAATTATTCCAGCTGAGTTGAAAATTAAAATCCTAAAGTAGTGCAAAGTACGATGTGGTAATGGCAGTAAGCACTGTTTAATGGTCCGGGGCGCCATTAAGCATTCCTAATTTGATCACGTATATCACCTAAAGGCAAGAGCTACCTGCTAATAGCGAGGCACGTTCCCTTTTGGCACTCCGGTGTGAGTTCCATGACCGTGCATAATGCGATTAAACGAAGCCCTACCAATTATTGCACAGCCAGGGACGACACATCCCCAGCGCGATGAAAGGCCCGTTAGGCACACATTAGGATGCCCCGGGTGGCAGCATGAATGGGATTCGAACGGCCTGCTTTTGAGGCGGAGCGACAACAGGATTCAAATCCGGATGGGATCTAGGAGCACATGGTTCGCACTGTTTCGGGAGCATGATCGACAACTTTTTAACCCTCTAAGGACCACGCATTTATACGACAAGAGGACCGAAACCATCGAACAGAGGGACTTTTGGATATGAAGGTACAGTGGACTCTCTCTTAACCGGCCACTTCGGGACCCAGACCGGATAACGATTTGGCCGGTTAAACCGTCGTTTCCTTAATAGCATTAAAATACACTCCCGAAATAATTTTTATTAGAATAAAACTAAGTATATAGCCTACTTTATTGTAATATGATATATATAATCAAGAAAACTTAACCTGGAAGAACTTCCTTTGTTGAAAAAAAACTAAACACGTTATTGTAGGCTACTGTATTTACAGTACATAATTGGTCAGTGGCGGCCGGTTAAAGCGGAGGCCGGTTAAAAGGTGGACGGTTAAGAGGGAGTCCACTGTAGTTAATTAACGTCGGATTGGAGCAACACAACGGGCTATCAGCGTCGTCCTGGGAAAGATCGAGGACAGCACCTAGTTATTTTGAACCTAATGGCAAGGTCACCTAAGCCGGCACCCCTCTCCAAATTTCCACACTCCACCTATAATAGGACATTTGAGGCAACGTACACTATGTCACATGTACATGAGGGTCTTTGAGTGGATTTAGTTCCGTTTTCGTAACCCTCCGGTTGCTAATCCGCTTTTTAACCAACTGGGCGCAGGCCCAGTTGCCGAATTATTCTGTCGATGGCCCTAATAATTCTGAGAAGTTAGTTGAATTTACGTCACATTGGAACAACACAGCGGGCTGTTGGTGGTCCGGGATCCATCCCGAAAGGAAAGATCCTAGGACATCTCGTCATTTTGAACAACGGTCAGATGATGAGGTCAACACCTGAGCTGGCACCTCACTCCAAACTTTCACACCACGCCAACGTGAGGACATTTGAGGTCACGAGAGATTTAACGTGATCCTGCACTCTTTGTAGACGACGGTCATTGGTTGGATTCGGACTAGCAACCTCCCGGTCTCTAGTCCGTTACAAATACGGGAAAAATCTTATTAGAAAAGTTAGAGCACCCTTTGTAAAGAGCGGCTTATTTATCTATGACTTTTCTAACAGTGTGGCGCTATATACAGGGTGAGTCTAAATTGTTTTTACAAAATAAGAGGGGTGATAGTACCCATCCAGACGAGCCATAATTACCATGGAACATAGGGTCGCATTCCACTCTGAGAGGCAGAAAAGAGTCAAATTAGAATTTTAATATGAACTTACAACAGTGTTGGGAAAGCGAATGAACGATACCAAAAGTTACACAATCTGATTGATTGATCAGAGAAAAACCCACAGCAAGTGCTCAAAGTGGCGTTGCACAGTTCACACCGGCGAAGGAATGACTGGCTCTTAAAGATTCCTGGTGTTGTGTTCATTTTGTCTGCAGCAACACCGATTCTCGCTACGAGATCTTCTACCGAGTCCACAGGCGTCTGGTACACTAAGGATTTCATGTGCCCCCAGAAGAAAAAGTCCAGTGGGTTGAGGTCCGTTGAGCGAGGAGGCCTAGCCATAGGTCCGCCACGTCCGATCCATCGTGCGGGATATGTGGCATTCAAGAAGTGCCGGACCGTGCTGGAAAGTGTGCTGGGGCTCCATCGTGCAACCATTCGGCGCGTTTCGACTTTACTCTTTTCTGCCTTTCAGAGTGGAATGCGAACCTATTTTCCATGGTAATTATTGCTCGTCTGGATGGGTACTATCACCCCTCTTATTTTGTAAAAACAATTTAGACTCACCCTGTATATGACATTAGAAAAATTCAAACATTGTCTATAAAAAGTTCTATACATTCTGACATAATAGGTAGTGAAAACAGATATTTTCTATAACATTCAAGTACATTTTAAGGAAATAATTCCGCGCCGTCAGTGCCAGTAAAAAGTTTCTGAATAAACGGCGCAATTTCTGGGAATTATGTTACCATTTCTGTAGCACTAAATTTCACGGTGTGCTGCTTTTCGTAATACCGTAATTTTAAGTGAACTTGTTTCGTTTTTTCCAGAAGAGCGTTAATGGGAAATCAACGATGCATTTCGGCTTGATTCATCGCGCGTGTTGCCTTAATTTTAATTGTGTAAGCATCATATGTTTGACCTTTCAGTACGGAAATTTTGGTTTTTGTTCATTTTTCCGGTCAGTTTCAGTTAAATTATTTTCGGAATTTCATAAGGTTTACCGTTTACAGAGTAAATACTGTTTAATTGAGTTGCTTAACAGTTTGGTCTGTGCTTGATAAAACACAATGCGCCTCAAAAGTCCTCGAAGCATTTGTAAAGGATGAACTGCAGACGGGAAATGTTTTCCGATCCCGTTAATTTAGTTAAAAAAGTTTTAGTTTTGAAAATAAATTTGTGGAATAATCCATACATATGTTTAGTTGCAGCACATCAAATGGATTTTCTGTTTCTTTCAGAGTAAAGTAGATTCTGCAACGAATGCAATTGTACAAGGTTATATAAAAAAATAAGATGAATTTGTCTCTAAAACTCAGAGTTTTTTGTGTAGCTAATTAATTTTTTTATATGTTGCAAGTGCCAAGGTGATAGAAGTGTGACGGCTTGTAGAAACTTCTACGTCAACCCGTCTGGTGCTTAGAGCAAATCAAAGATGGCGCATCGACTTGAGCATTACTCCAAGGAGGAGGTGCGCGGTGTCATTCGTTTTTTATGGGCCAAGGGGAAAAAACATGCAATATTCATCGAGAATTGTTGGAAGTCTATGGAGAGAGTGTTATGTCGCAGAAACAAGTGTATTTGTGGTGTAACGACACGAATGTGGCTGTCGTCGATGCCATGATTCGTGAAAACAGAAGAGTGAGGTTGCATGATATTGCAAATACATTGAATAGCTCATATGGTTCAGTGAGCAGTATTATCATTTTGGATTACCATTTGTTTGGCCCCCTGAAGAAACACCTCCGTGGGCAGCGTTTCCATACACTGGAAGAGGCACAACACTTACCTGGTTAGGGAACCTGGAGCAAGATTTCTTTGAAAAGGGCATGGATGATTGGGTGCCATGTTGTAATAAATGTTTAGACCACTATGGTTCCTTTGTCGAATGATAGTGTGATACGATTTGTCAAACATAATAAATTTTCATATATTTATCTCTGCACGTTTTTCTGTCAATCAAAAATTCACCTTCCTTTTTGATACTCCTTTGTAGTTATTTTGTGGGTTTTCTGTTCGAGAATACATCGAAACTCTGTCCAACCCAAGACAGTCGTGTGCATGGTGCACGTTAAATATGTCGCTACTTCAAATGTCCTCACATTAATTAGGTGTGAAAATTTGAAGAATGTGGTGTCAACTCAGGTGTTGACCTCGTCACCTTACCGAGATTCAAAATAAGGAGTCGCCAATAGCCCGCTGTGTTGCTTCAGTGCGACGTTAATTCAACTACCTACCTTCAGTGCATTTTATCTTTGATGAATAAATTTGTTTCAAATATCCTCAAAGAAAATCAAGAGACGTGATATACGGAGAGGGGGGGGGGCAGATTTTGTGATAAGAAATTGTTTAACAAAACCTACTTGCGCATCAATTCTAGTGTCGTACAAATCATATTACAATTGGATAAGTGTTATTTACTAAATTATTCGAAAGGATAAAAACCTTTATACAAGTTAATTTAAGAGCCAACAAATAAAATACGTTTCTATCTCAAATATTTAGTAAATTAATTTTGTTCATTCAGTTTTCGAAGAAATGGAGTATAATATGAAAATTTTTAACAGTAAAAATAATTGAAAGTTAACACAGGCTTTTTAATTCCTTTCTTCTCGTCATTGGTATTTGACTTTCTAAAATTATAAATAAAAATAAATACGAAAATTATTTAAATTCAAGCAATGTTCTAGTGAAAATATTTTCTGTGTGATCAGCCAGACGTCCTGTCTAATAAACAGTTTTTTAAAAGTAGTTAATGTAATATTTTTTTTGTATTTTACATAATCGGTTGGTTTCATGGCAATTTTGAAATTTGATGTGCCCTAATTCCCATGAAACTATTTAGATTTCCATAAACATTCCAGTTAAACACTATTGACACATTTGTTTATATTTAAAATATGTACAATGCTATTGCAGTTAAAAAATTTGAACCTAAATGAAGGATGCTAAAATACTACTCGACGCTATTAAAGGAAAGATAGGAAGCTGAATTCGTCACAATGGAGCAGTTTTTGACGATCCGGGGTCAATTTCGAAGGGAGAGGTCCAAGGACAACTCGTCATTTTGAGTTGACGAGTCAACTCGTCATGTCAGTTAAGAGCCATTCATGGAAAAATTTTACGAAAAGTCCTTATTTGATTTATTCTCAACAATCAGAATTCTACCATAACTAATAATGCATTTAACCTTATGGTGTTTGTCTTGGTGAGCTATCTCATGAAAACCATTAGCAGATCTTGATGGACGAGATATCTCGTCATTAGAAGAAAATTGACCAGATCTTGATCTCGTCATAATAAAAAAATTAACAATACTTTGATGACAAGATATATCGCCATCAGCAAAATTGGTCAGATCTTGATGGACGAAATATCCCGTCAAAACCGAGGGTTAATTAATTCATTTTATTATGCAAGAAAAAGGACCAAACTTTTGAATTGACTCGATACAAATAAATACTTTTCAGAATCTCAAAACTCGTAGATTTCGTTTTTTAATGGTGCAAAAGCCAAAGTGCTCCAAATACAAGTCAAGTAATGGACATACACGAGCTTTAGACACAATAAGAGAAAATATATACAGGGTAAGTTACAGGTATCGAACTTTCCCCCACCTACAGCTGCCCTGTTCGTGGTATTTATATACCGCCATATGACATTTCATGGGATAGAGGACAACTAGATAAACTGATTTTACCATTGAAATGCGAGATGTTGGTTGATTTTGGGGGTTTTATGGCGCAAGGGCGATATTGGACACAAGACATACAATATCAAGAAATAGACACACAATGGCAGTTTTACTGACACAATAGAGACAAATACACCCAGGGAGGTATGCACCTGACAGGAATCGAACCTACGCCACCTACAACTCGAAGGAGGATGCTTTCGCACCCCACGACGACCCCACGAGAAGTTAGTGGTTTGATGTTACATAAATATGTTTTCCATAAAACTTAATAAGTTTCAGTCCAGTCTATCCATAACTATTAGTCGGTAGTTAAACCACGTGGTGGGTACTTCAATTAACGTTGCACTGGGAGCGACACAACGGGCTATTGGTGACGGTCCGAGATCAAACCCGAAGGAAAACACCACATAATTTTGAATCACGGTCAGATGACGAGGCAGCGCGTGAACTGGCACTTCCACTCTCCAAACTTCCACACCACGCCAACGTTAGGACATTTTAGGCCACGACAGATTTAACGCGTACCAGCCCCGGTGTACACGTGATCTTTGGCCGGACCGAGTTTCGAACTCGCAACCCTCCGGTTGCTAGTCTGCTACTCTTCCAATCTGAATACCATGGCCCCCGTACCATAAGGACAAAAAAGATTAACGAAGTATATTGATTTTCTAGAAAATACTTCTTAACCCTCCAGGTGGTTGTCTCGACGAGGTATTTCGTCATCGTCTCTTCGCTTTCGTCTGCTGCGTGGAACATAACATTCATCATTTAATTGGTCCACGGGACGTGAGTAGACGCGCATCCATTGATTTATCATCTGATGGGTCCATTGATTCATCATCTGATTGGTCCATTGATTCATCATCTGATTGGTCCATTGATTGGTTATCTGATAGTACTAGGGGCCAGGTTAAACCATTTGATACAAACGTTATAAAACCTTCCGTGCTAAACATAATGGACGAGAAACACTCTACTAACTCCATAGATAAGTAAAGTTTTAATATCAAAATGTTGCTTTAAACACCGGAATGGATGTTTCGGTGTTAAGAGGTCGCAAATAAGTCGTGGCTAACAAAAACGGGCAGAGATTAAGACGGGGCGCTGAATGCATGAATGATTGTGTACGGCCACGAATTAGCCCATCTCCCGTTCCATTGCAATTTCCACCGGAACGGTCGGCGGGGGCTGCGCACCAAGTGAAGGGAATTGTTTCCTGGTACGACAGACAGAATTCTTTACTCCTTTCATGATGACACGGCGGCCAGGTTGGAAGAGTAACGGATTAAAAACCGGAGGGTTGAGAACTCAAAGACCATCTTTTACAAATCTGTCGTGGTCTCAGCTGTCCTCACGTTGGCGGGGTGGAAGTTTGATAGTGGGGTTCCAGCTCAAGTGCGACCTCATCTGGTTCAGAATTACGTGGTGTGGACCGAGGTCAACACGATCCACACCACGTAATTCTGAACCAGATGAGGTCGCACTTGAGCTGAAACCCCACTGTCCAAACTTCCAACCCGCCAACGTGAGGACAGCTGAGGCCACGACAGATTTAACCCCCTTTGTAAAAGATGGTCTTTGGCTCAACCCTACGGTTATTATCTTGAGCAATTGCTGATGTTTGAGAAAGATTAACCTCTTGTCTATTATTTCTTTATTCTTCTAACATCATTTCTCGATATTTACCTTGATTAACTGGCAAAGTATAAATCTGTAATCAGGCTAAAGAATTACAAACTCAAGTAACAGAACTCACTAATAAGGAAAGTGAGTTAATGACTACTCTTCCAACCGGGCTATTAAGACCCTTGAGTCTGGTGCAGCATTGCCAAATACACCCCCAAAACCGACCTGAATACATACTACAAGAAGCAGGCCAAGGTAGGTCGGTTCGTACAGATCCTGCGGATTAGCAGCCGTAGGATTGCGAGTCCAACCAAAGACCGTCATGTACAAAGGAGGCTAGTGCATGTTAAATCTTTCGTGGCCTCAGATGTCCTGGATTGGAGAGTGGGTTGCCAGATCAGGTGTGACCTCATCATCCGACCGTGGTTCAGAATTACATGGCGTTGTCCTTGGCCCCTTCCCTTGGGGAAGGACTGTCTCGAATAGCCCATTGTGTTGCTCCAGTGCGACGTTAAATAAAATAAATACCATACCTACCAGATGAGACGGGCAGGTGGGTTATTGAATCAACGTCGCACTGGATCAGCACAACGGGTTATTGGTGGCGGTTCGGGAACAATCCCCAAGGGGAAGTTGGTTGGTTTTGGGGTTCGTTTCATGGCACATATTTGGCTATGCTGTGCCAGACACAAGACATACAATATCAAGTAATAGACAGACACATACAATGAAAGTTTTACTGACGTAGAAGAGATAAATACACCCAGGGAGGAACAGGAATCGAACTTTCGCCACCTACAACTCGAAGGAGGTTGCTAGCGCAGTGAGCATACCCGCTGAGCCACGACGGGTTAGCTACTACCCCAAAATACACTACTACTGAACCACGACACCGTCGGCCGAAGGTGAAGATTCAAGAACACCTCGTCGTTTTGAACCATAAATATTTAGGAATGCGGAATTCCGGCTCAGGTATTTATAGCTCAGGTATCCGGCTCAAGTAAGTTATATTCTATATATATATTGTTATTATATCTACATAATATTATTTTTAACTTAAAGTTGAGCTCAGATGTTGCCTCGTCATCTGACCGTGGTTCAAAATTACGAGGTGGTGTCCTCAGCGATCTATGATCGATCCAGCACCGTCGCCAACATCCCGTTGTGTTGCACTCTAGAGGAAGTATAAAAATATAAAGATCGAAGGACACCACCTCGGTCGGTTTCAATCACTGTCAGATGAACATCTGAACTGGCACTCCACTCTCCAAACTTTTACACCACGCGAAGGTGAGGATATCTGAGGACACGACTTCCAGGTGAGGTCAGCCCTCACGTGCACGACTGTCTGGTTGGATCGAGTTTCGAACACGCAAACCTCCGGTTTCTAATCCGCTAATCTTCCAAAAGAGCTACCGGCGGTTTTCTGACAATACGAACTAATGTTAAGAGTTGGGAAGTATGGACGGTGCGCAACGACCTTCTAATGATTGATTGTCTTGGGGGGGATTTTATGGCGCAAGGGCCATATCGACCTTCTAATGAAATAGAGCATGTACAAGCTACTTGATGCTATTTCGGTTTGAAAATCTGTCACGTGGTCATGGGAGAAATCATGAATCCCAATGTGAGACAAATTAACAAATTTTTACCCAGCTTGATTATAAACACTAGTCTGTTTCGTTAGCCAAGTCGATTCTTCACCCACATTCTTCGTCTATTTCATTAGAGGGTCAATGACGGTACAATGATGAGGGAATAGACCTATTAATGCAATAGAGGATGTGCGTGATGATTTCTGTTATTTTAACCGATCACTCGGTTTTGAGATTCCAGGGCGAAGGTTGCGTGGTATTGGAAGGAAACAACAATCCTGGTGTACGACTCATTGAAGAACGTTACGAAGAACACTTCTCTGCGCTTCGATATCCAATCGGAACACGTCGATTCCCAAGCTCACATGACCTACACTACTGAGATGATCTTAAGACAGCGATTCTTCCCACCGCGCATCTAGTGAAATAGAGTATGTGGGCGGAGTTGTTGCTGTAAGATCTCAGAAGGGTAAGTCACGTGGGCTTAAGAATCAACTTGGCCCTATTGGCTATCGAGGCGCAGACTAGTGTTTCCAATCACGTTAACCAATCAAAAATGTCTCCCACATTAGGATTCATGACTTTTCCCACAACAAACCGAGAGTCGTCAGAAATAGCATGAAGCTGAGCGGACATTCCGTCTATTTCATCGCCAGGTCGATGTAAGAGCGTTATTCTCTCAGCCAAAAAGACACTGGCGAAAGACAAACACGTATGCCGTTGTTTATAAAACTGTCCCATTCCGCAACATACTCTGAACAATTAAAAGTAGAGTCAATCAGTATCAGGACTTAGACTGATCTTAATGAAATCGAAATAGAAAATAATCTACCTAACGCATTATTCTTCAAATGAGGAACTACGCAACGTATCTCGATGCCACATAAACAAGACGGTTACCATGACTACACCTCCTCTAACCTAGGGAATACCAGTTGGAAGAGTAACAGATCAGCAATCGGATATTTGAGACTTCAACCAACAGACCGCCGTGTATGTGTGGGCTGGTGCACGTTAAATCTGTCGTGTCATCAAATCTCCTCACGTCGGCGTGGTGAGGAAGTTTGAAGTGTGGGGTGCCAGCTCAGTTGTGACCTAGTCATCTGACTGTTGTTCAAAATGACGAGATGTTGTCTTCGAATTTTCCCTTCGGGATGGATCACGGACCGTCGTCAATAGCCCGTTGTGTTCTTCCAATGCGACGTTAATTCAAGCACCTACCTATAGCCTCGATCCCAATGACTAACCAAATGAAACTCTCCATAGACAGTGGAGAGAAAGTCGCGCGTTTGTAATATATCGCTTATATTTGCTTGACTATATCGTATTGAATTATGTTGTGTAGGTCGATTTTTTTTCACCCTCACTTTAAATGTTGCAATCACACATATGCGTCATTCGGCGCATCTAGGATTTTGAATACAGGATTATTTTCAATTTCTATTTCATCAAAACCAGCCTGAACCCTGATTCAACATATTAACCTTCCAAGTAGTTCCGACGAGATATCTCGTGGGTCAAGATCTGACCAATTTTGCTTATGACGAGATTCATCGTCATGAAGATCAAGACTCGTCATAAAGATCAAGAGATCTTTATGACGAGACTCATCGTCATCAAGATCTCGTCCTTGATGACGAGATTTGTCGTCATCAAGGACGAGATCTTGATGATGACAATTCTTGATGATGACGATTCTTGATGATGACGAGATTGTCAAGATCTCGTCATCATCAATCGTCAAGATCTTGTCGAGATCTTGATGATTTCTTGATGATGACGATAATTGATGATGACGATTCTTGATGATGACGATTCTTGATGATGACGATTGATGATGACGAGATTGTCAAAATCTCGTCATCATCAATCGTCACGATCTTGTCGAGATATTGACGATTTCTTGATGATGACGATATCAAGATCTGATCGGTTTTCTTTTAATGACGAGATATCTAGTCCATAAAGGTCTGTTCGGTTCTGGTAATGACGAGATATCTCGTCGAGAGAAACTAGCGGGAGGGTTAAGTCCAAATCATGTTGAGCGAGACGCCGGTCATCTATTGGTTGAGGGAATCGCCCCTCGTTCCCGACGTCATCACTGTTCTGTCCATTACCCGTTGTTCCTCGAGTTCAATCTGTTCGATCTGATTTGAAATGGGTCGGAGTAATTACTTCGCTTTCTCTCATCTCTTTAGAAGAAAAATGTTAAGGTCCCATATCTGAGTGGCGTTTTCTGTCCCGTTAATGCAGATGGCGGTGGTGTTACTGTGGTGGAACCTGTATGCATTCAGGTCGGTCTGGGGGTCTTGTTTGGCCATGCTGCGCCAGACACAAAACATGCAATATCAAGTAATACACACGATGAAAGTTCCACTGTCACAGAAGGTAGGTATTTTAATTAACGTCACACTGGAGCAAAACAACGAGACGAAGGTCTGGGATCAAACACGAAGGAAAAGACCGAGGACAACACCACGTAATTTTTAACCAGATGAGGTCGCACTGGTATTGGTATTGGTATTTTTCAATTAACGTCACACTGGAGCAACACAATGGGCTATTGGTGACGGTCCGGGATCAATCCCAAAGGGAAAGATCCGAGAGGTTGCACTGGAGCTGGAAGCCCACTGTCCAAACTTCCAACGTGAGGACATTTGAGGCCATGACAAATTTAACGTGCACTAGCCCCCTTTGTAGACGGTCTTTGTTTGGATTCGAACTCGCAACCTTCCAGCTGTTAATCCGTTACTCTTCCCTTGTGTCTGGTGCAGCAAAACCCCCAAAACTAATTTGAACAAGACTAACTAAAGTAGACTAAAGACTAACCCCAAAACTAACAAGAAGCAGGCCGAGATAGCTCGGTTCGTAGAGTAACGGATTAGCAGCCGGAGGATTGCGAGTTCGAATCTAACCAAAGACCCACGTGTACAAAGGGGGCTAGTGCATGTTAAATCTCGTGGCCTCAAATGTCCTCACGTTGGCGTGGTGTGGAAGTTTAGAGAATGGGGTGCCAGCTCACAGTTGTGACCTCGTCATCTGACCATGGTTCAAAATGACGCGGTGTTGTCTTCGGTCTTTCCCTTCGGGTTGGATCCCGGACCGTGTCCAATAGTCCTTTGTGCTGTTAAAATACTTGCACCAGACAATATGCATACCAGAAAACAGATATATATATATGCCAGAAAACATACAATATCATGTAATAGACAGACACAGTGAAAGTTTTACCGACACAAGAGATTTTACTGATACACCCAGGGAGACACGTACCTGACAGCCTACCTGCATGAACCTGGGCCGCCTACAACTCGAAGGCTGCTAGCGCAGTGGGCATACCCACTGAGCCACGACGGTTCCTGTACGTGCTCAGGACGTGGCGTCACTTGGCTTGTTTTTCGAATACCATTTGAGCAATATTACGAATGAAGTGGATTGGTTAACACCAATGAGATTAAACGCCAAACGGCGATAAACTACAAGGATATATCAAAAAATAAGGTGAATTTGTCTCTAAAACTCAGAGTTTTTTGTGTAGCTAATTAATTTTTTTATATGTTGCAAGTACCAAGGTGATAGAAGTGTGACGGCTTGTAGAAACTTCTACGTCAACCCGTCTGGTGATTAGAGCAAATCAAAGATGGCGCATCGACTTGAGCAAGGAGGAGGTGCGCGGTGTCATTCGTTTTTTATGGGCCAAGGGGAAAAACCATGTGATATTCATCGAGAATTGTTGGAAGTCTATGGAGAGAGTGTTATGTCGCAGAAACAAGTGTATGTGTGGTGTAACGACACGAATGTGGCTGTCGTCGATGCCATGATTCGTGAAGACAGAAGAGTGAGGTTGCATGATATTGCAAATGCATTGAATAGCTCATATGATTCAGTGAGCAGTATTACCATTTGTTTGGCCCTGAAGAAACACCTCCGTGGGCAGCGTTTCCATACACTGGAAGAGGCACAACACTTACCTGGTTAAAGGGCATGGATGATTGGGTGCCACGATGGAATAAATGCTTAGACCACTATGGTTTCTTTGTCGAATGATAGTGTGACACGATTTGTCAAACATAATAAATTTTCATATATTTATCTCTGCACGTTTTTCTGTCAATCAAAAATTCACCTTACTTTTTGATACTCCTTTGTACATATTAACACTCGCGTTACGGCGTTTTCGGTATACTTCGGACTACGGTGAGAGGTCATTTTGACTCCTTGTTTGGAGTGGAAGATGTAAGGCTCCATTTCTTAAAACTATTGAAAAAAAATTAACTCATATTTATTTAAATTATTATTTAGATATTTTTCATCCAAGTAAAATTATTTCCAGTTTTCTAATAAAATTTTAAAAATAAATTAATAGCATATTGAAGATATTGAAGTTAAAATTGAATTTTTAACTTTAAAAAAGGAATTATTCTAAATTAATGGATATAGTTAACAAGTTTATTCAGTGGGCCTATTCTCATCTTTTCCCAAATAAAGATATCCATTCAGTAAGCATTTGATTTCAACGTCACTTTCTAACCAAAACTTAATGCCAAATTTATCACGTTTTTTGTATAGACTAAGTGAATCGGCATCTTGCCTTAGTAGGGAACAATTGTTTATCAACAGTAATATTCTCCCCTGGTTTGTAGCACAATAAAAGTTCTCAATAAACGTATTCTATGCGTCTGAAATCAGAGCAAATTTATAAGTGATAAGTATCTGTGACCTAGTTGATTTCAAATCGAAGCATAAATACTTCATTATTTCCAGGAATCTGTCCCTTGTCATTGTTTCGCTGAAAAATTTTGGTCCCAAGTTTTGTTCCATAAGCTTAGAACTGACAGTCCTTTGGAAGTCAGTGCTCCACGAGCATATAAAAGTGAAATAAAAGCATCCGACTAGTCGAGATAAACCCCCAATTTGAGTTGCGTGTTTCGTGACGTGTCTTGGCTTCAGTGCAGTGTTATACACGCCTTAATATTTTTTCATTTATAAAGTCTCTAAGCACTACTTGGGTCTCCATCTATAATTTTTCTCATGGTATATGCAGTTGGTCAAGATTCTTCATTCAAATACATTTTGCCTAGGACGTCTTCCAGAAGAACTAGCTGATTGATCTACTTTCCAAACATCATTCACTGTTTCTTCACCATTTATTTGAAAATTGCTTTCTTCTCTTCGACTTCTCCGACTACGACTTCTTCCCCGTCCTGTAATGATTGTTCTTCCTTGGTTGCTCTCAGTTGCGATGTTTTCATTCCTGGAACAAGGCAATTAAGTATTCTTTTGTTCCACATTGATCACGTTATTTACATTTTCTGTATCCTGTACAGATTCTTGATCCGATGAATCCGATTAATTTACAGCAGCAACATTCATGTCATCTTCATCGAATATATTCGAACTAATTCTTTTATGAGATTCGACATCCGGAGGAATTTCTGATCCAGATTCGTCGATAGACAAATCTTGAATCAATTTGAGTATTTCTACTTTTGTTAGAAAGAGGCATGGCTATCAGAGGATAAAGTTCTTGCAACAGTGTTAAAAACAGGCGTGAACCTATCACAAGCTAATGGAACAAGCTTTGGAACGAATCCCTTGTGAGAAAAATAGCGTCCCCAAACAGAAAGGAGTTCTAACATGTATTCAGCACATATTTCTTTCAACTTTCTTTTTTTCCCATGCTCCATTTTGTGAAATACTCATTAGCACTGGCATACCAGACCTTTTCATCACCTGAATGTCCACAGGCAGAAGAATAGTCAACAATAGCCAACAAAAAGTTCTCGGTCATAGGACAACACAAAAGAGGAATCTGTGGGGAGCGGTCAAAATAACCCCTAGCAGTGATTCTAGGTATAGTTATATCTGAAAAAGGCAATAGCTCAAAATGAATGAAATTTTTTGTGTATATGTACAAGTATTTCGAAAAAGTAAAAAAATCAAAATGATAGGTGAAAAATAAAATGGTTATATACCTTTAAAACTACTTTGATGTAAATGACCCCTCCCGTAATTCTAGTGTAGGTGACGATATGTATCATGCGATAACATTTGGGTAACAGGAAATGAATCTCCATTAACTGTCTAGTTTGTTTACCCTGAAAATCCTTAAAACAATCACCACGAAAAACAACTCCTCATATATTTAAAAATTTTATTGACTCTCCTGGTAGTTGTCTCGACGAGGTATCCTGTCATTAATTAAACTAACCAGATCTTGATGGACGAAATATCAAGGGGTCTCTCGTCGTTAGAAAAAACTGAGTAGATCTTGATCTCTTCATAAAAAGATCGGCAATATTTTGAGATATTTAGGTATCTCGTCATTAGCAAAATTGGCCAGATCTTGATGGAGGAGATATCTTGTAGAAACCACTTGGAGGATTAATATAATCAGTGTTGTAACACATTTCTCTTCGTGGGATATTCACAACTATTTTCTTTAACCACGTGGCTTCAACGAATTACCTCGTTCATAAAGTTCCGACCAATTTTGCTTATAACGAGATATCTCGTCAAGATATTGCTAATTTTGTTATCGATGTCGAGATCAAGATCTGGTCAGTTTTCTTCTAATGAAGAGATATCTAGTTCATCAGGATCTGGTCAGTTTTGCTAATGATGAGATACCACATTGAGATATACCTGACTGAAGGTTAAAGATAAAGTTTTAGCGTTTAAAATTTTTCTTCGAAAAATGCGGTAGAAAAAAAGATTACATGCAAAATAAAACACATATTTATATCCCCAAAACCACTAGAGCACTATTTCAAATTGAATCCACTGCAGTTTCTCTGCGATAGGTTCAATTTTATATAGGATAGGTGCATTCTATAGCAATTGAAAACACAATAGAGCCAAAAACCAATTCGAATAATTGAATATAGGACTATAGATAGTTGTGGTATTTTCTAACAGAAAAAAGGTCCAACGTGAAACTGAAAGCAGGGACGTAGCCTCATTGTCCCAGTAACTTTCGTACAGAATAAAGTCAGGCGGCTGACAAAGGAACTCTGGAAATAGTCTGAAGGAAGCAGTCAGGGATTTGTGTTTCGTTGTGCATATTTACTATAAATCGCGCTACGCTATTCACAATGGTTTGATTTGGGTATGTGTTTACTACAGTGCAAGTCAGGGATCAGTTATTTACTAGCAAGGTATGAGTAAACTGAAGTTAATAGAAATTCGTGGTATAAATTCAAATGAGGATAGGATTCGATCGAATGTGAGAA
The DNA here is from genome assembly GCA_933210815.1 of Meta bourneti. Lineage (NCBI taxonomy): Eukaryota > Metazoa > Arthropoda > Arachnida > Araneae > Tetragnathidae > Meta > Meta bourneti. The sequence goes on from OW119926.1 coordinate 4,094,059, forward strand.
AAGTAGAGAGGGGTTATAAAAGATTTTATTTGAAAGTCATGCGGTGTGAGTCTCTCTCTCTCTCTGTGAAATGTTTGAACGGAATGTAAGAGCAGATTATTTGAATGCAATTACCTGCCCGAAAATGTATGTCGCTTGTTTAACCTTCGAACGTAACGAGATTTCTGTGTAGTGCAGCATTCCTTTTCCTCACAACACATGGCTAAAAGACCACTTTAAGAAAGAATCTATTGGTCCTTTCGTTAGAATAGAATCCTTGGAAATATTCTATTCCAACTTCCTTAGAATAGAATAATTTGAAATGCTTCCATTCTTCTCTTTTCTTTCCTTAGATTGGAATTCCTTTTGGTTATTCTATATCTACTTTCCTTAGAATAGAATACTTTGGAAAGATTCTACTGGTCAAAACTAGTTAGAAGTCAAGTAAAAAAGGCTGCAGGTTGAGGAACCTGTTTATGCATGTCAATCACTCATAGGGTAAACCACTTGGTTGGTTTTAGGGTTTTACGGAGCAAGAGCCATATTTGGACAGGATGCGCCAGACTCAAGACAGATAACGTCAAGTAATGGACATACACTCAAAAAGAAAGCTTTACTGACACATGTAGGTAGTTAATTTGCATCGCACCGGAGCAACACAACGGGGTATTAGCGACGGTCCGGGATCAATCTCGTAGGGGAAAGATCCAAGGGTAATGCCCCGCAATTTTGAACCACGGTCAGATGACGAGCTGAGCTGGCACCACACTCTCCAAACTTCCACACCAGCCAACGTGAGGACATTTGAGGCCACGACAGATTGAACGTGCACCAGCCCCCGTGAACTTGATGGTCTTTGGCTGGACCGAGTTTCGAACTCGCAACCCTCCTGTTTTTAATCCGACGCTTTTCCAACTAGGATTCCGTGGTCCTTTACTGACACAGAAGAGACAAATACTCAAAGGGAGGAATAGAATCTGCGCCGTGTTCGACTCACAGGTTGCTGAGGGAGTGGGCATACCCATGACGGCTCCGGTAAGCCACTTGAAACGTCAGAAACTCTGATTACTTAGAACCGCCAAACCACTAGTTATAATATATTCCTAGTTTGATAGCCTTGTCATAAACAGGGCTAGTGCAATATGTAGGAGCTGAGCCTTATTTATCGCAAACGCGACTTCTGACTTTTTATTCCATCATGAAAAACTGGTTATAATATATTCCTAGTTTGATAGCCTTGTCATAAATAGGGCTAGTGCAATATGTAGGAGCTGAGCCTTATTTATCGCAAACGCGACTTCTGACTTTTTATTCCATCATGAAAAACTGGTTATAATATATTCCTAGTTTGATAGCCTTGTCATAAATAGGGCTAGTGCAATATGTAGGAGCTGAGCCTTATTTATCGCAAACGCGACTTCTGACTTTTTATTCCATCATGAAAAACTAGTTATAATATATTAGTAATTTGATAGCTTTGTAATAAATAGGGCTAGTGCAATATGTAGGAGCTGAGCCTTATTTATCGCAAACGCGACTTCTGACTTTTTATTCCATCATGAAAAACTGGTTATAATATATTCCTAGTTTGATAGCCTTGTCATATATAGAGCTAGTGCAATATGTAGGAGCTGAGCCTTATTTATCGCAAACGCGACTTCTGACTTTTTATTCCATCATGAAAAACTAGTTATAATATATTAGTAATTTGATAGCTTTGTAATAAATAGGGCTAGTGCAATATGTAGGAGCTGAGCCTTATTTATCGCAAACGCGACTTCTGACTTTTTATTCCATCATGAAAAACTAGTTATAATATATTAGTAATTTGATAGCTTTGTAATAAATAGGGCTAGTGCAATATGTAGGAGCTGAGCCTTATTTATCGCAAACGCGACTTCTGACTTTTTATTCCATCATGAAAAACTGGTTATAATATATTCCTAGTTTGATAGCCTTGTCATAAATAGGGCTAGTGCAATATGTAGGAGCTGAGCCTTATTTATCGCAAACGCGACTTCTGACTTTTTATTCCATCATGAAAAACTACATGTACTTGTTTTACCGAATTCAAATTTGCAATTGAAATATTATCCGTGATATGGGAGTAATTTATATATCCAGGTTTAGTTCTAGAAACAAGACTCAACCGTATTTATTCTTCAAACATTTATTTCGCGAACTTATTACGAACTAAAATCGCGTAATGGCGTAGGTCCTTGAAATTAAATATAAAAACAGGGCATAGATCATTATCCGAGGAATTATGCTTACGATTTAATGTCAGCTGAATTCTCCAGTACTCAGAATTTCTGTGTACTATTAAATTTTTACTCTTAGTTGTATTATCTGGCAAGTATATTTTTAATCAAATCTTTCTTTCGAATTACTGAATGTTAAAGGACACGTTTCGCTGTTTTATGCAGTTAATTGGTTTCTTGGGGACACACGTACTTCAGCCAGGTTCTACGGAAAAAATAGTAAGTGCTAATAAAATATAATAAATGAAATTTTTTTGATTAATTAGAAAATTAGGGAAAACTGGTCTCTAGAAGAATTTGCATGAAGTGATTATGTGTCATTTTGAGAACGATAATTAATTTCCTAAAGATCTATGGCATAAAAAGGTACGATAATAAAATTAGGTAAACTTTTTTTCGCTTTTTTAAGATACCTTCAATTATACGACAAATTAGTTTTGCGTGATTGGGTTATATTTTATTAGATTTTTATTTAAAAAACATGTTGTTTCCGTGCGAAAGTAAGAACCACCTACTCTTATTGAAAAGTACTAGATCATTACTTTCACGTTTACTGATTCTATTTCGAGTTATTTATCTGTATATCTTGTTATATGTGTAACAAGAGAGTAGAACATTTATTTCTAATATATATTCTTTAACTTTAACTCATCGAGTTCTTGCATTTACTTATTTATTAATTGAATTATTTATTTAATCACAAAATTCTTTTATCGTTTAAAAAGTGCAAGAGTTTTTATTCATCAGTTTAGATCAGGTTGATAGGTAGGTATTTTAATTGACTTCACACTGGAGCAACACAATGGGCTATTGGTGACGGTCCGGGATCTAACCCGAAGAGAAAGATACGAAGACAACACCAAGTAATTTTGAATCAGATGATGTGGTCGCACATGAGCTGGCACCCCACTCTCCAAGCTTCTACACCACCCAGCGTGAGGATATTTGAGGCCACGGCAGATTTAACGTGTACCAGCCCCCTTTGTACAGGATGGTCTTTGGTTGGATTCGAACTCGCAACCATCCGGTTGCTAATCCGTTAATCTTTCAACCGGGCTATCTGGGCCCAAATTTAAACTAAGATTCAAGTCCATTGATAAGTGCCTGTTGAATCGATGTCCAGAGCATTAACCACACTACTACCAAGCCGGTCTATCAAACCTTGAAGAGTTTGTACTAACCCAAAATGTTAGTTGTGCTAGACGAATAAGATTTTATTAAATGAATGGTCGCTGAAGCATTCAAATCCACGAAAAAGCATGTTGAACACCAATGTAGATTTAACTTATTTGCACTCCAAGCCATGTTTATACAGACGAAATTGAGATGATTGATAAATTGGTAACATCTAATCTTCGTTCGCTCTCTCTTACCTGACTAAATGATTCTCCTCTAATCAAACACGTTCGGAAATAGCTTTCAATCTACGGTCACCAGTGAATTAATTGTAAATATTTCTGAATTAAATATCTCAAAGGCAATAATAGTATTAATGTAACATAGCATTGGATGTTCTTATTGTAGATTAGGAATAAGCATGGCCACATCTAATTCTTTATTAAACCGGCTTGATCTAACTGAATCAGATCTTCTCTTCACCTGTAAGATGATCAAGCTGCCACAATTATATCACTTTAAAATGCAAAGCCCACCAAATATGCAAAGTACACAAAATAAATAATACCAAATATGCAAATATCAAGGATTAATAGACACCTATTAAGTTAAATTTATGGGCCCGATGGCTTCATTTACCCATGAAAAGGCGGAAATTAGAACCTTAGGAAAAATTTTGATACCCTAGGATAAGATTTAATCTCATAGACTATTTAACTTTATTGCTTTTGAAATTGGTGGATTATTTTGGCGTGGTGTTATGATGAATGCTGTTCGATTAAAAAGAGCTTTTTAACACTCCGAGTGGTTTTGACGAGATATCTCGTCCATCAAGATCTGAACAAATTTTGCTAATGACAAGATATCTCATCGATATTGCCGATTTTTAGATGAAGAGATCAAGATAAGTTTCCTTCTAGTGACGAGATATCTCGTCCATCAAGATTTGGTCAATTTTGCTAATAACGAGACCTCATCGAGACAACCACAAGGACGGTTAAAGACGGATACGGTTATTTAAACGGTGGAACGAGTTGAAGCTATATTTAAGTAACTTATTAGTGTTAGTTAAAAGTTGTTGAAAACAATGATTTTCTTTTAAAAAAAGCGCTGTCAAATGGATTTGCCATTTTTTTTACAAAATGTTAATAGGTTACCTTTTCTTTGTCTGTACGTCTGTACTGAAGACAATCAATTTTAAAACAAGTTCTTTTAATGTTGCATGTGACAGTTACAGTACAAATTCAATAATTACATGAAACGAAAAATAAAGTATAGCATGAAAGAATGGGAGTATATGTCGTATCTGCCTAGAGGGTTGCGTGTTCGAAACTAGGTGCAACCAGACCGTCGTGTACGGAGGGGCTGGTGCACGTTGAAAAACTCGTCTCTGATTCGCCAATAGGTGAAATCATACTGATCGGCATTGACTAACATGGTTAGGAAAACCTGTCTACCTAAAGGCAATGGTCATTAGCCCTGTATTACTCTAACATATCACAATTCCCAGAACTTTGGAACATCCTTTGTGCCTTTTACTAAACGTAAGCAAAAGACTAAAAGTCTTTTCGTTATTTAAAACGACATAGTATATCGCTAAATACCTATATTTGTCTTCACATTCTGAATTGTCACACTAAACTGTCCTCTAATGCATGTCGTGCATATAAATGCTGTTTTTTTCGACTGAGAAATTCTTATCTCCGTGGTGGTTAGAATATCATACCTTTCATTATATTCCTATTATGTTATACAAAAGTGTGTATTATATAAGCTACAATATAGGAAATTCAGTGTTAGAATAAAGCGCAATTTCAGTGAAATTTGTTGTTATTGAAAGAATGTTAATGTTAAAACATCCGAACTAGGACTTTCGGAACATTAAAAATTATTGGTCATCGTGACAGACGGTAAAGGTGGCTTATTTTGCGAGTTGAAGCTATATTTAAGTAACCTATTAGTGTTAAAAGATTGTTTAAAACAATGGTTTTCTTTTTATAAAAGGCTGTCAAATGGATTTGCCATTTTTTTTGCAAAATATTAATAGGTTACCTTTGCTTTGTCTGTACTGAAGACATTCAATTTTAAAACAAGTTCTTTTAATGTTGCATGCGACACAAAATGGAATCTTCAAGAAAGAATGTTTTCGCTTTAAAAACAAACCTGGTGATGAATATCTTAAAAAATTAAATTTTCATCGTTCCCTTAAAGATGGCGAAATTCGAGAAAATCGCATGATTGGTGAAAAAGTGCCACAAGTTAAAAAATATTGGTATGTAAACAAGTATGTGCGGGAGCATTTGCCGTAGATTCGTCATTTTTACGAATTGAGTTGAGAAATTTTATAGGAAAGGAATTTAATAAAGGGCATTTATAATCCCCTTCGAAATGATATTTTGTAGTAGTTACCATAGTGTCACTTTTAGTCATTTTGTAGTTTTGTCATACAGCAGGGTTGCGATGCTTGAGAAATGTATTCATGGATAGATATGCATGTATAGGATTTGTGCCCAAAGTTAGAGAAATTATAAAAATGTCGAAAAGGTGCCAATTTTTTTTTACTCAGTTAAAGTACACTGCTGGTCACCCAAATTGCAACACCAAGAAAGACAAGAGATATCACAACAAAATTTATTTTGTAGATAACATGTTGACCAAGTATCAAATGATTAAATTTATAGACTTCTGTGAAGTGTGGTTCCTGCCAAAATCAGTAGCCAGAGTAGCCGCCATTGTTGGAGATCACCGCTGCCACACGCCTCGGCATTGATTCAAAGAGACTTTGGATGTGTTCTTGGGGTACAGCAGACCAAGCAGCTTCCACACGTTGCCAAAGTTGATCTGGTGTGGCAGCTGGGGATGTATTCTGGGTCAATCGTTGAGCAACCATGGACCACATGTTTTCTATCGGCGAAAGATCCGGAGAGCGAGCTAGCCAGGGAAGCAATTCAATCTGGCGATTGACGAAGAACCCTTGGACAATGCGTGCCACGTGTGGTCACGCATTATCCTGTTGAAATATGGCTGTGGGCAAGCCCTGAAGGTAAGGAAGGACAACTGGCTCCAACACCTCGGAGATGTAGCGCTGGCTGTTTAAAGTACCGGCAATACGTACTAGAGGAGTGCGAGAGTGATATCCAATACCGCCCCATACCATAATACCCGGTGCAGGACCAGTGTGGCGGTGCATATCGCAGCTGTTCAGCATCCTCTCTCCACGGTGTCTCCAGACTCGAATCCGACCATCGTGGTGTTGCAGACAGAAGCGTGACTCGTCAGTAAAGACAATTTCATTCCATTCTGCCGTCCACATCCTTCTTTCATCGCACCATTGGCGGCGGAAACGTCTGTGGTTCTGCGTCAAGGGTAGACGAAGCAATGGACGTCGTGCGGACAGACCACTCTGCTGTAAACGGCGTCGAATGGTACGCGCAGACACTGGATGATGCGGTACAGACTGAATGTGCTGTGCTATGGTTCGTGATGTGGCTGAGCGATCCGTCACTGCCATACGCACAATATGCCTGTCATCACGTGAAGTGGTGCACTGAGGTGGATGCGATCGAACACGTCGGTCCGTCGTACCCTCCTGCATCCAACGATCACATATCCGCATTACAGTTGTTTGGTTTCGTCCAACACGACTACCGATTTCCCTGAAAGATAATCCACAATCTCGGTAGGCCACTATCCTTCCTCTGTCGAACTCGGATACTTGATCAAAAGATGATCGCTGTTTTCTACGAGGCATAATTGATCGTTTTTTTTAAAAAACCACAAGAAAAACACAATTGCCGTACTTGAAATCGTCGAAATCTCCAAGCCTTAAATAGCGCTTTGAAGTGGCGCCACAAGCGCGCGTGATGTGCGTCTGCGCTGAAATTCTAATCATTTGCATATCTCACCTCCGCTAATGCATGTTGTAAATTTCATATTATTTGTATGCTTCCTTCAGGGTGTTGCATTTACGGTGGCCAGCAGTGTATTTGTCATTTTTCTACGAAAGAGAAAAGTGATCAATCTGGTCACTTTTTCAATCTATCGGTAACCAATTCAAACAGAGTAAGGTCAGGTGATTCTGCTTGTCGATAATAATATTTTTAAGCATTGATTCATTTTTGGCCATTTTTCTCATATAGAGAAATTCGATCAGCAAACCCGTCCAATTAAAAACTAAAGGAAAGGTTTTTAAAATATATTTCTCATTCCTTGCCTTTCTTGTTTTACGCTATTTTTATGTCTGAAAGGTTTTTACATTTTTCAAGACACGTTACTGTACTTTACAAAAACATTTTTTAATAAATAGTTGAAGGAATTTTCCTGAAGCTTATTTGAGGCAATCTAAGAACGCCTATAAAGTTAGAATGGGAAGTACAATAACCAACACTAATTTGATTAGAGATTAAGACAAAAACATTTCAATCCTTAGAAAAACAACTTACACTGAACATTTCCCCCAAAATAAGAAAATGTTTTATAATGAAAATACAATTAGATTCTCTATAATAATTATTAAATATGTCTAGACAGCAGCCATTTTTAAGAATTATATTACTGAAAGAAAGTTGTACGCAATTGAGTGAATATTTTGAGAACATGCTGTATAAAAATGAACGGAAATTTTGCTTGTTTTTTGTTAAATTATTATTTTTTAATGCAAATAATTCTATTTTATAAAGATTTAATTATCTTTTATACCTAATCTACTTGTGGGCCATTCCATATGACTGAACGGGGCAGAAATCTCATTTCTATTTTCTCTCTTATTTAACTCTCTAAGTGGTTTCGACGAGTTACTCGTCTATCAAGATCTGGTCAGTTTTGCTAATGACAAGATGTCCCGCGTGCGGCTAGTCATTTCATTATTTTAACTACTTTTATTTCATATTCGATGCCTTTTAATGCATCGAACATGCATTAAAAGGCTTTTTTCAAATGCAGTCAATTAAAAAAACAAAGAAAATAAATTTTAATTATATAAATTTTCAAGCAATTACTGAGTATGACAGAACGGGACACACAAAATGTCAGAATTTCAAGAAAGAAATCAAAGCTTAATCTCTGGGAATGGAATAGGATGAAAAATCTAGTTTTCTTTATAGAGAGAATACACGAATATATTAATTAACTAAATCCAGATAGAATGCCATTCAATGAAAAAGTATCTGAGAATCAAATAAGCGCGTGGCAGAACAAGACATACCAATAGTAGGAATAGGACATTCTCGATACAGGAGTAAAATTTTAAATTTTGCATTGAAATACTTTCAATCAAAAACCTTATAAGCAGATAAAGTCAAGAAATAGTTATTTAAATAAGGATATTTATGTACTAATGATTAGTAAAACATGCATTTAATTTACTCTACGTGACTGAAACAAGTCCTGGGGTTATCGGTTAACGGTTATCCTTTTTTGTTCTTAACGGTAATATGATTCTTCAGAATATATCAGCTTGATAGCTAGGCTGATTATTGTCACTTTTCTTATCAATGAGATTTCAAATTCATCATTATACACTTGAAGTATAATGATGAATTTGAATGTTGCACTATAAATTGCTTGCTTTATATCTTTCTTTTCTCAAAGAGTACAATTACAAATGTTTTTACAATATTTTTAGGAACCTCTTTCGATACATATTTGTTTAGCTTTCTTTCCCGTTAAATCATAGAACTTTGCAATTTCCTTTAACTAAATATTTCCTATACATGACGGCTTATAGTGATAGTGCTATTACATTATAGACTAGATGTACACTCATGTCCAAAATTTAAGCATAATTGCAGTTTATATTTCAGAAAATCTACATCGGAATGGAAGGAAACGCGGTATGGGGGTATTAGAGTTATAGATGAAAACAATGCAAAACAAGGATAATGACTTTTATTATCGAAATAAAAGGGTTGAAAGAAAAAGGTTCACAATACGAGTGTCAACTTTAGTGAAACAGAATAAAAACAATATGATGTTGATGTTTAATACGGTGTGTGGGAACTCATGCTGCACGACGATTTCCCATACTTTTGATGAGGGTAGGGATGAGTTGTGTGCTCAGAGTTTCAAGCCTCACGGAGAGCAGTTTTCAATTCCCGAACGGAGCTTGGTGGGTGGCGGAGGGCTGCAATGTCTCCCGAGCATATCCCACACATGCTCTATAGGATTCAGGTCAGGAGAGTTGGCAGGCCACTGCATGCGGTGGATATCTTCACTTTGAAGGAAGGCGTCGACCAGGCCTGCACGGTGAGGAGGCGCGTTACCATCCATGAATATGAAACCAGGACCGATAGCAGCTCGAAACAGGCGAACGGTAGGCTAAAGGACTTCGTCTCTGTTTCTTTGACCGGTAACATACCCCGTGTCAAAGATGTGGAGTTCTGTGTGGCCGTCCAGCATGATGCCTGCCCAGACTAAAACTCCTCTGAAGGAAAACGATGTCTTTCCGTGATGTTTCTCGTGTGAAAACGCTTTCCACGTTCTCTCCAGATCGTGGTACGACGAGAATCAGTTTGCAGACTAAATCTGAACTCGTCATTGAACATGACATTGCCCAACTGTTGTCGACTCCACTGCCAATGTTCCAAACTCCACTTTAAACGCGCGCGTTTCTGTGCAGACGTCAGGAGGATGCAAACTGCCGGTCGCCTGGCATAGAGACCAACGTGTTTGAGCCTCCTGTAAACAGTTTGTCTCGAAACTGTGACTCCTGTGGCGGCTGTCAGGGCTGAACCCAGTTGTCTGGCAGAACGGTTCCTCTGACGTCGCGCAGTTGTAGCTAAATATCGGTCTTGCCGAGCGGTTGTTACCCTTGACCGACCTGGTACTGGTCGTCTGGTAACATCTCCAGTGGTAACACCAGTCTGGAGATCACACACTGAGGCACATTTAGAATTTGAGAAGCTTCGGTTTGGGATCGACCGGATTCCAACATTCCAATAATTCGTCTCTTCACAAACATGTCCAGTTGGCATCTTTGTGACATCTTTCGTCCTTATCGATTGTTAACAATGGATTGACGGAAAGGGATATTATTTCAAAAATTATTTTAAAAGAGGAAAAAATTTGTCTTCTCTGAATTTCATATTTAAGCAGTAAAATTGAAAAATTCATATTTTGTGACGGAACGGGATTAATTCTTAATTAAACACTTAATTCCTCCACAAATGTACTCTTCAAAAAAGGATTTTATGTATAAAAGTTAGTATAATTATATATACATACAAAATAGTTATAACTAATCGTTTTTAAACAATTTTGACAACCATAATATGTATGAGAAGCTAAAAAAGATGCTAATTGTTTTCACACCATCGCAACATTACATGTTTCCATCTGGTTTTCAAGAGCCATGCTACGCTACATAAAGTGTTGCCAGATGTAACTTAAAAGTTCCATAAATTTCTTTAATTTTTTTTCTTCGAGCAATCACAAAATTGATAACATTAGCACAATTTTAAAAATCTTGTAGTAGGTTGATGTTTCCTTAGAATGACCCTTTTTCGCTGATGAACATACCCTTAAAATTTGAAGAGATAATTTATAAAAAGAGAAACTTATAGGTTTGTGCTTTATCTATCTACATATCTTGCATTTTCTATTCATTTATCTCATACGAATATATTTGAGATTTTTGTAATTATGTATCTATTGCACGTGTATAATCTTGTGTATATACAATATATGGTGAAAAGTGCCCATGTACGTACAATATAAATAATTAATTTCCTTTCTAATAGCATTTGATAATTTTAATTTATAACTGAAATCAAATATTAATTCAATCTCACAAATAATCAATAGGATATTTTAATGAATTTTTGTAATCAAAATTTTAAATTCACGCCTGAAGAATTAAATTAATATTGTTGCGAGACAAACATTTTAAGAATATAGTGCATTGGTGCGAGCATTTAAATCACATCAATGGCATCCATGTTTTATTTAAAGTTACAAAAATGGAACCTCATGATTTATTGAAAGCAATTGGATATAAATAGAAACTTTGAAAAGACGAGAAAAGCTGTTTTGAAGGAGGGAGCAAACGACGAATCATTCGAATCATTAATTCAAACATCATCTCAGAAGAAACCATGCATCTTCAAAGGAATGAACCCGCTATTTCTGAGAAAGCGGACAGTGAATTTTTAAGGAGAGGGACAGTGCGTTATTTGAAGATTCCTTCAAATAAATACAAATTGCATTGTTGTAGAAACACTGCTTAAAAATTGGATTTTCTTAACCTTTCATTTCGAATCAGATTTAACTAATTTTTGAAAAAATTGGTTCGGGGCTCAAAAAGGTTAAGAACAGCGAATGAAAATACTTTTCAACAAAAAAAATTGCCAACTCGGTTTATTTTTAACCAAACGTATAATTGCAACAATTGCACTTCTGCGAAATAGTATAAACAGATTATGATCGAGATTTTAGAAAAGTTCACGAAAATATTTAACATTAATTTTTCCGAAATAAACACAAAGTTAATGAAGGTCTCATTAACCTGGCGGACAGGATCTTGTCAGACTATTCGTTGACTCCTCACGATTCCTCAAATAAATCGATAAGATTAAAAGATTCAGCTTAAGATTATTTAAGAACGCTTAAAAATTATCATGTTTAATTCTTTAATTAAATTGAAACGTCTGATGAAAAAAAAAGTCAATTTTAAAAAGGAACCCCATCAAAGCTCTTCAGAACTTGATACACTGAAGCGCCTTGTTACGAGTTCGATGTGCTGAAATCTGGTTGGTCGCGGGGAATGTCCTGATTTCAAGACAACACGTAAATGCAGGCCAGCTCCCCAAAGTCCTCCAGGGAAGCACGTCCCCCTCCCCCAACTTACGATGGTTGCGATGGGGTAGCACCTCACATGGTGTCCTCTGGTAGCGCCTAGACTATCATGTTCTCGTCAATTAACGCTTGAAGGAACTTGATCCAAAAGCTAGCAATGTAGTAAAAAATTTTAAAAAGTAAAAACATTAAAATTCAGAATACCGAGACGTTACAATCAATGCATTTTTTAACAAGACTCAGAAACATGCAAATGGAAAACGAAAGTGGAGCTGCCAGGTTTGGAAAATATAGATGCGCCATATTCTGAAAATAAATTATTCAATTAAGCGTAGCGAAAATGCGAATTCTTCTTGCGAGTCTGGTATCGAAAGATGAAACGAAAACTGAAATGTGCGCTTATTTTTGATACGAGTGAGTTTCTAGTCATAGCAGTTGTCTGATGCAATTTATTTCCATATTTAGTTATTTAATTATTTGGCATCCCCGAAAATCCAACTTTCCAGTTGTAAGTCAAGAATGCAAGCAGAACTGTAAATTTAGAAAGAGATGAATGACTTTGCTGAACTGATAATTAGAAGAGTATCAAAATTTTGTGCAGTTGAAGTTCATTTTCATCAAGGTTCCTCGGACAGAAAATACAGAAGTGTACACGGTAGCAGAGAACTCCAAACTACCAAAAAGAAACACAAGGTTGAGTTCTGTTCCTTTGCTTTACACTTAAATTTATTTTTCTAAGTTGTCTATTGTAGTAGATATAGGTGCTCTCCTTTAGTATTGAACAGTTCTAGATTAGATGCTAGTACTAGTTGACTAATTGTCTATTGTGTTTCCTATGTTATACAAGTATGGTTGTGTAACAGATGACTGCCACCATACTGTCTTGTCTCCTTTAGGTTGTTTTCGGGTTTAATGCGCAAGGCCCATACTTGCCAAGCTGCGCCAAACACATGACAGGCAACACAATAAAGGAGAAAGAAAAAACAAGAAACAGAAGGGTAGGTGACAGGGTTGTGATGTCTGTACACCTAAAGCAGATGTGTCCTATAGGATCTGAGGATAGCGTGACTGAGCTGAAACGAAGAGGGAATCAGTAATAGTAGAGGATGATTCTGATACCGTAGACAGTTGGGTGCAGTTCCCCTTAGAACTTCTATTCATCATGGATCCTCCATCGATCTGCAATTCGATCGATTCCTGCTAATATGGAAAGAGCCATCTGGCGTTTTAAAGAGTGCGTATTTAAATCTGGATTACTATCAGATTGAATGATGACAGAGAGCTTCAAGATATCAAAATTATACACAATAATTCAGATCCGTTAATCTGCTTTATGTAATAGCATATTTGTAGAGCCCCGGCAACTCATATCCGGTACAATAGAGACCACCCTTGAGCCTCGCTCAATATATGGGTGACAGGCTTCTCTTTCAGGACTTGAATACAGGCCAGACACAACAGATCTCTATCCTTCGTTCAGTGTCACAAGGCTTTTCCAACATCTCCTTCCGTGTAGCACTGAACAAAACTCTCCAGGCCATCTTCTGGCCTGCGTTGGTCTGGCAAGGGAGGATCTCCGTGGAATTCCTGATTTAGTGTTGAACTTTTGAAGTGTATACGTCTTTAAAATCGGAGCATTACTAGAAGCATGAACGGAAAATCTAGCGTTATAACTGTTTTGTCTTATGATTCCAGAAATAGAAGAAACACACAGAAGATAAATCTTTGATGGTCGGGAATAACAGTACAAGTCAGTTGTGATGTGCACAACTTTCTTCGTACGAACAAAACTTAATTTTGTCACAGGGCCACATCCAAAATTTCTCTTAATTTCCCCTTTAAAGTTGTCAGACATAAGGTGCAGAACTGATTCTATAAATTTTATTCATTCCCAATATGGAATATTAAATGGTTTTTTGTTTTCTCCTAAAAATGTCATTTTTTGACTTGCACTGTTATTCCCGCCCATCAAAGAAATATAGCGTCGTGTACACAAAGAATGTCCGTACCTGACAGGACCAAGTGCGCAGGCGCACTGAGAGAGGGGAGGGGATCAGCAATGTCGAAATTATACGATGCTGGGCGAGGTTTGGGCCAGTGTAAATTTGGATTGCGGGTGAACTGGGAAAGCGGTGTCATTCGAAAGCTACAGAGCTACGATACAATCACGGGCTCTTAACAAATGCACTTTAATGGTTCAAACTGTAAACAATCGTTCCACTTCCTGTGCCTACATTCATTCCATAATCCAACATTAGACCCGAGTATTCACGTCCAAACTGGTTTGTGTCCTCGACACAACTTACTGTTTTTTGAACGGACTTAATCTAGCTGTTTACCTTAAACCACCTGGCGGAGTTGCCTCGACGAGGTATCTCGTCATTAGCAAAACTGACCAGATTTTGATGACCAGATACCTCGTCATTAGAAGAACTGACCAGATCTGCGTGAACTTTGATATCTCGTCGAAACCATTTGGATAAGTAACAGCACTATTGTAGAGGCAGACAGTTCCCTACAAGTGTAATTTCTAGTTCACGTGTTTCTCAAGTCAGCATAGTACTTTGATCCAAAAATATTTATCGGTAATATAACCACTATCTTAAAATTACTTTATAAAAGCAATATAAACGAGGTCAAAGATAACTTTAATTGTATTCATAGATAACACTGGTTTGTAAACGTTACCGACACAATTCTAGATACCAGGGCACAAATCAAAGTGTGTGACATTAACTTCATATTTGGCGACCTTTCGTTGTCAACGAATTTGAAATGAAATCGGATCTTAATATCCACTCGAGACAGTTTGCAATTTGAGGATTATATGCGGTCACTGATCCCATTAAAACGATACTACTTTTTGTGAATAAACTATTTATGTTAAGAAAGCGTGTTTGAACAAAACATTGGAGATTGAATTTCGAATAAAAAATTCGTCTGAAAATTTCTTGGTAACTAAAAAACTGTTACAGAAATAGAAAAGAGGGACAAAAGCTACAAGGAGCATTTTTTTGCCTCAAGAATTTTTTAAACGTTAATTAAAATGCTTTTTAGGGGGAATATTACGTTTTTATTGCATTATAGAATTTTTTCGCTTTAAAACTTTCATCCCTTGCAAAAGAAAAGCTTGTTTTAATCTTTACTATAAATAGGGCACAATTTTGCTATAACCGCTGGTAAAATAGTTAACTGTTGAGGAACCGAAAGAAAAATCATTTGTTTACTCTTAAACTTTTACTTTTGTATTCTTAAGTGTAATCTACTTCTTTTAATGTTACTGTTGCTCTAAAGGGATGCGTTATATTAAATTATGTTACACTATTTAAGGGTGGTTTCAAATCTCTTTGGTTGTTCGTACTTTATAACTAACAAGCTTTATCTCAAGAATCCTCTTTTGAAGAAGTTTAAAGTCAATGAAGTTATTGCGAACATAAGAGAGAAATACACCAAGGAGAACTTTCCGGGATCGAACCTGCACCTCCTACAGTACACAAGTTGTTACTGTAGTGAACAATCACCTCAGATATGGTAGGTAGGTATTTTTAATTAACGTCGCACTGATGCAACACAGCGGGCTATTGGCGAGGGTCCGGGGTCAATCCCGAAAGGAAAGATTGGAGGATAACAAACAGCACGTAATTTTGAACCACGGTCAGATGACAAGGTCACACCCTGAGCTGGCACCTCACTCTCCAAACTTCCACACCACGACAACGTGAAGACATTGGATGCAACAGTAGATCTAACGTGCACCAGACCCTTTTGTACACGACGGTATTTGGTTGGATTCGAACTCGCAACCCTTCGGTTGCTAATCCGCTGCTCTTTCAACCGGGCTACCGAGGCCCCACCTCAGATATGGAGGCCTCAACCTGTCACGTTAAGCTTAAAATAGCAATGCTCTAATTCTGGTTAACAATCAGCAGTATCTTTGTGACGAGATACTTTGTCAATAGCAAAATTGGTCAGGTGCTGAAGGACGAGATATCTCGTCGAAACCACTTGGCGAGTTAAAATATTTTCTCTTAAATGTGAAGATATGGGCATTATGACAAAGTTTTATTAGTACCTGGTTGTTGTGGATGATCAACACAAATGGATTATCACGTGTTTGAAATTAATCGAAGATTACTAATTTCTTAATTGATGCTAAAATAAACGTGTTGGCTTTTGGAATGGCTGAAAGTAAACAAAGTGTTTTTGTAATTCATCATAGATTTGAGAATTCCACGAAAAGAATTAGGATCAGAATTCGTGTTCCCTTTAGTTTCGGAAGGCTAAGTATTTCCGGGTTAATTGTTTTTTTGGATTTTATGGCGCAAAGGCCATATTTGGAGACATTGTATGTCTTGCGTAAAGGCCATTACGCAAGACATACAACATCAAGTAAGACACACATAATGAAAGTTTTACTGACACAAGAAAAAGAAATACCCAGGGAGGACTGCACTTGACAGAAGTCGAACCTGCGCCGACTACAACTCGAAGGTTGCTAGTGCAGTGGTCATACCCCACTGAACCACGACGACCCCTAATATTTGTTGGGAGTGTTGTAGTATGGTAACAGCAGCTGAATGCGTGGAGCAAGGCAGTATTTCCAGCCTAAGGCACGAGCCACCAACGTTCTATTACAGATACACATCGGGAGACTCATACAGATAAAGATAAACAATTACGATTTGGTTTGGTTTTATGGTGCAAGATCCAGAAACAATGAGGACCACGATGATATGGGATGTATAATGGATACTAACGACATATTGTACCGAAGACGTCAATGTATCAACCATTTTTGTTGATGCTCAGTATACATACTTAGTACACTGGGATTTTTTGTTAACTAAATCGCATCCGTTTTTTCCGATGCGTCTGCCTGTATATTCATCATCCGCATAACATATCTGTTATTCTGAAAATGTTCTTTGTCGATAGTGTTGGAATCGGTCTCAAACCTCTGCAAAGGACTTGAAATTATAGTGCCACATGGGGTATATGAAAGTAGGGTATTTGGGTATTTCAATTAACGTCACACTGGAGCAACACAATGGGCTATTGGTGACGGTCCGGGATCAATCCCAAAGGGAAAGATCCGAGGACAACACCACGTAAATATGAAAGTAGAAAGTTGTGTTAATCTTGAGTGTATATAAAAGATAGCAGAAGAAATAATGAGACGTCTTGATTTTGGATGTATGCTTGTAAATACGAGTTGGTTTCAATAAAAATTAATTTTTGAATGTCTCGAAAACTTTAATGTCCTTTGGCTCCAATCGATCAAAGCCAACAGATAGATATAGATCAATTGACTGCAACATGATGGTTGTTTGGATTGTGTTTTATGGCGCAACGGCCCTATTTGGCCAAGTTGCGCCAAACAATATCAAGTAAATAGACCTACACAAAGATTTACTGATACAGAAGACAGAAATTTACCCAGGGTACGTCACAAGAATCACACCTTGTCACCTACAACTCGCAGATGGCTAGAGTATAAACAACTTAACTGAGCCTCGGCGGCTCCTGAGGTCAACTAGGTGTCATCTGACCAGATTTCAAAGAGCAAACACCGGAAAATGCACCTCTGGTTAGGAAATACTTGTTACCATTGAACTAGGGGATATGGGGTTCCTTCCAGAGGGGGCCTGGGAGAGGTGACGGAATTTCAAAATTCAAATTTCAATTAAAATATTACATCTTTTTATCCCTTTTACTATTGCTACCACTTGCCGAAACTTTTCTTTACAAACACAAGCTTTGGTTTGTCACTCTACTGTTAGTGCTTTGCTACACGATGGCTAGTTCAATCGAGTCCTACGACTTAACCCTCTAAAGGATTCACACGTATATATCCGTGTTGCATCCTGGGTCTTCCCTGCGTTGACTTTTAAACAGTTTAACCTTTTAGACCAATATAATATCTCCAAGGAATCAATCATCTTCAAATAGTAGATGTGGGTATTTAATCATAAATTGTGCTGTGGAGAAAAAGTGCAATACTGCACTTTTAGGAAATCTCGTGACTCTAAGGATTGAAGAGGTTGGCTGTTTGATTGGTTGGAATGGGTAATTATGGCGTAATGTCCATATAGTAACAGGCACAAACGGGCAATCTGCTCCAAAAGCAAGACAGAAAACAGACCAAGAAAAATATGTAAAATACTAAGATTAATAGCCTAACTACAATTAAAGGTAGATTTAAAAAACATGTCTTGCATGAAATGCATATAGAATGGAAATCAAAACGAAATCATTTAAAAGTATCTGACGAATAAATAAGCAAAATATAAGATTGTTGCCTAAGCAACATAAAATAGTGAGTTAAAAGTTTTAGATGAAATGATGTAGTTTAAAGGACTTGAAAGATAAAAACACTCGGTGCAATTTAAAAATCTAACGGCAGGTAAAAATTTATATTCGATTGGAGTTTTTCCTAAATCAAATTTCGTCATCTGATCGTGGTTCAAAATTAATTGGTGCTGTCCTCGATCTTTCCCTTGGGGATTGATCCCAGATCGTTGTCAAAAGCCCGTTGTGTTGCTCTAGTGCGACGTTAATTAAAATACCTACCCAAATCAAATCTTGTAAGACGTCTTAAAGAGGATACTGAAATACGAGTATCTATGTTTAGACTGGGATTTGAACCCAAAAGCTGTTGGTTAGAACGCCAACCGCTCGGCTACCAGACCCGAGGCATAGTATATAGAGAAACTGTAGGTAGGAGCAACACACGGACTATTGGCGATCATCCGGGATCCATCCCGAAGGGAACGAACCGAGGAAGCACCACGTCATTGTGAACCATGGTCAGATGATGAGGTTAGCATCTGAGCCGACACCCTATTCTCCAAACTTCCACGCCACGGCAACGTAAGGACATTTGAGGCCATGGCAGATTTAACGCCATGTCCTCACAAGGTGAGTCTAAATTGCTTTTACAAAATAAGAGGGATGATAGTACCCATCCAGACGAGCCATAATTACCATGGTCGCATTCCACTCTGAGAGGCAGAAAAGAGTCAAATTAGAATTTCAACATGAACTTATAACAGTGTTGCGAAAGCGAATGAACAATACCAAAAGTTGCACAATCTGATTGATTGATCAGAGAAAAACTCACAGCAAGTACTCAAAGTGGCGTTGCACAGTTCACACCGGCGAAGGAATGACTGGCGCACCCTCTCGAAGATTCCTGGTGTGTTAATTTTGTCTGCGGCAACACCGATTCTCGCTACGAGATCTTCAGCCGAGTCCACAGGCGTCTGGTACACTAAAGATTTCATGTGCCCCCAGAAGAAAAAGTCCAGTGCGCTACCGACCACGCCATCTTGCTTAGGAGATGTGCTACGTAGGCAGGTACAAAACGACGTCAGAGGCGATGACTTGTTCATGCTCGACGCGTTTCGACTTTACTCTTTTCTGCCTCTCAGAGTGGAATGCTACCCCATGTTCCATGGTAATTATGGCTCGTCTGGATGGGTACTAGCACCCCTCTTATTTTGTAAAAACAATTTAGACTCACCCTATATAAAGAAAAGATCGTGTCAAACAAAGAAATACTGTTCATGTCTATCTTGTATACGGAATGAATTGTCTTGACTAATGTTGTATTTACAAACTTACAAATAATATTCTAAACAGGACTTCCACAATCGAAAACCGGACATCCCAATTATACTTGGTTCACGTACGGCGATCGAAGTGGGGAAGAAGCGTCACGTACGTTTCTCCCTACTAACGTACTGCCACCTGTTTCATCGTATGATGGAAAGAGGATTTCGATTTGTTGGAAAATATCTTTATAGTTCAGTTCTGTCGTGGCTTGGACTCCTGCTATGAGGGATTTTTTCGGAATGGCAGCTTGGATTTTGCGGTGGAAGGAGTTATTTCCAAAAAGCCCGGATATATGCATGAAATTGAGAAAGTATTGAGACCTCGGGACTCGATGGAATCGCTGGGGGTGGTTGCGCGGAGGGAGGACCGCATCTGGCGACAGCAACAGGGGTGACAAAAATGCCTGACATTTTTACGCGGTCGAAAAAAATAAAATATTCTTTTAGTGACGATCATTAGGGCATTTGCTGTCCCATGTTAGCTTGTTTTCTGACAAGGATACATCTGCAACGTTAAGGGGGCACAGTACCTTTAAGCATGCAAATCAGCAGGTTAAATAGACTCATTTCGATAAACTGTATCACCAAAAGTTTTGTGTATCATAATGAAATTTTTTGCAGGGTTTATTTATACTTTATACTACACAATGCAGAAAAATTGGTTTGATTTTTAAAAATTAAATAATATTTTACTAGAATTTACCATAAGGTCATTAAGGGCTGCGGTGGCCCAGTTGGAAGAGTAACGGACTAGCAACCGAAGGGTTGCGGGTTCGAATCCAGCCAAACACCGTCGTGTACAAAGGGTGCTGGTGCACGTTAAATCTGTCGTGGCTTCAAATGTCCTCACGTTGGCTTGGTGTGGAAGTTTGGAGAGTGGGGTGCCAGCTCAGGTGTTGCCTCGTCATCTGACCGTGGTTCAAAATTACGTGGTGTTGTCCTCGGATCTTTCCCTTTGGGATTGATCCCGGACCGTCACCAGTAGCCCGTTGTGTTGCTCCAGTGTGACGTTAATTGAAATACCCCCATAAGGTCATTTTTTAACATACTTTTTTTACAAGCATAACTTGTGCGCAACATTCTGAGCCATCCTGTGCATTTCCTATAAAACTAATGACTGATATGAGTAACACACAATGCTTTTATTTTAAATTAAAACCAAAAAATAGTAGTTAAATAACACATAAATATAACAATCAATTAATATTTCACTTCATTAGTTTTTCCAAATTTTCACTTATACTATATCAAAATTTTTTAATATAATTTTAGCTTTTAAGTAACATTTTGGTTTCATTTTGAAGCCCTTTAGATAATCTATTTTCATTCAAAATTTCAGGAGTCTACGTTATTAGTTGCAGAGTTATAGTGCGCGCAAGCTTGAAAATTACCATTCTGAGATAAATGCAATTAAAGTTGAAATAGTTATTTTTAGCTTTCACGTGCGTTCAAGTAAACAAATAGATCTGTGAAATGAAAGAGTTGAGTAGTACATATTCTGCTTGTATTTGTTACAGTAAAAATATTATTATTAAAACTTTCGAAAAAAATAAATAGCGTAATTCCAAACCAAAACTAAGAATCGTAAACAAACGAACAGCTGAAAATAAAATAGGTGTGTTCGAAAAATCATCATTACGAACGAACGAATGCGAATTTTTTCATGCGTTTTTTTTACCATAATCAGAACATTTCAAACTATCTAAATAGATCAAAATTGGAAAATCGACTTTTTAAGGTTTTAAAGATACTGTGCCCCTTCAACCAGACTGTTGATTTTTGGGGTTTTCGAATGCTCATGGGCTCCGACCAGATAAAACTACCATATAACAATGACACTTCAAATCCACGTTTAAATGGGAACGTCAAGTAACGTTTATGTAATCAAAGTAACGTTTGCCGCGATCGGTGCACAGCGAACTTATTTCCCCATGTTAGTTAATTCCCTTTGAGAAGGGTTGGTTGGTTTTGGGGTTTTATGGCGCAAGGGCCATATTCGGCCATGCTGCCCCAGACACGACATACAATATCAAGTAATAGATAGACATACAATGAAAGCTTTACTGACACAGAAGAGGAATGCATCTAACAGGAATCGAACCTGCTCCGCCTACAACTTGAGATTGCTACACATCCACTGTTTGAGCAGGGATAAAGTGGAATATAAGGTATTGGTATTGGTATTTTCAATTAACGTCACACTGGAGCAACACAACGGGCTATTAGTGACGGTCCGGGATCAATCCCAGAGGGAAAGATCCGAGGACAACACCACGTAATTTTGAACCACGGTCAGATGACGAGGCAACACCTGAGCTGGCACCCCACATGTGGAATATAAGAACAGGACGGAAGAGTAAGAAAGGTGGGTCAGCATTTGGATGGGGGGGGTATTTCAATTAACGTCACACTGGAGCTACACAATGGGCTATTGGTGACGGTCCGGGATCAATCCCAAAGGGAAAGATCCGAGGACAACACCACGTAATTTTGAACCACGGTCAGATGACGAGGCAACACCTGAGCTGGCACCCCACTCTCCAGCATTTGGATGTTAAATCAGTAATCGGGGGTATTTCAATTAACGTCACACTGGAGCAACACAACGGGCTATTGGTGACGGTCCGGGATCAATCCCAAAGGGAAAGATCCGAGGACAACACCACGTAATTTTGAACCACGGTCAGATGACGAGGCAACACCCGAGCTGGCACCCCACTCTCCAAACTTCCACACCACGCCAACGTGAGGACATTTGAGGCCACGACAGATTTAACGTGCACCAGCCCCCTTTGTACACGACGGTGTTTGGCTGGATTCGAACCCGCAACCCTTCGGTTGCTAGTCATCAGTAATCGGAGAGAGGGGAGTGAGTTTGGAATTCAAAGTACTATTCTAGCGTCATCTGCACGCTTTTGTTATTGTTATTGTTATTGTTATTTCAATTAACGTCACACTGGAGCAACACAACGGGCTATTGGTGACGGTCCGGGATCAATCCCAAAGGGAAAGATCCGAGGACAACACCACGTAATTTTGAACCACGGTCAGATGACGAGGCAACACCTGAGCTGGCACCCCACTCTCCAAACTTCCACACCACGCCAACGTGAGGACATTTGAGGCCACGACAGATTTAACGTGCACCAGCCCCCTTTGTACACGACGGTGTTTGGCTGGATTCGAACTCGCAACCCTTCGGTTGCTAGTCCGTTACTCTTCCAACCGGGCCACCGCGGCCCAGCACGCTTTTGATTGTAGCCTTCGATGGCAATCAAATACACAGTTTTTATAAAATTTTCTTTTTTTTGACAACATAGTTGGGATTATTAGTATTTGAGAATAGTTATATTGAAAATGAACTAATAAGAAAAGGGAAGAAATAAATGAAACAAATTTTTCTCCCAGTTATTAACAATTTGTGATACACGATTGTGGTGAAAAAAAACGAACAAGGTTTCACTTAATTCCCGCATCATACACAGTAGAGCAAATTCAAAAAGCAGTCTGCCAAAAAAGTACCCGAGCACCTTTTGTTATTCCCGACCCTGGAATCAGTCAAAAAATTTCATTAAACTTGGAATATCATTCCTACTACAAATAAATGTTCATTTTACTCTTGCATTAGGGTCCGTTTTCATATTTATTTTGAAATTATTTCCGAAATTTCAAACAGCAACACTCCTTTTAAATGTTAAAAGATTTCCCGTATCAAAATTACGCCAAATATAACATTTTTGTGCAAATCAGATCATGTACACTCGCGGAAAAAAAACGAATCACCCCCCCTTTATTTCGAGCACTATTCATAGCGGAGAAAATTCAAAGATATCATTCAATGGGGAATAACGTCCTCAACAAATTCAAATTCAAAAAAATTGCATAAAGGTCTGCCGTCTTCATATAAAATTGCAAACAGCAAATTTTTCAATGGAAAGAAGTTTTCATGCCTTAATCAGATTCTGCGTCGTTAAATTAGTCTAAATATGAAATTTCATGACTTTACTATCTTTACATCCGGAGATATTCAATGTCAGAGTTGGTCAATTTCAGGGATCATCTCCACATTGAAAATCGCTATTCGTAGATCGAGATTAACTGTTATTATACCTACCCGAATTTAAAATTTGAACGCTATTTCAAACGTATTTGCCAGCGCTTTCAAACGATTCGTGAATTATTATATTTATTATACAAAAGAAAACGATTCAAGAATTATGTTATATTTATTATGCAAGTGAAAACAATCCGATAATTATTATATTTCTTTTACGAGCTCAATCGATAATATTGTTAATTGTAACCATGATTCAAATGTGATAAGGATTTTGGAATTGAGAACAAGTCGAAATAGAAAGTGTTGATCGATGTTCTGTATAATTTTGTATCGTCTTTAGTGTTCTTAATAAATGTTAATTTTTTTTAATTAGCGTTCGTCTACATGTATACAACCAAAAAGCCTACATGCAATTATTTAATAAAATCAAACTGATATCCCTATCCTCCAAAAAGTGAATAGAGTGAGTCATTCAATTGATAATTGATTAGTACAGTTAATCTATGACATAACTGGTAAAAGGCAATGTATTTTAGATTGCATAAATGAAATTTCCAACCATTTTTCAAAAAGGTAAACATTCCTCAGATTTGTTAGACGTTTTTTAAACTTTTGGTTGCCCCCTAAAATTGGTCATGAGGAAATTTAATGTAACGAAAAAACCAAAATTTGGAATGACCTGAAACTTTGCATTGGAATCTGAATCGATTCCCATCAAATAAAGTTCCAAGTCATAATTTTATCAAACATTAAAATTCAATAATTATTGCATATTAAAGGAATTTTTAAAATAAAATAGGTGGATTTTGTTTGGGTTGCTTAACAGTGACATGGGACAAAATATCAGCGCTATAAAATGTCATTTAGGAAGATATCCACAAAAGTCTGAAAAACTGATTTAACATTCATAACTCATAACTTCGAAACGGTAAGACCTAATGACATGAAATTTGGTACTGAAGTTAAATTTTGATATAAATTTGAAATTGTGTGTAAAAATGGGAGACTTCCATTGGAAAATATGAAGTTGGTGCTCAATTTAATACGAAGACGGCCCCTTTAGCAAATTTTAAGCATTTGAATTTATAGAAAACGTTAGTTGTCGAACGCCATCTTCGAATTTTCTCTGCTTAAAATTTCTCGAATGAAGAGGATGATTCCTTTTTTTTCTGCGACTGTACATAATTGCATGAAATTTAAGAAAAAAAACCATTTAGAGACCGTCTCAAATCTTAGAATTTTAAAATACACTTCATGCAGTGTTTTAGTGTACTTCCCAATCTGCACTCGATTTTCAGTTTTAGGTTTTATTTTCATTAAAACAAGAGCACATTTAAAGAAAACATCAAGAATGATTTAAAAAATGATCGGATTGAAATTATTTTAAATTATGAACTAGATTGCATGAGATGAATAATTGCAAAGATAACAAATTATTTTGCTTAGTACACTTTCACCCAGAGGAAATTGTGAAATTCATATGGCATTCCCATATTGACCTAAGATTCTATATCGAGTTGAGGTCTGTAGAATTTATTTCAAGAATCCTGATGCGCTTTGCTACTCTATCCATGTATTATATTAGATCAGTCCTTTAGAATTTCGATGTACGCGCATGTACTACGATAGCCCCCGGTTGGAAGAATAACGGATTAGCAACCGGAGGGTTGCGAGTTCGAATCCAACCAAAGATTCGTGTACAAAGGGGACTGATGTACGTTCAATCTGTAGTGGCCTCAAATGTCCTCACGTTGGCGTGGTGTGTAAGTTTGGAGAGTGGGGCGCCAGCTGAGGTGTGACCTCACCATCTGACCGTGGTTCGAAATCACGCGGTGTTGTCCTCGGATCTTTCCCTTTGGATTTGATCCCGTAGCCAATAGCCCGTTGTGTTGCTCCAGTGTGACGTTAATTAAATACCTACCCCATCGAATGATACCTGAGTGTTCTGCTATGAAACGAAGCTTGAATAAAGAAGTGACTGGGTACAAAAGACGATCCACATTGCAGTGGGTTCTGCATGGTTTGGTGTGGGGATGTCCACGGGGGTCATCTCACCGAGAGGCACTGTCCTAGGAGGGGGCGTCCGTAGGCGGATGCACGGCCCCCTATCGGACGCATCGGCCTTCATTAAAGCGGCTGAAGGCTCTAATGACGAGGCGAATGCAAATCTATAAAAGGGGAATGAGACGTGACCTACGGCCCGATTCCCAATCACGGCCGTGCCGCGGGGGAATGGAACACACGCACGCAGATCGGTTTGATTACGGGAAGGGGTCAGCAACACCCCGAGATATCAAGTGTTGCAATGGACCACGAGATGAAAATAGTTCCGCTCTTAGGATCGTTTTTGCGGACGTAAGGCTTATTGGGGTCCGCAGTCACGGAGCTTTGACACCGCTCATTCGAGATCGTATTCGATTTATTTAGATTGTGTATATTTGTGAGCGCATGCAGAATTATATTTTCACTGTGCTCGGGCGACTGCTACTTTCGGATTTGAAAACGTTATATTTATTAAGCACGTGCAAACTGTAACATTAGCAAATATACAGGGTGAGTCTAAATTGTTTTTACAAAATAAGAGGGGTGATAGTACCCATCCAGACGAGCAATAATTACCATGGAACATAGGGTCGCATTCCACTCTGAGAGGCAGAAAGGAGTAAAGTCGAAACGCGTCGAGCATGAACAAGTCATCGCCTCTGACGTCGTTTTGTACCTGCCTACGCAGCATATCTCCTAAGCAAGATGGCCTGGTCGGTAGCGCACTGGACTTTTTCTTCTGGGGACACATGAAATCTTTAGTGTACCAGACGCCTGTAGACTCGGCTGAAGATCTCGTAGCAAGAATCGGTGTTGCCGCAGACAAAATGAACACAACACCAGGAATCTTTGAGAGGGTGCGCCAGTCATTCCTTTGCCGGTGTGAACTGTGCAACGATGCGCGTGGCCGCCACTTTGAGCACTTGCTGTGAGTTTTTCTCTGATCAATAAATCAGATTGTGCAACTTTAGGTATCGTTCATTCGCTTTCCCGATACTGTTGAAATATTCTAATTTGACTCTTTTCTGCCTCAGATCTCACAATGTAATGCGACCATATGTTCCATGGTAATTATTGCTTGTCTGGATGGGTACTGTCACCCCTCTTATTTTGTAAAAACAATTTAGACTCACCCTGTATATTTTCATCATGCACGCGAAAACTATGATAGTGTGAATGTATTTTTTAATTATGCATGAGCAAACTGTAAGGATATGTGCCGCTGAGATTCCCAGTGAAAGGTGAAATGTTTATTCATCGACCTTCTAATGAAATAGACGGATCATGTGGACGGAGTCGCTGTCGTAAGATCTGTGAAGGGTCAATCACAAATCGACTTAGCCGATTGGCTGTGGAAGCGCAGACTAGTCGTTTTGATAATCACTTTAACCAATCAATAATTTAGGATTCGTACTTTCACCCACAAACCACGTGACATTTCTTCAACTGGAAGAAATAACATGAAGTTGCGGGCACGTGCTCCGTCTATTTCATTTCAAGGCCGATGTGCTTATCCTGTGTACGTCACAAGTTGGTTGAATATCCAGCTTACAGCATAGCGGAATAACGATCCATCCTCGTCCTCTGGAGTGGCCCCTCTTTTTCAACACTGGAGATCCCCGATTCTGTCTAAACATTGGCAAGGGACGGTCATCGTAGCATTTCACAATTCTGGTATCAATGTGTCCAGCATCTTGAGGAGGGCCGCTTGGAAGAGTATCGGATTAGCAACCGGAGGGGTACGAGTTCGAACTTCGACCCAACCAAAGACAGTCGTGTCCGTGAGGGCTGGTGCACCTTAATTCTGTCATGCTTTAAACGTCCACACGTTGGTGTGGAAGTTTGGAGTATGTTACCAGCTCAGGTATTGACCTCGTCAACGGTCCGCGGTTAAAAATGACAAGGCGTTGTCCTCGCCTTCGGGATGAATCCCGGACCGTCGCCAATGGCACGTTGTATTGCTGCAGTGCGACGTTAATCCAGCTACCTACTAACCCGTTGCCTTGAGGTTTGGTTAGTCACTATACGGTCCTTTCTTGCTAACAAAAGCTAAATGGACCTTGACTTATGACTTAAGGAGAATTTCGAAGCATCCATTCCCTGTGCGACATTTAAACTCAGAGCCTATGGAAACATACAGGCAGGATAAAAATTAGAATGGAATATTTTCACTTTAAGTGAGACAAATTTTTGTTTTCTGTGCGCTTCAAGCATCAAGATCTGGTCAGTTTTGCTAGCGACGAAATCTCTCGTCAAGATATTGGTGATTTTTTATGTGATCAAGATCAGATTAGTTTACTAATGACGGTATATCTCGTCCATCTAGACCTGGGCAGCTTATGATATTGACATGATACTTTGTCTAGACAATCACCAGAAGGGTCAATCACTAAATATCAATGCTTAAGCCGCTGAGGGGCGTGGGCGCATATATGCGTTCGTCAACTTAGTCTTCAATGCATAACTGCTAACTAGTGTTGATCTTCTTGAGCAATAGAATCTTTCCTGGGATTCTTTAAACCATTAGAAGTCATTAAATACAATGTAAGGTAAATGCAATATTGGAAATCTCATGACGCTCAGAGGTTTGATAATCTGTAGTGCTCAAAAATCGACGATTCCTTAATGAGTAAGTGATATGAGACGTGGGACCCCATAAGGAGGGAGGTAAATAGGGGATACATGATGATTGATTGGGTTTCATGGCACAAGGCCATATTTGGGCCTTGCACCATAAAGGAAAGGAAAGTTTTGCCAATACAGTAAAGGTAGGTATTTTAATTACCGTCACACTGGAGCAACACAACGAGCTATTGGTGAAGGTCCGGGATCAATCCCAAAGGAAATATCCGAGAATACCACGTAATTTTGAACCATGATCAGATGACGAGGCAACACCTGTGAGCTAGCACCCCACTCTCCAAACTTCCACCTAATGCAGTAAAGAGAAATACACCAAAGGTAGAATCATACCTGCACCACCTACTAGCAAATTGCTAGCGCAGTGGGAATATCCTCTGAACCACGATGGCCCTAGGTACATGATGAAAAGGAAGATAATATATATACATTTGTGAAGGTTTAATACTGAATGTTTAACATAGGTATTGATTTATATGTTAGAAGATATGTTGACATACATTATACGAATCTTTACTACTTAAATTTAAAGCTTTCTAGTGTCACAATACAGAATTATTTTAAGCTTGCGATGCACTTAATCATCTAAAAGATTGGTCTTTCATGTTTTTACAGCAGTTGTTTTCATTTCTGAACGACATTTACGAATTACTTGATATTTGTGGAGAATGTTTCAACCCCTGAGCTATAAACAATCAAAGAAATTGTACACCCTTCTTGCCTTCTACTTTGCTATAGCTGGGCCAATTAGAGTAATGTTCTTGATGTAATTGATCTTTCAGATTTGAAACAAAAACAAAGCGTTTAAATTCTACAAATGACAAAACGTAGAAATGAAATGAAGACATTACTCCTTGGAAAACACTACTTGTTTTCGTACAAGCTGAACTCTTTTTTACAATGACGGCCACGAGATTTCTGAGAAGTAAACTATTGCTTTTCCCCAAAACACATCCGATTAAATAGCCACATGAATTGGTCAAAGAAATCCATGGAGTCTTACGACTTTTCAGTAAAATGTTTTGATCAATTTCTTAGAATAGAATCATCTACAAAGTTTCTATAGGCCCTTTTCTTACAATAGAAATCTTTAGAAATATTCTGTCGATTCTTTCTTTAGACTACGATATTTTAGTCCTGGTGATTATCTCAACGAGGTATCTCGTCATTGGAAAAACTGACGAGATCTTGATGGACGAGATATCTCGTCTTTAGAAGAAAGCTGACCTGATCTTGATCTCGTCATCATAAAAAATAGACGATTCATATTCTATTCGTTTGAATTCTAAATGTGTCTGCCTTTGTTTAACAATACAAAAGCGTCTCGTAGAGATATTTTTGTATTACTTTGAGTACTTATTTGTGTACGCTGAATTCAATTCATCAATATTCTGTCGATTCTTTCTTTAGACTACGATCTTTTCGTCCTGGTGATTATCTCAACGAGGTATCTCGTCATTAGCAAAACTGACGAGATCTTGATGGACGAGATATCTCGCCTCTAGAAGAAAGCTGACCAGATCTTGATCTGGTCAGCATCATAAAAAAATAGACAATTCATGACGAGATATCTCGTCACCAATTGCATATTTTCATCTCGTCATTAGCGAAGTTGGTCAGATCTTGATGGACAAGATATCTCATCCAAACCACTTGGAGGGCTAAGATTCTATTTGTCCTTTTCTTAGGATAAAATCTTTTGAAGAGATTATATTGGTCCTTTCCTTAGAGAATAGAATCATTTTTAAAGATTATATTGGTCGCTAATGTCAGAACCCGTTAGAAGTCAGGCAGGGAAGATTACAAGTTGCAAGGTGGAATCTACCTTTGAATCCCTCAGTGAGTTAAAGTAAAAATACAGGATAGCCAAGAATAGAAAGAGAAACAATTTAACGTGGCTTTTAAAGATTTACTATTCAGCGTACACAAATAAGTACTCAAAGTAATACAAAAATATCTCTACGAGACGCTTTTGTATTGTTAAACAAAGGCAGACATTTAGAATTCAAACGAATAGTTAATTACCAAATGTGTTTAACTTCCGCTCTCTCAGATAGGATGAAATTCTCGCTAGTGGTTGGTAGAATAAAAAAAAAAGGTGTTTTCGTAGTGAATAGGAAGGAACACCAACGCCCTATGTTTAGCCGAGAATTAAAAAATCTTTCACACAACTTTTAAAGTCAAAGGTGTACATGTGTAGAGAGAATCAATTTTATCAATACGGTATAGCATGCGGAGTGTTTTTCACACAATGTACAATATATATTCAAATCTTTCCGACGTGAAATGCCAAGTTTTTTACCTGTTTCAATTTACTATTTTTTATTTGGAAATTCGAACAGGTATTAATTGAAAGGAACTTCCATAGTAAATTCCTTTAATTTTTTTGGTTTTTAAACATTTTTATTTTGAATATAATATATCGTTGCCTATTAACAATTTGATCTATGGTTAGAGCTGAATACAGTCAATATAAAAAGAGAACATTAATATTAATTAAAAACAATGACAGAATATATATTTAGAGGGCAAAATATTAAATTACACATCTTGCAATAAATTCTTTCATGTCTGGCAAACTCATGTATGTAACGTAAGGCACATCTTGCTAGTATTAACTATAAATTTTATTAGTATAAATCAAAGATATTAACTTTAAAATCCAAATGCTTTTCAGAAAAATATCTAAAAGCAGTCACACCAGCTGTATGAGTTACTTCCGGAGAGAAGTATGAACTGAGAGAATCATTAAGACGTTTTTCTCACAATATATTATCTTTAAATAATTATCAATATTAATTAAATTAAGTTTACTATCAAATTTAATGCCTCACCCAATTTCCTATTTTTGAAGTTAGCGAATACAAACAGATCAAAAATATATAATAAAATCCTATATTAATTTCATTCAACGATATGAATAATTCCATGGTCAAATAAAAAATATATGTTCCAAAATATATAATCAAATCCTATATTAATTTCATTCAACGACATGAGTAATTCCATGGTAAAGTCCTCTCTAAATTTTAATTTTTGCATTTGCACTTTGAATGCAATATTCTTCCAAAATTATCTAAAAATTCTTGTAGAACTGAGATTAACATTATTTATGCTTAGAGCTCAATATATCTTAGACTCATATTCATGACGTCCAATACAAATTTATTGTGCGAGACTTATTAAAGTATAAATCAAAATGTACGATAGATTTTAATACCCCTAAGCTTTCTTAGAAATACATAGGCAGAATGATTCGCTTTCAGCATGCGAAATTAATAAAAATCAGTTTCCTCGCTTTCTATCTTTTGGGCTCGGAGGGTAATTGGAAATGAACTCTATTATAGGGTTACCGTCTCGCATAGGTCTTGGGAACCAAAGAGAGAAACACTCCCCACTTCATTTCAAGTGAGAAGACAAGCGAACGGGTTGAAAAAGAGACAATCTCAATGGCGCGGCTGTTCCTCTCAATTAGAAAAGAAACTTTATAAGTAGGCATTAACAGCGAAATCCGCTTTTCCCGCTCCGGGAAGGAGAATCAATTTAATATTCCCTTTTCCCCAGGGGAAAAGGAAAATAAGATGAGAGGGAATCCGATAAATTCTGGTAGGATTTCCATACCGATTGTTACTTCCCGTAGACTCCAAAGTGCCACCAGATTTTTAGGGATATGGACATAAAACACTGGGGGTAGAGAAGAAAATAATAAATAATAATGTCAAAAGTCCCCGAATATCCGAGAGGGAGCGGGCAGAAAATTAGCTATCGTCTGAGAGAAAAAAAAGAACGAAAAAAAGATTCGAAAGCTGTTTTTATCGAGCAGCCATTCCCTCCCTGCTACCAAAGCTACAGCATCCGTCATTAAAGTAGACACTTTTGTTTCTCTGATTCTGAATCCGGAATTTTTAGGGGGGGGGGGCACAGGACGAGGGAGGAATTCTCCGGCGTAATTGAAAGGGAAACGAGAGTCTCGAAAATTCTCGTTTTAATGAGATTTTAAGTCGGATTCCGCGATTCGAATTTATTCCGGCGGAGTTCGTCTCATTATCCGGACGAACACGGTGGCCGTTGACTCCAGAGGATCCCCGTCCGACCACCCCGTCCGACCACCCCGTTTCTCGAGTCTTCAAATTTGTGTGTTTCATCGGGAAAATACCAGGAGGGGATGTAGACTCGAAGCCTGCAGGGCAGGTTTTTTTATTCATCCTACATACCCCCGACTTTAATCATGGCGCAGAAACGTAAATTTAATTAATGAAGTTTATCGTTTATCTTCGAAAGAAAAATGAACGCCCAATATCGGGGAGGAGTATTAATAAAATGCTAATAAATTATGAGTGTTTTTTCCTCTATCAAAAAGAGTGTGCGAGATGTGTCTGAATGGGTGACGTATTTTTCGTGTAATTTAATTAATAGTTTAGTCCGGATGATTAAGTTTTTTTCCGCGTTCGTCGTTGTTTATTTCGAGTAATCGAAATGATTTTAATTTGAATATCAGATTCCGGAACGGGACCCCACCGAACTTTTGCTTGTTGATGTTTGCGTAAATTATTTCCGAGTCGAGTCTATAGCGCCTTGAGGGATAAAAGCCCGGTGAGGTAATTTAATTTATTGTGTACTCCCAAACGAATGTTTGGAGCGCTTTCCCGAAAAGCTGGACCAAATTGCAATAAAATTAAAATAATAATACAAGACTGAATGAAGGTTACCATGATTTTTCGGTGCATTTCTATCTTCTGTGTCAGTAAACTTTCATTGTGTGTCTATTACTTGATATTACATGTTTTGTCTGGTGCAGCATGGCCAAATATGACCTTTGCGCCATAAAACCTCAAAAACAACCATCCTATGATTTTTCACGAGTAATGTTTGAGCACGAAAGTTAGAACTTTAATAGTAGCAACTACATAATTGTTGCAGATCCAAGCAGTTTTCAGTTTTGCAATCCATCAAGTGCTGTGAAACACCATTGCCAGTGATGTGAAAGTCGTAGAATGAGGTTGGCAGAACCTGATTGGTTGATAGTTCGTATAAAACGGTCTAGTGCAAGAATATCTGGGTAGGTAGTTAATTAATGTCGTACTGGAGCAACACAACTGGTTATTCAGAATCAATCTCGAAGGGAAAATCCTCGGTCAACACTTCGTCATTTTGCACTGCGGTCAGATGACGAAGACAACACCTGAACTGGTACCCCATTCTCCAAACTTCTACACCATGCCAACGTGAGGACATCTGAGGCCACGATAGATTTATCGTGTACCAGCCGTCACGAACCCGATGGTCTTTGACTGGATCGAGTTTCGAAGAACAACTTTACAGTTGCTAATTCTAGTTTGACAGAAAATTCTGATATTAAACGCTGTTTCAAAGCTTCAAAAGCATTGTCTGGTTGAGCTTAAAATCAAATCGATATAGCAGATAAATCAGATAAATAGCCTTACACTGAAGGAACAAATCTCCTTGAACAGAATCGACTGTTGTACCCGGTTGAAATTGACTTTCTGCTTATTGAATCAGATATCAGTTATTCTAAAAGCATGCATTTTTAGCAGAAACGTAAGCTTCAAGTTATTTGTAGACCTGAGAGCAAAGGAGCAATTTTAACACAGTAAACAAACCAAGAATGCCAGAAAACCGAACTTTCAAAACCAAATGTATAATGGAAATCGAAATTCTGGAAAACAATGACTTGATCAGTGCTGCGTATTCCAACAGGGTAATCATTATTTGGTGGAGATGTCGAATCCGGGGCACTGGCGATTTATCGCCAAACATGGTAACCTTGGCGTTTTGATCTAGCTTTATGGCAACCTTTTTTCAACGAAATTGCGATGTATTGGGTTCTATGATTTGTGTGGTTTAAGTTTGTATTTTTTCCGTGGGATTGGTTTCCGTGCTTGTCTCGTTGGATTTTTAAAACTTTTATTACTATCTTTTTTCAAGTGGCACATTTCTATTGATTTATCATTATTTTTTTAAATTTCTCAATTAGAAATTTAATCATCGTTCGTGATATTATAGATTTATTAGCCGCTCACTTACCCTTGATTAGGTATGGTAGTGGATGGTTTGACTGGACGTATTAAATGCATATTTTTTGAAAAAATGTATGATGAATGTTTAGCGAATCCTGAGAGCTTGAAAGTGATTGAATGGTGTCAGAAATTTGGTTTGATTGCGAATAGTGTGAAATGTCCCGAATGTGGGAGTGAAATGGCTTTAAAATACAGAAAGGATACGGGCGATAGGTACGAATGGTTGTATAGAAAGGATGGACATAAGCGAAAGCAGTCGGTGCGAAAGGGAACATGGATTGAAAACAGTAAATTGCATATGTGTAAGATTCTTTTGATTACGCGGTACTGGG
The DNA here is from genome assembly GCA_933210815.1 of Meta bourneti. Taxonomy (NCBI): domain Eukaryota; kingdom Metazoa; phylum Arthropoda; class Arachnida; order Araneae; family Tetragnathidae; genus Meta; species Meta bourneti. The sequence goes on from OW119926.1 coordinate 4,128,928, forward strand.
TGAATGAAACGCCAATTAAATGTGTTATGAATGAAATGGATGTAGCGACCCATACGATGACTGATTGGTTTAACTTTTGTAGAAAAGTGCGTGGATGTTATATTTTTGTTAAAATTCGTTAATTTTTGTAAAAAATTGTTTGAATTTTTGTAAAAAATTGTTCAAATTTTGAACCCTGACAAACCTAATAAAATTGGACCGCAAGTTTTATTTTTCCTTACTTTTATTGCTTATTTGTGAATTCCTTATTTTTACTTCCTGATGTAACAAATCGAATCGGCAAGTTGGCTACCATACTGGTGTTGGACGCCATCTTGATTTGGCGACAAACATGCCCGGATTCAACATATTTACCCATTATTTATCTACGTAACTCAATTGAATTTAAAACATTTATCAACAACAAACAAGGAATAACATTAAATTAGAAAATAATTAAAATACACCGTCGCTTCTTAGTTCTGCGATATAAGTTGCAGCCCTAAGGCATATTCTAAAAGCCAAATGCAGAGAACGCTAGTGTTTTGGTAGCCTATTTAACTTATAGCACAACTTGGTATGTTACTTAAATGCGATTTTAGCACGGTAAGTAGTTGAATCAACATCGCGTTTGAGCCACACAACGGGCTATTCGCGACGGCCTTTTATCAATCCCGAAGGGTAGGTAGGTATTTATTTAACGTCACACTGGAGCAACACAAAGGGATATTGGCGACGGTCCGGAATAAACCCCCGAAGAGAAAGATCCGATGACAACACCACTTTACAGTCAGATGAAGAGATCACACCTGAACTGGCACCCCTCTTCAAACTTCCTGAGGACATTGACCCACTATAGATTTAACGTGCATCAGTCCCCTTTGAACATGGCGGTCTCTGGTTGGATTCGAACTCACAACCTTCCGGTTGCTAATTCGCTACTCTCCCAATTGGATTATCACAGCCCGCGGGCAGAAAGGAAACCCCGAGAGTAAAATGAAATAAGGCACCGGATCTGTGAAGACGAGCCCACTTATTTGGGCATTCTGTTTTTTGTAAATCATAAGTCTCGTCTTATGAGTCTCGATTATGCGCATATATTAGAAAAAACGTTGAAAATTTGAACATCATCGACATTCTGAACCAGTCAAATGACGAGGTGAACATGTGGGATCGGAAAGTCAAAAGATGTTACTTCCGCTACCCAAACGCTCTTACGATGCATATCGGGGTTAATTTAAAATGAAGTTTATCACCGTTTTTTCGGGAACATTTGGCTTGACCGTAATTGGTAGGTATGTATTTAGGTATTTTTAATTAACGTCACACTGGAGCAACACAACGTTGACCATAATTGGAGCCGCCAGCAACTCGCTGGTTGCTGGCACAGTGGGCGAACTCACTGAGTACAGATGTCATGCGTTTAAATAGATAAGTATCGTAATTAGTCACACTGGAGCAACAGAAAAGGGCTATTGCGTTTAAATAGATAAGTATCGTAATTAGTCACACTGGAGCAACAGAAAAGGGCTATTGCGTTTAAATAGATAAGTATCGTAATTAGTCACACTGGAGCAACAGAAAAGGGCTATTGCGTTTAAATGGGACCTTGCAGGTTTTCCACTGCTCTAGCAACAGCCCCAATCCGCTTATGAGAGGCTTTTCAATGTAAATAAATTACCGGTAGGTAGGTAGTTAATTACATCGCACTGGAGCAACACAGTGGGCTATTGTCAACGATAGTTATGTCCTTGGATCGATCCCGAAGGGAAAGGACAATGCTTCGCAATTTTGTATCACCGTCAGATGAATAGGTAGGTATTTTAATTAACGTCACATTGGAGCAACAGAAATACCTCGTTGTGTTGCTCCAGTGTGACGTTAATTAAAATATCTACCTACCTGGAGCAATACTAAGGGCTATTGGTGAAGGTCAGGGATCAATCCCAAAGAGAAAGATCCGAGGACAACACCACGTAATTTTTAACCACGGTCAGATGAAGAGGCAACACCTGAGCTGGCACTCCACTCTCCAAACATCCACACCTCGCCAACGTGAGGACATTTGAGGCCACGACAGATTTAACGTGGACCAGCCCCCTTTGTACACGACGATCTTCGGTTGGATTCGAACTCGCAACCCTCCAGTTGGTAGTCCGTTACTCTACCAACCAGGCTACTGCGTATCTGATGCATCTTTGGGCATGTCTTTTGGAGAGATTTTTTATTTGTGATGATTCCACAGCAGGGGGCAGCGATGACGTTAAGTTGTGTCACCCTATCTAAATTACTTTTATGCTCTTACATATCATTATTTATTTATTTATCTTGCATTTATGTATCCAGATGATTAATTTTACTTATCGTGAACAATTTGCATACCTAAAATTTTATAATATGCTCCAATTTTACGATTTAAACATGAGTCATAATAAACTACGTTAAATTTTTTTTCTGTTAGGCCAATATATATTTGTAAAACTTTCTTTGAAATAACCGCTACCTTTAATTTAATACAAGAAATTTTGTGCTTTAACTCCAAATATTTTGTTTCAGATGGTGATTTTTCAAATTGTATAATTCTTTAAAGCATTAGTGTTTATTTTTTATATGTAATTGTTCTTATACAAGACTTGTTTTCAGAAATATCCTTAAAATTTCAAAAATCTGGTACATGCACACACACATTCAAGTACATTTAAGCAATATACGTTTTGAAAAATCGACAGAAATTATTTTAGTCAGAATTCTTCAATGGAATACATTAATAAGGACTAAAACTGTAAAAAGGAGAATGAAAAATAAAGTAAACAAATTATCTATACATATAAAGCAGAGTTGGCATCGGTCTGTCTGTTCTCTATACAAATCTACGCCGTTTGACCAATCTACACCAAATTTGGTACACTTATTCTTTGGAACCCTGCGGGTAACGTAGGCTCCATATTAACCCCAGTTCTATTTGTCTTGGGTGTGCAGAAGGGTGTAACGTCCGTCACCCTGGATAGAGCACTTGCTAGGGGCGCTCTCTCCCTGTCTGGTTGTGAAGATGACGTCAGAGTTAACATCCGGTGCGGTTGCGCTGAAAATCGCTTAGTATCATTTCGGTTATGTATCCAGTTTGATATTCTTAAACTGTAGCTTTATTTTTGGAATGTAAATTTTTATAATAGATCTGATTATTTTTTATCGAAAGTGGTCTTTTTTGTCGTCGATATGGTACAGGGGGGCTAAAGACAATTCGAAATCCTCATAGGAATAACATTGCGTGTTTATACGATCCATGTCAGACCAATTCGCACTAAATTTGGTATATTCATCTTGTAGAATTCTACGGGACACAGGCTATATATTAACCCCGCTCGATTTGTCCTGGGTCTGCAGGGTGGCTAAAAACAATTCAAAATCTCCATAGGAATAATATTGAGTAATATTGCGATGAATTATAAACAATTCAACCCGAGCAACGCTGGATAATTCAGCTAGTACATTAATAAGGACAAAAACTGTAAAAAGGAGAATAAAAAATAAACAAATCACAGAGTATAAAAGAAGTTTACTTTTGTATCCTTTAAAACATCTGTATTAAATCTACCTAGATAACATACACTACCCACTTTCAGAAAATATACCTTCTTGCAATATATGAAAAGAAAATTTTTTGAAATCCTTGCAAGTAAAAGCTTAAAATTCCTTTGAAATACGAGTAGATAATATGCTTAAAAGCGAAACTTGAATGCTAATAGATATAACAAATGCGAGATGCTTAATAACTTCCTCAACGATTGAAAAATAAAATTAAGCGATGCAGAGTTTTAATTATCTGAAGATTCCACAAAGAGCAAAATAAATTCATTTCAATAATTTATGAATAGCAAAATAATAACTTCATCCGTTTCAGGATATTAATGGTTCAGGAACAAGAAAAAAGGATTTGGGTGGATAAGTTAAACTGAAATCTGTACAACAAAAGTAAAAAAAAACAAGTAACAAAAGCATTCACAATAAATTCCGGTTAGTTGACTGTTGCCGATAACACGTTTAAGAGAATAAGTTATTCCCCATAACTCTTGGAATTGTTTGGCGAAATAAAAGTTTGTCGTGAAGTTACCTTTAACATTTTTCTTTCATGCGCACTGTAAAGATGACTCGAACTCAAAACAAATGTTAGCACAGGAGATATGGTAATGCATTAAAATGAATTCCACGGTTAAATTGAGGAGCGCTTTTGAAAGCAAATCGTTGCTTTGTCTGGGAATGTTTACGTAAACCATTTAAAGAACTGTTTGCTGTCGAATCTCATGTTGCTCTAATAGTAATTTGGAAATATAAATTTTAAAATATTGGTTTGGTGGCAGTTTCTGCGATGGTGGCAGAGTTAACGAAATAAAATGAAACATATAAGTGTCATCTTTAAACGAAGCAGTCATGGGTATTGTGGTTAAAGATTCAAAAGTGATTAAGTAGCAATATCTAACAGATCATAATGAAGGAGAATTGCGAATAGTGGTTCCAGAGATTTGACGCCCGAACTGCAGAGGTTAAAGTCAAAAGAACGAGAAAAGTGTGCGTGAAACGGCAAGAGGAATGTAGGAAAGGTGCACAGTCAATTTATATGTTGGGACACAGGATTCTGACTAGAAAGTAATAGCTTTGAATTAATAAGTCTATGCTTGGGAAATCGACAGAGAAGTGAAACAAAGTGAATTAAAGGTTGGTTTGGAAGTTTTTGGTGCAAAGCCATATTTGGGCATGCTGCACCTGACACAGGACATACAATATCTAGTAATAGACACATACAATGAAAGTTTTACTGACACAGGAGAAATACACCCAGGAAGGAATGCATATGACAGGAATCGAATCTGCTGTGAATTAAAGGGAATGCTTGGTCTTTATATACAGAAGTTTAGCTTAAAATTTATCCGTTTCAAACCTAAAAAGAAACAAAATATAATTGTTCCCCTTCTACTTTTAGTGAACTCTTTTGCTGAAGCGGATTTCTATTTAAGAAATCACTTATTGTGGTAGACAAATGTATTAAAAACAAAGATTATTTCGTTTATTTTGTTATTCTAGAGATTGTAATTGCTAATAAAAAATAATTAGATAAGTAAAAATAAAAAATGTTATATATTTGATACAAAAATAAAACACATTTGTTCTTTTTAGAATTTAAAACATATTGCCGGCATACAAGAGAACCATAGAGTCGAAAAACAGGAATGAAAAAATGATTTACAAAAAATTCTAATTTTCAAAGCAATGCGAAAAATGTAATTTTTATCTTGACAATTATTTGTTACATTTGTGTTTAATCAAGTATTCAAATCAGAGAACTTTCATTGCAATTATTGTAATGTTATAGAAATTTATAGAAATAAAATCCTTTAATCTAAATTTATTAATGAAATTCGAATACATAATGTGTATTTATTCATTCATTTATGTGTTTCTGAAGCAGAAATTCTTAGAAAATACGCTTCTAACACACCTAACTTTCTAACACACTTCACACTTTTAACTTCATACAAAGATACAATGCAATAGTGGACTACACGACTCCAAAGATCACCTCAATATGGTCGAGAAAAATTAAAAGGCTCATATTTGAAAATTTTGACTTCGTATGTATCACTTGTAAGCCGGCTATATACAGGGTGAGTCTAAATTGTTTTCACAAAATAAGAGGGGTGATAGTACCCATCCAGACGAGCAATAATTACCATGGAACATAGGATCGCATTCCATTTGAGAGGCAAAAAAGAGTAAAATTAGAGTTTCAACATGAACTTACAACAGTGTTGCGAAAGCGAATGAACGATACCAAAAGTTGCACAATCTGATTTATTCATCAGAGAAATTTATTCATCAGAAAAAATCAGAGCTCAAAGTGGTGGTCACGCGTGTCGTTGTACAGTTCACACAGGCGAAGGAATGACTCTCGAAGATTCCTGGTGTTGTGTTAATTTTGTCTGCGGCAACACCGATTCTCGCTACGAGATCTTCAGCCGAGTCCACAGGCGTCTGGTACACTAAAGATTTCATGTGCACCCAGAAGAAAAAGTCCAGTGGGTTGAGGTCCGGTGAGCGAGGAGGCCAAGCCACAGGTCCGCCACGTCCGATCCATCGTGCGGGATATGTGTACATGTAGGCAGGTAAAAAACGAAGTCAGAGGCGATGACTTGTTCATGCACGACGCGTTTCGACTTTACTCTTTTCTGCCTCTCAGAGTGGAATGCGACCCTATGTTCCATGGTAATTATTGCTCGTCTGGATGAGTACTATCACCCCTCTTATTTTGTAAAAACAATTTAGACTCACCCTGTACATACAAGACGTTTAGAACACTTTTGGCCAAATTGTAAAGGTGCTAAATAAACACATGTCAAAGAATGTGTCCGGAAATACCGCGGTCAGTTGATAAGATCGTTTCTGTGACGTAAGGTGTCATCTCCAGCTTGGATTTTCAACGGCATGCCGCTACAAGAATTCGAAGTCATTTACCGTTGAAAATCCCGACGGGGAATGACGCCCTACGCCACAAAAAAGATCTTATCAACTGACCTAAACAGCGCCCTCTACCACCTAAACGCGTAGTATCTGGCATTCTTTGACATAAAATGTATATTTTGGGCCGCAAACACCCTTTACAATTTGGCCAGATATTTTCGAAACACACTGTATAACCTACAGTAGATAATATTTCCGAAATATGAAGAAAAGTCGTTTTTATTTACCGTCTTATAAACAATGGTTGAACTACGAGACATAAATTATTTTAATAAAGTATTTTCCAGGGTCAATTCTGTTTCTAATGTGGGGCCGCGGTATCCCGATTGGAAGAGTAACGGATTAGCAACCGGAGGGTTGTGAGTTCGAATCCAACCAAAGACCATCGTGTGCAGAGGGGCTGGTGCACGTTAAATCTATCGTGGCCTCAAATGTCCTCACGTTGGCGTCGAAGTTTGGAGAGTGGGGTGCCAGTTCAGGTGTGACCTCGTCATCTGACCGTGGTTCAAAATTACGGGTTGTCCTCAAATCGTTTCCTTCTCGATTGATCACAGTCGCCAATAGCCCGATGTGGCACTCCAGTGCGACGTTAATTAAATACCTAACTACTTTATAAAATAAATAAAATTAAGCATTTTTAAACATAACAAGGTAAAATAGATCAATATGTAATAAATAAATACAAACTATGAAGGTAAACACGTGTGGTTTAGAAAAACAATTGCTTACGGATAGATTAATAGGTAAAAGGTGTTTTGGATAATAGAATACATTAATAAGGGTGAAGACAATCCTTTTATGCATTTTACTGTTCCTTTAATTTAATTCTTTTTACAAGTAATCATCCCTTTTCTTTGCTCTCGCATTTATTTTCTAAGTGTGTTACATCTCATTATTTATCAATTTTTCCTCCACTCCGTATAACACAATTTTAAATTCTTATCAAGTGATTGCTCCACTAGTTTCTTTCACTCGTTACAAGGGTTCCTTTGCAATTTGTCCCTGGAGATAATTTTTATTTCTTCTACTTCTACCTCTGTTTACTTGGGCTCTTTTTTTAGATTAGAAAATTCATCCTTCTTTCAATATTATGATACAAAATGTATTTTCTTTCCCCTCTTACAGAAAGTAGCTGAGGACAGAGTAAGTCTGATTATTTATTGATCCCGAAGGATTATTTTTGTTTGGAGTTGATTCCAGTCTTTTTTATCGCAGGTTTTTCTCTCTTCCCTCCTTATTTCCTTAAGAGATAATAATTTTTCATTTTCTTAAAAGTAATCATGTGTTCCTAAAGGCTATGACGTTATGAAACTTGATGCATGTGCATTCATATTCCAACCGCGATTGAAAGTTTAGGAAACAAAACTTTTTGCTCAGTTCTTTCACGGAGGAAAATTTGGCAAAATATCTATTTTCAATCATGTTACAAAATAGATGCCTACTCAACTTCTGCGGCTGAAGAGTCTTTGATGTTGTATTTTGCATGAAATGAATGTGTAATTAGGACTATTCAGTACTGAGTTTAGGCCAAAATATGATTTGGCGAAACGTTCAGATATATTTAAATAATGCTACAAAAGAACCCGGACAAAGACGGTCTCTTGAGAGGAAACTTGGCTCTTTCGGAAAAGATCTTAGAATGATCTATTTAATAAAGCAACATCACACAGATAAGTCTTAGTAGCTTTTCAAGCATGGTGTTTTCAAAGCAAACTAACTTTGTTATTTTGAGATTAGAATTAAAGTGAAGTGAGTCACTGCTTAATCCAAAACGAATTGCGGGTAGCTGTAGCCCGGTTTGAAGAGTAGCGGATTATCAGCCGGAGAGTTACAAGTTCGAAACTCGATCCAACCAGACTGCCTTATACGTGGGGGCTGGTGCATTTTAAATCTGGCCTCAAATGTCCTCACGTCCTGTCGTTGGCGTGGTATGGAAGTAGGGTGCCAGATCAGATGTGACTTCGTCAACTGACATTGGTTCAAAATGAAGATGTCCTCGATCTATCCCTTCGGGATCGTTTCCGGAACGTTGCCCTTTGGGTTGCTACAGTTCGACGTTAATTCAACTACTTATCTACCAAAGTCACATGTGTTACGTACGATTTTGTTGTCATTGGTATTTCGACATAAAGTGAAATACACAGCTGGCCACCCAAATTGCAACACCAAGAAAGACAAGAGATATCACAACAAAATTTATTTTGTAGATAACATGTTGACCAAGTATCAAATGATTAAATTTATAGACTTCTGTGAAGTGTGGTTCCTGCCAAAATCAGTAGCCAGAGTAGCCGCCATTGTTGGAGATCACCGCTGCCACACGCCTCGGCATTGATTCAAAGAGACTTTGGATGTGTTCTTGGGGTACAGCAGACCAAGCAGCTTCCACACGTTGCCAAAGTTGATCTGGTGTGGCAGCTGGGGATGTATTCTGGGTCAATCGTTGAGCAACCATGGACCACATGTTTTCTATCGGCGAAAGATCCGGAGAGCGAGCTGGCCAGGGAAGCAATTCAATCTGACGATTGACGAAGAACCCTTGGACAATGTGTGCCACGTGTGGTCGCGCATTATCCTGTTGAAATATGGTTGTGGGCAAGCCCTGAAGGTAAGGAAGGACAACTGGCTCCAACACCTCGGAGATGTAGCGCTGGCTGTTTAAAGTACCGGCAATGCGTACTAGAGGAGTGCGAGAGTGATATCCAATACCGCCCCATACCATAATACCCGGTGCAGGACCAGTGTGGCGGTGCATAACGCAGCTGTTCAGTATCCTCTCTCCACGGTGTCTCCAGACTCGAATCCGACCATCATGGTGTTGCAGACAGAAGCGTGACTCGTCAGTAAAGACAATTTCATTCCATTCTGCCGTCCACATCCTTCTTTCATCGCACCATTGGCGGCGGAAACGTCTGTGGTTCTGCGTCAAGGGTAGACGAAGCAATGGACGTCTTGCGGACAGACCACTCTGCTGTAAACGGCGTCGAATGGTACGCGCAGACACTGGATGATGCGGTACAGACTGAATGTGCTGTGCTATGGTTCGTGATGTGGCTGAGCGATCCGTCACTGCCATACGCACAATATGCCTGTCATCACGTGAAGTGGTGCACTGAGGTGGATGCGATCGAACACGTCGGTCCGTCGTACCCTCCTGCATCCAACGATCACATATCCGCATTACAGTTGTTTGGTTTCGTCCAACACGACTACCGATTTCCCTGAAAGATAATCCACAATCTCGGTAGGCCACTATCCTTCCTCTGTCGAACTCGGATACTTGATGAAAAGATGATCGCTGTTTTCTACGAGGCATAATTGATCGTTTTTTTGAAAAAACCACAAGAAAAACACAATTGCCGTTCTTGAAATCGTCGAAATCTCCAAGCCTTAAATAGCGCTTTGAAGTGGCGCCACAGGCGCGCGTGATGTGCGCCTGCGCTGAAATTCTAATCATTTGCATATCTCACCTCCGCTAATGCATGTTGTAAATTTCATATTATTTGCATGCTTCCTTCAGGGTGTTGCATTTACGGTGGCCAGCAGTGTATGTGCACAAGTATTTTCATTGCCTTTTCCCTGACGAATATTCCAAGCGCACGTTTTGATGCTTAATAATACAGGTAGAAATTTTATAATATATAAAATAATACATAATGTAAATTATGCACCTTCAAAAATATGTATATTTATTGTTTGTACGTACATATTATGTATTATTAAAAAATAAAATATATATTAATTGTATGTATTTTCGAAAAAGAAGAAATACTTTATGCAACTCTGCGATTAACCCTCCAAGTGGTTTTGATGAGATATCTCGTTCATCAAGATCCGACCAATTTTGTAATTCACGAGTTATCCCGTCATCAAGATAGTTCTGATTTTTTGTGATGGCACGATCTGGTTCTTCTAATTACGAGACATCTCGTCCATCAAGATATGATCAGATTTACTAATGACGAGATGCCTCGTCGAGACAATCACTAGGAGAGTCAGAGGAAATGATCCACATTTTGAAAAGTAGGGTGTGGTAGGGCAAGTGCGTTTTACTGGGTTAGAAGGACCACTTATATTCAAACTTCTGATTAGGGAAAGGAAGTTGCCCAGGACAAAGGCCATGAATGAAATTATATGCTTTCTTGTCCCACTCAATACTATTCCATTGAAAACAGGGGGCCGCGGTGGCCCGGTTGGAAGAGTAACGAACTAGCAACCGAAGGGATACGAGTTCGAACCCAGCCAAACACCGCCGTGTACAAAGGGGGCTGGTGCACGTTAAATCTGTCGTGGCCTCAAATGTCCTCACGTTGGCGTGGTGTGGAAGTTTGGAGAGTGGGGTGCCAGCTCAGGTGTTGCCTCGTCATCTGACCGTGGTTCAAAATTACGTGGTGTTGTCCTCGGATCTTTCCCTTTGGGATTGATCCCGGACCGTCACCAATAGCCCATTGTGTTGCTCCAGTGTGACGTTAATTGAAATACCCCCCCATTGAAAACAGATTCGATTGGTTTATTTATTTATTTATTTATTTATTTCAATTAACGTCACACTGGAGCAACACAACGGGCTATTGGTGACGGTCCGGGATCAATCCCAAAGGGAAAGATCCGAGGACAACACCACGTAATTTTGAACCACGGTCAGATGACGAGGCAACACCTGAGCTGGCACCCCACTCTCCAAACTTCCACACCACGCCAACGTGAGGACATTTGAGGCCACGACAGATTTAACGTGCACCAGCCCCCTTTGTACACGACGGTGTTTGGCTGGATTCGAACTCGCAACCCTTCGGTTGCTAGTCCGTTACTCTTCCAACCGGGCCACCGCGGCCCCAGATTCGATTGGAAGACTAACGGATTAGCAACCGGAGGTTTCGAGTTCGAATCCTACCATTATCATTCATTTACTATACCATTGATACAATTTAAAAGAATACATTACAATGCTATTTCACGGGTTTGCACTTGCTCCACATCATGGGACAAGTGCATACCTTGGACATCCCACCTTGTTTGCAATGGAGGTTGGTAAGTAGGTATTTTAATTAACGTCCCACTGGAGCAACACAAAGGGCTATTGGCGACGGTCCGGGATCAAATGCGAAGGGAAAGAACCGAGGACAACACCATGCAATTTTGAACCACGGTCACAAGATGAGGTTACAACTGAGCTGAAACTCCACTCTCCAAATTTCCACACCAAGCCAACGTGAGGACATTTGAGGCCACGACAAATTTAACGCGCACCAGCCCCCTTCGTACACGACCGTCTTTGGTTGGATTCGAACTCGCAACCCCTCCGTTGCTAGTGCGTTTCTATTTCATCTCAAATCCAACCAAAGACCGCCGAGTACAAATGGCGCTGGTGCACGGTAAATCTGTCGTGTCCTCAAATGTCCTCACGTTGGGGTGGTATGGAAGTTTGGAGAGCGGGGTTTCAGCTCATTTGCAACCTCATCTTGTGACCGTGGTTCAAAATGACGAGGTGTTGTCCTCGGATCTTTTCCTTGGGGTCCCACTGGAACAACACAAAAGGGCTACTGGTCCCAGATCGTGGCCAGTAGCCCTTTTGTGTTGTTCCAGTGCGACATTAATAACCTACCTAGTGTCCAAATATATCGTGGCCTCAAATGTCCTCATGTCGGCGTGGTGTAGAAATTTAGAAAGTGAGGTGCCAGCTCAGGTGTTGACCTCGTCTTCTGACCATGGTTCAAAATGACGAGGTTGTCCTTGATCTTTCCATTCGGAATTGATCGCGGACCGTCGCCAATAGCCCTTTGTGTTGCTCCAGTGGGACGTTAATTAAAATACCTACTTACCAACCTCCATTGCAAACAAGATAACTCTCCATGGTATGCACTTGTTCCATGATGTGGAGCAAGTGCGAACCCGTGAAATAGCATTGTATTGTATTCTTTTAAATTGCATCAATGGTATAGTAAAGAAATGAGATTGTAAACACATTAGAAAATGGTCTGAATGTGAGAGATGAAATGTTTAAAAACTACGGGGACGGAGTAGTATTTGGTTCAATATGAAACGTAACCCTCCTTGTGGTTGTCTCGACGAGCTATTTAGTTTATACCAATACCAATACCAATCGTGATCATAGAAAAATCGATGATACCTCGATGACTAGATACCTCGTCATTAGCAAAATTGGTTGGATCTTCATGAACGAGATATCTGGTCAAAACCACTTGAAGTGTTACGTTTGGGTTCGCATTTGATCCACCTCATCCTATATTGCACTTAAGTTTGATTAAAGTGAAGTTAAAGAGGCTAAGTTTGTTGCTACGTAGAGTTCTTTTTATAACTTCAGTATGGTGATAACAAAATCCTATCAAAGCATAAATCCAAATATCAAAGGTAGGGTTGGTTGATCTTAAGTTTTATGGCGCAACCGTCCATATTTGGTCAAGCTGGGTCAAACACAAGAAAACGTCGAGTAAAATATATCGTGAAAGGGAAAGGTGATATTGGGAAATAGAGCAATGGGATGAAAGCAGAAAAAGATGGCTTGGCTATCCCGAGAGCGCGAACCCCGTGTTTACTAAAGACAGAAAAACCCAATAGGAAAAGAAAAAATCACTACAGTACTTCGGGTTCGTGAAGCCTGTATACACCAAAAGGGGATGTGTCCTTGAGGACGTCAAAGGTAGAGAAACAGCATTGAGGCAAGTTTGGTTAGTAACCATACTGGTCATTTTTTGCTACACAAGGGGTAATTAGACCTACGGATAAAATGGATTCTGAACCACTTCAATGCAGACCGTAATTTGAACTCAGAGCCTGTTGGATCGAGGATCAGAGCAATAACCGCTCGGATACTTGGCCCGAAAGCATTCGGATTTCTTTAGTATTTGGTTGGTTTGTTTTATGGTGCAAGGGCCAGAGGGGGCCAAGTCATATTATATTGCCGCCTAATTGGGTATACACCAAGGCAAGTTTTACTGATACAGAAAAGCGAAATACACCCTGGGAAGTTACAGGAATTGAACCTTCACCGCATACAGCTTGCCCATTCAGGGATATGTAGGTTGCTGAATTTACATTACACTGGAGCAACACAATGGGTTATCCAGGACGACCCGAGGATCAGTGCGACGGTCCTGGATCAGTCCCGAACGACCAGGGAGAGGTAGGTAGGAATGGAGGTACTTAAATTAACGTCGCACTGAAGCAACACAAAGAGCTATTGGCGGGATCCATCCTAAATACAGTAAACCCCATGGGTTGGTTTTGGGTTTCACATTGCAAGGGCCATATTTGGCCAAGCTGCGCCAAACACAAGATATTGTCAAGTAATTCTGAAAAGAAAGGGTGTAGGAGTAAGAAGAGAAAGGTCGCTTGGGCTCATTGGAATCGCGATCCCTATGCGCCCCAGAGGCAGGAACACCATGGGAAAAGAATAAATCCCTAGGGTACCTTGGGTTCGTGAGGCTCTACACGCCTAAAGATGAGCCTCTGAGGGGAACTGACGTAAGGTGAAACTCCCTTGGGGGCCCTCCACTCTTCTTTTCCCAACCGGTTGGTTGGGATTTTATGGCACACTGACCATATGTGGCCATGCTGCACCAGTCATAAGACAAACAATATCAATGGAAATACACACTCAAGGAATGTTTTACTGACAGAGAAGAGAAAAATACTAGGGAGGACTCATTCATAAAACTCTAAGCCTTTTAGGCGAGTTGGGAAGTGGTGGGTCCTGAACTAGGGAGGACTAGAACCTAAGCCGCCTACAACTTGCACGTTGCTAGCGCAGTGGGCATACCCACGACGACATTATTGAACCGTATTGCTATTTCCAGAAGGTAGGTATTTTAATTAACGTCGCACTGGAGCAACACAACGGGCTATTATTAACGGTCCGGGATCAATCCCGAAGCGAAAGATCCGAGGTCCACGCCACGTAATTTCGAACCACGGTCAGATGACGAGGTCAACACCTGAGCTGGCACCCCACTCTCCAAACCTCCAACCCAGAGCTTTGGAATCACCCGTTTTATACCACCAATCTCGAGCTCTCATGACAAATTTCTTTTAAAACGCACAAGAAAAGAAACCTGTCGAAGAATGAAGAAAAACGCATTTCATTTGTCGTCCAGTTCCTTTAATAGCAACAGAGTAAAAAGGCCTAAATCTTCCCGAGTCCCTGGAAAAAGGGCCCCGCCTTATAAGCGGAATGTTAAATCCGCGTTTAATCACGCACCCCTCCGATACAGATACCGATACCTGGAATGAAAATTGAAGTAAATAGAATGCGAAAAGGGGAAAGTCAGGAGAAGTAAAAAATGGCGCGTTTTGAACAGAGAGAAAAATCCACTTTCATTAGCGGCCAGAGTAGAGAGGGTCCCATCACTCAGGGCGGCAGGGTCGTTAGCATAATGCGGACCGACCTCCCGTAATTGGGACCTTCGAATGCACTCCACTGATTAAACGACATTAAACCAGAGACAGATCAATCTTGTTGGCTTTTTCCTTGGAATAAATACACCAGGGCGTAGGCGCTTTCTTTCTCTCATTGTTGTCCTCTCCGAAGAAGCCGCGTTGCGGAAAGAGTTATTGTCCTGGACGGCTGTTCCGTTTGGCTGATTGCGGCTCGTTTGTTTTGCAGAGGGAAATATGAATGTCTGGGTGTTTAAGGATGTGTTATGGCCCTACAGGTCGCTCCGATGTTAAATACTTCGTTGTGTCGGTCTTTAAATAATGTGATACGATAATTGAAGGTGTAAAAAGTGTAGGGTTTATAGCTAACCCCATAAATCTCAATTTAAAAGGTTTACATTTTGATGATAATGGTAATTAATTAACGTCGCACTGGAGCAACACAACGGGTTATTGGCGAAGGTCTGGGATCAAACCCAAAGGGAATGATCCGAGGAGAACACGTCATTTTGAACCACGGTCAGATGACGAGGTCACACCTGAGCTGGCATCCCACTCTCCAAACTTCCACACCACGCCAACCCAGAGCACGACGATCTTTGGTTGGATTTGAACTTTCAACCCATCGCTTGCTAATACGTTACTCTTCCGACCGGGCTACCACGGCGCCGTTTACTTTTTGAAAAACCTTTTGAAACTAAGTGAAAACCTACAGGGTGAGTTTAAATTGTTTTTACAAAATAAGAGGGGTGATAGTACCCATCCAGACGAGCAATAATTACCATGGAACATAGGGTCGCATTCCACTCTGAGAGGCAGAAAAGAGTAAAGTCGAAACGCGTCGAGCATGAACAAGTCATCGCCTCTGACGTCGTTTTGTACCTGCCTACGTAGCATATCGCCTAAGCAAGATGGATCGGACCTGTGGCTTGGCCTCCTCGCTCACAGGACCTCAACCCACTGGACTTTTTCTTCAGGGGCACATGAAATATTTAGTGTACCAGACGCCTGTGGACTCGGCTGAAGATCTCGTAGCGAGAATCGGTGTTGCCGCAGACAAAATGAACACAACACCAGGAATCTTCGAGATCCAGTCATTCCTTCGCCGGTGTGAACTGTGCTACGACACGCGCCACTTTGAGCACTTGCTGTGAGTTTTTCTCTGATCAATCAATCAGATTGTGCAACTTTTGGTATCGTTCATTCGCTTTCCCAACACGGTTGTAAGTTCATGTTGAAATTCTAATTTGACTCTTTTCTGCCTCTCAGAGTGGAATGCGATCCTGTGTTCCATGGTAATTATTGCTCGTCTGGATGGCTACTATCACCCCTCTTATTTTGTAAATACAATTTAGACTCACTCTGTATAGCCCTATGGGAATATATTCAACTTGCAACAAAAATTTAGTTCCTAAGGGGTGGCGGGGCCCTCTTTCGTCCCCCACCGCCTTTATGAACAAGCCTAGACATGTTGTGTCCATTTCTGAGCCATTTGGTTGGTTGACTGTTTTGGGGGTTTCATGGCGCAAGGGCCAAGCTGCGCCATACACAAGACAAACAATATCAAGTAATGGACATACACACAATGAAAGTTTTACTGACACAGAAGAGAGAAATACACAAAGGGTGGAACGCACCTGACAGGAATCGAACCTGCGCCGCCCACAACTGGAAAGTTGATAGCGCAGTTTACATACCCACTGGGCCGCGACTAATTAAAATTACTAAATCAGGTGTTATCAAAAATTTGCAAAATGGACATTGGTACTTTTACGATCAAGGTACAGATTTATATACCCAGCTTTCATCATTTGAAGGAAGGGGGACGCCATATGCCCCACAATTCCTGAAAGTGATAAATGCTCTTCAAAAGTAGTTTTTATTCGAAACAACCGTAATGAAATACTAATTTCAATGTTAAAACTGTATAAATTTTCAACTGAGGACACTACAAATTAACATTTCGAAAAATAGCAAATAATAGTCCAGAATAACACTTTTGTACATTTTTAATGTAAACAGTGATTGTATGATTTTATTGTCTCTTTATCTTTGTATTTAGTTATATTTTCAAAACAAAATTGTCAATAACTATGGATAGGAATGTAATTGAATTAACGCCGCACTGGATCAACACACAGTGGGCTATGGGCGACGGTCCGGTATCAATCGTGGAGGGAAATATCCCAGAACACCTCGTCATTTTGAACAACGATCAGATGAGGAGGTCACACGTGCGTTGGCACCCTACTCTCCAAACTTCCACATCACGCCAAAGTGAGGACATTTGAAGTAGCGACATATTTAACGTGCACCAGCCGCATATACACGATGGTCTTTGGTTGGATCGAGTTTCGAACTAGCAATCGTCCGGTTACTAATACGCTACTCATTCAACCGGGCTATCGAGGCTCCAAGTAACAATAGGAGTTTTCTGCTTTTGTTAAAAGTTACAAGTAACCACCCTCAACATTTGTTAACATTTTATGGAGCTTTGTGATTTGTGCGTATGACGCCGCAATAATTTTAAAAATCGACTTTTAACTAGAACCTCCTGGAATATAATGTTTATGGTACAATTAGTTCGTATACAAAAATTATTTATTTGTTGTGTGTACTTTTTTTTATCATAAATTCAATCAAAATACTCAACTTCATGAAATATGGGTCAGAATATTTCCATCTTATGTAGCAGCTTAATAATATATAAGAATAAAAGTACATGCTCTCTTTTAATAGTATGTTTCTTTAAAATATTTGTTGCCGTCAATTTTAAATTAAAAATGTGTTGAAGTTCATATTTTTCCAAACCCGCCACCGAAATGCATTTTTGTGTACTAACAAGAAATTCTTAGATTTTAATAAAGTTGTAATAATTTTATGTAGAAAAATGTGTCTGAATTAACAATTTATCACAATTCGGAGTAAAGCAAACTATTAACTACCTAAATTAAACTATTGGCTACCTCACAAATTCCCTATTACCATGTTTTACTTTTGGTACTAAATGGTTTAAATGTTATATTGCTAATTTATAAATTTGGCTCTAGTAAAATATAATCACCTACTGACGAAGTTTGAAACTTCTTTTAGGAGAAAATATTGTTCGTAAATTTTAAATGCTTTCAAGTTATTAGTTAAATATTGTCCGAATTAACCAAATGTAAAACAATTTTATTTTACTGTAGCACACATTAATTTTATTTTGAAATCATAGATTTTATATACCACACCATATTTGTTTTATTGAACAAAATATCAAGTGTATGTTAAATTATGTAGACATTTTTTAAATTTCTATGGTCACATTTTGCTACACGAGGACCAATTAGACCGGGTAGATATGTAGGTAAGTATTTTAATTAACGTCGCACTGGAGCAACACAATTGTCAGATGACGAGGTCCCACTTGAGTTGACACCGTACTCACCAAACTTCCACACCACACCAACGTGAGGACATGAGGCCACGACAGATTTAACGTGCACCAGTCCCCTTTGTACACGACGGACTTTGGCTGGATACGAACTCGCAACATCTCCGGTAGCTAATCCGTTACTCTGCCAACCGGGCTACCGTGGCCCCGGCTACCAAGACGTATAAAAAGTTATTTTGAAACGAAATCAATACGTCTTGTTCATATCATCAATCTCACAAATTCAATGTAATTCAAATTCAGTCACTTTTTCCTTCTGGTAAAAAGTGATTGATTTGTGAAATTATTGATTTGAATGAAGTAGGCTTTATTAATATAATCACTCACTGTAGATCTTATGCAGTAGTTGAAGGTAAGTAGGAAATTTAACTAACGTTGCACTGGGAGCAACAACCTGCTATTGGCGACGATCAGGATCAATCCACGAGGGAAAGGTCCGAGGTCAACACCTCATAATTTTGAACCACGGACA
The DNA here is from genome assembly GCA_933210815.1 of Meta bourneti. NCBI lineage: Eukaryota > Metazoa > Arthropoda > Arachnida > Araneae > Tetragnathidae > Meta > Meta bourneti. Next base: position 4,147,722 of record OW119926.1, read on the forward strand.
GATGACGAGGTCAACACCTGAGGTGGTACACAAGGAAATTTCTCACCACCAACGTAAAGACATTGAGGCTACGACAGATTTAACATTTCCCATTTATGACCTTTTTCTGGATAAAGCTCGGTAAAACGACCCTCAATTCTCATCCGCTACCCCTCCAACCTGTAGCATCCAAGTTAAGAAGATTGGCTACCTCACAAATTCCCTATTACCATGTTTTACTTTTGGTACTAAATGGTTTAAATGTTATATTGCTAATTTATAAATTTGGCTCTAGTAAAATATAATCACCTACTGTAGATCGTATGTGGTAGAGGAAGGAGAGGTACGATCCGAGGACAACACCACGTAATTTTGAACCACGGTCAGATGACCTGTAAACACCTGTGTTGGCACCCCAGTCTCCAAACTTCCACACAGCTCCAACATGAGGACATTGGAGGGATTTAACGTGCACCAGCCTCCTTCTTACATGACGGTCTTTGGTTGCATTCGAACTCGCAACCCTCGCTAATTCGTTACTCTTCCAACCGGGCTACCGCGGCCCGGTGGTTGAAGGAAAACCACGAATCATAATGTTAACCTAAATCAATGAGTAGCTCAACTCAAATCAGTTTATAATGGCTATACTGACCGTCAACTAAACGCCGGCTTTTAAATTGGAACCATCTTCCCCGACGAAGTCAGAGCTCGCTGCCATTCCAAACAAAGAAAGCACAATATCAATCTATTTATCACAACAATCGCTTTTTAAACAAGCCGCCGGGAGATGG